>JAQFVV010012408.1:10452068-11150698 GCA_028023455.1 Epiperipatus broadwayi
TAAAGAACTCAGAGCAGAAGTAAGAGAAATAAGATGTGAGAGAACGGTAAAGGTAGAGAAGAGCCAAGAAGTTATAGAGTTAGATTTAATTAAAGAAAGTCAGGAAGTTGAGGTCATGAAAGAGGTAGAAATTGAATTAGAATCAGATAGCGTTGTGACAGATAAAGTAGAAACTTATGTAGATCAAAAGGTAGAGAATAGCGTAAAAGAGTTTTTACAAAGAATTAAAAATAAAAGGTTTAAAGTAAATGTTCGCATTCGCTGTAGACGTAGATTTAAAACAAAGAGAAAGCGTAGAAAAAAATATTCCCAGATTGAAGTAATTTGGAGTTTGTCTAGGTATAAAGGTTTTCTGAGTTACGAAGTCGAAAACAGAACAGAAAGAGATAAAGCAATAAAATATAAAAATGGAACCGATAAGAGAGGAAAGTTAGTTTATATTATAGAATTTGTAGAAAGAAAGAAGGAACCACCTGACATAGTTTAAAAGTTAGTAAACGGGCGGAATAGTAAAGGAAATAAACAAAAAAGGACCGGAAATGGACTATGAGTCTAATATAATTATTTTGACGTAGGTGAAGAGCCTGAATTAGAATTTCACTATTTAAAATGATGGATTGTTTTGTCAAATAATAATAATGGAGGCTTCACAAAATAAAAGATTTTTTTTCTCCACGCACATATTAATTAAGGAAATGTTCGTAAATAAACAGGTCAAATAAAAAAAAATCAATAAAATCAAGTTAAATAAATGGGTCAAATTAAGGATTTAGAAATAATATTTGTAGAATTAAATAAATGAATAAAATAACGGAAATACATAAAATAAAAACAAGTTAAATAAATAAGTATAATATATCTGTAGAAAATAAATAAAATATTTGTTGTAAAATAAAATAGTTTTTTGAATATACGCATGTTAAAATAAAAGTTTGTTTTGAATACCGTAAGTTAAGAAAAGGATGTAAATAAATTGTTTAAAATAATCAAGATAAAAAAAAAAAAAATCTCTAGTAAAATAATAATGAATGAATCATAATAAAGCAAAATAGTTTTTTTTTCTGAGTACACGCACGTTAATATATCAGTTAAAGTAATGGGTTAAAAGTAATATCGTAATATAAATAAATATGTAAATTGATGTCCGTGATAGTTTAGAATAGTATTGTAAGATTAAATAAATAATGTTGAAGTAATGTTCATGTGTATTTAAAAATAATATTGAAAGGTTAAGATAATATAAATGAAAGTCAATCTAAGTTGTATTAAGAGTGTATAAGGGTTCGGATCTAAAGGGATGAGGGTAGTATTGAAATAAGTTAGATAAGGATTAAGTTTTAAGCTCTCGACTGGATAAATTCTAGCACCCGTAACGGATTGGCCGGGATCATTCCTCTTTTAAAAAAAGCGCACTGGCAACAACCAGAGTAAGTCGTAAGTCACTTTTCAGGGGAGAATCCCCATATCTCGTACCTCGTTTTCCAAAGCGTAAGTCGGAAATGGACAGTTGAAAATTCCTGCCATTGCAGCTGCTTAGTCAAAGTCTGATCAAGAGAATCGGCAATCGTTTTCCAGGGCATAAGTCAGAAATGGACAGTTGAAATTCCTGCCATTTGCAGCCACCTTTTCTTAGTCAAAGTCCGATCAAGAGAATCGGCAGCCGAAGCTTATAAAAGATCCCTGTGCCACAAAATTAGTTTGTCCTCGTGGTCATTATCCAGGATGAACATTGTAAGCAATGTTACCAGCATAGAAAGAAGAAAAGCATAATTGGAGATTGCCCTTAGTATGGAAAGAAAAAGATACCAAAAGCAAACTTAGAAAGAATAATAAATTAAGATTTAATGTTGTCAGAGATAAAATGGTCAAAAATGACACATTTTACTCTCAAAAGGAAGGGCAGTGTAATGTACCTATATTGATATAGGCACATATAATTTTTATCTAAAATTATTATTAAAGTAATCTTTCATAAAAGAAAAACATAAAATTAAATGTTGAAGAATTTATTGCAGCTTGTTTTCGAAAAGGATAAGAATTAAATAGTTTTCTAGCGTTAGTTTTTGAAATAAAAAAGCTACAATTAATTAGTCAAAAGGGGGGAGGGGGAGTCTTGGTTTGAGAAATGAAACTAAGGGTTATAAAAGGAAGTAAATAGTTTTATTAGTATTCGTAAAAATATAATTTAAAAAAGTTAAAACATACAAATCTCTTTTCATTCAAGTTTAATTAAAGAAAAAATAATGTTAAAACTAATATATGACCGTATATATGTGCGATTGTCAACAATAGAATAAATGTTATTATAAATAAATGAAAGTTAAAGAAGATTATTATTAAAAAACACGGCAATGGTTATTAATTAAAATATAAAACAACATCTCTGCATGGCTATTACTAATTAAGCAATCTTCCAAAACACGTTTATCAAAGGATTAATTGATAAGGAATTTGACAACAGATCTTTGCCGGAGATATCAGAAAGACAACAAGGTGCAGGTATAAATAGACCTTTTTTTATCAGACAGTAGTCAGTTCACAAAGTTATTGAGAGAGTGCAGTTCGGAAATTAATTGAGTCGGTTAAGAAACAAAATGCAGTGCTGAGAATATTTTGGAACGCACGTTCACCTCCAGCCCAGATGTCCGAGAAAACAGCAGATCTGCCCGTGAAATAATGTCAGCTTAACATCTTAGAAAATCTCCGTCAGTATCTATTTGTCTCCGATAGCAATAATCGTGAAAATCAAGAAACTCAGCAAGGAAATGTCCCAGCCGGTTGGTAAGCATTTATAATGGAAATATCCTCACCGAAAGCAGCCTCCAAAGAACAAAATTCTATGTCAGCATTCAAAAAAGCCTAGCTAAAAACATTTGCTTATTTCGTTCTATACTGTAATAGCCATTGCATTTCATTAATTCGTGCGAATCCTCCAAGAGTCTAATTATATGAACTCGATATCATACATAAATGAACTATTGATGTGTGTGATTAAATTTCAAATGCTATGTAATACTTTATTATTATTATTATGTGTGTGCATGAGTTAATATGTGCGTGATCCTTATATCAATATTATTGGTTAAATTAGATAAATACCAGTGTTCGGTTATGAAAATATACAAGAATATTTAAACTAGTTTAGAAATGTTAATTTAAAAATATGCGTGTGTTTTTATTAGAATTATAAAATGTTTAAATTTAGTAAATAAATGGTAGTTAATAAATTGTCTTTAAAATTAAACTTTATTTGTCGGTCAATTCTTTTTATCAATTCTTTTTACAATTCTTTATTAAGTCTTTTAACCACTAATTAGGTATAATCTATTAGTGATTACAAACAGCTGAGCTAGTCGTGGATTTAGGCGTTGAGTTAGTGGCCATTGCTTAAAGTGCGTTATGTGTTCATCCTTGAATAGATAGCTGGCGCCCATGTTTATACACAAACAAAAAAAGTGCTTTGAACTTGGTGTTGAACTCAACAGTCGAGAAGAAGTTATGTCCTGGAAATGTAACGTTAGTTATATACTTTATAGCTATCATTTATGGTTCAAAATATATATGTGCTCTGTGCACAGATAATGAAGCTATTAAACGTAAATAAACTTATCAAAAATTACTGCCAAGCACTTTTGGGCCAGTTTATAGTCCCATATTCATGGCAACTTGTATTTGGTTAAGAACTGTAATGTTAATGCAAATTTATGCAAATTCATATGAAGATGCTATATAGACCATTTTTGAGACAGAGAAAAGCAGGCCTCTCTTCTATTAATTGCTACTGGGTCACTTACAATGTAGTAAGCTTTCCTGACTAGCCAGTTGCTTGGGAAAGTGCCCTGAGGACATATTTGGTTGATAAAGTGATAGCAAATTTCCCATCAATATAAACAAATCACCCACATAAAATGATTGTAAAAGTTGAATCCTGAGAAAAAGAATAAATGCTTTTAGCATTGTGTAAACAATATAACAATAAAATAATGATATGGATATTAAATAGAGGTGAACATTAATGTGCAATACCACTGACGTATTTAAATAGTACTTTATATAGCAACAGCTGAGAAATTTTTCATATAATTGATTATGATGTGGCCAAATTTGATTAGTTCAATAATGAAAGTAAAAGCTTGAGCTTCAAAAAATTCTGATTAAAATCAACCCATCAATCTATATTATTGTGAAAACTTCAAACTGACGATTTCTAATACATTTTATGTCTTCATAAAGTCTCAATAATCATGCTGCACTAAATGCACAAACTAAAGTGCATTCTTATAGTGAACTATACTATGGAAAAATATGCATCTTTTAAAATACAGTCTTAGCATATAGCTTAGTGTGGTAATCTATTATAATAGAGTAAAATTGTGAGCGAGATTGGAGAATTTATTTATAATTTGTTATGACAAAGGACTATGTCTTTGTTTAATGTTAGGAGACTATAATGACAGTACAATAAGTGAGTCCAAAGCTGTTCTATTTTATGCCCTAAATACATTTCTTTCCCATTCTTCCTCTCAAAAATTACTCATTTTAATTTTTATAAACACTTTTAGTACAAAAAAATAAAAGATACAAACTTTAAACTGATAATTTATTTTAAATTATTCATAATTATATGTTGGACCACTTGCATCATCTAGATAAAATTATTAAAGGTTTATAAAAAAAATTCTTTCATTTATTATTTAACTACTAAGTTCCCTTCAATTATCCACTCCATCTTATATAACTGATGCACATGACCATATCCATGTGAAAAAGATAAATGCTCTCCAGTATATGTATTTCATGCTGAACCAGCACTCAGCTGTTGGTCTGGTTCATCATCTCCCAACTGATGAGTGTTTTTTTCTGTACAAAATACATATATTGGAGATCATTTATCTTATTCACACGTGGGTGGTCATGTGCATTGGTTATATAAGAAGGAGTGGATGACTGAAGGAGCTTGAAAGTATGAGTTCAAATCCCTTCTAATTACATATATCTTAAATATATATACTTTACTTGTATTTAAATATTTAACTAGTAATAGTAAAGCAATTAAACCAATAACATTTAGATTTGTGAGTAATGAATTTAAGTTAAAGCTCTAGTTAACTAAGCTATCTGCAAAATCAATAGCCAATAGTAATTTATTAAATGAGGACCATTCTGATTTTTTCATTCTTTTAACATCAAGATTAATGAATGGTTTCCAGATATTATTTATCATTCATTATACTGGATTGGCTTATGAGATTATTTGTCCTTGTAATGTGAGCAGATTATTTAAATAATTTTATTTTATTTTTGCCTAACATTCTTGCATATTCTCAGCTGAGAGCTATCTTTTTCTCTTTTATTATTATTTTGTGTTTTCTTAACCATTTTTCAATGAACTGGCTAGTTTCATCAATTTATATTATTCCACATCCATATGGGACTTTATAGATGCATTTTTTTAGTTTATCTGATATCCCTCATATAATAGGGCCAACAGTATTTATCATTATTCTTTGCTTGATATCTCCTTTTGTTATTTAAGTTTTTTTAGTAATAGCTTGTAGATAACATTTTTTGTGAGAGTTTGTTCTATGTGAAATTTCCCCCTCCCCAGTTACTGGCTTCTGACCAAACATTTTTGTTAGTCTACATTTGTTGTATTTCTGTTATGATTGGATTGAAAAATGAAAATTGCATTTTAAAATCCTGTATGAATGCAGAAAGATGCACATTAATAAAACTAATCCTTCAAAATTGGTTAAAAGAATACAAAATATTGATAAGAGATGAAAGGGCAGATGTATTTAAAATATCAGACAATACATGTATTAATGAATATAAATTCAACAGAAGAAACAAATTTAAAGAAACTAATCACACGATAATGTCAAATAACTCTATATATCAATTCAGTGTGGTAGTACCTATTGTTTGGTAATCACGCATTAACTTTCTTTTTAAAAAAATGGAAATAATTAGGTGAATTATTTTAGATAAGCATATTAAGTATCTACTGACTATTGCCTTTGCAAAATAGTCTAAGTCGTTAGAGAGTCACCTTAAATTTCATGAATGTAGAAGTTAGATTCAAAGCTACCATTATATGATTATGTAAATTTTTCATTGTAATGTTCATATACAATGTATATGCATTATTTCTGCAGATACAATGTGAATATTTTGAGCATGACATGGAAAAAGTCTATTAGATGTAGAGGTAAATAGAGTTAACTAGTAACAGCTTGGATTGATTGGATTTTCTGCATAAACACATTCTCACTTAGAATGATAACAAGAATATATTATTTGGTCAGAGCTATGATTATTAATATTTTGAAAGTTGAATGTAATCTAAACAAGACTTTTTGTAGTATTTGTTTTACTTTTATTAGAAAGATGAGATTTGAAGTATTGTAGAATTTGAGTTATTTAAAAAAGTTAAATGTCTCCCCCAAACTCATATTAGATGTAAATGCCAAGTCTTCAAAAGGAGAAGTCTATAATTAAGATTTTAAAGATATTGCTCATGATGATTTGATAATTTCTAAGAATTTGTCTTAACAGGAGATGAATTATGCAATGACTTGAGAAAGATGTTGGAATGATTTTTACCAATACTTTCATTCAGTCAGAAAAAAAAAACATATGGTATATTAATATATTAAAGATAGTATTTGCAAAGTAACATGTAATGATAACCTACATGCTAAAGAGTATGATTATTATGTAATTCTTTATAAAACTGAGTGGAAGAGAAGAGAAATTGAGTTTTCATTAACATTTCCTATTGCTATGAATGATTTGGAGTTCTAAATCAGATTTTATTTGATTTGAACCCCAAACTATTCAGAATTAAAATTATTTACAGCATTTTTACCCTATTTGCTGAAAGAGTAATATTAGAATATAAACCAACACAATCTCATAGATGTAGGTGAGGAATAATGATTATTGAATTCAAGAAAATTATTTGGTTAGATAGAACCTCATCTACTGAAAATTAACTATTTAGATATTATTCTGAAAGCTTTTCAAATTTCAGATATACCTAGAATTGAAAAGTAGGACAAAAGTTACTAAGTTTCTTAAGTTTGCATATAGAATCATGGTCATGTGATGTTCTGCATAAGTCAACTCCTTTTTTTGGAATCATAATTCTGTTGATGAAAAACAAATGCTTACGTTATTATCATTTCTTTCTTAAATCCACAAATTCAATAATGGGGAAAAAATTGCTTTTACACTAACTTTTTTAGTCATCTTCTGATCCCCGCCGCCCTGTGCTTTGCCCTGAGATCTAAGAATAGATTAGTGGTTTGTCTTTAATTTCAACATATAAGTAAATAAAATAAATCAAGTGTTATTTGATTGGTATGACTAAAGTTAAAATAAGCGTCTTTAATGGTATGGTTTCAGTAGTGATGGACTCATTATGGACATATATAATCAAGTTTGTCAAATCTAAACATAACACATGGTCACCATTTCTTATGCTTGCTCATAACTGTTATTAAACGGGCAAAACTCTCCATACAGTAGTGCACTCAGTGCAAGCTAGAGTAATCAATGGATGCCAGAAGGCTTTTGCATAAAATCCCTATCTAGTGCCTACTCATCTAATATCCCCAGAATGGCACTACTGTATAGAGAGTTTTGCCTGTTTTTTGTCAAATCTATTAATAGATGCAGTTCATAGCATTTTGTGTGTAGTTGTTGATAGGTAGCTGGTATAATAGTAGCAGTGTAAGTATTCTATCTGATGACTTTTTGGATAATGCATAAGAATATGTCTAGCGTAATACATAAAGAATGCCACTAATTTTAATTTGAGATTGTAGTTTAATAAGCAACTAATTGGCTTTGCAAATAATGTTCTCTTTAGTTTTAGTATAGTTGTGATATATTTTAGGAAAGAAACATGTATTTCATCATTAACCAAGGAATATATCACTTTATCAAGCATATAATATATAGCAACTAAACATTCAATGATCACTATTCTTTATGCTTACACAAACTGTTTACACAGAGGCTAAACTCTCCATACAGTAGCGCCACTCAGAACAAGTCAGAATAATGAACGAATCCATTAATTAAAATGGCTTGCACTGAGTGGCGCTTTTGTATGAGAGTTTAGCCTCTGTGTAAACACGTGATTTATACATACAAACATATATATATATATATGCAGCTGTACATACAAACATAAGTATAAATACACACTCACACACATATCCATCTATACACGATTTTTGCATCATCAAATAGATGCAGACATAAACATAATATTTACGCATATAAGCATTATCAATCAATACATAGAATCATACATCTAAACAAACGTATAATCTTATGCAAGCCAGACAGACATTCGTTTAGAATAAATATTTAAAAACAAATATCGCAGTAAATATATTATTGATTTTAAGTTCAATAAAAAAAAAATTAATTACACGGAATAACTGAAATATAGGAGAAATTTCTAAAAATATTTTGATTTAGAAATAATAAAAATAAATTTGAAGACAACGTCATCATTATTTTTAATTTGGATTCTTCGAATATATTACATTTAAGCGTTTCCCTAAGTATCTAATTTACTAATTGGTTAATCGTATTTACTATTACACAAATATAAGCGTATAGTTACTAAGTAATTTCCCATAGATTACAATATATTTACTTTCTTTTTTTCCCCCTACTTCATTTTCATTCCAATTTCTTTTGACTTTATTAAGGTATCTTTTAAGTAAATCGATACTCCCTTTGAAGATTGTAGTCAAACAAAATAAAATTTTCTTTAGCCAATATTTTTTTTTTGTTTTAGATAAAAAAAAAGTTTGTGGATCCCATCTGCTCAACTTATAACAATAATGTCATTATGTGCATTTTTTATGCATATATATTTATCTAGATGTTACTTATATAAATAAAAAAAAAACACTAACGCGCGTAAAATGTATACACACACACGCACACACACATACTTATTAGAAAAATATGGTGGTTAAGAAATTTAATGGATAGGTTCTAAGCAACATTGTTCCTTATCGATTCAGATGGACAGTAACATCAGTGAATCAATCAGTCGGATTAATCTATTGTTTAATTCTCAACCTGCCTTCAGGAAGAAAAAAAACTTAATAGAAGTATTAAAAAATTAAAGTTTTTTAAAATATAAATTTTTAATTAAATCTTTAAGAACTGCGTGACGAATCATGACGTTTTATTCTCTTTTTTTTATTTATGGCAAACTATAGTTTATAAATGTATATACTTGAAATATATAGTAGGAATTGATTTTGTGAACTATCTAAAACATTACTGATTATTTGGTCTATTCTTTGAGTATTAAACTATATCTACCTTTCAAGCAATCTTGTTTTTTTTTTTTAAAGTTAATGAGTAAAATAACTATTACAAACATAGTGTATAAGAATAGACTAAGTGAAATGGATATATTGTTCATTAATATTCGTCCTGTAGATCTAAAATTGAAATTTTAGAATAAATTGTATCAATAGAGTGACAAATAATCCAATACTATCATTTTGTTTTGTAATTCGTTTACCTAGTTATTTTCCCATGACTTTATAAAGAAAGCATAACATACATTATATTAATAAATGTCATTGAATAAGTTGGTGGCTTTCTTTCCCAAATTTTTAATAGTTAAAATTTTAGATCACTAGTTTATACAACATAATTCTATCACTAATGTGATGCAATTTGTCCTACCTAAATAAAAACCAAAGTTATTGTTGGTATCTTCAGGCAATGAACTTGTTACCACCTGGTGTACACTCGGATAATAAAGTAAGTAGTCATCTCAACAACCATTATCAATCCACTGCAGGATGAAGGTCTCTCCATGTTCAATCCATCTTCCCTGATCTTTAGCTTCTCTTATCCACATCACCCCTGCATACTTTCTTATTTCATCCATCCATCTCATGTGGTCTCTTTCTGGGTCTTTTACAATTGCTTGGAATCCAGTTTATGATTTCAATTGTCCATCTATTATCATCTCTTCTAGCACTATGTCCAGCCAAACTCCACTTGTCTTTTAATTTTTTCAATGAGGTCAGTAACACCTGTTTGTTCTCTTACCCATATATTGCGTTTTTGATCTCTTTTTTTACTCCTAACATCCATCTCTCCATACTTCTATGAGTGGTCTGAAGTATCTGTATTGCTCTTCTATTAAGTGTCCAAGTCTCAGATCCATAAGTAAGAACTGGTAAAACCCATTTATTAAAAACCTTCCTTTTCAAACACATAGGCATATTTCCTTTTAGTACCAAGTTATTTCTACCAAAAACACTCCAAGTTTAATTCTATGATTAAATTTATCTATTATGTTTCCATCTGTATTAATAATATGACCAAGATGTAATACCAGCACAAGTGGCATCTTCATCTCCACAAAAAAAAAGGAAGAGTGCAAGCAGATTAAGAAAGGTTTTAAATAAATCTGAACTGGTTGCAGGTGTGCAAGAAAATTTAAATATGAACCATGATTTACCCAAAATGTACAATGATAAAATGTTCATAATCATCTTTACTGTATAGAAAATGTGTGCTAATTTTGTGTGTTCAAATTATTATGTTTGGTGTTGTATTTTCTTTTAATATTATTTTGTATCCATATACTTCCTTCCAGGCATTATCTAAGCTACAAATTCAACTTCCTTTAGATTCAAATAAAATGTCCTCATTTCAAGTCTAAAAAAAAATCATCTCTTTATCTCATTGTCACTCTGTCTCTGTTATTAGCAGAAGGATTATAATGATTAAATTAAATAGTTTTTTTAGTTTGATTGTAATTTGTCTGACTATGAGATACTTGTTTAAGTTATGTAATTATGTTTTTCAATATCAATGGTGTTAATGTAAGGAGTTTGAACTTACCTCAATGAATGGTTGCAATCAGTAATTGGATTTCTTAATTCACTCACTGTATTACCCTTTTTTAAACCAAATTTTCTACTTATTGTAATATTAATATTTCCAGATACCTCAGAAAGTAAGGCTATTCTCAATTCTCCATCTCTAATATTTCAGCTGCTTGAGTAGATGTATTGATGCATCATAAAGCAACTTTGGAATCCTTTAAAATCGGTTATCTTCATCAAAACAAGCAACTTTGGAGTCCTTGAAAATCACTTATCTTCATCAAAACATAATTATTATTACCTTTTATCATAATGCCTTTAAAGATAACATGATTTATTTATATTTATATAACAAACCTATTCTGATACATCAACTTATCTGTCAAATTAATCTTATTCTTTCATCGAACCCTTTTCTACACTCCTTTTTGAAGATTTTAATATGCCCCATGCTTTGTTCGGAAATATCTTCACCATATATCTTGTAAACTCATGACTGGTGAAGGTTTTTTTTTCCAGTAATGCTTTCTTCTCTCTATTTTAAAACATTCATCTCTCATAGACTTCTTATTCTATTCACCAGATCTTCACTTTAAAGTTAATCCTTCTTTGCAATCAGTTTGTTTCTCAGATCACCTACCACTCCATGTTCAGATTGATATTTATATTCACACTAAACCTACTGTCCATTATAATGATGCATTAAGAGTCTTGCTCAAGGCTTAATCACCAGAGGCAGTAATTTTTGAGATTTACATTTATTGGGAAGCCTATAAACATAATTCATAATACCAACAAATCTCAACCATAGTCTCTGCTTAATCTCATTAATAAACAAATTATTTCAAAATTCAAATTCTGGCACCTAGAACCAAAATACTTAGATTTCCTTATTAAAAACAATTTAGATGCTCTATCCACTAATTACTATTTATCACAACAAATGACATATGCTAACATTGACCCTAGCTGCTTGTTATGTCATAAATCAGAAAATATAATTCATCATCTTTTATTTCAATGTCCAGGCTTTCTTGTATATTGAATCAATCACTAGATCACATATTTCTTTTAATCACTAACCCCATAAATATTATGAAGCATGGTCTTTTTCCCTCCACTAGAGTCACAACTTTTATCATGTTCACCTTTTGGGTCCTGAGATGTCATTTTTTGTTTTAACCCTACATCCAAAAAATTGCAAATCCTTTTTTACAATCAGATATCTAAAATCAAAAACAGATATAAGGTGCTTGCTCTGATATATATATATCATGCCACATGGAGCCTCATTACTCTTCCCTTTCCTTTGTAATAATAGGTTATTAACCAAAGGATATATATCAAGAATATCAATAGTCACATGGTATAGGTATGTTTTGGGAGTGTTGTTTCTAAAGATATATAAATTCCGTTTGAAACTGGTTTTTTAAATAACAAGTAAATAATTTATATATATGAACTATTAATCATTTCTATATTGTCTAAGCTACAACATGTATATATAAGTAATATGTTTTATACATTTAAAATAATATAAACTATGTAAGCATATACTTCACCAATAAATATTATGTTAAAAATAATCATGTTATTAATTAAATAGAAAGTGTGGGCAGCAGTAAACAATATAAGCATAAATATACTGTGAGATAAATGATTTCTTTTTTTTTTTTAAAAAAAAAAAAACCGTTAAAATAATATTCAATGGCCTTTTCAAAAAAAGGACAAAATAAAATGATAAAAATAAATTAGAAGTTAACAACTACAAATATCTTGACCAGATTATTAATTTAGAGTAAATATAGTGGATGAACTTAAACACAAAATGGAATGTTAAATGAGTAATTTTTGACAGAAATAATATTAAAAGAAATATGACTATGCATTTGAAAAACTTTTTAATAAATATATTTTGCTTGTGCTTGGATCTGGAACTTAGATGCTTAAAAAACAGTTATAGTAAAACTTCATATCTCACAATGTAAGTGTGGAGAAATAAATGCTGGGAATAACAAGGAAGGATTGAAAGCAAGAGATAAAAATGAAAGAATAAGTAGATAATCAGTGAATTATTGAAAGAATTAAGACATATTGCTAGAAGAGATAACAATAGATGGGCAACTGAAGTCTTAGATTCCAAAATATTGTAAGAGATTTAGAAAAAGACATCATGTCTGATGAATGACTGAAATAAAGAAGGACATTGGAAGAGAAATGCCATGAAAAATGGGGAGACTTTAATCCTGCAGGCGATTAGTAATGATTGAAAATGGTAATAATATGGGTCTATTTGAAATTTTATAACACATTTATTAATTTTTCTTTAAATTATATGATCATTAAGAAACTAATCAAGATAATTACTTAAGGTAAAATAACGATATAATTATAAACATTAATGAATATTTTTATTTATACATTATATATATATGTAAATTGATAATTATTTATTCAGCACAGTATCTATCTGTAACCAATATCTAGCTGTAACCAATCAAAAAGGAATAAATTTTCACAAATATATTGTTAAATTTATACTGTATGAATTTTTACATGCATTCACCCATAAGTAAGAGTTTAAAAAGAACAAGTGAATCCCAGATTTTAGAGCTTATCCATATGTAAGCCAACCCTTATTTATTGTGCTTAACTCAGATCTTGATTCTATTATATTCCTGAGAATTCAATTGACAAATGAATTGTACAAAGTTAGTTCATATTTGACAGGAGAGAGAAAATTTCTCATTTTTAATCACCTGCATATAGTAAATAAATTTTCTACAGTTATATTTCTTTTATCTAGTTTTAAATTATCAATATTCTTTTTATTTACTAAAAAATGAAAAATCAACTAATATCACATTTAAATGTTATATATAGACATAAAATGATAAAAAATCAAGTCAAATGTCACATGAGCTAATTTTAATCAAGCTCGTATTGACAAAGGTTATATATAGAGCTCACAAACAAGCTCTTAACAAGCTTTGAGAATATCTAGCATTGTCAGTGAGGTGCCAGGATATTCATTAGATTAAAAATATTAGGACAAGCTCAGCACTTTATCTAATGTATAACTATTGAGAAGAAAATCTGAAAATTTCAGACATCCATATGTCTAAAAATCCAGCTCTCTAACTCAAATAGCCATATGAGACTGAAAATAAGTTCAGATACACCATATATTAATAGATTTAGCAATATAAAATCACCAAAGCCTTCATAGCAAAAAATAAAATGATAAAAAAAAATCAAGTCAGATGTCACATGACCTAATTTTAATAAAGCTCTAACTTAATTCAGTCCCATGTGGCTATTTGAGTTAGATAGCTGGATTTTTAGACATATGGATGTCTGACAATTTCAGATTTTCTTTTCAATAGTTATACATTAGATAAAGTGCTGGTCTTGTCCTAATACATTTAATCTAATGAATATCCTGGGACCTCACTGACTATGCTAAATGCAGAAACTGGTCTGGGGTTGAGGATATTCTCAAAGCTTGTTAAGAGCTTGTTTTGCAAGCTCTATATATAACATTTGTAAATACGAGCTTTATTAAAATTAGGTCATGTGACATCTGACTTGATTTTCTATCATTTTTTTTTGCTATTAAGGCTTTGGCAATTTTATATTGCTAAGGCTATTAATATATGGGTATCTAAACTTAGTTCAGTCCCATATGGCTATTTGAGTTAGATAGCTGGATTTTTAGACATATGGATGTCTGAAAATTTCAGATTTTCTTCTCAATAGTTATACATTAAATAAAGTGCTGGGCTTGTCCTAGTATATTTAATCTAATGAATATCCTGGCACCTCACTGATGATACTAGATGCAGAAACCAGTCTGGGGTTGAGGATATTATCAATACATATAAACATAGATAGATGTTGTTACTGATAAGTGCAATATCATAAATCTTTTGCTGGAAGATGAGTAATCTCGCTGTTTTTGCTTTTACATCTAACAACGACATTTAAAATGAGTTTTTTGAACATGAAATTGATTCTTGAAAAGAGGTAGAAATTGCACTGAATTGAATCTGATGAATAAAATTAATTATCTACAACAATGATGGGTTCAATTTTGAGTTAAACACCACTTCACATATGAACAAAGCATGTCTGCACTCCAACTGGAATAGATTTACATTGTTACACTATGACATTAGATCATGTTCCAATACACATCTATTTGTTTAAATCTTCCTATTTTTAATTCTTTATCTATAAGTATATTCTCTTAATTATATTTTTTGATAGATCTTATCTGTTAATTTTTTTTGATTATTGGTATTGATTTGCAATCAGTGATTTTCTTCAGTTATCTGTCATCCACACATATTTATATAGTGAAGATTTATTACACATATGCAAATTACAGAATTTTAAAGAAATTGCACATTCTTCTACTACTATTACTAATGATAATGATATTATGGTGATAGTAATATTTATAATAATCAATTTACTGAAAGTACTTATCAACAGCCTGTAGCCAATATATAATGTTGGTGATGATGATGATAATTCAGTTCAGTTCAATTTATTGGAATTACAGTCCAACAGGATATAACCAACTGCAAATTGTGCATTCCAAATATAAGTGATATAGTGATGTTGGCATCAGCATGGGATTTGGGATTTCCATCACCAGATTTTCAATGATATGGATGGCTGAAGAGTTGGAGATTTGAGTAGATTAAAGCCTGTCCATTAAAGTGTGAGGATTTGCTATCTTAATATAAACTGAGCACTGATTACATATATGTGTAGGAGATGATAATCTGGACCAACTGATGATTGCTGGTTTAGCATGAAATATGTATATTGGCGATTATGTATCTTTTCTACATGTGTGTGGTCATGTGTATCAGTTGTATGAGATAGTGTGGATAGTTGGTGGGTGCTTGAAAGTCTGATTTTCAAATATTTAAATAGAATACAGTGATTTTAATTATTACATTATTTAATAAAAAGATTAATAAATTTCTTGGAATCTAAATCAAAGACATTTATTATTAGCAAGCATAATATTATAAGAACAGCAGAGTGAAATATGAAAATTTAAGATATTTGAGCAAGAAGGTTTAAAATAAAACAAGGTAGATGTCATGAATACCAGACATGAAATATATATTAGTACCATATTGTTTAAAATAGTTTTATGAGAAATAATCTTAAACAAGAATTTAAGATATTTAAAGTAATGTCTAAAAAAAAGAGATAAATTGTGGACACTAATTAATATTGTATATTTAGGAATTTTATTAAAAGTCATCTATATCGAAAAAAGAATCTTGTTTGGAATTGCAAATTCAAATGAGAGATCAGTATTCTAAAATGTAAAGAACCAATAAGAAAAATAATTTATATTTAATTATTTAATTGAAGGATTAAAAAACTTTTTGTGCCTAAGAATGGAACCTATGACTTTATATGCTCTATTTACAACATTTTCAATATGAAGATAAAAAGTGCTAGAAAGTAAAAGTACCAATATCTTTTTAAAAGGAAACAGGCCTGGTTTTCTAGACTTTCAGATTTGGCTGAAAATGAGATTGAAACACTTATTATGGTTCAAGGTAATTCTAGTAATTACATATAATGAAGCAAAGTTATTAATATCAGACTAAAGGAAAACATAGTTATCTGCAGAATTTATTTACTTAAAGATTTTGCAATTGTCTATGTAACATAATGAATAAGAATATTTTATATTGTTTTTAAGAATGTTATTTGATATATATATATATTAAATTGCATACAAATATTTTTTTAAATTTATCATAATGCAGTTCTGCTTCTTATGAAAGATTCAAACTAAATTATCAGATTAGGATAAACATCAACTTTATGTAATTTATTAAAGAAATAATGATCAATCTTATCAAAAGCTTTAAATAAATCAAAATAAATGATATTTAACTTCTGCTATGTGTTCTAGCAGATTTGTTAGTAATGTGTTGTAGCTAAAGTTGTATTAATAGCATCAATAATCTTATTATAAATAATAACAATAATAGACTTGTTTAAATTACCCAAATATAAAATACTTCACATTAATTCAAGAAGGCATTTTCATCTTGTTTCTAATACAGGTTTTGAAATAAAGTATTTTATATGCTATTTCAATATATCTAAGCATTTTACAGAACTTTGAAAAAAATATTGTACAAACTTTGGATTGTTCCATAAAATGAAATTATAAGAGCAAATAAGTTTGAAATTTCTCCAGGAATTAAATTCAAATAGTGGGTTCCACATGATGTGCTATATGCTTTAGAATTTCTTTGAAGAATATGTTCTTGCATACTTTTATAAATTCATCTCATGTTAGGCCTATTTGTAAATTCAATCCACTTGTTTTTGATATAATTTCTGCTTTGGAAGATAATGTCTTTCCTGTGGAATCTTTTATTTTTTAAACACATATAAATGATTCTTGATTAGTCATGTTTTTTTGTGTTTATCTACATCAATAAAATATTGTTCTTGCTCGCTTATATTGAATGTACATTCCAATAAAATTATGAAATATTTAGCTTTCTTCATTAATTTTATTATTTTATTTCTCTCTTTTTTATTACCTATCCTGAATCTTACAAGATAAATAGAAAGTTAATTCATCTTCGCAATGATTCAAATGTTGATACAAAATTGGCTCAAAATTTGTGATTAATTCTATCTTAATCTAAGAAATTACTATTGTGTGATTATGGAAAGCATTGCTACTTCCTCTGAAATCCAAATTGTGTTCTATTAGATATAAATTGTAGTGACTATTCATTTGCATGCTCTTTTTTGTGTTTTATTTCTGATTATTCTTTTATATTCTTTGTCAAGAGTTTTTTTCCAATTTTAGATTTTTTCAAGCTGTATATAATATATGCATCATTTGTAAATAATGTCTAATCTTTCATGATTTTTTAATTGAGTACTTAAAATGTAGCCAACCACTAAGTGCTTTAAAGACAAAGAAATAGTTCCTGTATTCATAACACCATGTTGATGTTGAATTTTTGATCTTTGAGTAGAGTAACCATCTTACTTCTTGATGTTTCCTATTTTTTAATTCCCTTTGATAATAATTTTCAACATGCTTCAAAAAATTGTTTTTATTTGGGTCACATCAGTTTGCATGTTTGTATGATAATCATCATAAATTTTCAGATATAATTTTGTTCTATGTCCCAGAATTATCAGTGATAAAATTTTCATTTGTCTTGTTTTCTGAACAAAAATGTTTTTTTTTTTTTTTATCTTTAAGAAGGTATAGTTTTGCTGACGGCTTGTCAACTACTTATTCTTTGTTCAAACAGGAACTAGATTTTTGATGATACTGATCATGGATATTGAATTGTATATTTACATCTGCCTCTTAATTATTTTCAAACAGCTGCAATTCAATTTCCTTTTCTAACTTATCCTTTTCAATCTCTTTTTATTTATTCAAATGAGGATTAATCTTTTGATGATCTGGATTATTGGTGTTAAACTGAATAGTTTTATTCATTTCATCAGTTTCTGTTTTATATTTCAATTATTGTAATGCATTTCACCAGTTTCTTGCATGAACAGCTGTTTTTCAAAATTTTACAATAGCCATTTTGCTGCTTTTTTGTGACTTCTGTTTTCTTTTCTGTTTTCATTTTTTCATAGCCACTCAAATACCTTCTTGCTATGTCCATATTTCTACTAGCCACGTTTTAGGGTTATCTAAAAAAATAATATAAAATATTACAAAACATAAAAATTATAATAAATTCAAATAAAATGAATAGGTTCTTATAACGTAATCGGGCTTGGCCAACAACGCCATCAAGTGGCCAAGCCCAATTAGTTGGCCAAGCCCAATTACGTTATAATAACCCAATAAATTTATACTTACATTATTAAATAAATATTAAATTATTAAATTGTTTCAAAAATCATTTTTTTAAACATTAATTTGTTTTATTTTTAGCTTGTGTATTTTAATCTTGGGATTTATTTTATTATAGAAATAAATCAATAAAAGTCATAAGTTATTTATCAAAGACTAAATGATTCAAATCATAAATTCAAGTTGTCTTGCAAAAACATAGGGGGGAAAAGGCTTTTAACATTAAAACTTGAGAAATTAAATTTATAATTACATTAATGATCAAATTATAATAAATATAATAATATAACATTAATATTTATTTTTAGCTTAAATTATTCAACATTGGATTTTGCATTAACATTATCAGAACATTGTGAAACATTTAGGTATATATGTTGTATAAGCATGCAACCAATATGTCTGCATCTTGCAATCCAAAATAGTATAATCTAAGGTCACTTAAATTTTCTGTCTTTCTTTTATCAGTGACTATTTTTGGACATATTGATTTTTATCCCCAGTATCATTGTTTATTATATATATATGATAATCACAAAAATAATTTTTAAATTGTATGTGACTTCATTCAACTATGATTGCCATTTAATTGATAATATTTCTGTAGTGCAATATTATTCATTAAGTGGATAATCTCTAGTCTAATAAATGACTAATAAAGAAAAAAGAAAAATAATTAATGCTTGCTATTCATTTTGATTATCAAGCTGAGTTACAAATCAGCTAACAAAAATTTGTCTTGCTAATGCACAAAGTACAATATTTATAAACGAAGGCAAAGTTTTAAACGACAAAAATTTACTTTAAACTATTTTTCTTCAAATCTCAAAATTATTGGCCAAAAAGTTTATATTACGAATTACAAAAAAAAAGTTTAATGAAATAAAAAAGTAATAAAGAATGAGAAAAAGAACTTACTTTTATTGCATAGTAAGGAAAAATTAAGTCACATATCACGTGACTTAACCCGCTTAAGTCACGTAATATATGATTTAATTTTCCTTACTCTTATAGTTTGGCTTTAAAGGTTTTGATGATGTTATATTGCTAAGACTATTAATATATGGAATATTTGAATACAGTTCAGTCCATATGGCTATTTAAGTTAGATACCTGGATTTGATGACATACAGATGTCTGAAAATATCAGATTTTCTACTTAATAGTTAAATATTATATAAATATTGTGTTTATATCTCGTCTGATTATTCTAGCGCTTCACTGAGGTGAGCCAGTAATATCTTTTAGCAAATTGTTAGTAAAAGCTTCTTTAGATCTATTAACACGCGCTTTATATTTTGTTGTGTAAATAAAAATGGAAAACTTGGTTACCAATTTGAATTTATTTAATTAATTTACTGATTTTCCTTTTATTAGACAGCTGTCTATTAACTATCACAATAAATAAATCCACAGCAATTTTGTAGTAGAAAGTAAACGTTATTGTGTTATTATTTGTTGTGATTAATTAAATAACCAATAACTGAAGTATTAATTAATCTTATATTTTCTTCGCAGTCAATGACAACTAAATAAAAAACAAATTCGCCTCAAGAGAAAGTAAGTCACAGAAAAGAATAATGGTAATAGACAACTGCTGTACAGGCTTTATAGCAAGAGTATCTGATAGGCACAGAAGGTTGTGCATTAACTGATGAAAGGTTTACTATAATTTTTGCTTCAGACTTAACTAGAATGTAAATAAACTGACAACTATTGTGAAAAACACATTATTGTAAAGTTATTGAAATAAATAAAACTTCTTACATATAATGTATTGTTTACATAATACACAGATTAATAACAACGAGTGTAGGTTCCGTGACATGAGATCCATGCAATCTGAAAGATGTAAATATTGATTTCAGCTTAAGTTGTTGTTTTGGCATTAGTGGGATACATTGTTATAAAATTTAGTGCTAAAGCAATACTGGGGAGCAGCAACTGTCATAACATTAATTGAGCATCTGCCTAAAATTATGATAGTTGCATTTCATCACCATTATCATTTATAACCATTATCAATCCACTGTAGGGTGAAGGTCTCTCTAAGTTCAATCCACTTTCTCCAATATCTAGCCTCTCTTCTCCACATCATACCAGCACCATATCTGATTTCATCCATTCATATCATATATGGTTTCTTTCTAGGTCTTTTACAATCTCTTGGAATTCAGTTTAAGATTTCAATTGTCCATCTATTCTCATTTCTTTTACCAATATGTCCAGCCCAACTCCATTATAATCTTTTAATTCTTTCAGTGATGTCAGGAACATCTCTTTATTCTCTCACCCATGTATTTCATTTTTGATCTCTTATTATTATTCCTAACATATATCTCTTCATACATCTTTAAGTAGTCTAAAGTCTCTGTATTGCTCTTTTACTAAGTGTCCATGTCTCAGATAAAAAGAACTGGTAACACATATCTATTAAAAACCTCTTTCAAACACATAGGCATATTTCTTTTTAATATTAAATTACTTCTACCAACCAATTTTAATTCTGTGACTAATTTCATCCATTATGATCCCATCTGCATTAATAATTTGAGCAAAATATCTGTAGTTGTTAACTTCTAATTCATCATGGTCAAGCTTTATTTTCTTCTTTTGAGAAAATCCATTGAACATTATTTACTTTAGTCTTTTTAACATTTGCCTTTAATCATACGTTCTTATTTTTATACAATAACTATTGCAACGTTTCCTGAAACTCTAAATCATATTTGCACACACAACTACATCATCTTCAAAATCTAGATGACTTAAATAATCTCCATTTTTCTATTTTAACCCACAAAATACTTTTTGCAAAACTGTGTAAAAAGTTACATCCTTCTCAACATTAATTTTTTTAGTGTTATTATGTAATATAATTGTTGCTATTGCATTTTTATAAATATTTTTTAAAATATGACAGTATCCTGGGTCTACATCTTGGTGATCCAATTCTTTAATCATTGAAGAAATGCTTATAGAATCAAATGCTTTTTCATAGTCTATAAATTCAAACTTCTCTCAATATTTGGATATGATCCACTGCACTAAAACCACTTCTAAATTCGGCTTGTTCTTTTGGTTGGTTGAAATCCGAAAGTTCACTGTAAATGAGTTGTAATTATTTTGTTAAATTTTTCTATAGAATTGATAAAAGACTGATAGGTCTATAATTCTTGATATCTTAAATATTAATACTAGCACTGCATTCTTCCAATCATTTGGTACATCTTCATCATTTTTCTAAAAAAAAAAAAAAAGATTTCTTTACCTGTTTCTTTTAAGATATCAATTATAAATTTATTTAACGCACATTGTTACGTAAGTAATATTTATTAAGGCAATAAATCTAAAGCATGTGTGGTTGAAAATGCAAAGGTAGGGACCTCTACAGGTCTTAACCACAAGCTTATGCATTGGAAGAATGTATAATAGGAATTGTGGACTTAATCAGTGAAGTATTGAATAGCTTCACGCTCTCAGATCTAACTGCTTCAGCTTCACCTATTTATATAAAAAGTAGGTTAAAGTAGGGAGGGGTTCCCCTTTTTTATTGGGGATCCCCTCTTTTCTTCCAATGCGTAAGCTCGTGGTTAACATCTGTAGAGGTCCCTACCTTCGCATTTTCAACCACACATGCTTTAGGTTTATTGCCTTAGTAAATATTACTTGAGATATCAATTATAATTACATCATTACCTGGAACTTTTCCCTTTTTCATAAATTTAATTGCATATCTCACTTCTTCATTTAAAACCTTGACACTTCAGACGATATAGTATTTGTAGGAAGTACTTTTCTTTGTTTTTTATTGCTATATAATTTTTGATAGAACTCTTCTACACATTTTATGATGTCATCTCTCTTATCAGTAATAGTTTTTTTTTTTTTTTTTATTGAAGAAATAAGTTTCTTACTAATACCAAAATGTTGTTTAACACTCTTGAGACTTTTATTTTCTTCTATAACTAGCTTTCTTTACTAGTTTATAATTATACTTTCTTATTATGAATTCTTTTTTGCACCATTTACAAAATTTGAGATTATCAATTCTTCTTAATGCATCATTTTTATATAGTTTTATATTCCTTCTTTTCTTCATAAATCGTTTTGCTTCAGTAGAAATTTTAGTTATCAATTGTTGCTTTCTTGTAGCAGCTATCTTTGTTGCAGGTTTTAAAAGTGTATCTATCATCTTATTGATTTCATTCAAATCTGAACTACATTCAAAATCTATTAATATTTGAAAATGGTTTGCAAGCACTAATTTAAATTCATTGGAATGTTTCTGAAGATTAGGATTATCAACTCTGAATATTGTTTTTCTTAATAATTTTTGTCTCTCTAGTTTTGCATAAATACATATTTTACATCTTACTAATCAATGATTACTCCCTGTGTTGAATTTAATAAGAACATTACAATCTTGAAATATGTATTTTCTATTAGTCAAAATATAATCCAATTCTGCTATACCTTTATTTGGATGCTTCCATGTCCATTTTCTTTCAACATTTTTCTCAAAAAAAGAATTCATAATATAAAGTTATTCTTTTTCTGCAAGCTCCACAAGTGTCCATGTCCTCTCTCATTTCTATTACGATAACCAAATTTGCCTACAGCACCTTCATCTTTCATATGTTTACCAATTCTAGCATTAAAGTTTCCCATAATAATTTTAAAACATTTAGTCTGATCAAAAGCTGTTTGTACATCCATATAAAAATCTTCTACTACTTTATCACTATGATCACTTGTTGGGGCATAAACCTGAATTATCTGCATTTGGTATCTGCTAGTAAGTTTGCCACTCTGATCAATACACATTAATCTCCACAATGTTGTTCTACCACTTTTTATTTATAATGAATCCTACTTCTTGTACTTTCAATATTTGTTCTTTTGTAGTAGAGTACATGTTCACTTTTTAAATCAATTATCTTTTCACCTTTTCTTCTAACTTCACAAAGTTCAATTAATGTCTCATTTAGTATTAGATAGTTCTTCTAATTCTTGCAATCTTTCTTCACTTGAAAGTGATCTACAATTGTAAGTACCCAAATAAAAGATCATCATCAAATGGCAGCCTGGGTCCTCAATCAGAATATTCTTATCACTCTCTACCTTCGATTTCTAACCCTTTGTCTTGACTAGTGACTTTACAGACTCCTGAGAATAAGGGACATAATTTATTTTTGTAATATTTATTAGAAAAAAAAAGTAATTCACACACACATTCATTCCGCATTCACAAAAACTCAACTGATATTTCAATTGAGCTAAGAGGCATCTGATAAGACAATTGCACCTAAGAATCAGTAAATAAAATGTTTGAATTATCCAAGACGTTTTCAAACAAAAAATTAAGCAATCAGGCATGGCTTGAGCCAAATTTCTTAAAGATTAGTGCTGGTTGTCCAGAAACCTAACCAACATACTTGTACAAACTGTATTTTTTAAAAACTCAAATGAAAATAAAATCTAAATTAAAATTGGATACTCTGGGAGCTTGTGAGAATTGGCTACTTGTCAGATCTTGTTATTACAAATAATATCAAACAATCTATCTGACGTAAAAGTTCAAGAAGGCTTTAAAACTTCTAAACACATATTTCTATCCAAAATCTTTAATTATAATGCAAAGATACAAACACAATCCGCACAGTCAAAAAGATGGGTAAAGAAGCAATTGATTACACTATTGACCTTTGGTGGATGTTTTTTGCCTATGACTTCAATGGGTTTTTGGATGAAGTAATAGAGATAATTTTATATGTGATATGCAAGTACCACAAACAGGTTAAAGCTTTTAATAAATTCCAGTATAGCATTTGAAGTTTCTCTACAAGAAAAATATGATTAAATAGGCTGGACCTTTGTTCAAAGTAAAATCCAAAATAAATATGAATCACCAAAAACAAGGTTAAGCAACTAATATCATTTCAGTTGTGATCTTAAATAAATAGGGTGGAAAGATACAGCCGAGAAGCAAAAAATTTGCTAACACTATAGCAGAGCTCACACTATTACTGAAAGTTTGAATATAAATGCAACAAAAAGATCATGTTGACATTGCAGATTTTTAAAAAAGGAAAAAGATTAATAAAGCTCTGGGAAACAAACTGAACAGTTGTCTTTGAAAGTTTAATGTCTAAATTCTTAAAGAATAGCCAAAAGTGCAAAGCAATAATGACACTTTTAAAATAGTAAAAATTGATACTGGTTCTGTCATCTCCATCAAAATTTCCAGCCAATCTCTATATTGTCATATGACTACCAGCACAAATTAATTAAACTTTTGGAAGAAACAAAAGTGACAATTCAATCAGGCTCTAAACACATATGATTTGTTGTTGTTTATATCCTGTAAACAGAACAGCAATTTAATGGGATGTAACTAGTTCAAGATCTTGAGATTTCTTTAATCAGTGTAAATTATGTTTCAACTGATTTTGAAAATCTGAAAAAAAAAAAGTCAAATTATTTAACTTAATCTTGGGTCATCATCAAACTGTATCTTTTTATTTATATATTAATAATAATACAAAATAAATCATAATTAGTCACAAAGTATAAACTATTTGCTTATTTCAAAATAAATCATTGTTGTTTGTGTGGATACTGATAATATTGAATGGCTTAGAAATTTTTTTAAACTTCATTTCAATTTTCCTAATACATTCAATTTTCTAAATACACTCACCTGTAAGAAATAGCACTCAGGTTATTATACAGCACATTTCAAGTAGTGTTATTTTTCTGTCTTTTTTAGGTATTATTAGCCTGACCAGTGACAGTAATACCATGCGTCTGTATTTTTCAGAATTCGCATAAAAGCAAAGCAATAAGGAAAAATTACTTTAAAATTCACATTAAAAAAATAAGCAAATAAAGTATGACTAATAAAAAATTTGAAATATTTGAAAAAAATTAATACAAGACAAACTTTTTCTACTTTTTTTATTAACTATAGTATTTACTTTTACATTTTTCATACATATTTTAACAATTACCGCTAGCGTTCATTTGTAAACTGGCAAGAAATCAGACTCGATGTGATGTGATGTATTGTGGCTTCTCCTTAAATGAAGTCAAGAATCTCTCAGCAATTATGCCCAGAGAAACCTGTTAGCCGCTTTATTTTTATTCATGATGTGATGTACAACTAGTGCCACTTTCAGTCTTGTGCTGTGTTAATGGTTTTCTGTTTATATATTAAAAAAATGAAATCGCAATCAAAACAAAAAGATTATACATTATCATTAGAAAGATTATTTTCAGTTTATAAAATCTTCATTTTTTATTTTAAAAATCTAAAAGATTATTTATTTCTGTTATATATAACAAAATACAGTTTAAAAGTTTAAATTTTTTGAATATTTATTGTGATATTTTTATATGTAAGTATTGAAACAGTAAGATTCGTATTCGAATCTTAAGTTTCACCTTTTTCTATTGTCTCTCACTCACCACTCTATCCTACCCAAATTTAAACTTTTTGGTATCGAATTGTGTGTAGCACATGCACACATTTCGATATCAAATTTAAGGCAATAAATAAAGATAAATAATATAATTTAGATTTCTTCTTTTAGTTATATAAAAATATATAATTTTAACCTTTTATTTTGAATTGTAAAATCCATTATTTATTGCTTTGTTTAAATTTCATTTATTAATAATTTTAGAAATAGATTGTATATTTAATTAAAAGTAAAATTAATCATATGTTCCCTTCTGTATTTGAAATTTTAAAAGCAACGGTCGGTGAGAGATAATAGATTAATCAAAGAAAATTTCCCCAAAATGTAAATGTAAATGTAAACAATAGAAAGGCAGCTTTCTCTATAATTAAACTTAACAAAAATGCATTGATTATCCCCAGGGCAGATTAAGTGGAATCCAAAAATAAACTATAACAAAAATGTAAAAGATAAGATTTAAGAAAGGAGGCCATTTTAGACTTTCTAGAAACTTTCAGTGGAACTTTAGCTTTGCTCTTGAGCAGTTGAGAGTCTCCAAAGATATATATTGTTTTTACGTGCCACAATATGTGTGAGTAGAAAGCGCCAAAGACTATTCTCTCCGGAGATGGTCGATTGTTTGCCGAGAACCTACGCCCATGCCCTCCATAAAATCAACCAAAGAAGATCTACTGCCCCGAACAATTAGAAAACTGCTGCTTCTATTCAAGTAAGTAAATCACCTAAATACTGTAAAGAACTGCTAATGCTAGAATCATGAACAATTTGCTGTTGATCAGGTACCTGTATCCAAATTCTCTAGAGTACTCTACTAATATCCTGCTATAGCTCATTCATCTTTTTATAACTTATAAACTATAAACTGTAAATTCTCATTTGTAAAACTATAAATTTAATAATTAATATTATGTAAATTTCTTTAACAATCTAGCCTGCTATTTCTAAAATTTATATTTTATTATATAATTATCGCATGCTCATAATTTTCTAAGTATAAATCTATGATTGCTTGAAACAGTGGATGCGTGTCAAATTTTCATTAATATTTACTTTCATAAATAACTTAATATTTTCATATAAATCGACACGCATTCAATGCTTCCTTTATTGTAATGCAGGAGTATACTGCTTAGCAAATGGCTGACGTATTAGTTATAATAATCACCCAGTTTACATATTGTTTATATTTTATTAAATTTTAATTAATAATTTCATAAAATTGCATTTCTTTGAGAGTCGCAAATGCGATGACCCATTACAAGCCTTGAATATTCTAAAATTGCATTTCTTTGAGAGTAGAGATGCGATGACCCATTACAAGCCTTGAATATTCTAGATTCTATAGGATTGAAATTAACGTCAGTCGTCCTACTTAAGCAGACATAATAAATGCTCCTGTAGGGCTTGATGAAAGTCACACAGCCAGCGGGCAATCATGGCACGAACCACTTGTCCCTGGTTATGCTTATGTGATACCTTACCTCTTTGGGCCTATGGCAAATGCCAGCCCGTCATTCTAAACTCATTCATGGCTTTGCAGTTTCAATATACTGCCACTTCCTATTGCCTTTCTAAACGTACCATGTGTTTCTTTTATTAACTTTATTATTCTATGTATAACTCCATCCCTGCATTAGTGACATAATTCACTCTCAAATAAATGTTTGCCCCTAGTGATTAGTAAATATCTTTAATTAAATAAATATATGTCCACCGCTACTATTATAAATCTTACTTTAGACTCTTGTATTGCAAAAGTATAAAGCCTAAAGGCATGCCTTAGAAGTACTTGCTGGAGAATTTTAGGTAGCTAGATTATGTCATCAAATAAATGTATTTCTCTTTGTAAACATAACAGATCGGAAAATACCGCTACTGAGATCTTAAATATAAAGTATTATTGGTAAAATGATTTAGCATAAAAGTTTCTAAATAAATAAATATATTTCTTTAATATATAACAGTATCGGAAAATTCCATTACTCAATTTTAAATATTACCAAATATTATTAGTAAATGATTTATTATTAAAATGTTTCAGTAAATAATGTCAAACTATACATTTGCCGTTACTTCTTTATTTATTTATTCGATACCCATTCCATATTATATTTCCTCGATTCTGTAAGATAAATGTTTAAGATTAATGTTCTGATTGGCTAACTTGAAATAAAATTCTTGATTCTCTTGCATCTCCCTGATCACTGTGCCTAAAGAAATGTTTACTAATGTGGCATCAGATGCGTTGTTTCATAGATTGTATTGTGGAACCGATAAACTATGTTTGAACTCAGTACTACGGGTGGCTTCGCTACCTAGATGGTGCTGCCGTTCTGTGTGGTGGTCGGATTCTGCATTATGTTAACGAATCACACATTTCTGACTGTTATAGTATAAATCTATTATTATTTGCTCATTAGTATAAGTAAGTTATTACATAGAAGCTAAGTTTGTAAATACAGCTTCAGGCCATATTCACGTTAGTTGCTAATTTAACATTATGTTTTTGGAAAAAAAAAGTATTTCAAGTGAAAATAAGTTATTAATAATTTAAATTACTTGATATCTAATAAATATAGAGAAATATGAAAGATATTAAGAAGAAACATGAATCGCATAACTTCAAAATCGCATTAAAATAATCCGCATAAAAGGAGACCCAGGTGTACATCCCTTTGATAGAATATCATAGAAATATCAACTATATTCTATTTGTATATATAAAAGCTCATCTCAATATTTAAAGTAAAAATACTTTTAAGGGTGAGATATTTTTATAAATGGTATACAGTTGCTATTTACAAGATGTTCCATTTATAATATAATACACCATATACACCTTAAATGATTCTTTACAATGCAGTTTAACATATAATCTATTTTATTTCCTTACAGTTTCAACTGTCCAGCAGTCATCAGAGCTATAACATTTAAACATGTAGAATCAATATACAATATCTACACATATACCAATTGTAACGGGTACAGACGACTTTACATTATTTTTTTTATTATTAAACATTAAAATAAAAAGTTCGCATTTAAAATTTTTTTTTAAGACAGAAAAATTGAAAATAAATTCTACCTTAAACCCGTATATATATAAATCACACAGATGAGAAAAATTATTAAAATAAAACTTTATTAAAGAAAAAGTTTTAAAATTAAATTTTAAAAAGATTTGGAGATAAAATTATATCTTTAAATTTATCTTTAAATATATCTTTAAATTTGGAAAACAGGTTAATTAATGTGATGGAAATGATTATTTTAATTAGTCCAAGTGAACAAGCCCTTGGGCATTTAAATGTATAAACAACGGTCAGATAGGAAAACAATAGAAACTTTTAGCAAATAAAAAGAAATCCCTATGGAATCGGACCTCAGCGAAAAGACCACCATCATCGATGACGTAATGTTGAGTCAATCCTTAAGATTAATATAAAAGGAAAAGTTGGAAATTATTATGGATTATTAAGAGAGGACTGAGATGTGTTAAGTCGGAGAGTTGGAGGTGAAGGGATTGAAAGACGCACTTTCAATTCCTTCAGTTGTTATAAAAATGGAAAAATGAAACATCGCTTTTCTTATACTGAGGACAACAGGATCGTCAGGGGATTTAATGTGGATTCCAAATGGCATGCAATGAATAAAGAGGAACGTTGAAAAAAAAATCGTAAGAACTTTAAAAACATTTTGAAACACTAAGAACTTTAAAATATAAACTTTCTCAGTCTTTAATTTATAAGAAATAGAATCCTATCTGACCAACGTTATTTATTAATTAGTTATAATTTTATTTAATGTATTTCTTTTGTAAAATCATTTCCATTTAGTTTTTTTTTTGTTCTTTAAGTTTATTATGATTTCTGTTTTCCGATAAATTAAAATATATCAATGTTAAACTTAAGTCGGGCATGAATAACTGTATAGATTTGTAAAGTTATATTAGGGGAGGATAATCTTAGGTTATTTGTTTTGTAGTTAAATTGGGTCAATGGATTGGATATATTGGTGTAGTTAGTAGATGTAATGCAAGATTCACTACGGGCAGAATTGTTTGTATACGCCACACTCACCTGTTTGCCTATGGAAGGAATTATAAGTCGGAGACCACAGTTCCTTTCTATGGAGTTTTTTTTATTGCTCTTCTTGTCAGATAGATGTAGTATTCCTATCTGACGAGAGGCAATTTCTTCTCTTAACTTTTTGTGCTGCCGTATTTCGTATTACATTGAATACATCGATATATCAGATGAATTGGCGTTAGTTCGACTTCGAACTTTTGGCCTAAGGTTAAATAAGGATAGAATATTTTCTTTTCAAATGCAAATCTATGTAGTCTATTCATACTCGACACTAAATAAAAATGCATTAAATTTAAGTTGTTTATAGACGCTTGCATGGATTGGTTATCGGTTAATTATGTTTTGGGTATTCATATTTGATCAAAATATATAGACATTCGATAAATAATGATACCTTATGGTGAGTATCTAAAATGTATTTATTCGGATGTCTTTTAAGTTATTGGTGTCAATGCAAGCATCTTATATGTGAATGCTAATGGGTTACTTATAAATTTCCCTCTGCAATTGATGGTATCAATGACTTTATATTTTGATCGTTTATGTTTATTTTGAAATGTCTTTAACCGTGAAATCTATGTAACCGATCTATACTCAACATGTTTTAAAACAAACTTTTTTAGATCCATTTGTGCGAACTAATAATAGTATAAAATTTAAAATGTAAATTAAAAATCTAAAATAAAAGTTAAAAATAAAGTTAAATGTTAAAATAAACATATTAAAATAAAAATGTTAAATGTTATATATATATATGTGTGCGTAAATAAATTTTTGTATGTTAATTACTGGCAGTGGCTTATTTTATTCTTTTTTATATATTCTTAGATAAGAATTTATATTATATTATTTAATCTCTGCTACTTCTTGAGCTAGTGACAATGGGCTAACAACCGGAATCAAAATTTAAAAAAAAAAAAAATTTTTTTTTTTACTTACGTATCTGCCTACTTTATAAATTTTTCTAGGTTCAAATGCCTAGATGGCGCCATGTAGTGCAGATAACATTAAGCTGCTTTCTCCAGATCGTTATACAATATATATACAAATTTACATATAAATACAAAAATAAAAAACAACATTCCAAATATTAACTTAAATATGAATCTTTAATATTTCTACAATCTAAAACCTCTTTACCCACACTTATATTCAATTAACTTCTTTTATTAATTTTATTTTTCATATTCCATTCATTTAAAAATTTAAATTTACCCTTTAATTCAATTTATTTCTTCTATTTTAATTATTTATATATTACACATTAATCAATATCACTAATATTAACATAATATCTTTATAATTTTACTTTCTCTTAATTTTTACTTTTAACTAATCTTACTTTTAAACCACAGTACTCTTTCTCCTACAACTGAAATAATTTCAAAAAAAATTAAAAATTTCCCTATTTCCTTATTCTCTTCACTCGTACACTCTCTATGAACACATTCTGAAACTATATCTTATTCCAATTCTTTAAAATCACATGCTTACTCATTAATAAAAATTCCTACAAAATCATTTCAAACCGTGATCCTTATTAAGAGATGGCCTAATGCTTCTAATCAATATAGCCTCCTTTATTTTTCTATCCCTCCTATCTCCAGTATAATTTATCATTTTAATACTTCCCTTCTCAAATTTATGCCCTGTCTCCAATGAATGTAAATAAACAGGTGATCTTTTATCATATCTATGCTGAGACAACCTTGTATAAATTTAATTCTTTGTTTCACCCACATAACTATATCTAACATTTTTTTTACAAGATTTACACTATTCTATACTATATTTCCTATATATTTATTATCCAAAATATTAGCATACTCTTTTCTTATTTACTATTTTAAATTTTATTACAATATTAAAATTTCTATTAATTCTCCAAATTATTTATTTATATTCTTCACAATATTATTATTATACGCTTTAATACCCATATATTTATCTTTATTATCTTTATGCTTCTTTCTATTATTCTCCTCAGTATTATTAACAATAAATCTCTCTTCTGACATTCTTATATTATCCTCTATAATCTTTATTGGGTAATCATTACTTTTAAATTTCTTAACTGTCAACTCTATTTGCTTATTATAATCCTTTTTATTTGAGAAATAATTTATAGCTCTATACATTCTTGAAGTAATACTATTCACTTTATATTTCTTATCTATATTTGAATTCCAATTAGCTATGTTATTATCTATATTCATCTTTTTATATATTGATGTCTCTATTTTACACCTATCATTGGAATATGACTTTATTAATAGAATATTCAAATATGATAACTTATTTTTCTTTTCTTTTTCTATTGTAAATTTTATGCTTGCATCTAATTTATTAACTTCTTCAAGAAAAAATCTGTTTGCCTTTGACTTTTATTAAAAATCAATAGATAATCATCCACGTATCTTTTCATAAATATTGGAGCATTCTTAATACCCATCATTAAATCTTCTATCCTTTCCATATACATATCACTTAGCACTGCACTTAATGCCCCTCCTATTAACCCTTTTTGTTGTTTATAATACTCTCCATTAAACTCAAATGTGATTTCTTTGCAACAAATTTCCATAATCTCTATCAATCTTCCTATTGGTATTTCTATTTCCCTACTCTTGTCATTTTTATATCTATTAATTGCCATTTCTATAGCTTTCTCCACATTAATATTAGTGTACATTGCTACAACATCCATTTTTACCATTGTTAAATTATAATTACTATACTGATCCACTTTTTCTCTAATTTCCTTTATCAGATTTTTATTATTCTTAACATAATGACTACCATTTCTATTTATATATATTTTTAAAAACATTATTCGCTATCCACTTTGACATCTTATCAAAGTAGGAACTTGTACCATTAATTACCAGTCTTAACGGTACCTCTTCTTTAAAAATCTTTGGTGATTCATAAATTTTTGTCATGCCACAATCTTTATTCCCTAAATATGTAAATATTTTCCTATCTATCAAATTATTATTATATATTTCCTTTATAAATTCATACATCTTTTTATTTTTCATCTTAGAATCAACTTTTATTATTTTTATAAAAACATCTTCTTTTAATATCTTATTCATTTTTTCAATACTGTATATTCATTTTTTAATAATACCAATTTATTACTATTATCTGACTTTGTGAAAATTACCTCATCTGCATATTTATTTTTTATTCTTTTAACATCTTCTATTGTAATTATATTACTTAACCTATTAACCTTTTATTTTTATTCATATTTATATTCATAACTCTCTCTTCATCACTATTCATTTTTTCTAAATATACCATATTATTCATCTCATCTTTCAATTTCGCCATCCATAATTTATCCTTCCTACTAATTATACTATTAACATCCTTATTCTCATAATAATATATTGTGCCAGGCATAATCAAATGGCCTTGCACAAAGTCTGTATTAAGCACAACAAATATAAAAATGTGCTAGATTAATAATGGAGGTTTGGTCTGAGCAGTAGAATACCCACACACACAAATTTAAATATTATACACATATAATAAACTCATGTATTTTTTTATTTTTGCTTTTCCTTTTTGTATATTTTTTATGATATATCATTATATGTGATTGTTTTTTTTTATTTTCCAACATACTTGTATATATTTTTTAATTACTTTTCTAAAGATTGTAATTTTATTCCATAAGCAAGTAATGTTAATTGCTTTTGCAAAAATCTGATCAAAAGCAAAAGGTTTGACAATGCTATAATTAAACTGTTATCTCTTTTAAAAAAAATTCTTTTGAATTGATTTTGTAAGCAAGTGGTCTGGGTTATTCAAGATGGATGTCAAACTTAAAATGTAGAATTTAATCGGAAAAATATAAAGGAATGTTTGCAATCTAAGTGATAAGCTAAATTAAAAGGATTGGCTGATTCATTCTTCTCAGAGGGATATCTGAATTGGTTCTTATTAGTGGGATTGATAGTGCTGTGGGATTCATTCTTTCTTTGGCAGCCATTCTGGGCAAGTCATTCTTTTTTGTGGCTCCAGAATTCTCCAAGCAACCAGCTACTTAGAGATTCATTTACGAATAGGACTATTAGTGACATTCTTAAGAACAAATCCATTATACAGTTCTTTTAAGAACTCTTGTCTTTTGTGGATTCGAGTAACCATTGGAGACAGCTTATGAAAATTTATTAATAATCCTAATTATTATTAGATATATATAAAAAAAGAAGATATGAAGCAATATACTAGAGATTCCAGCAAAATGACCGTGGGGTAGACAACCAGCCGGTGCACTGCCCTTTCTCTGTCCCAAGCCACCAAGATGTGACCATGCCAATTCCAGCTGCCCATGATGATGACAAATGCCGCCTTGCTAAATGGATGAAATCTTCACCACACAGCCAGTTAACTTGAAGCCCACTCAAGAGCCCAGAGGAGAAGAATGAAGACGCAGATATAAGTTTATTTTAAGATATTTATTAATATTGAAATAATTAACTTTGATATTTCCGATTAGATATATTATTTTTTTGTTATTATTATTAATCATTTAAAAAAGAGAGAGAGTCTCTCGCATATGTATATGAATTTGTGGTTATTACGGGCATAAATGATAAAGCTTTTACTTAAATCCTTTGAGTCAATTTTTCTATTTCAAATTCTAGTATTTTCAACAAAGATTGCAATGAGATTCTTTTTTTTTTTGTTGTTGCTATTCATTTTCCTCTTGTTGTTACTCCTGGAATTCGTCATATATGGATATACATGTATGTATATGTGTACATACGCTTATAATATTCGGTAAATACGATATCTCATGCTGAATATCTAAAAATGTATTTAACCGTATATCCTTTTTAAGTTATTTTTTTTGTTACTGCTGCACCTTATGATGCGTGCAAGAAGGGATTGATCTATTATAGATTCCCTGTAAGCAAGTACTCTAATAACTTTATATTTAAAGTAATAGTAAGTGTATAATTGTGCTGCGTGTATATACATGTACAGGAATTTATCTATAGCAAGAGGGAAATAGATACAGTACCTTATGGTGAGTACGATATAGTATCTGAGCCAATGCAACCTTGTTGACTTGTTGAAAAATACGAAATTATTGAAATATCTCATAATGCAAATATACGTATGCATAGTTTTTATTATTATTATTATTGCTATCAATAAAAGGGTTTTAAAGCACTGAGTAAAAGCGCATGCCTGTATGACCGAAAATCTCATATCTGTATATCAAATCACACAAAGTAAAATTTATTTCTATTGGGTAAAAGGAGCTCAGACCACTTCCATTACTTATAAACATTGTAAATAGCTTTAGGGATTTATTATTTTTCTTATTTAAAATTGTATTTTATCTATTTCAACGCCTCGAATATATATGGTTTGGGATAATTAATTATTTAGTATTTTGTTATTATATCATCATTAGTATGAAACGGTGGTGGGTATTTGGGATTAAATAAATATTTAATCATAATATTAAACTTGTTTCGTTTTCATATTATTATTTATATTGATCAAAATGTATTCTTTCCTTATCAACCACGTACCGGTAATAATCATTTAACTTACCCATTTGAAGACCCTAGATTGTAGAGTGACTGAGCTAGCCACAAAGGGATATCGCTCTACCGGGGTGTTAAATCTTATTCTTATGCTCCGCTGAACATATGGTATTGCACATCCTTCTAGGAGGGTGAAAAATTCATTTTTTGATTCTTTTCTAGAAGTGGCGCGCAAAAGTCTATTTTGTAAATAGATTTTTCAAAGGTGTGTACTTGCCATTGTTCTAAATATTCGGGCATTCAAATAAGATATCAACTAAAGGGTGTTTTTAACTGGAAGAGTCCTGTCAATCCACTCTTTCTATCAATTTAGCTGGAAGTACCAATATACATGAGTACAGACAATCGGCTAGATTGATATCCATTTCTTTACCTGTTGAATCTTGGTCACTTCATGCTCAGTGCAAGATTAGGAAAAGAATTCCGCAGGGAGTATGGACTGGTACAGTAAAACTGGCGCCACACGTGGTTTAAATGTAAAAATGGTACGATTAAGGAAAGAACAAGTTAAATTATATAAATGTGAAAATTACGGTAAAAATATATTACGTGCCGTATGTATATATAAACTTAATGTAGGTGTAAGTAAAAACTAAATTAAATGTTGACTATATATACATAAAAGAAGTTATATAAAATTCGATCGTTAGTTGTTTTTTCTTTTTAGATATATAGTGTAATTAATAGGCCGTACAAATGAACACGCTTAGTTTGCTATATATTTGTTTTGAAAGTTATTCTTAAATAATTTAAAATATTTTACTCAGTAATCTGCAGATCCAAAATGATAGTGTTATTCTTTGTTGCGACAGATATTTAATATATATTTATGATTCAAATTGTTAGCAATAAATCAAATGTTCACACTGTATTCTATAAATATACTGTATAAGTAAAATAGAAAAAAAAAGTTATTTTAAGTATACATGTAATATATTGACGGTTGATATTTTGTTATATAGAGTACAGATTCCTTTATCTTAATAATTGCTTAACAATTTTCACTTTAAACCGAGTCGCTAACATTTTCATTTTATTGGATAAGTAAAGTTGCCGTTTAAACTGAGTAAAAACTGTCGTCAACATATGCAATTAAAATAGTAATAAAGTATATATAAAAATTATTAAACGAATGAGTGGGGGAGTAGGTCACATGCTGTATATATGCGTATATAAATGGTCGGAGGTTATTACAAATAAAAGTAATAATTTATTATAGCGTAATATTTTAAAATAACTTACAATTGAGTTTATTGTTTTTGTTTTAAAAAGAGAGAACATAGACATTTAGATACAGGTATAAAACCTGGTTATCAAAAGTTTCGTAATGATTTAAAATAACTAATAATTGATTTTAAAGTAACTTATAGTTAAATCTGTTGGTCTTTCTGTTTGTAAAAAAGTAAAATAAAACAGTGTTAAATACTGGCTTACGAATTAAAATTTCATAAACGATTTAAAATAACTTATACTGGAAGATTTTTTTTTTAAAAAAAAAAGAAAAAAAAGGAAGTAAAATAAAATAGAGTGTTGGATAACAGCGTAACGAAGTAAAGTTTCGTATGTTAAACTTGAGTTTCTGTTTTGGGTGATAAATCGAATTAAATAGACATAGGTAAAATGGGCACAATAACTGGAACAGGGCATAGAAAAAACAAATAATTGGCGAGTGGAATAAGGCAGAGTTAGGTGTGCGGTGTACTGCGTATTTAAAAATAAGACAAATAGTTAAGAAATAATTTAAAAATATCCGCTATTACCGATTCTGTATTTAACTGATCAGTAACTAAAAACTATATATACCAAATATAAATAGATATAGGTATTCCGTAACTCCTAAATAAAGAATATTTATACTGTGCTTTTAATGTGGACAAGATCCAAATCAAGAAAAATGGATCAACAGCCAATAAGTGATACAAACACCTCGGTTAACGAGGAACCAGAGGAAAAGACTCACTGTGAGAAAAAAGAAAATGATCAACAAAGAAGCAAAAAACTTGAAGCAGAAAACGAACGCAGGTGGACCATGATGGAAGAAATTTTATGGACTATAAAACAAGAAATAGCCGGAATACTGCAGAAAATAAATGAATTGAGGCAACAACTATCAGAAAATGCAACATATATAAATCAAAGAATAGATGATGTCAAACGTGAACTAGAAAATGAAATCGAAACAAGATTTCAAAGCATGAAAAATGGAAATAATCCGGAACAAGGCAACAGCAATAGGCTGGAAAAAACAGAAATGAGTCAGCAGATGACTGAAGCAGAGCATGAATATGTTCAGGATCAAGTCAAGAAAAAAGGAGAGGATGCTGAAATAACTGAAGATCATAGCATTAAAAATGAGATGCATGAAAAAGAAAAGGGACAACCTTACCTGTGCAATATAAACCAATTCCTAAAAATAAAAATATTTGAAGGACAAACAGGTGAAGCTCCTATGGAGCACATTAAAAGCTTGGAAAAATATTTCCAGGTAAACCAAATCAATGACTTTAGTAAACTGGCAATTGCCTGCAGTCATCTCCATGGTGATGCTCAAGCATGGTGGGAATCCTTGTTCCACTATCCAGTAACATTTGAGGAATATAAAAAGGAATTATTAAAAAGTTTTTGGAATGAACAGCATCAAGAGATGATTCTATACCAAGCCATGCAGGAAAAACATAATGAGAATAATGGTGAAAATTACTTGCAATTTTTCAGAAGACAAGTGGCAACACTTCGGACATTAAACGCATGTCACATATCAGAGGGGCAAATTGTCAGAATAATCCGTCGTAATCTGCCACTTGGGATTGAACAAATGTTACTTACCGCAAATATGAATACAGTGCAACAAATGGCGGAAGTATTAAGTGCAGTAGACATGACCCAAAGAGAGACACAAGGGAACAAAGATAGGCAAAAACAAAATCATTGGCATAGAAAGGCCATACCGAGAAATAACAGCATAGAAAGGCGCACTCACCAAACAGAAAACAATGGTTACAATCAAAGAAAGAAATATTGGAAAGAAAAACAGTTCAGACCACCCTCACCAAGGCCAGGGTGTAGTAAAGATGAGAATTAATCAGATCACATAATTTAAGAGTCTTTGTAGTTAGATGTTTATAGGTTTCTTGTGAACTTTTGTCTCTCAGGCATTGTGTGTATGGGTTGATTCGTATTGGCATTTTTTGAACTCGGGCTCTGGAGATGGGGGATGTGCAGGGGTTGGCTGGAGATGTCTGTGTGATCTGGAGTCTCTGTGGCTTCAGGTGAAGGAACACTTCACCATGCAAAAATGTGAGCAATTCTTTTAGCAGAGAAAATATTCTCTGGGACTCAGTTGGGGTAATGCAAACGTACTCGTAAGTCTCGTATAGAAAGCAGAGGAGCATTAACTTCAACTCTTACTCAAAGCCCTTCGTCTGTGGTTGCAAAATATCCTGTCAGCCTCCAAAAGTTATTGAGCATGGATGCACCCGTGAAGTTTGGTACATTATTCTGTTAGTATTTTTCGTGTTTCATTCGACTTTGCTTGGCTGGCCACAGAGTTCTAGAAAGGATAGATATCTTCATGTTGCCCATCTGTTTGTCTTCTTTTATCTCTGACCCTGGTGATTGGGATGCTGATGCAGTTTTGGCTTAGTATATCGATGTTATGGGGGATGAAGTGTCACATTGTCACCGTTGGACATCGTGCTTTGTAGAGTTTCAAAAGAAAAATACAAAAATTAGTAAAAATATAACTAGTAAACATATACTTAATATCTATGTAAATAAGAACTTAAGACTTTAAATGGTCATATCCATTTAAAAGTCTCATTGGAGAGAGGGGTATTGTGCCAGGCATTATCAAATGGCCTTGCACAAAGTCTGTATTAATCACAACAAATATAAAAATGTGCTAGATTAATAATGGAGGTTCGGTCTGAGCAGTAGAATACCCACACACACAAATTTAAATATTGTACACGTATAATAAACTCATGTATTTTTTTATTTTTGTTTTTCCTTTTTGTATATTTTTTATGATATGTCATTATATGTATTTGTTTTTTTTTTATTTTCCAACATACTTGTATATTTTTTTTAATTACTTTTCTAAAGATTGTAATTTTATTCCATAAGCAAGTAATGTTAATTGCTTTTGCAAAAATCTGATCAAAAGCAAAAGGTTTGATAATGCTATAATTAAACTGTTATCTCTTTAAAAAAAATTCTTTTGAATTGATTTTGTAAGCAAGTGGTCTGGGTTATTCAAGATGGATGTCAAACTTAAAATGTAGAATTTAATCGGAAAAATATAAAGGAATGTTTGCAATCTAAGTGATAAGCTAAATTAAAAGGATTGGCTGATTCATTCTTCTCAGAGGGATATCTGAATTGGTTCTTATTAGTGGGATTGATAGTGCTGTGGGATTCATTCTTTCTTTGGCAGCCATTCTGGGCAAGTCATTCTTTTTTGTGGCTCCAGAATTCTCCAAGCAACCAGCTACTTAGAGATTCATTTATGAATAGGACTATTAGTGACATTCTTAAGAACAAATCCATTATACAGTTCTTTTAAGAACTCTTGTCTTTTGTGGATTCGAGTAACCATTGGAGACAGCTTATGAAAATTTATTAATAATCCTAATTATTATTAGATATATAAAAAAAGAAGATATGAAGCAATATACTAGAGATTCCAGCAAAATGACCGTGGGGTAGACAACTAGCCGGTGCACTGCCCTTTCTCTGTCCCAAGCCGCCAAGATGTGACCATGCCAATTCCAGCCACCCATGATGATGACAAATGCCGCCTTGCTAAATGGATGAAATCTTCACCACACAGCCAGTTAACTTGAAGCCCACTCAAGAGCCCAGAGGAGAAGAATGAAGACGCAGATATAAGTTTATTTTAAGATATTTATTAATATTGAAATAATTAACTTTGATATTTCCGATTAGATATATTATTTTTTTGTTATTATTATTAATCATTTAAAAAAGAGAGAGAGTCTCTCGCATATGTATATGAATTTGTGGTTATTACGGGCATAAATGATAAAGCTTTTACTTAAATCCTTTGAGTCAATTTTTCTATTTCAAATTCTAGTATTTTCAACAAAGATTGCAATGAGATTCTTTTTTTTTTGTTGCTATTCATTTTCCTCTTGTTGTTACTCCTGGAATTCGTCATATATGGATATACATGTATGTATATGCGTACATACGCTTATAATATTCGGTAAATACGATATCTCATGCTGAATATCTAAAAATGTATTTAACCGTATATCCTTTTTAAGTTATTTTTTTTGTTACTGCTGCACCTTATGATGCGTGCAAGAAGGGATTGATCTATTATAGATTCCCTGTAAGCAAGTACTCTAATAACTTTATATTTAAAGTAATAGTAAGTGTATAATTGTGATGCGCGTATATACATGTACAGGAATTTATCTATAGCAAGAGGGAAATAGATACAGTACCTTATGGTGAGTACGATATAGTATCTGAGCCAATGCAACCTTGTTGACTTGTTGAAAAATATGAAATTATTGAAATATCTCATAATGCAAATATACGTATGCATAGTTTTTATTATTATTATTGCTATCAATAAAAGGGTTTTAAAGCACTGAGTAAAAGCGTATGCCTGTATGACCGAAAATCTCATATCTGTATATCAAATCACACAAAGTAAAATTTATTTCTATTGGGTAAAAGGAGCTCAGACCACTTCCATTACTTATAAACATTGTAAATAGCTTTAGGGATTTATTATTTTTCTTATTTAAAATTGTATTTTATCTATTTCAACGCCTCAAATATATATGGTTTGGGATAATTAATTATTTAGTATTTTGTTATTATATCATCATTAGTATGAAACGGTGGTGGGTATTTGGGATTAAATAAATATTTAATCATAATATTAAACTTGTTTCGTTTTCATATTATTATTTATATTGATCAAAATGTATTCTTTCCTTATCAACCACGTACCGGTAATAATCATTTAACTTACCCATTTGAAGACCCTAGATTGTAGAGTGACTGAGCTAGCCACAAAGGGATATCACTCTACCGGGGTGTTAAATCTTATTCTTATGCTCCGCTGAACATATGGTATTGCACATCCTTCTAGGAGGGTGAAAAATTCATTTTTTTGATTCTTTTCTAGAAGTGGTGCGCAAAAGTCTATTTTGTAAATAGATTTTTCAAAGGTGTGTACTTGCCATTGTTCTAAATATTCGGGCATTCAAATAAGATATCAACTAAAGGGTGTTTTTAACTGGAAGAGTCCTGTCAATCCACTCTTTCTATCAATTTAGCTGGAAGTACCAATATACATGAGTACAGACAATCGGCTAGATTGATATCCATTTCTTTACCTGTTGAATCTTGGTCACTTCATGCTCAGTGCAAGATTAGGAAAATAATTCTGCAGGGAGTATGGACTGGTACAATATATTATAATTATTCTCTCTATATTTCTGTGCTAACTTCTCCATCAATGCTTTCATCTCTACCACATCCTTATTATTACATTTTCCATATGGCACATATTTTATTCCTTTACTGAGTATACTCTTTTCTTCATCTATCAGTTCAATGTTAGTTAAATTACACATTCTTTCTTCATACTTTATAAATTCTTCTTTACATCTTTCAATTCCTTTTTCTCTTCTTAACTTCTCCATTTTCTTAGTATGTCTAATCATCATATTTTCATTTATAAATTCTTTCTTCTTCTTACATAAGTTACTAAAAATATCTTTCTCTTTAAAAGATATTCTTGTAGTTAAAACCATATTATAAATCTCCTTATAAACCTTATGCTTCATGGCATAACTCTTTCTAGTATATTCCTTTAAAATTTTTCTTTCAATATTTTCTATAAATTTGTTCTTACCATTCATAATCTTCCTAAACTTTTTTAATTTCACAAAATTAGGTATTACTCCATACTTTTTCACAATCTTTCATAAATCTAATACCATTATTTAAATCATTTAAGTTCATGTTCGTTTTCCACCTATCATTTAAAATCTTTAAAGTTTCACTACTCTCTAGTCCTTTAATGTAGTCCAAATTTTTTTTAATACTATCTATGTTCTCCATAATTATATCCTTGTATATATCCAAATGTTGCTTTTTTTTATTAGACTTGGTCTTAGGATGCCAACTTTTTTTTGAAGTATTAAAATTTCCTTCCACTTCTTCTTATTTGCATTGCTGAATTAGATCATATGTTAAGCTGCATTATAAAGTATCATTTAAGGCGTATATGGTGTATTATATTATATATAATTCAGCAATGGAAATGAGAAGTGGAAGGAAATTTTAATGTTCCATTTATCTATGATATATATATATATATCAATCAGTTGGTATTGTTTTTTAGATTATTTACTTTAAAATGATTATATAAGAAATCATAGCAACTTTTTCCATACAGTATAATAAATAATTGAAACATTGCATTTGTATATAAATGAAGATTATCATTTCAGAACTATAAACAAGTTTATTAAGATTTGTGTATATTATTTTTTTTTTAAATTATAGATTTAATTAAAGAATGTGCTTACTTGTGCAGCATTGTGGTTTATGATAACTAACATAGATATTCAACAGTAATTCAAATATTTCACATCAATTGTTTCACATTTAGTGAGAGTAAATCTTTACTTTAAAATTTATTTTATGCACCAGTTTTAAACCACTAAACATCACATGATCACCATTTCTTATGCTTGCTCAAGCTGTTAAAAACAGAGTCAGAACTCTCCATACAGCAGTGATACTCAGTGCAAGCCAGAATAATCAATGAATGCAAGAAGGTTTGTGCATAATATCCCTATCTAGTACCTACTCACCCAATATCCCCAGACCAGTTTCTAGCTTGTGGGTTTCATCAGTGAGGATCTAGTGCAACCCACAGCCACCTTTTATCTTTTAATTAACTATAAAGCTATGAGTCTAAAATTGAAAATTCAATAATATTTTCAATCGAAGCTCATTTGCTTATATAGTCATATAGATTTTAGTAGCTACTGGGGGGTTGCATTACATCCTAAGATCTGGGTGCAGTGCTCTAAGATTCAAGGCTCTTCACTGATGAAAGCTACAAGCTAGAAACTAATCTGGGGATATTGAGGAGTAGGCACTAGATACAGATTCAGTGCACAAACCTTATTGCGTTTATTGATTACTCTGGTTTGCACTGAGTGACACTACTGTGTGGAGAGTTTTGCCTCTGTTTGTACCAATTTTACTTGCATAAAGCATTGTCTATAAAAGTAATTTAGACCTTTATTTGAAAAAGTAGTCAATTCCTATGTTAGTAAATGATGTACAGTGAAGTTGTTCATGAATAAGTGTTGTTAATTCAAGATTTAAAGTTATTAACTTTTGTTCAATGAGAAGATATTTAAAAAAAAATCAAAAATCAATTAAATAGAATTGTTAGTCTCATTTTAACTCTTTATTGCTCAAATGTGATTTCCCTACTAAAAAATAATAAATTATATTTTTTCAAATATAATGGAGAGGGATTCACATTTAAAATAACTACATGTTTGAAAGTAAGGTAAAGAATCTTTGAAATGTAAATGTAATAGATTACGTATTTGATAGTTATATAAACCAACTTCCTGCATTTCAGTGAACTTTGACAGTTTAGATTTATTTTTGTGAACATTGCAATTGTTATATTTTAAAAAAAAAAAAAAAAATTGAAAAAAAAGATTATTTGTTTATTTTTTGCTACTACATTTTTAAAAAATGCAATTAATATTGATTGGCATAACAGGTGAAAAAAGGTTTAAAGTTTATTTTAACTGCCACCTTTTAACAATTTTATAAACTAAAAACTACATTTAAGAATAATAATATGACAAAGACTGATTATTTATGCCCGTTCATTCATTTGCCCCTTAATAACAAAACATAATAAATAGGGGGGGGGGATAAATGTGAAATAAACATAGATGACAAAGAATATGGAGACAATAGATAATTTAAAAAAATAAAATTTGGAATGTCAAATCAGTGTTATTGTGTGTAAAGATAAAAATTTAAAACGGGAGAGTTCAGTCTGACGACATCTTTCGCATTCAGTAAAAATTATATATGAAAAAGTTTATTGTATTGAATCAGCACAAAGGAACAAAATAACTGAAAACAATTAAGTATAATGAAAATGTTCCAAAAATATATGCAAAACAATCTCAAATTTACTGATTAAAAAATTGTTTGATAGTGATGAAAGCAAAGAGAAGATTAAACCAATACGTGGGTATTTCTTAAAATTGAATTAACCTGGATAATACTATATATCTAACAACTTTATAGTTACAAGCAAAACATATAAACGGAATTTATAAACAATGAATTTTTTAATAAAAATTTCCTATACAATTCTGTGAATTAGAAATCAGAGGAATAAAAACTAAAGTTTTTTTTAACACAATAGTTACTACAATCAAAAATGAGTTATGTTTTAAGAATCGATTTAAATTTTAGATTAGTTATGGATACACCAAAAACTATTCTGAGAGATCTTGTAGTTTTATAGTTTTTGTAGTTGTTGGTATATAAAATAATAATACATAATTTACAAATTATTAATGAAAATTTTGCACATGGATTGTATAATAGTTATCAATTTGATTTTACTGAAAAAAGTTTTTAAAATAATATCAGGTAATAGTATCAACAACCATACCAGTAACGGCCAGGTAATATTTCATTGTTTTTCGTTAGCAAGAGTGCCATCAATCGAATGGTACGGTCGTTGATACTATTACCTAATATCATTTTTGTATGCATCTAAGAAATGATCAAAAGTAAGAAATTGTCAAACTATGGTTGCACAAATATGTATTTATAAAAATGGCTTTAGATAAAGTGAAGATCCTGCAAGAAAATTTCTATTATTTTGCAATAAAAAAAGGAAACATATAATGTAACAAAAAAAAATTTAATTGAAACTTGAATTAGTTATATTACAAAACTGTATGGCAAAAAGGCTTAATAAAATACCGATTGCTGAATAAAATTGATATTGCCATGTATGTATGCATATTAAATACATGTGTAACTTAAATTGCACCAATTTAAGAAATTAAAAGAAACTAGATCTATAGAGTTAATATTACTGTTAAATATTTGATGAAAGAAAAGTAGTTTGTAAAATTATAATCGATAAAATGATAATTCATATTATGTAAGAGAAGAGAGAAAAATTAGTTTTAGTGCATGCAAATGAATTTGATTTGCATAGCTTAAGAAAATATATCATATTTTGTGATCCTTTTAAATTTAACTATTAGTTGAGCATTTAAAGAAATACTTTGTCTTTTCTTATAGTAAATTGAATGGCAAATCTAAATTTATTATTAAAAATTATAATACACTAAAATTGAGAAAGAAAACAAATTTCAGAAGTTTGGTCACAATTTTTCTTCTTTCTTGTCATTACTGTAGATAAATAATAAAAACTAATTTTTTTATTATGTAATTGTTTATAAAATAATCACATTATTTGAAAATATTTATGATAAAATGTTTTTATAAATGAATATATATTAATTCTAATAATTAGGTATTGTTAAAGATAGTTTTTGATAAATATCCTAATATGATTATAAATTAGGTGTTAAAAATGTGTGAAGTATAAATAGGTCTAACAAGAAAATGATTGTCTAATCTAAATCTTGACTCAAGAAAAATGTTGATACAGAACTGTTAGCAAGAAAAATTGCTGGTTAAAGTAGTTCCCCTCAAAAAAGCTTCAGATTGTACATGGCTGACTATTTTGAAGTAATTTTCAATACCCCATGTACATCAACAACCATGCTAGTCAGTCATAAGATGTGAAACTATGCAGTTGTATTTCCTACAAACATCAAAGTTGTAGAGAATGCAATGTTCCCTACTTTTTTTCATATGTCATAGCATTGGCCGGGAAGCGAACCGACAATTGTCTGCAAGCAACTGCTTGCTTGCAAGGCAATTGCGCTGACCTCCCAGCTACCAATGCTTGACAAATGTTGCCTACTTTAAAAAAGAAAACTATGCTGTAAGAAAAGTGAACTCTGCTGTAAAACCTACTTATAACATTCTAGTGTGATTCATCTATAGTGTCTACATTCACCAACATTCTAAGAGGACAACCACAACCAGAACTGGATGGATAAACTATTGATAAAGATGTGTGCATATATAGTAAACATATATTTGCAAACAACTATGGTTTAAAATTTTAAGACATTTGTATTATGGTAAGATCTTATTTTTATCCATATGGCCTTAAGTTTTAATATGTATAATTTTTTTTTTCAATATTTTATATTGTATTTAACTCGTAGCTATTGCAAAAGAATCATACTCTTTATAAATTGTTGGCTTATATTTTATTAATTTAATATTTTTTGCTCTTGAAGTCATTCAAACATAAACCATTAATATCCACTAACCCTGAGAAATCATTCAATCCACTGGGGACATGTAGTGATAATAGTAATTAAAAAAATGATGATTAGTGGTATTAAGATTTCCAGAAGTAAACTTTATATTTAGAAAGTTTGGCATAAGAGATTAATTTTAAATTGAATCTAGAAAAAGAAATAAAATTTTTTTTTTAATAATTACACTTAACTTTTAGTGCTAGATTTAATCATCAGAGTAATAGTTACATAAAATGTATATATGTGATTTTGTTAACTATTTCTAATTATTTGTATTTACCATATTTACCTCATCTTTCATACTATTACAAAAATACATAGTCAATTATTAACTGAAACACAGGCTTATTATATATACACCTGCATCTATATATGTAATATATAGGGTATATGAGCACAGACTTTCACACAACCCACCACTCTCCAGTCTATCTAATAACACTGATACACTCAAGCACATATATGCTGAAAAGATAAATAATCACCAATATACGTATTTCATGCTAAACTAGCAATCATCAGTTGGTCCAGATTATCATCTTCCACACATATATACTATAAGTGCTCAGATATATATTAAGATAGACAATCTTCATACTTTAATGGACAGGCTCCAATCTACTACACACATCAACTCTTCAACCGTCCATCCAATTGAAAATCTGATGATGGAATGCTCAAAGGCCACCCTGAGGCCGAGATTCTTGTCATACCCATGTTGACCTAAGGTCAATCTGAACCCTACATGTAAAGGACATAATCCATTTAATACATATGCAAGGATGGGCAGACATCTCTACAATGTAATAACTGAAACACAGGCTTATTCTATACCTGTGTCTATATATGTAATATATAGGGTATATGAGCACAGACTTTCAGATGACCCATCACTCTCCACTCTATCTAATAACACTGATACATTCAAGCACATATATGCTGAAAAGATAAATAATCACCAATATACGTATTTCATGCTAAACTAGCAATCATCAGTTGGTCCAGATTATCATCTCCCACACATATATACTATAAGTGCTCAGATACAATCTTCATACTTTAATGGACAGGCTCCAATCTACTACACACTTCAACTGTCCATCCAATTGAAAATCTGATAATTTGTGTAAAATAATGTTAGACTACTAATTAAAGTTTTAGGTTAAATGTAGTCTATATATATTTGATTAAATTGAGATTTTTTTTTTTTGCTTTTCTTAACTAATAGACAATCTAGGAGTCTCTTAATTGTATGAACTAAACGTAAATCAGTGATAAGAATAATATAAACATAAAATATTACAATATAAAAATGACTAAATATAAATATCTATGCTCTGTATGGTTTAATGCATTGATAGATTGGCAGACTCAGGAGTTCAAGGTACATGGATCATAGTCCAGTTCTGTTACCTCCAGTGCTCAAACAATACCTGATCAATAAACAATTCGTTTTATTATAAAATAAAAGAAAGTTCAAATAGATATAGAAATATTAGTAATGAATTGATAAAAAAGAATGTCAGAAGGTACAAACAGAAAGCTACTGGATAAAATAACTATGTATACCATATACATATGGAAGCAATTAGAAACTAAAAAATATGAAAATCTCAAAATAACTTAATGAAAGAAAGTAATGGTATCAATTTAGTAAACACTATGCTTTTATATATATATGCAGGGGAGCCATCAAAACAGTACTGAAAATATTAAGTAATAGTTTCACTAAATGTCAAATTTGATGTGTAGCTTTGAATTAAGATATTGTGAGATTTTCATAAAAGAATATTAAATTAAAGTAAAATTATTTTTTCAGTTTTTCCTCAACACCAGGGCATTCTAATACTTCACTGTTAACTATTGGCTGCATTATGTTGATGTGATGGGAGCTCACTGTGATCGAATATTCTTGGACTGAAGCCAAAGTCAAAATTCTCAGAGAATAGAGGCAAAATCCAGAACTATTACAGTGCCATCTGAATTTTATTTGCTGGAAAATGTGGTCGCAGAACTACACAATTCATACCTTATAGCCTTCAGGACATTAATGCTATTTACTGTTGCAGGTGAAAAAATTTGATTCTTGTTTTGATTTTCAAGAATATTGTTAGGCTATTACAGGGAAGGGTAAAGTCTTCAGTCATAAGAACCATATATACTACTTTTCATACATTTTTGGATGTTCAAGATATACAATCATCACTTTTGGAACTAATTTTGATGGGAATAACCCACAGGTCATCAAATATCATAATACTTCCTAATAACTAAATACAATAATAAAACCACATTAACTATCGTTTTAACTGGTATCATTTAAGAGCTAAAAATTCTAAATATATTTTCTACTTATCTTTAAAGCATTTACAAAACAAAATATTTTAATATTTGATACTTACTATATTAATAGATAATTAATATAAAACTTTAGAGAAAATGGCACTGAAAACCAACTCAGGAATTGCTTACAGTTCTCAAATCACAGTTTGCTCATTGTTGGTCTATTATATATAATTAATTTTTGTGAATAGAATATTTAATATAGCATTGACATATTTAGTAAATTTTTACTTTTCGGAAAGAGAAATATTTTTGTAAATTGTAAAAACAGTATTGAGAAAATAACTTACGCATATATTTTGAATATGCAGTTAAGTCTTTGGATCTAATGCAACTTTTCTGCAGCCCTCTTATTAGTTAACTATAAAGCTATGAGCTCAAAATAAAAACATGTTTTCAATCTAAGATCATTCACATGTCCCACACTAGGTGGCACTGTCCCAGATGGCACTACTGTATGGAGAGTTGCTATTGTTTAATAAATTGCATAAGAAATGGTGATTGTGTATGCTTTGCTCCCAGAAAAGGTTTCCCAATTTATGAATGCTTGAAATATATCTAAAGAAACATTCAAAATATTTTTTGCATCTATTTACAGTAATAATATAATTATAACAATTATAAGTGTTATTATTGGAGTGATTACAGATGTGTAGAAACTGCCTGCAGTAATGGATCCATAGGGAAAACATATAACACCTCAATCACAGAATTGAAATTAGTCCTTAAAATGAGACAACCTTATATGATTGATTATTACTTTAATAATTATTAATATCAAGTTTTTGTCTCATTGATATACTGCATTCCCATCACTAACGGCAAGAGTAAGTTCATAAACATCAAAAGCTTAAAGAATAGGTGGATTCATTGTATCCTTGAGTCTTTGCTTGCACAGCATTTATTCATAGTGGTTTATTCATTACACACACACATACATATAGTCATACTACTCTAATATTAACAATTAACTTCTATTTATTTATTAAAACAAGGTTATTAAAATATGAAATTCAGTCTCCACACTAATGGCATCCTTTGGTCTGACTGATAGATTGAGTTCACTCTGAATTTCCATCAAAGCTGGCAATAAGTTTATGAATATCAACACTTTAAAGAATAAGTTGATTGTTTCTATTCTTCATTTTTTGTCAAAAGGGTTATATATTTATAATCTGAGGTGAGAATGGTTGATTTTATTAATTGTGTCTATTTTGCATATGTGAAAGTCCATGTTAATTTGTTTTATAAAGATATTATGTAACATAAAAATACATTTTTATTACAGGGCCAACTGATGAGTGCTGATTTAGCATGAAATGTGCATCTTTCAAATTATACATATTTTTCACGTCTTTGATCATATGTTTATGATTACATGCCTCCACAGGATCTTAAAAGTGAATAGAAACCAGACCATAGCTTGCATGAGAGTGGTGTAGTAAAAATTACACTACAGTAATATTTGTTATTGGATAATCTCTAATCTAATGGCTGATTAATAAAAACTATTAATATACTTTCATTAAGTGATTTGTGTTAAAGTTGTGAGGACAACACATTTGACACTTACCAATTAAACTATATATATATATATACTGAACAATGATAAAGATATGTCAAGAAAATGTGGTCTGGGCCAACTGATGAGTATTGGTTCACATGTCTTTGATCATATGTTTATGATTATATCCTTCCATAAGATGTTCAAAACAGATAGAAAACAGTCCTCACCTTGCATGAAAGTGGTGTAGTAAAAATTGCTTTACAGAAATATTATTCATTAAGTGGATAATTTCTGGTCTAATGAATAATAAAAATTACAAAGAACTATAGTTTTAATATAGTTATTGCAAAGATGTAAATAAAAAATTCAAATTTATGCTTCAACATGATTAAGATTTGGGAAATTTTTTTATTAACCATTTGTAAGTTTTATTAATGCTAGATAATCAAAACAGTACTTTGTTATTTTTTAAATAAAAAATATGCACATTTTTATATCTGAATAGATGAGATTCAAGTTAAATGTTTTTTATTACAAGTGTATTCAAGAAATGAACAATAAAACATGAATAGCAGCAATTTTATTATTATAGCATTAAAAGATACCATTTACATTTAAGAATTAGTTTGTATTCTGTGGGAAATAGAATTATATAATTTTTGAACAATGTCTAAAGAAATATTAAGTCACTCTTCACAGAAAAAATTTTCAAGTTCTCTGAAAGCTAGCGGAAACCAATCTTTCGCACATTCAAGAATAGTCCATATGAGGGGATACTCAAAAATAATTGGAATCATTCTCTGGTTTCCTTGCCTGTTGTAGTATATACTTCAGTAATTATAACGTAATCGGGCTTGGCCACTTGATGGCGTTGTTGTCAGTCAAAAACAATACAATGTACAGTTTATGGGGCCGTGTGATTTTTAAATCGCTGTTTTTTTTTGGTTATTAATTTATCAATTGCTATAACTTTTTTTTCCATGCCTTTTTAATTTTGTATTTAGTAAATGACAACCTTTTTTTTATTTTTAAATCGCTGTTTTTGGACAAATTATCATCATTCCTCCTATTTAGTTATTAATTGATTGATTGCTAGAACTTTTTTTGCGATGTCTTTCACTTAATTATTGCTTTCTACATAACAAAACAACTGTGTAGGGTTAGGTTTAGGGTTAGTTTTAGGGTTAGTGTTCTGTTGTTTGTAATGCTAAAATAAAAAATATCAAAATCGTAACCATAGTCGGACAAAACAAAGAAACTCAAACTTTTTTAAACAACAACAAACACATATAAATGTCTTCTTTACTTATTAAACGTGTTTATAATATGTGCTTTCTATGAAATTTACAAAAAATCGTGTATATTTTTATTGGATAGCAGAAATACTCGGCTTCTGTTTTTGGCAACTGCGGAAAAAGTTATGTGATTGCCAGCCATTTTATGAACTATGTGGTATTTCACGTGAAAACGAGATTTCGCATGCGAACTCGGCCGAATTCGTTTTGACGTACCCTCGGCAAGTTTTTACACATTACACCTTCTCTAAATAAGGGTGTGGCCATTTGGAAAATTACTATAAAGTCAGGTTTCCTAAATTCATTACAAATACAAAGATTGTGTAACATATATTGTAAAAATTTGACTAATCAAACTACACACACATATATATCAAACTGTACACGAAAGATAAGTGTGTGGATTCACAGTAACTGTCACGAAGCAGAAATAGGCCATATTATTTCTGCATTATGTCATCATCAATGACCTTCTAATGGCTAAGACAAACATTAGATGTTTTCTATAGCCGTAAGTCAGACCTTGTAAACGGCATTTGTTAGATGTTTTGGTGAGCCAGAATGCCATCAAGTGGCCAAGCCTGATTAGGTTATAAGAACCTATACTTCCACTGTTATATACTTCTTGCATGAATCCTTCTGCCACAATTTACCAAATGACATCACTGAGTGAAATCGTGGTGCCACCTAGCACATTTTTTGTAAAGTGCATTTTGCATATTTGGTGATTTTTATAATGACTGAAATGTTTGAACAATGTGAAATTTTGTTTTTACAGAAAATGGCAGGGAAAACAATTGTAATGCTTGAAACAGATCACAAGCAAGTTGATCTCATAAAAACAGAAGTTTATGAATGGTTTAATTGAAATGTTAAATTCACCACATCTTTAAAAAGCATGGCACAAACAACATTTTTCTCTCAGATTTAGTTCATGATGGTCAGACATTTTATCTGCAAGTTCTGAAACATTTACATGATACAATAAAATATAAATGTCACATTTTGTGGCAAAAAGAAGAGTATCAGATTCACCCCATCAAAATGTCATCTCTCAAAGCCCTGTGTGTAAAACACTTTTTAATTAAATTCAGTATGACTCAGCTTATCTATCACCCCATTCATGCAATTTTTTTTTAATTTGCTGAAAGAAAAAATGTCTCAATTTTGTTTTGTGGACTTGAAAGTGATGAAAAAGAATATTGCAGGTGTTAAAATGCATCACTTTGCAAGTGTTTCCAAACTACTTTGAAAAATGAAAAACATGCAGCGTATTGCATCAAAGGGATAGTAATTTGAAAGAGATTAAATTTATAGCATTTTTTTTATTATAAAAATTCCAGTTATTTTTGGGACCCCTTCATATATGTTCAAAAATATTAAAATCAGATAAATTGAAAAGCTCTAGACAATATACAACATTATCCCTACATTCCTTAAATCAAGATATGAGTCATATAAAGTAGAGAATTATCATCTTACAAAGTAATGATGGTTAAAACAATAATTATTTGATAGATTGAATTTGATTCCCCAAAATTACTGATTGTGCAGAATGATTGGATCAAAAAATATGCGCAGCCATCTAAGTTGTGTCATCTTCACATTTCACAACTGGGAAAATGCAATTTGGGAAAAGCATTTGTGATAATTTTCTAATAGTTAAAAAAATTATTCTCTAATTATATGTTTTCAGCCATTCAAGTATTTCAAACACCATACCACATCACACCAAAAAGCAAATTGACAATAAATGTTCTTGTGAAAATTCTGACAAATTGTTTGGTAAACACTGAAATGTTGATATGCTGGTTATCTTTGCAATCATTTATTCTGCAATTTCCATAATATCTGTCATTTCAGTAATCACTAATTTCTGATTGCAGTTGGTTTAAAATTTTTCTTTTCCAATTTTTAGTGAATTTAGTCATTGTTTTTGTGACTAATCATGTTAAAATTTCAACAATTTTAAACAGTAATATTTTAATTAATCAGGTATTTATTGGATTCCTTTTAAACATTGATATTTTTTTAACAGATTCCTGTCAGATACACTTATTACCTTATTATGATTTCATTTGTAAAAGAAAAAAATACTGACATATATATTGTGCTACATGTTCAACAGTACAGTATATTTACTTTTAAACCACTAAGCATCACATGATCACTATTTCTTATGCTAGCTCATCTTTTATTAACAAAGGTGAAATTCTCCATACAGTAGTGTCACCAGTGCCAACCAGAGTAATCAATGGATGCCGGAGGCTTGTGCATAAAATCCCCATCTAAATATCTCCAGACTAGTTTCTGGCTTGGGGCCTTCGTCAGTGAGGAGCTTTGAATCTGAGAGCACTGCACCTAGATCTTAGGATCTAATGCAACCCTCCAGCAGCCACCTTTTATCTCTACTCAACTACAAAACTATGACAATAAAATTGAAAACAATAATGTTTTCAATCTAAGTTCAATAATTATATTGTTATATACTCAGATCCAAAGTTCCTCACTGACGAAGGCCATAAGCCAGAAACTAGTCTAGGTACTAGATGGGGATTTTATGCACAAGCATCTGGCATCCATTGATTACTCTGGTTGGCACTGGGTGGCACTACTGTATGGAGAGTTTTGCCTTTGTTATATTTACTTTTGTTGCTATATTCTTTATTAAATATTACATATTTCATTATTAAGCATATGGTATAAGAACTCATTAACATTCATGAACTATTTGAAAATTCAAAACATTAGAATACATTGGAGTGGAAATGATAATTGTGTTATTGCTAAATCATATATAGTATTATTGATAAATTACTTTACCTACTTCTAGGCAAAGAATTAACAGATGTTTTAGAGAGAATAGGAAGGGAGAGAAATCAACAATAACAATTGGTATGTTCTCTATATTACATAGTTGTAAATACAAGCTCATAAAAGCAATGTCATGCTATATATGACTTGCTTTATTGATTATCATAATAACAAATAATATAAATGATAACTATTTAAAATCATATCAGGAATGTTTCTAAATAATCATCTTCATTCTAGAAAAAAATATATTAATAAAAATTCATGTATACACACAAAAAAGCTAGAAACAACATTAAATAGTCTTCATTTAGCATATATTTAAAATGTGTATGGAAAACATGAACTGAATTTATTTTAAATACATAAACTGGAAATTAACATATAAAAAATGATATAAAGTTAATGTATTATTATTGTCTTTTGAATAATTACTACTGCAGGCAAAGCCTTCTAACATCAAATATCAGAGGTTAGTTAACTTTCATATGGTGTTATTTTTTAACCAACTTGTCCTCTAATTAAAAATACCTAGATACTTTATTGACTGAAAAAAATTCCCAAATTGCTTGGATACCTTGAGCAATCTGAAAACATTTGTACATTCCACTTGGATTTGAATTCTTGTCATGAGCATGACAAATACTTGCACTAATCATTATACCACAAGACCCTTCATAAATTTTATATATGTATGTATTAGTTCTATAAAATCCAATTTAAATAATTAAAGAAAAAGTAATTGAGTTTGATAGACCTGATGTAAAAACAGCTTTTTCTTAAATAAACTCAGTAATTCTTGAGCCTACAAGAGCATATGCCTAGAAATACTGTTATGGTTATCAAAGCACATCTGGTTTTTTAAAAAACTATTTTATTAACGTAATATTTAAAGGTAATAATTAATTGAATATTGTTAATATGATTATGTTTTCTAGCATGGCTGGCTGAAAGTAATAAGCAAGAAACATAAGGCATGAGGGTGCCCATTACAAGAGGAATGCAAAAACAATGCAAAATTAAGAATATATTTTTATGTTATGAATATTAATTAATTAATGCAACTCAATTCATTATTTCTACAAAATAAGGAAATATAACTATATTAAAATAAGCAATCACTTATTGAAATGGAATTTGTCAATTATAATTTCCTATGGTTTGTTTTTTCCTTATGATATTGTCAGTTATATCTCCTAATGCTGGGTTACATAATCCATATTTCGCATCACATTGCTATGGGATGTAAAAACAGAACAGTCCATTTTATGACTACTATCCATTCCATTTATATATATATTGTGATAGTTATCTCCAAAATAATAATAATAATAAACATAACTTCAAAATTTTTGATTTATTATAAAATATCTTATATTTATTGTATTAAGATCCAAGATGTCTCCCCATATTTTTATAGTGTTTGAAATTTTTGTAACAATTTGAAAAATCATGGTTTTCTATTTAGTTTTAAAAAACATATACATATTTTTGCATGCAGATAAATTAGTTAAAATAGGATCAATAAAGCAATGTTTATGTTAGTGTATACACTGGTAAAACTACTTACAATAGTTGCATAAACTTTTAATGCAATAATTAAATGCATATATGCATGTACAAATGTTTATATTTCTGATATATTTAAATATAAAGGAGTACTATTTTAAAATATTTAGATAAAGTTATTTTAAATCTGACATAAAATCTCAATTATTGTGAGAACAATAAATAAAATAAAAGCTCATTTATTTTAATATCTATAATATAAATATTATTTTTAATATTACTATTTGTATATTTAATGTTTGTTTAAATGTTGGGTAATTGTAAAATAATTTTACTGTACTAGGTACTAAAATTTCTTCAAAAAATCATTTTCAAAGATATATCACTATAGCAACAATATAAAACTTTCCCATAAAATGCTAAAAATGGTAGGAAATTTGAGTGAAGATGGTAATGAAATTAGTCTTATGGTTAAAATCTGTAAATGAGAGGAATCTTTTTCTTTCACTGCTAGTTATCTGCTGGAAACTGCACAAAACCAGTATTTGAATTTGACCATCTTAGCATTGTTAATTATGATGATGTAGTAGACTTTAAATGCACTTGCCCATGTGACAAATGCGTGCCTCTCAAATGTCCAAATGAATAACCAAAACATCTGAAAAATATTAATCATGGTAAAATCAACAAACAAAATATGATTTAAAGATTCTATTGAAATGAAAAATTTAAAGCTATTTTGGAGTGCTAATACTTCAAAAGCTGTCTGCTGCTATAGTTTAAAATAATTATATAAACTCTTGCATATTGGATATTTATTTAAAACCACTTTTAAAATTAATGGAATTACTCTTTGTAAACAATTTTCTAAGAAATGCTAAAATTAGAAAATTTCGCTCCATACCTTTAGAAATGGAGAAAAACAACCTTCTTGTGATTTTCTTAGTCACCAAATTTTAATGAATTAATTCACTCAAAAAAATTTCATCATCATTTATGAACTGTTCTATCAGGATTAATTCTTCTCCATCTTTTGTGATTTTATAATTAAAACACAAAATGTTTTCAGTCATTTTTTAAATAAAAAACATTCTAAAAGATTTCACTAAGATAAAAATAATTGGAAGTCTTAAAGAGTTTTAAATGAACTTTAGGATATTTGTTTTTATTTATTATTATATATAGTTGCTTTGTTAAAATCAAGTTCTCACGAGAGGAAAGCTCAAGTAAAAAAGAGGTTTTACAGGTAATATAACAATGGTGGGAAAATGCGGCTCCTAGTCAAAGTGCGGCCCCAATTGGAATCCAATTTTATTTTTATTATTTCAGAAATTTTTTTAATTGCACACAAATATGTAACATGATAAATTTTTATCAAAATTTTTTACTTATTTTATTACAAATTACATCATGTATGTATAGACTATTTTCAAATATATTGGCTAACTATATATTAATGACATCTTATCATCAATAGTATTCTGTCCCTTAGGCAGATCCAGAAAGTAGTCTCACCATCAATTCATCCATTTTCCACTCCATTCTCTTCATTCTTCCCATCTCTTATATCATCCAACAATGTCAATCTTTTCCATCCTTTCTTCTTGCTTACACTCACCATTCCCTCCAAAACATCTTTTATTAAACTATATATTTTTTTCAAAATATGTCCAACCCAGTTTCTCTTTCTAATTTCCTCAATCAAACTTCTTTTTTCATTTACTCTTTCCAAATTTTCATTTTTTTTTTATTCATCCAACTGATTTCCCCCCATTCTTTTTCATGTTCACATCTCAAAGACAACCAATCTGTTTCTAATTGCATTACTCACTTTTCACATTCAACAACAATACAATAGTACACTTCATAAATAGCATTTAACCTTTTTTTAAAATTCTCTTTTCAAAAATCCACAAAATATTTTCTTTCTCTTAATAAATGTTTTTTTGCCAATATTATTTTTCATCTTCCATTATCACTCAATCCTTTACCCGTTGAACTATGTTATCATGAATTTTAATTTGCAGTCTTTTTTGCATTCCTCCCTATCCATAAATACTTAATGTTCTGAACATTAATCTCCATTCCATATTTCATACATCCTTCTCTAATATATTCTGAAGACACTTTTCATTCTCAGCTATAAGTCATATCACTGCAAATCTTATACATTTTATTATTTTACCTTCATCATTTGCTCCTCCACAGTATGGGGGAAGAGGGCGCACATAGAATTCAGCTGCTTTTAATGGTATAATTTGTTTAAAGCTTTTAAGAAACATCATTAATCCTCTAAAAGCACTTCATTTAACGCTTTTAATTTGGTTCATATTTTAATTCACAATAAAAAACTACTTCCTCTCTGATCTCACCATTGCCACAACTGGGGCAGATAAGATAGCAATTTGTATATAAGAGCAATTTTTTTATTATTTGGCATATGAGCCAGTATATTAATAAATTCAAAACAGAAAAACTGTGGAATAAGATGGGCATGAAATAGAAGAATAAAATTTGAAAGATATATACATATGTATAAATATTTTTGATAATTTAGTGCAGCATATATTTGTAATTATATAGAAAAAAATTAACCTTCAATACACACTGCTTGTATTGAAAGTTTTAAATGTATGCATACTCACCAGTCAGTAACAGACGTACTGATGGGTGAGTGCTCATAGATTTAAAACTTTAAACATGAATATCGTATGTTTGAAGGCTAATTTCCTTCTATGTGATTATATATAAGGACATTAAAGTGGGCATAGTTAGTGGCCATAAAAAAAAGGGCAGAGTTAATATATATATATGTAAATTTAGTAATGGGCATAGGAATAGTTTTGTGATTGATAAAGTGCATTGTGAAGATGAGATTGGTATACTACTTAAGAGGTAATACAAAGTGTAAAAGAATATAACCATACTAGTAATAGCACAATAGAAATATAACAAGATCTAAAAATAAGAAAATAAAGCAAGCAGAAAAAAAAAGAAACTGAAAGTGAAGCTATTGCAGAAAAAACAGTACAAGCTATTAGCCAACAAGGATAAGATAAGCACACAGATTGCTAACCAATAAGGGCAAGATCAGCAAGAGATAGAAAATAACCCCAATTTGGATAAAACAAATATTAAAAATAAATGCTAGAGAACTTTATAGAGATAATTATGATGGTAACATAAAATGTTATGATGAAGATAAAAGAAGTATGCAAGGCACAGAATACAAAGAAATGAATAATCTAAATGTTAGTTTTAATATGGAAACACTTGTGAAAATGGAGGCAATGATGAAAGAAAATAAAGTCAGCAAGCACTGGAGAAAAAGATAAATAAAAATTCAGAAAAAAATGATAAAAGAAAATAAAGTAAACAAGCAAGTAATGATGACAGCAATAAAAGTGGAACAAAGATGAAAACCCAAGCTATATTAGAAAATATAGCCATCACAAGATGGGAATATAGATTCAGTTAAATAACAGAAAATATATATAAAAAGCTAGACAAGATAGAAATCAAATGCTTGAAAGAGCAGCACAAAATGAAATAAAGGAATTATACTAAATACATAGAATATAAGTGAAATTGCGGTAGGTAAAATTAAATTACAGAGTGCAGATGAAAAAAGGAATGAAGAAATAGAAAGATTCAGCAAGAAAATAGCACAGAAATAAATTTTTTTAGGAAATTTAGAAGACATGAAAAAATTATTTGCCTGAAAAAGTTAAAGGTTGAACATAAGGAATTAAAAAAAACAACAAAAACTCGAATGGTAAAAGATTTTCAAATAATGTTAAAATTCCATTGGAGATGAAATGAAAATCAAAACAAATCATAAAAGGGGCAAGGTTGAACCTTGTTCCAAATAATAATGAATAGTTTAATGAATCAATTCCCGAAAATCAGAGCATTTAGAGGCCAGACCAGTGGAGCACCCATTAAACACTTTAGTAGCTTAGAAAAGTATTTGTTTAATCATGTTCGAGAAAAGTAATATGGTGATAGCATACAGCCATTTACAGGCCACATCTCAGACATGGTGGAATTCTTTTTCACCAAGCTTAGTACTTTCCAAAATCTGCCGGCTATTGGACTGAAGAATATCAAGATGGTTTAATATACAAAATCTCTCAGGAAAGATATAAACCTGGAGAGACATATACCATTTTCTTCAGAAAGCAAGAGTGAGAGAAATCTACCTATAAATTCTGTCCATATAGAAAGAACAGAAAAAGTACAAATAGTTTGGAGAAAACACAAATAGTGAGGTGTTCACAAAGTTACCCTAGCCCAAGAAAACAAAGAACTCCTGGCATATCTCTAGGTGAATCTCCTTGTTCAAGTACAAGTACTAGGAGAGGTAAAGATGTAAGTAGAACCAGAAAATGATAGGAACAAATCAATTCAGCAAGAGAAAATAAACAGTGACTATGAAGATGGTAGAAAATACTCTAAATCACCAAAAATGATAACATGGCCACATTCAAAAAAGAATAGAGGAAAAAGGTGAGGCATTTAGATTAGCAATAAGGATAGCCAAATACATTGATAAGCATGGATGTTTTTTTAGATAAAAAGAGTTTAGAAACAATTGAATTACTTATGTATGAAAAATTAAAGACTCAAATACTGAAAAGTGACAACATAGTATGGACAAAATAATTCCAGCTAGTTATAAAAATGCAAGTGATCAATAATTATGAGGTAATCAATAAATTGTGAAACAATAATAATCCAAAAACCATGATTCTAGCCATGAGCTGATAATAAAAAATGAATGCATTTAAGCATCTTGAAGAAATGAACCTTAATGCATATTAAGGAGAGAGAGTATGCTAATATGTCCAGTCTATTCCTTCTGAATAATATTAAAGAAAATTGGCTGTAAATAAAGTGGAAAAAGGAGTTGATTGTACTATCTATTTTCATGATAATCTGGGAGATGAATATAGATGGTGTCATGGTGCATTTCTTACGCATGTGTTAAACTGGAAAATCAAGTGTGCATACTTGCTCTATTATTTATTAACTGTTATATAAAGGTGTGGGCACTCTTTCCTTGAATAGGACTCATAAGCTTTCCTCATTTTATCTTCACACCAGTTGAACATTCCTGGTAATATTTGTTAGTTGGAGCTATACCCGTAGCAAAAGATCCAGTGTACAGCAGGAATCCAATGATTTTTTCGTATAATATTAAATGTTAGTATTGTAGCACTGATTCTCAATCATTATAAATGGCAGATTGCTTATGGAAATGTAATATAGCATAGCTGTGCATACAATTTGAGGTATTGGGATAATACAGCACTAACAATAATACGACCATTAAAAATAGTAATTGGTTGCAAAGTAAGTCTAAATCTTTTATAACAAGGGGTAAATATAATCAAACTTAATTAAGGAATCAAATCTGTAATGCATATGAAAAATAAATATTTGATTTTGAGTTATAGGCAGTGATGATATCCCAAATTTCCAAGAACCGGTTCTCTAAAGATAAGTTGTATTTAAGAACCTCTTCTGTTTATTTTTCTTTTTTCTAAGCATGAAAGCAAATCACTTTTTGGTTTCATACCTAAACGTTTTTTGTCAACTTCTCAAAAAATTTTCATGCCCCCCCCCCCCATACACAAAAAAGTGCAGCAGTGCACATGCACACTATGATGTATTTTTCAATCTCACTCATGGGATCAAAAAGAATTAAACCATTTTTATAATTGGAAAAAAAACATTTATTTATTTGTTATTCTATTTGCATCATATATCTCTTCAGGTTGATGATGCTTTTTGACTCTAGCATCATCAGCTGTATTGTGATTTCTTAGCCAAACTTGAACTGAGTCACTGCAATCCCAATGATCTAATGGAAGACCTATCCAATTTATTACTAGAAGATTTGCCACATTTTTCACGTCAAGGTGATTTCTTTTATCTGACTAAATTGTGTTCATCACAGAAAACCTTCATTCAGCCTCTGTAGAACTCACCACAATGGTTTTAATTATATTTTTAGTTCTTTGGATAGTTTCAGGTACATGTTTCTGGTGATTTCTCTTAACATTTTCAACATAATCACAAAAATCATTAACTGAAATCTCATGATGAAATAATTTCTCTTCAAATTCTTTCCAGAAAACTACAGCTTCTTCCAGATTCAAATCATCTGGTTTCACAATTTTAATTAATTGATCGATTTTATGATTTCTATCTTGAATATTATTACTTATGGTATTACAATCCATTAATCTTAATGTCATACTTGTCACTACATTCACTACTTTTTGATGGGGAAGACACACATTTGTTATCTTCAACAAAATTAATTTGCAGGAATTCCTTAGAAAAGATAGTTTCATTTATTATTTTTTTGTCACTCTTCTCTCTGAAATTCAAATGCTTTAATTGTTCTCTTAATCAATTGTTCAGTATGCAATATATTTACACTTCTTCATTGAAGAGCATCCGTTAACAAAGACATTTCTTCCAGTATATCGATTATTAAAGCCAGTTCTCATAAAATATTTGTTGGCAAGATGTTTAGCCATTTCAGAAAATTTTCTTATTAGTAAAAAAAAAATCATACAGTGCTGGATAGACTCACCATGTTGCAACTGCTGATCTTTGACTGCATGCTGCCCATATTGGATCAAAAACTCTACCAATTTTTAGAATTTCAATTCCCAAATTGGTTGAAATTTTATTCAGTGCCATTTGGTTTTTATTAGACTGATGGAAGATTTTGTATATTTAATCAATAAATGCTTTAAAGTGATTCATTTGCTTTGTCTTTGATAGAATCCTCCAGCACAAGCTGAAGGTGATGACTCAAACAATGCCAAATAATAAACTCGGGATAGTAGTTTTTTATTTTAACATTTATTCCTGATCACCTTCCCAGGATCATACTTGCTCCATCTGAACAAAATCCAATCAAATTATTCTTCAAATATGGATTATCAAATCGTACTAAATGCAGACTTTGTAGTAGAGCAGTGTAAATGGTTTCAGCATCTTGGTTTTGTAATTCTATTAAATCTACAAAAATTGTTGGTGAAAAATCTATATCTTCAACCTTAATAAAAATGATAAGGACTGTTTTGCATGATATTGTTGATGCCTCATTAATTATAACACATGTATTTAAATTCTTATCTTGATTTTTCTAAACACTTCCTTTTTAATGTATTTTGCAATGTGCTCAACAATTTTGACAGCTGCGAATTGAGAATGGAGTCCAACTCCCATATCTAACCCATTCTTTTTTTGTAATTCTATCAAATGTTCAATATCAGAAAACAGTTAGTTTAGTTTTGCTAAAGTGCAAACCATATTGAAAATTTTATAAGCGGAGCTCATAAACTTTTCATGAGCTTTGTCTATGGATTTGGAAATTGCATTTTCTTTCAATTGCATCACACATATCTGATGTGCTTTTGATTAAGTGTTCTTTTCTTTTTTTTTGAAGAGAGGCTTGTTGAACCATTTTATTTTTTCCATTTGGAACAATATTACATCTTCTCCATTCTTTTGACACATGAGCTTTCTTCACTTTTATTGACTCAATTTTGGTACAGATATCACATCCAAACTTTTTTTTTAATAATAAGTAATCCACAATATTTTTCTTTGAATTCATTGGCTTATTTCATATTCCAGCAGCAGTCAGGAAGGTCACTATCTACATTTATTTTATATGCATCTTTTGTACTTATGGAACTGGACAGCTTATTTGTGTTGTCAACATTATTTTCTGTTGTATCAGAAGAAACAGAAAACAAAACTTTATTCAAAATATCCTTTACTATCGTTTTCGATTCTGTATCAATTTTTGGATCTCTTATGAAGAAATCCAATATTGTTTGGCATCTTCGTTTCATTTCTTGTGAAGGGTTTACATAGAAAAAAAAACATCTAATTAATTGATTTTTAACCCAAATGAGTGGTAACAAATCACAAAACTTAAATAAAATGGTAAAATTAAAAAAAAAAGAAAAAAAATATTTGAAAACGAGTCATGCCATTTGATGAGCCATCTTCTTGCCAAGTTATTCTAGAAAAAATATGTTCAACTCATTCTTAAAAAAAGGCACACTGTTATACCAGATATAGCATACTAAATGAAAATAATATACTATAAACTTACTACAGCCGGTCAACCATTAAATTTACTAATAAAATAAAAACAAATCCTGCATGATAAATATGAAAGTGAAGAAATAAAATATTTAAATAAAAAAATAAGTTAAATAAATATTTAAATCAACGTCGGCATAACAAAATCATTGGAACAATGGTTTTATGCTACTGTTTATTTTCGCAATGATATGTCCTTTTGAATGAAGTTATAAAATAATTTCAGCAAGAGTAAATTTCATTAAATACATTTGTGCCGAATTTATTTCTAATTTTTTATTTTATTTCTAATTTTTTATTTTAATAACGCCTCTGTTAAATGTAAGTAAACCAATAGTTAATTAATCTCTTACTTACCTTATGTAAAAATTAAATATTGATTCATTTATAACTAATAAAATAACACCTTTTATTTGTATACTTTTAAAGAAACTAATTTGAAATGCGATAAATAATGGATTTAATTACTTAAAACAAAACTGTTGTGAATTTCATCGCGCATATCACACGTTCCAACTGCAATAGCGTATAGTCGAATTATTCTGGGGAAATCATTTTGAACTCAATCTGTTCAAAAAGAATCATTGTTACATTAGATATAACAAAAAAAAATACAAATAATGTTCTAGATTATTGTTGGAAATAATTAAGTAATTTGTTAATTCAACTTTTTTTTACGATAATAATAATTTTACTTTCGGATAATTTAACTACCGGTTCGCTACTTTTTTTAAATTTCAACAACCGGTTGGATATCATCACTGGTTATAGGTGTAATGGAAAGTCTAATTGAAGTTTAAATTATGAGAAATGAAATATTCACCTTCATTTTATCGTTAAGTCATTTTAAGGGAGAGGTACTGTGATTTTTTATACTTTGGTCACCTCTGGCCAAGTGAAATATAAGCTCCTTAAAATGTATAAGTTTAGAATGCAGAATTTGTTAATATTTCTGAATAAAACAAGTTAAAACTAGTAAGACTCTCTCAATTGACTTTATTTATCCATTTGCATATATAAATATTTGAAAACCAGGCACTCTTCACAAAACTGGGAGCTTAATTGTAAGTATAGGGGATTGAACTCAGATGTTCAAGCACCCTTCAACTATCCACACTATCTCATACAACTGATAAACATGACCACACACATGTAGAAAAGATAAATAATCACCAATATATGAATTTTGTGCTAAACCAGCACTCATCAGTTGGTCCAGATTATCATAGCCCACACATATATGTAATAAGTGCTCAGTTTATATTAACATAGCAAATCTTCATACTTTAATGGACAGGCTTCAATCCACTCCAACCTCTAACTTCAGCCATCCATATCATTGAAAATCTGACTTGAGGTCAACATGGGCATGGCAATGATATTGTCATCAGCATCATCAGATTTTCAATGATATGGATAGCTGAAAAGTTGGAGTGGATTGAAGCCTGTCCATTAAAGTATGAAGATTTGCTATCTTAATATAAACTGAGCACTGATTATATATGTGTGGAATATGATAATCTGGATCAACTGATGAGTACTGCTTTAGCACGAAATACATATATTTGTGATTATTTCTTTTCTACATGTGTATCAGTTGTATGAGATAGTGTGGATAGTTGAAGGGTGCTTGAAAATCTGAATTCAAATCCCTTATACTTACCATTTGCATATATGTGAAAATTACACAATGATGTAAAATATTAATGTATCAAAAAAAAAAAAAAAGACTAATATGTAAAACTTTTGAGTATTTTTAATAAGTCGAAATATAAAATACAATTAAATTAGAAATTATATAGTTTATAAATCTAATTAATGGTTTAATTAACAGTACAATCTATCTTTAAAAAGATAAAACTGAAAACAAACAACCAATTAAAATGATTTTTATAAGATTTAATTCCAGATAAATTTAATCATGAGCCATAATTAAACATAATCAATAGAAATAAAAACAAGACAAAATAGAGCTTTAAAAATAAGGAAAAATAAGCCAAGGTGGGATGGGAAGCATTATACTAATAACAGAAAAAAGGAATATAAAAATTATAGAAGAAAAAGTAAATACAATGCCTGTGAAGAACTTAGGATGCATATTGTTAGCATTATAGTTTTAGCTGCAGAATAATTCTAGCTTACTTCATAGTACTTTTTAGTATTGGCATTTAATTAACCAGCTAGAATGTCTATTTTGCTCAGGAAGAAAAATACAAGCAAATACTGCTAAGTGCAGCCTGTACTATATCAACCAGAACTCACCATCCCAGCATCAGAACATTGCCAAAAAAAAAAAAAAAAGCTCTAAAAAAGAGGCAGTTTAAAATGCAACCCTGTGGCGGCTGATCTGCTTTTCTAGTCATTCTCAAATCTATAGGGCGCTGACAAGTGTCAAGTTAAAGAAAGAAGAGCTTACTCTTCAAATAAACTGCCAGATTTTATATTTCTCATCAGAAATAATCCACTGGAGTAAAAATATTTTAAATTAAGAATATTTAATTGATTTGCACATAAATATATATAAGACTTTTATAAAATAATAAAACATGTAATTATTATCCATTGATAGTTTTTTATTATTGTAATTTTTTTAAAAAAATTCGTTATTGCTTTATGTTTAGATTGTATGTTTATTCACAAATCTTTTAATATACCATAAAATATAGATGTTGATCAGATATGTGCTTAATTATATTTAATGTTTAAATTGTCTTTAACATTTAAATTTATTATTCAATTTGATTATTATTATTTTTTTAATAAAATCAATTGAGTGGATGTAAATAAATGATTGATATTTAACTTATTTCGTTGTAGTGCCTCATTATCTCATTTCAAGATTCTTAAGAGAAAGTGGCACCTGACTTTAAGGAACTAGATTTAATCCCATAATAATACAAAAAGTGACCCTCTGAGATAAAATTTGGTATATGGTTAACAGGAAATGTAACTATGGTGTCTTATATAAATGTTTAAAATAAAAATGGTGTCTTATATAAATTTTTAAAATAAAGGCTTATATAAATGTTTAAAATAAAGGATATAAGGTTTGATCATTTATCATCAAATTCGATTTTATTAGTTTATAGATAACAAAATAATAACTATTAATTTTAAAATAAAAAAGAAAATGCATATATATAGTAAAAGCATCGTCTCTGTATGTAGAGATATATTGCTAATCAGTATAAGCATAAATATCATCAAGGATTCCTACTACAATATTTATGACAGAAAGAAAAAAAAAGTACTTAGATATTTATTAGTCCTGCAATGTCGAGATGGTATTCCTTTTCACACCTGCAACAAATGTGTAACTTTGCAATTATATCAAATAAACCATGAGATCTCATCTGATCTTGTAATAATGTGTTTTTTTGAGATACTTTTACACTGTCAGTTATTGTCCAGATTTCGTTCTGACAAGATTTTTAGTGCTGTCAATTGCATTTTTGAACTATTTTTTATATCATTTGTATTCGTAATTTGATTAAACAATTTTTACTTCATTTGTATTCATAATTTTGAGTACATGTACTTTTTATTTTGATTCCATTTTCACAATTTCCTGGTTAATAATCCATTTCTTTTTTTAAAAAACAATACAAAATGATGACAATTTGGAATCTACCCACTACTGAAATGAATGCCATTTTATATTTCAAGAAAATGTAAAATTGGAGGCCCTAACAAAATTGTCACCATTGACGAGTCTTTTCACAAAAAGGAAAAACCAAGCTGGACAAATTCTTCCTGAACAGTGGATCTTTGGTGGTTTCTGCAGGAAGAATGTTTTATCATGACAATTAATGACAGAAATGCTGGTTAAGATCATTTTTGTGTGAACCATAAATACAATTATGTGTTAAATCAGCATTTATTTTTATAGCGTCTGTATACAATTGTAATTACATTCATATCGGCCTTTCAAGCCAAATTGTGCAAACGCTTTTGCGAGTGTTAAATAATAAATGAATACCGTCTGACCAATACAAGATATAGAATTTATGCAGGAATAAAAGGAATTCTCTTATTCCTACGACTCAAATATTTATATATGAGCAAATCTGAAGTACTGGCACAGAAGGTGTGACTATAGAACAGTCACTTTAAATTACTATATATAACGTATGAATGAATGACGCTGATGAAATTTACTAGAATTTACTGAACGTCATTTCCACTGAAACTTAATCATATATATAAATCAGTATTTATTTTTATAGCGTCTGTATACAATTGTAATTACATTCATATCGGCCTTTCAAGCCAAATTGTGCAAACGCTTTTGCGAGTGTTAAATAATAAATGAATACCGTCTGACCAATACAAGATATAGATTCTAGTAAATTTCATCGGCGTCATTCATTCATACGTTATATATAGTAATTTAAAGTGACTGTTCTATAGTCACACCTTCTGTGCCAGTACTTCAGATTTGCTCATATATAAATATTTGAGTCGTAGGAATAAGAGGATTCCTTTTATTTCTGCATAAATTCTATATCTTGTATTGGTCAGACGGTATTCATTTATTATTTAACACTCGCAAAAGCGTTCGCACAATTTGGCTTGAAAGGCCGATATGAATGTAATTATGTGTTAAGTAAGTGTGCATTTTGTGAAAAATTTACTTTTAGTCTCCATTTTGGGGGCAAAAAAAATTATCCACTTAAAATAAAATAGAACAGACAAATTGATTGTTTCATTGCAGCAATTCCTGTTATATATTATGCAATAAGCACCGCATGTGAATATTTTATGTTTTTTTTTTTGTAATATTTTAGGGCATTTTGTAATTTAGTGGTTGTTTTGTTCATATTTAGTTACATTTGGGAATTGTATAATGGCTTGTCATCTTAGTTAGTCTATATTTAAAGTAACATTTAAAAAATGCATAATAGCATGTCATATTTTACATTTTTTATGTCAAACCAATATTTTTACTATTGTTAAAAATGTACTTTTTAAGATTGATTTTTGGTTGAAATTCATATTTTTAGTATCGTTAGAAATTAATATTCCGTATCATTTTTTGTGCGAAACTCATATTTTTGGGATTGTTAATAATGTACTCTTTAAGATTAATTTTTGGGTGAAATTCATATTTATAGTATTGTTAGAAATTAATATTTTTACTATTGTTAGATTTAATCTGATGCAATTTGTCACATATTAGAACTACTATGCCTTTTCACATACGTATTTAGACTACCGATAACTTTATAAATCTTGCAAAAATATCATGTACACATGGTCCGTTTTCACAAATTTATTATTTTAAGTTTGTTCAAGATCCAAGTGTACACATTATTTAGTTAGATCACAAGATTACATAGTTATCAGTGGATTGATATGAATGTGAAAAGGCGCAGCAGATCTAATACAATGCATGACTAATACATAAGCACCAAAAAAGTGATTAAACAAATATGCTTATAAAAGTGAAAAAGTATTTATTTAGAAAATTTAGAAGTAACTGGAATGAGTATGCTTATATTTAAATAAAATTAACAATGAAATATGAACAATAAAAAAAAAGACAAATGTTTTAAAGATCTTGCTATTTTGCATTAGCAATACAAATAAATAAAATATATAAAATCTTGAAATAATACATATTAATCAGTTCATCATTTATTCTACAGTTAGTAGTTTAGAGGTTGTGAGATTCTATCACTGACAGTGACAAGATGTGCCCAACAGTTCCATTCATGTGACATTTTTATATTTTTCTTCAGCTAGGAATCTGCCATTTTTATGACTAGGATAAATTTCACAATATTATGTCAATGTCCATTTCAAATATATCAATATTTTGTTATTAATGAAACTGGATATACTTATCTATTCTATTAACAATACTAGAATTCTAGCTTTTCTTAATATTTTTAATTTGGAAATAGTTTCAACTTTAGTAAGTTATAGCATGCATTCTGTTTCAAAGTTATTCAGAATCGTCTTCAACAAATATTTTAATATATATGCACATACATATTTATATATCCAATACATGTTGAAGCTTTTTTTGCTGCATATTGTATTTATTTTTGGATTTCTAGCAACTTTCATGATAATTTTATTCACAATCAGTTCTTTAAAAGTTATTATTGTGAAAATTTATTTATTATTTGATCATTGAACAATAAATTGTCCTTCTTGGGCACATTCTAACCTATATAAATCTTCAAACTGTTGCAAGTGAAACTTGTTTAGTTGATGCCTTGCAATAGTACGGATAGCAAAATAACTGCATACAATTTCAAATATTATGAAGACAATCATTATCATATCAACTACTTGCTCCAATGGAAGATTCTTAGTGTGAGGATCAAAAAGTAACAATGACTGAAGAGGGAACTGAAGAACAAAAGTAAGTAACCAAAATCCAGCCAATTCAGGAACCTAAAAAAAACAATAACAAATATATAAAAATAGTATATAAATATAATCATTGCATATTTTTCATAGTTTCTATATTAATATAGTAAATTATTAAATTTTTGTTTTAAAACTTGAAACTATTTTATTTCTTATCAACACTGTACAATGAAAGTTTGAATTTAAATCATTAAATGCATGTTGTGGCTTATTGACCAATTAATTATATTGTTAATTTTTTTTAAAAAGATTATAACCATGCTATATATTGAGTTAACTAGCAGAATAAAAAATAAGGACATAAATATGTTTGGTTATCTATTATTTAATAATAACAATAAGCATTAATTTATACAAATGGTAATTCATAGTATTTTTATATATTCATATACATATAGCAATTAGTTACATGTAATTATAATACCTTGTTACAGATAAAAATTAATATAGTCATCATTAGTTACAATTAACCATAAGGCATACAGAAACTATAATATAGACTGGGGTGGCCTCTTTAACACCTAAATCCCCTTTCACCTTCAGCGGAGCTTCTACTAGTTTGAAGTCCACTAAGTTTCTGGATGCATGTTTATACCAATATAGAAGACCCAGAATAGCTACCAGGTATTTAAAGAACATCCATGTCCCCCAGAGAAAAACTTCAATTATTAGTTAGTTTTGCCTACTCAATCCATTTTCTATTTCTATCTTTAATTGTCTTCTTTAAAACATCCTGGTTAAATGTATTTGTTTTCTTAAATATATTAAGACTTCCTGTTCCAACTATACACACACATAGCACTATGCCTGCCTACTCCTGAGAAATTCTGCAGACTGTTTATTTTAATTTTCTCTGGAATAGCAAATATAGTTTTTTAGTTAAGCTTGGGGTTGATGTTGAAGTCAAAAGTGTTTTGTTACTTGGATATTGTGGTCCATCGCACCAGGTTCCCCTTGTTCAGTAACAGTATGTCTCTGCACAATCTTGTTGAATGATTTTTTCAGTTTTGATTGGGTTTTCACAACTTTCAACATTAAGATCTACATTTGTTTCAGCCCAGTTTTTTCTAATGTGATTTATATGGGTTTGTAGATAATTCCTGTAGAGATTTGCACTTCTATGATGTGGTTCAAAATTACTTTATTTGGCCCTTGATCCACACTTTCCATAGATTATCTCTTATCCACACCTTTTCTCCAGCAGGGTAGTTATTTACTGGAATTTTTGTTGGTTGTTTCTTCTTCGAGAGGATGGATATTTTGTTTTTCAATTTCCTTTCCATCAATATTTTTGCCAGGTGTTAGTGCAATCTATTTAGAGCTAACTTCAATTGTTGTACTGCCTTCTCTGCCATTCCATTTCATTCGAAATAATAAGGTAGTGCTAGTATATGTCATATTCCCCATTTTTTCAAAAAGACTTAAATTCTTACAAAGTAAATCTGATCCCATTATCGTACACTAACCATGAAACATAGTTTCTTTTGCACTCAAATTTTTTTACAAGTTTATATTCTGCCCACTTTGAGGCAGCATCTATTAATACAAATATAATGTTGCTATCTATTAGTATCACAATGGTCAAAATGTACACGAGCTATTTTCTCTAGCCATGATGAATACTTTTTCTGGGGCGAGTTTGTGGTAGTCTGACAAGTCTACACATTTATATGTTTTTCTACGTCATTGCTCATGTCAGCCAGTACCCATGGCTAGGAGCAAGAGTTTTTGCTCTCACTATGCCAGGATATCTTTGGTGAATTATTTTTAATACTTACGGATGGAATAAAATACATCAATTCAACATTAGCAGCTGCTGGTGAGTCGCCCATAATGATTGGTTTCGATAGTGGCTGTCTACTAGGCACATCAATTTCTAATCCACTCAATCAGCATTTGGTATTCTATGGTCTCCAGAGAGCAATTGGTGACAGTTTTATTTATTGTTAATTGATTCTGGCTTCAAATGATCCAAAAAATTTAGTCCTACTGGCAGTCTCGAAAAACTATATTTACTTTCAGTGGGTTTTGTTTCTTTAAGTAAGATGGCTTTCAACAAATTTTGTGTTTAATTTTCATTGTTTCACCGTGAATAGTTTGGGAAATGTATCTTTTACGTTTTCTACTTGCACTTTGTTCAGCATTTTTTGTTTGCTGTTATTGAATTCCCATGGGACATCTGGAAACTTATTTGTTTCTTTATATTTTTTTGTTTAGGTGTGACAAACCCTTATATTTTTTTGTTTTGGTGTGACAAACCCTCACTAGGTGATCCACTTTTCCATAATTGTTACATCTCGCATACTTGCTGCTGCATTTGTGTGCAAGGTGACCAGTCTTTGCTGCAGCAAAAGCACTTCCAATTTGAGTTTTCATTTTTTTCTTCCCTACTCGTTTTTAGGATTGATGTTCAGTTTAGGCTACCTGCATCTGACTTACAACATTCTTTCACATTATTAATTATTAAATTATAAGTATTTCCCTTTTTAATCACTTCTGTATAGGTTAATTCAGGGATGGCAAACAGCTGATGATAGAGTCTGGAGTCATTCATCCACCATAGGAAATGGTGCAATAAGGTCTCATCTAAATAATCACTATATGCACAGTTTCTAGCCAACTCTCCCCTAATGCCATACGATATGCTCTGCAACCTTCCCGCTTCATTTGTCAGCTGTTACATAAGTGCAGCCTGACTGTATGTTTTATGGTTCAAAACTAAGATGATTATTAAGTCACTTAACAACTTCAACATAATTTTCAGGGTGGATTAGTATCGTATAATCGGTTTGTAATCTGAATCAATCTTGGACCCCTGAATACAGGATGGCAATCTTAGTGACATTGTTTTTCACCTTATTGATAACAAAATATTTAGATACGAGTTGTATGCACTGGCCACTCAGAGGGTAGCTACCATCAAATTCTATGCCTAATTTAGCAGTTGTCACATTCTTTATCTTTATCAATTCTTGAGTGCCTATTACTGACTTTATGCTCCATACTTTTGTGCCTCAATACCCTTAGGTTCATGCTTTTCCCCCCAATTTCTGTCCAACTGCACAAAGCTGGCTTTTTTTCTTCTCAATTGTCTATCCAACTGCACCAAGCTGTGCTATATATCGAGTTAATTAGCACAGTAAAAAATGAGGACACGATTTGGTTCTCTATTATTTAATAATAATAATAATAAGCATTAATTTATACAAATGGAATTGATAGTACTTTTATATATTCATATACATATGGAAATTAGCTACACACAATTATAATACATTATGTTACAGACAAAAGTTAGTATAGTCATCATTAGTAACAATTAGCCATAAGGCTTACTGAAACTATAATATGGACTAGGATGGCCTCTTTCATACCTAAATCCCTTCTTCACCTTCAGCGAAGATTTTACTAGGTTAACTCCACTCATCTTCTGGATGCGTGTTTATAGCAATATAGAAGACCCAGAATAAATAGCTACCATGTATTTATAGAACACACATGGTCCTCAGAGAAAACTATTATTGGCTAGTTCATTTTGCCTGCTCAATTCGTTTTCTATTTCTATCTTTGTCTTCTTTAACACATTAACACTTCCTGTTCTGATGTACACAGCAAACCCTAATATATTGCATATAATATTTTTGATAAAATCCTTTTTCACACTTAGAATTAAATAAACCAGAAATCTACATCTATTGATTAATTAATAACATATTAGCAGCTTTAAAATAACCAAATTAATTTATTTTCAAAAGAGCAAAACTCTCCATACAGTATTGCCACCTGTGCTAAACAGAGTAATCAATGGATGCCAGAAGGCTTGTGCATTAAATCCCTATCTAATGCCTACTCATCCAATATCCCCAGACTAGTTTCTGGCTTGTGGCCTTCGTCAGTGAGGAGCTTTGGATCTGAGAGCACTGCATCTAGATCTTAGGACCTAATGCAACCCTCCAGCAACCACCTTTTATCTCTACTTAACTACAAAACTATGAGAATGAAATTGAAAACACCAAAAATATTTTCAATCTAAGCTTAATGGTTTAACACCAATCCTGCCTAATAGGATAGTGGTGGCTATGGTTGTAAAAGAGCCAAAGACACCAAAATGTATGGGTGCTGAACTGAGTTCAGACCCATATGACTATATAAGCTATTGAGCTTAGATTGAAAATATTTTTTGTGTTTTCCAATTTCATTCTCATAGTTTTGTAGTTAAGTAGAGATAAAAGGTGGTTGCTAGAGGGTTGCATTAGAACCTAAGATCTAGATGCACTGCTCTCAGATCCAAAGCTCCTCACTAACAAAGGCCACAAGCCAGAAACTAGTCTGGGGATATTGGATGAGTAGGCATTAGATAGGGATTTTATGCACAAGCCTTCTGGCATCCATTGATTACTCTGTTTAGCACAGGTGGCAATACTGTATGGAGAGTTTTGCTCTGTTTATCAACAATTAATGTGCTAGTATAGGAAATGTGATCATGTGATGTTTATTTTCAAAAGCTTGAATCTACATAAAATGAACAATAGAAGAGAAATTAGGGTATATTAATTTCAATGTGAGCGCAAAAGACTAGTTATTTTCCACCTTTTATTAATTTCATACAAATATATACTGACTAAACAAAGACTCAGACAAATAATGTAAACTATATTTAAAAAAAACTTGATATATATTGTCCTATTTGAACATCTGTAATCCTTCTGGAAATATTTTAAATATAATTATCTCTTCTAGTATCAATGTTAATCTCATTATTTATCAACCTTATATAATCTCTGACATTTTTTATTAAATTGTTTAGAAAGGGGAACCACAATTATATTTTATAAAATACTTATTTCTTAAAAGTCATGATTTAACTAGTCATTAAGTTGAATTGATTTAAATGTTCACTGTACTTTTAGTTTTCAAAATGCAATAGTAAAAACAATGAAGCTAAGAAAATATAATGCTATTGTAAATAAAAAATTGACATTGTGTATGTGTCCCTATACTATTATGGATAACATATATACAATCACCAAAAATTGTAAAGTTAGCTATTACTTAATAAAAAAGAATCATTAAATTTTAAAGGATAGAAATGCAGAAATAATATTAAAACAGGCAAAACTCTCCATACAGTAGTGCCACTCAGTGCAAGCCAGAGTAATCAATGGATGCCAGAAGGCTTGTGCATAAAATCCCTATCTAGTGCCTACTCATCCAATATCCCCAGACTAATTTCTAGCTTGTGGCTACCATCAGCGAGGAGCCTTGGATCTGAGAGCACTGCACCTAGATCTTAGGATCTAAAGCAATCCTCCAGCAGCCACCTTTTATCTCTATTTAACTACAAAACTATGAGGATACAATCGAAAACACAATAATAATTTCAATCCAAGCTCATTAGCTTATATAGTCAAATAGGGCTGAACTCACTTCAGTACCCATACATTTTGGTGTCTTTGGTTCTTTAATAACCATAGCCACACCGCTATCCTATTAGCCAGGATTGGTATTAAACAACTAAACATCACACAATCACCATTTCTTATACTTGTTCATAACTGTTATTAAAACAGGCAAAACTCTCCATCAGTAGTATCAGTGCAAGCCAGAGTAATCAATGGATGCTAGAAGATTTCTGCATAAAATCCCTATCAAATGTTGACTCATCCAATATCCCCAAACTATTTCTAGTTTGTGGCTTTCATCAGTGAGGAGATTTGTATCTGAGAGCACTGCACCTAGATCTTATGCAACCCCCCAGCAGTCACCTTTTATCTCTACTTAAGTACAAAACTATGAGAATAAAATTGAAAATATTTTCAATCCAAACTCATTAGCCGATACAATCATATAAGACTGAACTCAGTTCAGTACCCATACTTTTTGGTGTTTTGGGTTCTTTAATAACCATAGCCACCACTATCCTATTTTCGATCTAGGTGCAGTGCTCTTAGATCCAAGGCTCCTCACTGATGAAAGCTACAAGCTAGAAACTAGTCTGAGGATATTGGATGAGTAGGCACTAGATAGGGATTTTATGTACAAGCCTTCTGGCATCAATTGATTACTCTGGCTTGCACTAAGTGGCACTACTGTATGGAGAGTTTTGCCTGTTTCAATAAGTTATGAGCAAGCATAAGAAATGTTGATCATGCGATGTTTAGTGGTTTAACAGAAATAATCTTGCTGTGGCTTTTTGTAGAAAAACTTTTTTTTCTTTTAATATTTCAGTTCTTTTATATACAAATGTTTTTTAGCTAAGATTTTATAATAAAAATGAAATCTATAAATGCCATTACTACCTTACTTATATTCTAATGAATAGATAATTAAAATTTCTATTCACCACACACACACACTGTGGGCGAAGCCTAAGCCTATATGGGATCATTGTTTATAGTAAGCATATGGAAAATAGTTTATCTGACAGTTGTAGGTTTAAATACACTGCTGTAAGCTTCATTTTATTAGATATATAAGTATATTTTCATTAATCCATCCCCCTCGATCTGAATAATTAATTCAATGTTTCATTTTGAAATATAATAGAAATATTTGTTGTTGTTTTTTATTATTATGCATAAATATTTCCCTCTTTAAATCTCAGTCAAAAAAAAATAAATCAAAATGGTTTAATAGATCTAAGAATCGATATGATTAAAAAGCATTTGTTTATGATTAAAGTCACACTCATTTCATATAAAGAATTAAGTATTGGAATTAGAAATATTAATTAAACAATTACATCAGTTTTCAGATAAATTTTGGTTGATAATATCCAAATAACAAGATGTCAGTCTGTAATCCCAAAATTAAGTTTAAAAACAACTTTATTCTAAATGAATGAGCAGATGCTAGAAATGACCAGCAACACTAGAAATTACTCTATCATATATTGTATTAGATATGAAAGTCATAATCTAACTTGCCAAATTTTCTCTTTTTTAAAATTTGCTAGGAAAAGCAAAAAATATTCTGAAATTTTGATTTCATGTAAATTTTAATGTGCATTATTTATTTGGATGTTTGGTTTTTTATTTTTAAGGAGACGAGTTTTTGTGTGTGTTAGAACTTACATAAGATAGCTAATAATTAGATACAATACTATGAGGAATTGTTTTTTCACTTGTATGGTATGATAAGAACATTCATGTTTTTTTGTTTTTGGAATGTGAATATATATATTTTTTTAGGGGTTAAGATTGTGCATGTTAATACTGTAGGGTTTTAATAGTACATCTTTCAAATATTATTTACTGCCTTACTCAGGCTAAATAACTTGCTTTGCTTAGGGTGTGCATATTAAACCTAAAATCTTGTGTTGATCTGATAATGGATAGTAATAAGTAATCTAAACACATGAATAATTTTATCTGAGATTTAAATGAATGCTCCAATCAAGATATTCTCAAACAATTTATACAGCTAAGACAGGATTCAGTTCATCTATAAATGTCTGAATTAAAACAGTTATGTGATAAAAATATATATGATATACTCATTTTATTAAAATGTTTAAATGTTAGATAAAGTGTTTATTTATAGACTTTTACAAACTCAGCTTTTAAACTATTCACATTAGTAATTGATGACCTGTATATACATTTAATATTTAATTATTTGATTTAAACAGTTTCCCCCCCCCCCCCCACTTTGTATAAAATTAAAGTGAACATTAACATTAAGCATTCATGATTTGACATTAGAGTGAAATGATCTTCCTTGTATTTATATATTGGACTATTTCCATCATCAAATATTAAATATTGAACGGCTTTAGAAAAATTTAACTTTATTTAAATTTCCAAATATATTCAACAGTAAGTAATAGCACACAGATTAATATATACACAACATTTTGAGTGGTATTATTCTCCTTCCTTCTTCAGATGTTGCTGACTTTACCAGTAGCAGAACTAGCATGTGGATCAAACCTGGATCCTTGAATACTGAATTTTAAGGTATATTCAAGAATCTAAGGATCCAGGTTTGATTCCTATGCTAGTACTGTTACTGGTCATGCCAGCAACATCTGAAGAAGGGAGAATAATACCACTTGAAATGTGCATATACTAATCTGTGAGCTATTACTAACAGTTGAATGTAATAGAAAATTTAAATAGTCAAATTTTTTAAAAGACATTTAATACTTAATATTTGATAATGGAAATTGGTCCAACATATAAATACAATTAAAATACAATCACCACAAACCTTCAGGAAAACACAAATGATCTTTCTATTTCATGTATGGCTTGATTCATTCCTATCTTTCAGGACTTTCATGAGTAGCTGGAAACTTTTGTTGATGAGCAAACACAATAAATAGTTTCCATCTAAATTAAAAAATGTTGCACGCTATATGTATTTTTTTTAAAAAAAATATAGCTAGAGATATCTTTAATTATCAAGATTAATCATGTAATAATAATAATAATAATAAAACGTACACATGCTAAATTCTATTTACAAATAAGTATCAGTGAAATTCAAGATATGATTTTGTCTTTTTTTAAATCTTGGCAAATTCTTTAAAATAAATGTCCCTAACAAAATCGTCAAAATTGATGAGAGCCTTTACAATAAGGAAAAACCAAGCTGGTCGAATTCTTTCTGAACAGTGTATGTTTGATGGCTTGTGCAGGGAGACCAATGAGTGTTTTATCATGATAATTAATGATAGGTCAGCGGCAACTTGTCAAATAAAATGCAGAAGAGGAATCAACAATTTATTCTGACTGTTGACGACCTATAAAAGTGCTGAATTATGAAATGCCAGTTATGATCATTTTTGTGCGGATCATAAATACAATCACATGTAAGTATGCATTTTGGGAAAAAAATTTATCCATCTAAAATAAAGTAAAACAAATTTATCCATCTAAAATAAAGTAAAACAAATTGGTTGTTTCATCACAACTATACCTATTACATATTACACGGTAAATACTGTATGTGTATATTTTATGATTTTTTTGTAATATTTTAGAGTGTTTTGTAATTTAGTGATTGTTTTGCCCATATTTAAACTTATATTTGGAAATTGCATAATAGCGTCATATTAACCTGTATTTAAAGTAACATTTGGGAATTGCATAATGGTGTGTCATGTTTTATATTTTTTATGTCAAATCAATATTTTTACTATTGTTAAAAATGTACTTTTTGATTTCTGGTTGAAATTAATATTTTTAGTATTGTTAGAAATTAATACAATATTCCATGTCATTTTATATTTTTTGTGTGAAACTCATATTCCACATCACATTTTATATTCTGTGAGTGAAAGGCATATTTTTAGTATTGTTACAAATTAATATTCCATGGCATATTTTTTGTCTGAAATTCATATTTTTAGTATTGTTAGATTTAGTCTGGTGCAATTTCTGTCATGTATTAGAACTGCTACACCTTTTCACATATATATTCAGATTGCCAATAACTTTGTAAATCTTGCGAAAAAATATGTACCATTTTGACGAATTTATCATTTTAACTTCATACAAGATCCAAGTGTACACATTATTTGATCAGATCACAAGATTAGAAAGTTATCAGTGGTTTGATATGAATGTAAAAAAGCATAGCAGAACTAATATGTAAGTAATATAAAATGACAATATTTGAAGTTGGCATATTTATAGCTGTATCAAAAATATGCTATGAAAAAGATAACATATTATTAGGTTGGAGTTTTAAAAATGTCATATTATCCAAAAAATGAGAAAAACTGATAAATTCTTTGTTTTTTTTTTTCTCTTATCATAAATCAAAATGTTAAATATAAGGCAAATGAATCATATTTTTAGCATTCCATTGAGTGAAAGCTGTAATATATAAATGACTTGATTTTAACTTTAGTTGATGCCCACTATACTCTTATCAACATTATTTGTTTTAAAGTTATGTCACTAAATTAAATAATAAGATTATTGTGAATCAAAATTTGACATTTGTATTTTTTTTATTTATTAAACTACAAAATCAATTACTCTTTCCCTAATCACAAGTGAAATATGAACAAAATATATTACTGTATGTGCTCAATGTAGTTATTTCTTTCTTCCAGAAATTCCAATGATTTCTCAAAAAGATAATTCAATCATATAGCTTATAATTTTTGAAATTTCATTAAATAATTTATCTCTTTATTTTTTTTTAAAACTAACTTGTCCTCACACTAAAATTTTATGTTTATTAATTAGCCAACTTTATTAATCCAAATTTATATATATAAAATCTCTACAAATAAATATTAATTTAGAAGAGTTTAAAAAATATGATAAAAATAGAGAAATATGTAAAAAAAAAATCTCTTTGCTGGTCTCAATCTTTCAACTGGAGCTACCACAATTTATACCAAAAAAAAAAAAAAGTAAATTAGTAAAAGTACATTTGATTTTCCATATTAATATATTATTATAGACTAAAGCTGAATTAAAGCATATTAAAATTAATATTTAAAAGATATATAACTGATTTTTAAATAAAATATTTCAGAATAAATAATTTCATTTAATAATTAATTATATATTCTATCTTAAATTAACTTGACAGTTTTTTCTGAAAAATAAATTTGATATGACCATTGAGAGTCAAGTTAAGACACTTTTTCTAATTTTAAACTGTTCACTTTTTATAATCTTTATTCCATTAAAAAAATTATAAATTATCTATAAGGATTTGCTATGCTTATGGCAGTGCTATTATAACATTAATTTTTAAGCTAGCCAAGGTTTTTGTTATTAATCTTACAAGCATGATAAAATATGCATGCTTGAAAGAATCATCAAAATTTAAAGACAATAAAAATAGCAGTAACAAATGTTACCATCTATCAAACTGCTTTCTTTCTTCTCTATATTTTGGTTAAATATTTATTAAGAATTGAAAATTAAACTGTAAAGTCATTTTATTTTTAGCACTTGATACTAAATTTAAATCATTTTAAACTTTTTTTTCTTAACGAACACACACCCACACACATATTGATAAAAATGCACTACATCAATAACATAGTTTAGCAATTTTATATATATATACACAAACAATTCACACATAAAAGTATGTGATGTAGTTTAAAATATAAGATGATGAAAATGATCCTGTTTATTTATTCATAAAATTTTTTTTTTTTTTTAAAAAAAAAGAGAATTAAATGTATGACATATCATCATCATCAACCATTATCAATTCACTGCAGGATGAAGGTCTCTCCAAGTTCAATCCATCTTTTCCAATCTTTAGCTCCCCTTCTCCACATTACCCCTGCACATTTTCTTATTTCATCCTTCCATCTCACATATGGTCTCTTTCTGGGTCTTTTACAATCTCTTGGAATCCAGTTTAAAATTTCAATTGACCATCTATTATCATGTCTTCTAGCACTATGTCCAGCCCAACTCCACTTCAGTCTTTTAATTTTTTCAATGAGGTCAGTAACACCTGTTTGTTCTCTTACCCATACATTGCGTTTTCGATCTCTTCTTGTTACTCCCAACATGCATCTCTCCATACTTCTTTGACTGATCTGAAAGTCTCTGTATTGCTCTTCTATTAAGTGTCCAAGTCTCAGATCCATAAGTAAGAACTGGCAAAACACATTTATTAAAAACCTTCCTTTTCAAACACATAGGCATATTTCCTTTTAGTATCAAGTTATTTCTACCAAAAGCACTTTAACCAAGTTTAATTCTACGATCAATTTCATCCATTATGTTTCCATCTGTATTAATAATCTGACCAAGGTATTTGTAACTGTTAACTTCTTCTAATTCATCATAATCAATCTTTATTTTCATATTTTGAGAAAATCTATTAAACATTACTTGTCTTTTTAACATTTATCTTTAGTCCTACTTTCATCTGATAACTCCTGCAACTTTTCCTGTAATTCAAATCTAAATGACTTAAATAATCTCCATTTACTTTCAGTTCTTTAGCTTCACATTTTAATCCACAAAATACTTCTTGCAGCACTGCTGTAAAAAGTTTTGGAGATATGGAATCACCCTGTCTTACACCCTTCTCAATGTTGACTTTCCTACTATCATTATGTAATCTAATTGTTGCTGTTGCATTTTTATAAATATTCTTTAAAATATGACAATATCCTGGATCTATACCTTGATGATCCAATGCTTTAATCACTGAAGAAATGTTTATAGAATCAAATGCCTTTTCATAATCTACAAATCCTAAGCATAATGGCAACTCATATTCATTTGTCCTCTCTATAACTTCTCTCAATACCTGGATATGATCTACTGTATCAAAACCACTTTTAAATTCAGCTTGTTCTCTTGGTTGGTGGAAGTCCAGTGTTCTCTGTAGGCGAGTTATAATTATCTTAGTAAAGATTTTGTATAAAACTGATAAAAGACTGATAGGTCTGTAATTTCTAATATCTTCTTTATCACCTTTTTAAAATATTAATATTAATACTGCATTCTTCCAATCATCTGGTACATCTTTATCATTTAGACATTTGGAATATAATTTTGCTAAAAATTTTTTTATTTCTTCAGCTGCTTCTTTTAATATATCAATTATAATTCCATCATTACCTGGAGCCTTCCCTTTCTTCATAAATTTAATTGCATGTCTCACTTCCTCCTTCAAAATTCTGGGCAATTCAGAAGATATAATAGGTATAGGAAGTACTTGTTCTTTAATTCTTGATAGAAGTCTTCTACACATTTCATGATGTCATCTCTCTTTTTAGTAATAATGCCATCTTTTTTTCTTATTGCAGATATAAATTTCCTACCAATACCAACCTGTTGGTTTACACTCTTTAGACTTTTATTCTCTTCTATATCTTTCCTTGCTAGTTCACAATTATACTTTCTTATATCATTTTCAACTCTTTTCTGCATCATTTTATAAAATTCGAGATATTCAATCCTTTTTAATACATCATTTTTGTATATCTTCATATTCCTTCTTTTCTTCATAAATTCTCTAGTCTCAGTAGAAATTTTATTGGTCAATTGCTGCTTTTTTTCTACCAGCTATCTTTGTTGCAGTTTTTAAAAGTGTATCAGTTATTTTCATATTAATTTCATTCAAATCTGAATCATGTTCAAAATCTACTAATACTTGAAACCGATTTGTAAGTTCTAATTTAAATTCATTAGAATGTTTCTGAAGATTAGGAATATCAACTGTAAATATTATTTTTCTTAATAATTTTTGTCTCTCTAGTTTTGCATTAACATGTATCTTACATCTTACTAATCGATGATCACTTCCTGTGTTAAATTTATTAAGAACATTACAAGCTTGATAATCCAATTCTGCTGTACCTTCATTTGGATGCTTCCATGTCCATTGCCTTTTAATCTTTTTCTCAAAAAAAGAATTCATAACATAGAAAGTTTTTCTTTTTCTGCAAACTCCACAAGTCTATGTCCTCTCTCATTTCTATTACCATAACCAAAATTACCTACAGCATTTTCGTCTTTCATTTGTTTACCAATTCTGGCATTAAAGTCTCCCATAACAATTTTAAAATGTTGTTTACTCTGATCAAAAGCCTTTTGTACATCCATATAAAAATCTTCTACTACTTCATCACTATGAGAACTTGTTGGGGCATAAACCGGAATTATCTGCATTTGGGATCTGCTATTAAGTTGTAAAACTAATCTTGCCATCCTATCTGATACACCACCAATCTCCACAATGTTATTCTTCCAATGACATATGTGTGACAATATCCATTATATTTTGTTTCAAGGCATATATAGTATATAATAATAGCTTTAATAAACTTTGATCACAATAGAATATATATTGTTTATTAAACTGCAAGTATACAATATTTTTCACTAAGCACATATATGAAGAACAGAACACTTTTTATTAATACTATAATAGAAACAAAATTAAAAAATAATAATTATAATGTAATTATTAATAATAAATTGAGGGGGCACATTTTCATATATTTTACTGAGTGTGTTGACTCATTTACACTCACTCATAAAATTTGAATAAAATGAATAAATTAATATATATATGTACTCTGCGCACAGGTAATGTCTGACTTTCATTGCGATTAAATATTCTCTGAATGATATCTTTTTTAATAATTTTTTTTTTTTATCAAGCAGTTCCTTTTCAGCAGACTTTATTCCCTGTTTTTAAATCCAAATTGATTTTGCCAATGTTCTTAAATTTCATAAAACTTTTAGCATTATGCCTAGAAAACATTTTTTTTACATGAAGTATAATACCATACACAAATTTGGAAACGATAATAAAAGAAGAATAAAATGATTCCAACACAACATGAACTTTTTTAAATTAATAATCATGATCATGCATAATGTTCTGAGATGAAAAAGTGACTGCTGTCATATTGTAAAATTTATAAATTTTGATGTTTTTTTTAACACCCTCCCCCCCATAATAAGACATAAGGCACTTCCAAGACAGAAAACAACTCTTGGTGTATTGTAAAATGTATTACATATATAAGTTTTAATGTTTTTCTTGTTTATTTATATATACATTTAAATAAGTAGAGTAAACTAATAGTGTAACTCATGGCTTCATTATAATTTTAAAATTGAGATGATAAGAAAAATTGTATTTAGAGTAACAAACATTAATAAACTAGTTTAACATACAAATGAAGATGCACTTTCACAATAGGTCCATTTTCCATCAAATATTATTTTAAGTATGTTTATGGAATAATTGTTTTTTTTTTTTTTTTTTATAAATTCTCCCTCTTTTACAAATATCAAATCTACAAAGAATATTTGCTGTCTATAAGAAAAAATAAATTAAACTTGAAATTATATATTTGATAAAATTCATAAAATGTAATTTAATTTATCTCAGTTAAAATATGTTTAGTATAATTTTTGGATGTTTTAGCTAAAGAGCATGTATGGAATCTTATGACATAATAATTGTATGCAGTCTAATGAATATCTTTGCATTACTGTAATACAATATTAAGTAACAGTGACTGACTGCATGTAAATCAGGATACTATCAAGGCTTCAACATCTGATGCTATGCAGTAATGTCTGACTATATTGAACATCATGATAGTCAAAAGTAAATAATCAAGTGATTTATCTAGCTAATATAATATTTTGAAGTATAATGTATATTATATACTGTTCTTCATATATGGTTTGTCCTTATTTTCCGCCTTTGGGTGAAAACATTTTTATATTTAGCAGTGTATAATATTTTAAAAACATTGTTTGTATATATAAAAGGATTGAGTAAAAAATAAACTAAGTACACACATGATACTTTAATATAGTATAGAGCTATGATTAACATCACAAACTGCTGATTTTATAAGCAGAATCATTAATTTGAACATAAGTTTTGTAGGAAATGTGAAATATAATTGAAATTCTATTTGTTTTTCAAAAACAAGTCACAAAAGTTTAATTATATTTAAATCAAATGACTACGATAGCCGTGAGATAAATAACAACTTCACGTTCCACAATGATTATTTGATTAGGTAAGCTATATGAATTATAGTATTATCATCTTGAAATTTAGCACTTGCATTATGGAATGAATCTACCAAAATATTTAAGTAGACGTAGCTGTGTAATGCATTTATATAAAGATTATTGTGAAAAAATATATAATAGCCCAAATTATTTAAGTTCCATCACTATTTCACATCTAAGAGAAAGTCTAATAATAATTTTAAGATATAAATAATTCCAGTATAAAGGTAGATGTAAACAATTTATTCTACCATATGACATGCTTAGTCATCCACTATTCAGTTTTTGTTTGAGAAGTTTATAATATAATGGTTTAGAAGATAGTGAGTATTCGGAGGTGTGATAATCCTTACAATTATTTGTTCTGCAGTTTGTGTTTTTAGACTACAATCCTTCATAGGCCATCAGTCCATCTCAGTAAACAAATGATTTTGACAAATGGTTCTAGAACATCATTCTACCATCTTTATTGAATACAGTTTTCATCCTCGAGATTATCAATTGTGAAAGACAGTTTAGAATAAGTGAGCATCATTAATTAATTATTTAAAACTCAAACAGATGTAAAATCAACTTTTTGTGACATATCACTTCAAGAATCTATTAGTAAAATCAAAATAAGAAACGCAAGATAGCTGGTACAAAAAAGCAACAATTTACCATTAAATTCTATATTATGACAAAATATAATAAAAAGAAGTAATATATATTTTTAAAAAAATAATCCTAAAAATAATTGAATACTTAAAAGAGTTTTGTAAATGATATGAAAAAGATTTTAATAATGATATAAGAAAAAATGTGAATTGGCAAGGAAAGCTATAGAAAAGAATAAGTTGCAAAAATGTAAAATAATAAATTAATATTAAAAAGAAAGTTTTATTTTTACAATAAAGAGCTATTGCTAAAAAGAGAGAACATAATGAAATGTGTGGAAGAATTTTATAAAGAATTACATAGTAATAAAGAGCAAGAGAACAAAATATTTCCTACAGTTAACACATCCTCTGAAGAAGTGATAGATGTAATTAAATTTGTAAGTAAGAAAAATTTTAAAAAGTGATATAAAGAAATAAAAAAAAAAATTGTTGGCAAAGTTACATATTCAATGTCTAAATGATAAAGATGTACCAGGTGAATGGAAGCATGCAGTAGTAATATTGATGTTTAAGAAAAATGATGAAAGAAAATATTAGAAATAATAGATCTTTCAGTTTTCTATTAGTTCTGTATAAAATCTTTACCAAGATAATTTCAATTTGACACCAGCAAACTTTGGATTGTAATCAACCAAAATAACAAACTGGATTTAGAAGTGATTTTAGCACAATGCATCTCTTCCAAGTATTGGATTTGTAAATAATGAAAAGGCATTTGATTGCATTCTACTGTAAATTAAAGCATCGGATCAATATGTAGACCCAAGATACTGTCATATTTTGAAAAATATATATTAAAATGCATCATTAATCACTAGATTATATAGTGGTAATAATAGGATTAACATTAATCAAATATGTACATCAGGATGATTTTATATCTTCAAAACTTTTTATAATGGTTTTATATTAAAATGGGATCCTATGCAAGTAAAAGGTAAATGAAGATTATTTAAGTCACTTAGATTTTTCAGATGATGTGGCTGTTTTGCAAATAATGTTTCAGAGCTTTAGTAAACGTTGTAAGAGTTATCAAAAAAAAAAAAAAAAAAAACCAATAGAATTAAAGATAAATACTAAGAAGATTAAAGTAATGTTCAATTAATTTTCTCAGAAAAAAATAAAGATTGTTAATCATGTATTAGAAGTTAACAACTACAAATATTTTTGGTCAGATTATTATTAAAAAAAATTAAACTTTGAACACTTTTGGTAGAAATAATAATATTAAAAGAAAATATGTCTATATGTTTGAAAGAGGTTTTTAATACATGTCTTTTATCAGTTCTTACATATGGACCTGAAACTTGGACATTTAATAAAAAAGCAATATTGAAACTTTAGACCACTCAACAAAAGTATGGAGAAATGCTAGTTAGGAGTAACAAAAAGAGGATGAAAACTAGATACATGGGTAAGAGAGCAAACAGATATCACTGACATCATTAAAACAATTAAGACTGAAATAAAACTGGTATGGCATATTGTTAGAAAAGATTAGATTAGATTCTAAAAGATTGTAAAAAACCTAGTAAGAGACCATATGTGAGGTGGATGGATAAAATAAGAGTCTGTTAGTTTGTTGCGGAGAAGAGAGGCTAGAAATCAGAGTAGCTACATTAAAGGTGGAAATCTTAATCCAGAAGTGGATCAATAAGGGCTGAAAATGATGATTTGTATTTTATACTGATTGGTAATAGAAATATGGTGCTAAACAACAAATATTCCATTATTACATTCAAATTATTTATATGACTATGATTACCAAGATTCTAATACAATCATCTATTGAAACTTTAAATTATTTCTCCAATAATGGTTTCTTATGTTTATAATTATATATATAAATAATAAAAAAGTCATATTAATATAAAAAATAATTCTATCAGTAATATAGAAAGCACATTAAAGTTTATAATATAGTTCTGAAATTGAGATCTATAATAAAATTAGTGGGAAACAAATAGTAGCAAATACTAACAATGATAAAAAAAAAAGAAAAAAGATAATCATTTCCTTATCACTATGTTTTTAAAGATAAAAGGTTACTTCTTCCTCTATAACATAAGTACAGATAATACAAAATAGACTCTTTATAATTATGTAATGACATAATGTATTTAGTCTCATCTAAATACAAAATTATTTTTTTAAAATATTCATTTTTAACTGACATTAGAAACCATTTATATACATCTCTCTCTAAAATTAGAAGTCATTTGTAATAAACAATCTGTAATATTTCTGAGTGTACTTGATTTTTTATTGCAACAAAGTATCTTTTAATATAATGATGCTATTTCTTTATATAAAATACTATTTATTAATAGTAATCTGGATAAGATGGGTTAATATAAAATGAATGCATTCATTATGATTTAAATAAAGGATGTTTTTTACTGATAATAATTAAATATATAAAATATCACATTAGAAGTCGTAAAGACTTCTTATAATTATTAAATGCTATTAATACCAACTCTTCATAATCAGGTGATTGGTATTTTATCTATTTGTAATTTTTCCAATATCGTGTATAGGAAATGTTTATGAGACTGCTTTCTTCCATGGGCTTGATATGATTGTGTTCAAATGACATCAATACGACTTTACATGGTTGATGTCTAATATAGTTATTAGAAATAAGATTATTAAAAAATGTTAACAAAATAAATAAAAATGAACAAAACAAAAATAGAAAATAATAAAGTGAAAAAAAAAAAAAAGACAAATCTTTCTTATGAATATTGTTGTAGAAAGAAAGTGAAACTCCATAAATATTTCAGTACAGGACAAAACACAGGATAAATAAAAGGAAGTAAAGTTAGTAAATATTAATGCTATTTCTCAAAATTTATAGTCAAAAATTGCTGTTTCCAGAATTTATTCCAAGAAATATTAAATTCAAAAGATAAGCTAGTCTAATAATATTATATAGTACCTAAAATGTTTTAAAATTAGAAAATTAATTTTCAAAGATTATATTATTTTTCAGGTTCCATTTAGAAATGCAGTACTATTTTTCTAGCTAGCTATATAAGATTTAACAAACTTAAAATTAATTTCATAATATAATTAAAACATTTTGCTTTTTTTGTTATATTAATTATTTTTGCACAAAAACATACTTATTTATTAATATGTGTAGGTAACATTGGATGTATTATTTGTATTTATTTAAAATACATTCAATTATTTTTATTTTAAATGAATCTCAAAATATTTATCTATACGAACTTATCTATAAAACAAATAAAGAAAAAGTAACAGTAATTAAATACTGTCAAACAAAATATTAGTTTATTTAATAATAGGGAATCTATTATTCAAAAATGCATTCTTGGTAAGACTTATTGATTTAATAATAAACTAAATGTAATAGAATTCAAATAAAAAAATATATATTTTTCAATAATTTGCAACTATTTATTTATTTCAAACATTTGAAAAAGCAAAAAATAATTAAAATTTTCAAACACAGAATCTAAATTACTTTAAGCTTGTCAATAGTCTATCATATAATCATTACTGCAACACTAAACGTCATTATTTGGCAATGTGCTTCTTCACAACTGATTACTGATACTGCTTGAAAATATTGATTTCTTACAGGAGATACTTCAAGTCAAATAAATGACACATGTTTGTTAAACTATCAATAAGAGACTAACTTCCAGTTTGTTACATTACTATCAATATTTCTCAACTTTATAGTTTCACATTAATTTAATCAATTCACATTTTCAGAAAAAATTGACTTTTTCCACAGAAGTTAATTGCCTGCAAACGGTAGCTGACAAATTTACATTCCTGCTTTTGGCTAAAACTTTCTTTGCTAAAGATATTATTAGCAAATACATATAAAAATGATTATCTCAAGCTATAAATTTTATTTTATTATATCCATCACTTACTTTTAAAACATATTAATAAATAGCTGTAAAATGAAATATAAATATTTCATCATCACCTTTTTGATCATTATTAATCCACTACAGGATGAATCCAATTTCGCCAGTCTTTAACCTCTCTTCTCCCCAATACACCAACAAACTTCTTTACTTCATTCATCTATCTCATGTGGTTTCTTTCTAATCATTTACAATCTTTTATGATCCAATTTACTCTCCAATTGTCTTCTATTTTCTAGCACTATGTCCAGATCAGGTAAACTTCAGTTACTTAAATTCTTTCAATAATATCAGTGATACCTGTTCATTCTCTCACCCATGCATTTTATTTTCAATCTCTTTTTGTTATTCCTAACATAACTTTCTCCATATTTCATTGAATAGTCTGAACTGATCTTTTGTTAAGTGTCCAAATCTCAGATCCATAAGTAGGAACTGGTAAAACACATACATTAAAAACCTTACTTTTCAAACACAGGTATATACATATATAATATTAAATTATTTTTATCAAAAGTATTCCATTCAAGTTTAATTCTACAATTAATTTCATCCATTATGTTCCCATTTGTATTATTAATCTCATCAAGATAAATGTAGTTGTTAACATCTAATTCATGAATATCCATCTTTAGTTTCTTCTTATGAGAAAATACACTGAACATTATTTTTATCTTTTTTAGAATTTATCTTTAATCCTAATTTCATCTGAATAATTTCTATTTACTTTTCTTCCCTTAGCTTTCCATTTTAATGCACAAAATACTTCTTGTAAAACTGCTGTAACAAGTTTGGAGATATGGAATTATGCTGTCATACATCCTTCTCTTTAATCTTAATATCACCATGTAATCTAATCACTGCTGTTGCATTTTAATATATATTTAAACCACAATATAATATATTGGGTTTATATCAATGATTGAATCACCATACAAATATAAATAATCTACAAAATCCAAAGCATAATGACAACTCATAATCATTGGTCCATTCTATAACTTTAATGTGATCCACAGTGTAAAAACCACTTTTAAATCATCTTGTTCTTTTAGTTGATTAAAATCCAAAGTTCCCTGTAGATTAATTGTAATTATGTTGGTAAAAGTTAATAAAGAACTGATAAGTCTGTAATTTCTAATATCTTCTTTATAACTTTTCTTAAATATAAATATTTCTATTACATTCTTCCAATTATCTGCTACATTTTTATTATTTAGACATTTGGCATGTAATTTTTCTGCCAAAAATTTTTTCTATTTCTTCACGTGCTTCTTTTAAGATATCAATTATAATTCCATCATTTCCTGAAACATTTTTTAATTCATAGATTTAATTTCAAGTCTCATTTCATTTAAAATTCTAGACACTTCATAAGGTGTAATAACTGGGGGATGGGGGTTACTTAGTTTTATTGTTCTTTATTACTATATAATTTTTTGTAAAATTCTCCACACATTTAATGTATCTCTTTATAGTAATAGTTCCATCTTTTTTTCTTTATATACTTTCCTCACAATTTTAAGATGTTTTCACTTTTGAGTCTTTTACTCTCTTTGACAGCTTTACCATTTTAAAAAACTTTTAACATTCAATTCTCTTTATGGATTATTTTTTTTTATAAATTTCATATTCCTTCTTTTTTTCATACATTTTCTTGTTTCAGTGGAAAATTGACTGATAAATTGTTGTTTTTTAGTACCAACTATTTTTGTTGCAGTTCTTAATAGTATATCAATTATCTTCTTATTGATTCCATTCAAATCTAATTCATCTTCAAAATCTATTAATATTTTAAAATTATTTACAAATTCTAATTCATTGGAGTATTTCTGAAAATTAAGAATATTAAGTATTAATACTATTTTCTTATTAATTTTGGTCTATTTTTGCATTAACATATATTTTACATTTCACTAAACAATGATCACTTTCTGTGTAGAATTTATTAAGAATAGTACAATCTTAAAATATATATTTTCTGTTGGTCCAAATATAATCTAATGTTGCTGTACTTTCATTTAGAAGCTTCCACATCCATTTAGCATTTTTCTCAAAGAAAACTTGACAAGTCTGTGTCCTCTCTCACTACTATCATCATAACTAAATTTATCCATAGCATTTCCATCTTTCAAGTGTTTACCAATTCTAGCATTAAAGCCTTCCATGACAATTTAAAAATATTGTTTGGTCTGATCAGAAGCATTTTATACATCCACATAAAAATATTATACTTCTTCATCATAATGAGAACTTGTTAACAGACAATTCCAATGCTAAGGCCTCTTAATTTTTTTAACATAATTAACAGACTTGAAAATATAAACACTGAAGAATCTAGACTCTTGATAATTTAATTTTTTTTTCAGGTTGATATAACTTTTATTTGGTCTTTTATATTCTCAATTGTATATACATTATTAATGATAGTCTTTATACTTTTTTTATTTGCAATTTATCTAATCATTTTTTTTTCAAATAAATTGGGCCTTATTTGTGTAAATAAAATAATTTCAGTTTGGTTATATATTGTAAGAGAAAGTTGAAATCTATTTCAATGAAAAATCTTCAAATTTTTTACTACCAAAAGCTATTCCTGCATTTAGATTCTTTGAATAATATAACTAAAGCTGATTTTATTTCTTCTTACTTTTAACTTCACTTAATTACTTTATTCTTATGTTCTGAATTTTGGGAGCTAATATTCCATCAAAGCTCTCTTTTTCTTCTTCAAAAATTATTATGAATACTGATTCTAGATATAACTATCAATTAAAATCTTAATTAAGATCATGAATTCTAAGCTATATTTTCATATGCTATTCTTTCAAACATACATTACTGTTTCAGAATATATTGGTGATACGAAGCTATTTCTAGTTTACTCATCAAAGTTAGTTTACTAAACAATGAGTGAGATAAGGAATAACTTCATTAGCAACAATCAATTATAAATAATAGTTTATATATTATATACAATATAGTACCTTTTCAGAGATATTTCCAACGTACCCCAAATATAACCGTATAACTTCAACTATACAAATAATTACCATAGCTGAAGAAATAATAATCTGATATAGTAAATCCAAGGCATTGAACTAAAATGAGTATATATATATAATTAATATTAAAAATAAATAACAATATACATTCTAAATTATATTCATATATTTTCTGCAAATGGATATTATATCAGTACAAATATAAAATAGTTGATTTTTGTTTTTTAATTTTGTTTTAATTAAAACACCATTTTCTCGATATTTATGAAAGTAACAATGACTTATTCATCTAAAAATGTCATAAGTCAGGAAATTAATAGAATGTTATGATGATTAGCTAAGCAGAATTTCTTTATTATTGAACTTCGAGAAAAAGTCTTATGATGAGATCTTCTTAACACAATTATGGTATTAATATATCACTACAGTGCTTCAGCAGCATATTGATCACAGGTTCATTTTCATTTTCCTCTCTAGTTTAACAGACATATTAGAATTTTTTAATCCTAATTATTATTTTTAAAAAATTATATATTGTCTATGCATGAATGCATGTTCTACCAAACAACCACTTATAAACTACTGTGATTCATCTTTTGTATTTAATTGTATATTATATAATTAAAGCAATTATAATATATCAAATAATAACATATTAACAAATAAAAGTGAAATAAAATGAATAAATTAATAATGATTATTCTTAGAAATAAACCTATAAATATTAATAAATTAAATGAAAGATAAAATTAATAAAGATAATAATAAGTCTACAAAATTAATTTATGGAAATTTTATGATTAATAAAAATAATTATAATAAAATAAATTCATAAATAAAAAACTACAAAACATTAAAATAAATTCTGTATATATAAAGAAAAATAATATGGTCAATTTATTCAATTATAATAATATAATAAAAACCAAAAGTTTAAATGATATATATATAAAATTGTCTTTATTATAAATATAATATGAAAGCGAATTATACTAGCACAAACAAAAATTAAAAACAAAATTTAACCTACATATATATGATAGGAATTCAATAATATATTAAAATTCTAAAAATAAAATAATGTACTAGACTATGATTACAAAATTACAATGAAAAGTGTACATAAATGGAGATAAAAAATATTTTATATAGAAAATGTTTTTAATTTCTGTGCACTAAAAAGCAAAAAAAAATAATTGTTTCTTCTACCACAATTGTGATTTTTAGATTAGATTATGTAAGCATAAGAAATGATAGTCATGGGACGTTCTAGTCATTTTTAATGATCTTGATAATGAACCTCATTAAGACTTAGCATAGTGGGTGCCAAAAATTTATAATTAGTCAATGTTACTATGTAATGATCAGATGTATTCATAGTTCACTCATTTATATTTTCTCTATTTATTTATTTACATAAATTACATGGGTGTCACCTGGCTTTAAACATCAGGACATAAATTAACACATGTATATTTAAAACAATATTTTATTCAATATAATAATGTAACCATTATACAGCCCCATTTGTAATGCCAGGCAAAATCACAGAAAATGTAAGTTATTCCCAATGAAACAGTAAGATTCGTATTCGAATCTTAAGTTTCACCTTTTTCTGTCGTCTCTCACTGACCGGTCTATCCGCCCAAATTTAAACTTTTTGGTATCGAATTGTGTGTGTAGCAATATTAAAAATGTATAAATATATGTAGAATTCAGCATAAACACGCACACATTTCGATCTCAAATTAAAGGCAATAAATGGGGATAAAATAATATAATTTAGATTTCTTTTAGTTATATAAATTTGTATAATTTTAATCATTTATTTTGGATTATAAAGTTCGTATTTATTGCTTTGTTTAAATTTTGTTTAATAATAATTCTAAAAAAATCTGATGTAATATTTAATTAAAAGTTAAAATAATCTTATGTTTCCGTCTTTGAAATTTAAAAGCATCAGTCAGTGATAGATAATAGATTAATTAAAGAAAAATTCCCCAAAATGTAATTAGTAAATGTAAAATGTAAACAATAGAACGGCAGCTTTTTTTAATTAAAAACCAACAAAATGCATTGATTATCCTCAGGGCAGATTAAGTAGAACCTAAAAATATCTTAACAAAAATGTGAGAGATCAAGATAAGAAAAGAGGCCATCTTAGACTTGCTGGAGACATTGACTTCAACTTTAGCTTTGCTCTCGATCACTGAGAGTCTCCAAAAATATAAAAATAATTTGTTCCTGCCAAGGTATGACCGAGTAAAGCACCTAGATTATTCTCCATCGGGAGATGGCCTATCGGATGCCGAACTTTCCATTGCCTGTCATAAATTCACCATGAAGATCTGCTGCCTGAAATAAATGAGAAAGCTGCTGCTGCTGTGAAAGTAAATGAAATATCTAAATACAAGAAAGAATTGCCACTCGTGAACTTTTTGCTGCTAAACTAATGGAATCAGAAAACTTCTTATAAAACAGGTACCTGTCTGTGTTCAAACTCTAGAGTACTCTAATAATATGCTATAGCACTTCTTCATATTACTTATCTAAATTATAAAATGTAAAAACTACCATTTGTATAACTAAAATTGAATAATTAATTTAATGTGTAAATTTCTCTAATAATCTAGCTTACCTCACTCTATCTTTCTTGGGTGCATATTTCTAAAATCTACATTTTATCTATATTTATTATTTAATTATTGCATGCTAATAATTGTCTCAATGTTCAAAGTTTAAATCTATGATCGTTTGAAATAGTGAATGCGTGTCAGATTTCATTAACATTACTTTCATAAATAATTTAATTTTCATATAAACCGACACGCATTCAATGCTTCATTTATTGTAATGCAGGGGTCTACAACTTCGCAAATGGCTGGCATATTAGTTGTAATCATTCCCAGTTTAGATATGTTTTGTATATATTAAATCTTAATGAATAATTCCATCAAATTACATTTCTTTGAGAGTCGCCAATGTTCTTTAGTAAATGTTGATAATGTAGGGCCGAGTTAGAAATCTATTTAAAATCTCATCATAATCGTTTATACATTATACATGTGTTATGTTTTAGAGACGCGATGACCCATTCCGCCGTGAAATTTCCGGATTCTTCAGGGTTGAAATTAACCCCAGTCGTCCTACACAAGCGGGCATAATGGGTGCTCCCGTAGGACTTGACAACATCATGCTGCCAGCCGGCAAACTGCGACACGGACCGCTTGTCCCTGGTTATGCTTATGTGACACCTTACTTCATCGGGCTGAGGCAGAGACCAGCCCGACAGTCTTATAAACTCATTCGCGGCATTGCAGTTTCAATATACTGCCATTCCATATCGCCTTTCTAAAGCGTACCACGTGTTCCTTTACTTAGTTTTATTATTCTATATATCACTCCGCCTCTGCATTATCTTCATAATTCACTCTCAAATAAATGTTTCCCCTTAGCCATAAAATAAATATTTTAATTAAATAAATATATGTCCGCCGCTACTCTTAAATCTTACTTAGACTCTTGCATTGTAAAGGTATAAATTCCCCAAGGCATGCATTAGAAATACTTACTCGAGAATTTTAGGTAGCTAGATTAAGCCTTCAAATAAATGTATTCCTTTTGTAAACATTACAGTATCGAAAATACTTCTACTGAAGTCCTCAATGTAAAGTAATGTCAAAATAAATAAATGTATTCTTTAAAATATAATCATGTCGCAAATCCCGCTACTGAAGCTTTGAATCCATAAAATATTATTAGTAAATGATTGTTTTATTAAAATGTATTAATAAATAATTTTAAACTATACGTCTGCAGTTACGTTTCATTTATTCGATACCCATTCTATATAATATTTCCTCGATTATGTAAATATGAATGTTTAATTAATATTAGTTTGATTATTGGCTAACTCGAGAATAAAATCATGAATCTCTTGCATATCCCTGACCACCGTGCCTAAGGAAATATTTACTAATGTCGCATCAGATGCGTTGTTTCGTGGATTGTATTGTGGAACCGATAAACTATGTTCGAACTCAGTAACATGGGTGGCTTCGCTATCTCGATGGTGCTGCTGTTCTGTGTGATGGTCGAATTCTGCACTATGTTTACAAGTCACACGTTTTCTGACTGTTACATCAATGAATGATGGTAGACCATGTAATCTTACATAAACAAAGTAACAAATCATTTAATAATAATAATAATTTATTTACAAGTGTACTTATTAATTGATGTACAATTTATTTCTTTAATAAAATTAACAAATCATGTAACAATAATTTATTTACAAAGTATAATCATTAAGTGATATGCAATTTATTTCTCTAACAAAGTCCTTTAATCTTTATACAGCATACTATTAATATATTTGTAGATAACATATTCACTGCACCTTTAACCCATGCATGTATGAATTCATAAATATAAGTTTTTTGAATCGCATATCTTCTAGTACTTACACATAAAAAGGCTCTATATGGGGTAGATATCAACGCTAACTTTATCACAATAATCATAAGAAATAGTTTTTTTTAGATCCTAATCCTAAACATAACCACTTATATAATAACTATAAAAGGATGGCCTTTTGGTTCTAATGCTAACTGAATAAATCTTCTATATAATAATTATAAAGAGTGGCCTTTTGAACCTAAACCTAATTAAATACAACTACAATTTATACAGGGATGACTTGTTCTGAGATTGATTCCCAACTCAAAAAACTGATAGCGAACATATGAAAACTATTAAACATTGAACAAACAATTGTACATGTATAAATCCATCTACATAAAATCCAATTTTCAGTAATCAAATATAAGTTTAATTATGAACAAATGAGACTAATGGAAATAATTACATTGTTAACTACAGTTATAAGATTTAGAGAATTTATATGTGTGCATTGCATTTACATGATTATTTCTTTACCTTTTCCCCTCAAATTAATCTTATATAAATGTCATAAGCTTAGCATATATATGTGATATATAAGACTTTTTTTAAAAATAATTTTAACAAGTAAAGAGAAGTTATTACAAATTCATTTCTTCTTTTTTTCAACTAACAGTTTCTTCAAAATAATATCTGGATAACAAGCATTATTTACAAATTCAAATTAGTTAAAATAAAATACAAATCATAGTTTAAATATAAGACACACCAAACCAAAATAATTATCATTTTTTTTTTTTCTGACAAATATTAGAAGTCCATTTACAGAGATAATATAGTCTTGTAGTTTCTAGCTGTCTTTTTAAAAAACATATTTCTTCACTTCAGACAGTTTTCAAATATCATTCAAAAAGTGTTCCAGATTAGATCTAGCTAACTGTTAATAGTATTCTTTCTTTTTATTCACAAAGCATAAGTAAATGTCCTGTGGGATTTGAATAAAGTAATATCCCAGTCTGATTAAAAGAAAAAAAAACTGATTTTATATCAAAGCTTAATTTTTCTCTTGAACCTCATTTTAGTTTTTTTTTTTTAAAACCAAATTTGTAGATTATTTTGCTTAGAAGAAAGAAAGAAAAAAATTCTTATTTATTTATCAAGATGAATAATAAATCGTTCATTTCAATATACATGTAATTATTAAATAATACAGAATTTTTAAAAATATATATAATTTAGATGAAAGATAACTAACTATCCAGCACCCCATGTCAATGTTTTAAAAAAAACAGGCAATCATCCATTATAAAAGCCTATTTTTTAATAATTACATCTATATAAACTAATGGGATTCATTATTGCAGGTCATTAAAAATGAAATGCTTTCAGTGGCCTAGGATTTATAATATAAATCTTTACAAGTAATAAGCTGATTTACAAATCTGACTATTAAATTACATGGTAGCTCATTTACAACACTGTCAATGGATGTTGGCTTATTTAAAAGAAGGCTTTAAGCACAAGAGGCTGATCATTCTTTTAACACATTTATTGACATGGAGTACTTCTATTCACTGTGTATGTATGGAAGAGTAGTTATCTTCAAATTAAATTACATGTAACTTTAAAAAAAACTGCTATCAAATAATTGTATGTATATACAACACGTATGTAAATTATTATGTACATTTATTCTTAAAAATTATAATTAATTCAGTCATTTATAGTTAAAATCTGCAAAGCGCATGTGCAACAGCTTAATGCTGTTTAGCTATTACAGTTTATAAAACTTCGCACTATATAAAATAATTGATTTATTTAAATATTATTTTAAATAAGCTTGTAACAATTTTTACTCAAATAGTTTGTTTTGTTAGAAAAGAAATATATCTATCTTTTGAAAACAAATAAGTAAGAAGAGGATATAAAAAGTGAAATACACAAGCAATCATAGATAAGATTTTATATATTTTAACTGCAATTTTGAGCAATATAATCAACTTGATATAAAAGTTTAATTTTAAAATTTATTTATCAAAATTTATAAATATAAAATTAATATTTTTAAAAATGTTCAAATTCTCTCTTTTTCTCTCTCTCTTTTTTTTTTTTATAATAATGTCTATATTTTCTCAAGTTTATTGCGTCTTATGTTACTTTTATAGTAACACATTTTATTTCTACATTAAGCAAAGTTATTGTGAAAATTGTACTTTCAACAAATATAAAAAGTGACTATTGTGTACACAGAGAGTTAAAATGAAATAGTTAAACATATCACTCATATTTAAGCAATTTTTCATTTTCTATTTAGGAATACTATGTACTATTTATCACTATTATTTGATATAATTATAGCAGCCATTGCAGAAAATTCATCAACATTTTCCTTATTTGGAATTATAAATTCTTTTCTGCCCTTACAGCCATCAATCATCTTTTCACACCTGGAAGACAGAAAAATATCTGTATAGAAGACAGTTCTTGGACTTTGATAAAATACCCTTGAAGAAAGCAGAAGATATTCTTTATAGGCCATTAGTTTATTAACTATTTATAGTTAATTCTCACATTTACAGACTATTACATCTTTGCCAATTATTGAAGCCATTATTACAAATGAACAATAATCAGAAATTCACTCATTATCATCGTCATTAACACTGATTTGTAAATAAATGACTACTGTCATCTAATTATAGAAAAAAAAAGAAAAAATAATTATTAAAATGACTATATAAACCAATCTTGCTAGTGCTTTAGATTGAATAATAGATATTAGCGACACATAACTTCTCAGAAAACTTTATTTTAAAAAATTTCAATGCAATAAGTATGGCTCTTCATAATATTATATTTAGTAACCTCCCAATGAATATAATTCATAAGGCACTCTTTTTATATAGTCTTCTAAATAATCTTTACAATTTAAATAAAATCCACATTTCCCATGAAAATAATTAAGTTCTTCATAAAATCCTTTTTTAAAAAGAAAGTTTAATATCCTTTGTATTAATTTATATTGGAGAAACATTAAAAATTCAATATTCAAGAATCTAAGAGTCCAGGTTCAATGCCCATGTTACTACTGACAATGGTCAACCAGAAATATTTGAAGAAGAGAAGATAATATCTCTCGAAATATTGTGCATATTCTAACCTGTGTGATACTAACAGTTGAATGTAATTTGAAAATTTAAATAAAGTTATAATTTTTTCTAAAAAGATATTCAGTACTTAATATTAGATGATGGAAATAGTCCAATATATAAAACAACTAAAATACCATCATCACAAACCTTCAGGAAAACACTCTTAATATCTTTTATTTATTTCACATGACTACTCAACAATTTTTTACAAAAGCTGATTTATTAATATCACATTCAACATGTGGAAGAACATAATGCTTGCCAAAATATTATTAGAACCTTACAAAGCATTTTTAAATCAATTTTTTATAGTGGATTTACATTATATTGATAGGAAGTCAATATCTCACTTCCATGCAGTAAATTAGGCAAAATAATAGATCTATATACAAGTTAATTTAGTTGTGTTATCTTGTAAAATGCAGTAATAAACAACTTTTACTCATGAAATTTTTCTTAATTCACTAAAATCACAATGAATGTCCAGTAACTATTGATTAACAATTGAAAGTGATCTATTCAACAAAATCTGTCAAAAAATACTTTTGTTATTATAGGTAAAAATATTTCATATTAATTACTGCAATATTTTTTGTCTCCATTATTTTTATGAAATGAAATAATAGAAGCATTCTTAAGATCAGATGGCACTTAATGTGCACATATATTCATAAAAAAATTTTCATAGCTTTGAAGCAAACATATCAATACTATAGTTTACAAACTTCTCTACTTAATCAGGACCAGCAACATTTTTATTTTTAAAATTATCAGAGCTGTTTTGACTTCATTAATATCTGGATATGTTTATTCAAATCTAAATCTTTAGATAGGATTTTTGTAACATTAGACGAAAGGTAACAAAATACTCCATGAATTAAATGATTCAAAAATTAAAAAAAACAATTGAGAATTTTAAATAAATTTAAAATATTCATTAATATTGATATGTATAGAAATGCTAATAATGATGCAATAAATTTAGTTATTAAAAATATAAATTAGATGTAGAATTTAATATAAAAGATTTTGAATAATTATTCAAAGTATGATGCATTTACATCACTTTTAGATATAAAGAAAAATATTAAAATCATAGGTAACAATTTAAATGGACAGTATAAATAAACTGAAATGATCAAAACAATAAATTAATAATAGAAATGGGAAAAAATTATTATATAATGTTCATAAAAAGATATTAAACAAAATAACATATATATTGTGATCTTTTATTTAGGTCCCTGTATTAAAGAAAGACAGTTCTGGATGCACTAGGAAATCTGCTTGAGTGGAGATGAGATGTCAAACCCAGTGTAGGCTTTGACTAGGGATAAAATAATAATTTAAAAGTATTATTATTAATTGGGAGATAAATATATTGCTATTTTATTATTGTTGAATAGCAATTGAAAAAAATAAATAAATAAATAAATAAATTAAATTTATTAAATCTTGTAAAATGAATGGTTATAGTCAATTCCTTAAACATATTTTTTTTTGTAGTGAATTAAAAAACAGTCTTGAATATTATGGGTAGTTATTAAAAATGAAGGTAGATGGGGTAATATTAATGATATTCACACTAAGTGTTATTGGTCCATTTGGCACCACAATGCAGTATAATACAATGTATAAATTACATAATAAAGTTGTAAGGGGGGGGGTGATTAAGAAAAAGAGAATCAGAATCAAAAGACTTCAACTCTAAGCTTATAAAATAAGGAAGAAAAAGCTGAAAAAAATTGAAAAAAAATTGGAATCTACTTGAAGGGAATTTTAAGATATCGTTTATTTAAAAAAATATGGAATAGAAAAACTTCAACCTTGTACTACATTCAACACTCTTTTTCCATCGATTTGATAATTCCTGAAATTCATACTGGGAAGGAGAAATTGTAACCATGTGGATAATTTACTTCAATAAATATTACTTTGAACCAAGAACAATTCCAGAGAATGTAAGCTTTTGCTTTTATTTTGTTTATATTTTTAAATTCTCAAATTTAAAAATGACACACTGATTATTTATATTTAAAAGGAGACGACAAAAATGTTTGTTTTCGCGTGCACTTATTATCAAACAGAAGAATATGTTTACTTAGAAATGATAATTTCAATAAAATAATTCGAAATAATTTTGAAGAAAAATGTCAGGAGATAGAGTAAACAAATCAAAAAAAGTCATTTTCGAATAATATATATTTTAATAAAGTTAAAAGAAATGCATGGATTTATTCCATATTCTTATTAAGTAAGAAAACTTGTCTGCTAGTTTTGCTTTAGCGCCAACTTGCTTAATGAAAGAAAATGGAAAGTTACAAACTAATTAAAATGCTAAAGATATTGTATTTATAATTGAATAAATTCTTTTTAGTATTGCTAAACACATAGTACTTTACTAATAGAAATGAAATAAAATAAATATTTACTTTTAAAGTTTTATCGTGCAACATGCGTCTTAATAATATTTTAAAAAAATGTTTTAAAAATGCCCAGATTATTTAAAGTGTTACAGATATTACCGCGGAGAAAAGAACAAAATCAATAAATAATTTTAAAAAGTTGAATGTGTTAATTGTAATAAAACTCTAAAGTCATTGTTTAAGGAAAATTATCTGGATTAAAATGTGGATAAACCGATTGATTGTGCTACACTTGAAAACGTTTGAATATTGTCTTATTATGCTAGCATCGAACAGGATAATCAAAATATATATATGCATTACTTAGGAATGTTTACTCATCATAATATCAGTTTTCTTATCATTTTAGTTCACCCCAAGGATGAAATAAACTTGGACTAATAGGATAAAATCTAATGGGAGAAAATGTTTGTTTATTATTTTTTTTTTTATTGCTATGTTTAGTGTTATAATATTTATTTCATATGTCATTTGGGGATTTTTTTTATATATATATTTATTGTAGTATAAAATATATTTAGTAAAAGGATGTAAAGATGTATAAAGATATATACATTCATTACACATGTATTTTTGCTATTTTCCCAATTATGGGAAAACATAATATTAAATATCATTTATCTAGACACACAGAGAGAGATATTTACCTCTCGCATTTTAAAACAGATTTTACTGTATTCTTGAAAGGGTGAACAAACAGACTAAATTTTGTCAAAGATATACTATAATGACCCAATTATTTTCTTATATGAAAAAATTAATCTAAGCCTTTTTCATTTCTTAATTTTGCCTATGAAAGAACATATCCACTGTAAATATAAAATGCAGGTTGATCTTCATTGTTTACGTGTGTAGGGCTTGCTATAACAAAAGTATAATTGTTATTTTAAAATAATTAATGATCACTTGACATATATTTTGGTGGTTTGTCTATTAATACACTAATAGTTTCTGTATTGTGAAATGGAATATTTAACTTTCCACTTTTATTGTTAAGTGTTATTTTACCTTGCTATGGTATTGATAAGGATTTGTGACAGCTTTCAGCTGAGAAGTATGTGCCACATATATTGGCATCAAATAGAATAATATTAATATTGAGCATGGGCTGATGGAGAATCACTCCTTGCTGATTACATGAGGATGATATGGTCGAGGCTGAGTAATAATTAATGCTTAGTTAGCATAATTAATCCCAAGAGAGGATATCCTTGGTTTGAATTCTATTTTCCTGTGATGATGTCAAGCCCACACTTCTATACCCATGGAGAAGTAGTAGAATTAGCCATATTATTATACAACTATCATGTTGTTTCGTAGAGCCTCCCTTTATTGTTTGATCCCTCATGAGGTTATAGAGTTAGTTTTCCACCGTGTATGGTGAAGTTTAGTATTTCAAAATCAAACAGCACTAAGAACATTATCAATAAAGATCTGTGAAAGAATGATTCTATATCGCCAAAAATTTTTTGTGTAGTTTTATGGAAAGTAGTTTATGGATTAAAATAGAAAGCTATCTAAATAAAATTAACTGGAACTTAATTAAATCATCTAGATTTTGCAGGGGATGTGGTTGTTTTTGCAAATAATTCCTCAGAAATTCACAAAATTTTATAATAACTAAGAGATGAAGCAAAAAACTAGAACAAAAAAATAAATATTAAAAAACAATATTCAATAGCCTTTCACAAAGGGGTAACAAAAAAAAATTAATAGTAATAAATTAGAAAAAAAACCTAACAATTACAAATATCTTGCTCAAATTATTAATAGAGATGAAAATATAATGGATTAAATTAATGAGAGAATTAATCTTGAATGGAATATTTTTAGTAGAAATAATATGAAACAAAAATGTCTATATGTTTGGGGAAAAAATAAAAATTAGTAGATATGTTTCACCAGTTCTTACATATGAATCTGAGACTTGGTTCCTTAAACAAGACCACACAACAAAACATGGAGATAATAAACGGGAGAAACTAGACAGGATCAAAAGTGAAATACAAGAAAAAGAGAATAAACCGGCTTAACTTTTTTAAAACATTAAAAGAATTACAAAGTTGAAATGAAATCAGGCTGAACATACTATTAGAAAAAATGATAATAGACAATTAAAATTTTAAACTGGTTTCCAAGAGATTTTAAAATATTTAAAAAGAGACCATATTTAAGATGGCAGGACAATGATTGGAGTGACATGAACAAGCTGTAAGTTGGAAAAACTTAAGAGAATTATTATCCTATAATGCAGGGATGGGAAATCTTTTTTCTGTCGTCATTCGGATATTTATAATAGCATTCGCAGGCCATATAAAATTATTGACTTAAACATTAGCCTGCTGTATTTAATCAAAAATTTATTTAATTTAACCGTAATCATTAGGGATAAGCAACCATTTCAACTTTCCTTTTTTAAATGAGGGCCATATATATTTTGAAAATTAAGAATAAACGAAGATCATTATTATTAATGATTGTTCCACATTTAATGACAATTTTTCCAATTAGCCTTGTAACTATTCTTCATGACATATTTATATTCTTAAATTTCTTTTTATGCTCAGAACAGATTAATTCTACAATAGCTAGAATGCACTTTTTTATAAATTCACCTTCAAAAAATAACTTCAAATTTTCTGCTTTTTTTGTTATTGAAATATAACTTGCTTTCACAGAATATAACAATTTGTTCAAAGAAGATGAAATGATGTTCAGTCGATGCAAGAACCACCAGGGCACAATTATCCCGCAGTAATGGATTTTCGACGGAATGTGTTCGGAGATGAGCGAATGTTTTGCGGCAGTTGTCCCCTCCCACTCTGTCAACACCCTTTTGCAGTCCATCTGCAAGAACATCAGGCCTGGCTCCAGCACCTATTCGGACTGTTAGAATGGCTACCGAACTTTCAAGTTGGAGGCTGCCGGATTTCATCACCTGAAAGTCAAACACAGATACAACTTTGTTGACCCTACCACAGGCATGCACACAGAACATTGAATGGCTTTGGGGTCTCTCAAATGGCAAAACAAGAGAATACGTGACACACCAGGAACAGGTAGCGACAACTACCTAATGGAGTTTATGTGGAGATGGCTGAAAAAGGACCAAGACCTCTTCTATGTCATCTTAGAAAAGATGACTGTTCACAAGAGACAGAATTACACTGTCATTGTCGGTTGAATGGTGTTGTTTTAATATATGAAACAAATATTGCATTATGTAAACACAAAGTAGGCTTTCTTTGTTTAGTGATTGTTTCAAAAAAGGAAATGTTTTAAAAAAAGTAAAGCAATAAAGTGAAATGCTTTGCTCGTTATTTTAAAAAAAATGTAACGTTTTACAAAAATAAAAGAAGAAAGTGAAATTTTAAAGATTGTTTGTATAAGTTATGGGAACTAAATAATAAAAAAATGTCAATAAAAAAAAAAAAACCCGTGAAAAATCAAAAAAAAAAAATGGTGAAAAATCAGATACAAACAACCTGCACCCCTTAACGTTATATCTATTTGTTTTTGACTAGCAACAGCACCATTGAGCAGTGTGGATCATCCAATGTTGGAGTACCATATTTTTTATGAAACATGTCAGCTACTTGATGAAGCTCCTTTACAAGTTTTCTATTTTAATATTTCTTTCATTACTAATAACTGTGTTCTTTATTAACTGAAATATTTTCAAGATATATCAGGCATATTGATGTATTATTTCTGTCTATAAAAAAAAAGTCCATTTCGTTTGAAATGTGCGATTTTCTCTATCAATTTTTCTATCTTACTCAATGTAGCCATTCTAATAAAAAAAAAAATTAAATACAAAATAATAATATTAAACAAAATTCAAATTTTATTATTACTAGTATATATACCTCTGTGAAAACCAGTATAAAAACAAATGTCGCCTTCAGCGTCATAGGTTAAATCTGTATTCACACAGACCACATAATATATATAATTTGTTAGAATATTGCATCTCTGAGGGAATGAACTAGAACTATTATAAAAGTTGGAGATGTAACTGAGAAAATAAATATTTTATTTTACTTCCTGCTTGTGTTTAAATAGGGTTTAATATAGAGCCATTATATATATATTTTTGAAAATATCTGAAACTATTGGGAACTTTCAAGGGCCTGTGGTTCTCCATATCTACTGTAATGTATCACTATGGTTGAAAATGATAATGACACTAATGGCAGTTTAGAGCTTCGCCATTTTTATAAATCTATAAAAAAAAAATTGCCATGTTATTCCTTTTTTCTTTGTAGTTTTATGGACAAAAACACTGCTCGATGGTGCTGTTTATGTGCTAAAGCACATAAAAATGCTATTTCCATGGCCGATATTTTCGAACCTGTGTTTACTATAATACAACTTTTTTGTTGTGTTACATATTGCAGGCCACTTCGTCGCATCGCAGCAAATAAATTTTGCGCAATTAGTACAGTTTATACAATTGTTATGGCTTGGCGAGAGGGTGTGTGTATTTTAATTTGATGGAAATGTGTTTTTTATTGATTTTTTTTTTAAAGTATTGAAATATTCAGATTTTCTTAAGTAATAATTATCTGACTCTTTACAGAATTCTGTATTGAATTTTTAAGTGGCAAAATCTTGTCCAGATAGATGTGTAAAGGCAGTTGGAATTAGTTAACGCGTCAAGTATCATATTGTTCATAACATTCCACGAGGCCAACAATATGGCAGAGGAAATCACACATCTTGTTTGATTCTGTGATTTACAAACAACACAACCCTAACCCTAACAACTTTTAATTTTTGTTGCAATTCTACTTGAAGTAAAAAATAGCGGTAACACAATAATATCTGTTTGTCTGTAAAAAACAAAATGTAAAACGAAAACTAAGAAAGTAAAAAATTGCGGTAACACAATAACATCTGTTTCTGTATAAAAATTAAAATGTAAAACGAAGACTAAGAACTTTTACTTTTTGTTCTGATTATGAATTTTTAAACAACAAAAAAAAAAGGCGTAAACCCCCCCCCCAAAAAAAAAGATATAATGAGATTGAAAATTCTTTTTTGTAATAAAGCAAAAAAAAAAAAACACGAATTAAATAAAAATTTGTTGATTTTATTTTACATTTATTGTGGTCATTTAATTTCTTTATGTTAATTAAAAAAAAGTTTAAAAAACACGATTTTCGAATGTTTTTTTTTTTGCGCGTAACAAAAAACACAGCAAAATGATTAAAATAAACAGCCTGGGAATGTTCATATTCTATAGTTTTTAGCGTGATAATGGCGCCATCGAGCGGTGTCTTTATCCATAAAACTACAACCCCTTTTTTAAAATTGGTCTAATAAGAAGTACAAAAGAAATATTTGCATTTATCTTAATATTAAATACATAAAAAAAATAGTTGGTCATTTTACTCATTTAACATTTTAAAATGCATTCAAAAGAGGTCGCATCTATTATTAAGTAGTTATATGTTAAAAATACAGCAGTTTAATACAGTTGATAATTTTCATGGGATTTTCATAAAAAAAGTAACAAACTTTCTAAGATGAAAAACATTTTAATATTCTACTAATAACTAAATTGATAACATGATTTAAAATTTCTTTTTAACATAATTAATATTAGATTTAGAAGATTAAATTAACTAAGTTAACATTAAATAAAAATAATTTTATTTAGGCTAAACAAAAACTAAGTTACTGGAATAAATATTAGAAAATACTAGCCTAAAAACGATTTACTCGCTGACGAAGAAGCTTCCAAATAAACAAAACAAATTTCGCTTAAAACTATTAAATGGGCCAAGCGCTTTCGAGGTTTGCCCTCATATTCATGGCCAACGAAAGTAATAAATCTTTACGTAGTGTTATTAAATAACAAATATGCAAATGTAAATGCAAATCAGTTTGACCATTTCTTTGAAATGGAAAAACACGTGTCGCGTCTATTGATAGAATTGTTGTCGCAAACAATAAAGTACGCCTCTTTGATCTTTCTTTTACAGTCATTGGTTTCAGGGCATACAATCCTGGGGTTGCCTGGTTCGAACACATGGCAGTCTGCTTTTCATGTTCCAGAAATATTGAAAAGTTATCGCTGTTCTTTTTTGCTCTTCTATAGGTATACAAGTGTTGAGCAGCTCTGTTGTGAACAGTGGCCTTAGTTTCCCCATAGTATATGGCTTTGCATCCGGCCTGTGGACATGACATGCTGTAAATCACCTGGGGTGTTTGAGATGGGTCTGTTCTATCCTTTGAATTATTAATGAGTCTGTTAGAATTAAGGGGAGTACGAAAACCAACCTTAAATTCCCCAGTTAAAGTCTTTATTATCTGTTGTGATACTTTGGGAATATAAGGGAGTGTAATTTGAGGCTTATCCTTATTTTTGTGGTTAGCTATTAGTTTACTGTGAAATTGCTTAAAACTAATTTTCATTTGATTTTGTGATCAAAAATATGTATATAAATTTAATATAAAATTTCATTAACTATGTTTTATTTAAAAAGTCTCCCAAGTGACTTATATTTAAGTAACATTTTTGAAAATAAAAACTTTAAATTTAAAAAAAATTTGTACATATTAACTTTTTTATAAATAATAAAATTATATTGGTTTCAAAAAATATCCTACATTAGCAATCACCTGACCAAAGGATGAGAGAAAACAAATTTGCCCATATCTCATTTGATTTAGGCTAAATTTACTTAATAAACCAAGACTAGTCATGTATTCAATATCTCTAAATTAGAAAATCTAGAAGTTTTTGTGTTGTTTAATCAGTATTGTTTCATAATTTTCTTCTTTTCCATAAATATATTAAATATAAAGAATTATAATTCTTATAATATATATACTGAAACTACCAAAAAAAATTATTAATTTTATCAGAAACCTTATCAATTGTCCTCCTGCTCTGATAGTCTTACCATGACTTTTTTCACATCAAATATTTCGTAGTATATTTTGATTTACCAACTTAAGTTTTAATTTAATTTATAATTAATTAATTAGCAATATCTAAATATATAAGATTAAAATATTATGATTTGCATACTTATTACATTAGTTTTAAATGAAGTAATGTGAGCATAAAAACAAATACAGTATAAATAATTATTTAATAACTGTAATTTACAAGAAATTGTAATTTTCTTAGAAGTTAATATATTTTAGCTATCCATAATTTATTTTTCATGTTTTTGTACAAAATAGGAACTGAATAAAAAAAAAATATCATTTTTCTAGGACAAATAAATGAAAGTGAAAACAAACTAATATTTAAAAATTAAAAAAAATATATTTTTTTTAATACACATATTAAAATTTTAGTAGTATGATTATCAGAACAAAAAAATGAAGTAAAATGAATAAATATCACTAAATTTATATTTTGTCTACTATATACAGATAATAAATTTTTAATGCAGGATATAATATGGATTAACTCAAAATTTAAATTTTGTTTCAAAAACTTTGACTTGAGCATACAATTCATAAATTAGCTATAATTCCCTATGGCAATTTTAAATTAAGAATATTTAAATAAATGATTATATCTATGAGAAAAGCAAGATCACCAATCCACATACTATTTTTCAGCTCAGACAAAGCCTTATGTGAGTGAATAGATGAGAATGAATTAAACATGCAAAATTTTATCATGAAATAAGTATATATTATAAACCAATAACAACAATTGGCAAGATGAATATTAAAAAAAAATATTTGTAATAAAAAATCTATTATTTAATTTAAAATGTCATTATCACTAGAAAACCAAAGGGTAGTCGTCAATGAGCCACCATATCCCACTGGATGGCGCCGTTTTCACACTAAACCACATAAAAATGCCGTTTCCGCGGCCGACACATTCGAACCTGCGTTTTCTATAATACAACTTTTGTTGTTGTGCTACAGATTGCAGGCTGCTATGTCACATTGCAGTACAGCATGTATGTTGCATAGCAGCAAATACATTTTCCGAATTCGCAGTTTATAAAATGGTTACAACTTGGGGAGAGAGTGTGTTTTTTGAATTGGATGGAAATGTTGTTTTCATTGGATTTTTTTTTATTTTAAAGTATTGAAATGTTCAGATTTTGTAAAGTAATAATTATCAGACTTTTTACACCATAGTGTATTGAAGTTTTAAGTAGTAAATGTTGATGAGATATATGTATAAAGTGAGTTGGAATTAGGTAACGCGTCAAGTAACGTACTGTTCGTAACATTCCACGAGACATTTAAGATTGTACCGTGTGAATATTTTTGAAATAAAAAAGAGCGTTAACATAAAAATATCCAGTAAGAAAAGTACAATTGTACAGTTTTTTTAAATGTCATAAAAAGCATATATTATAAACATTTTATATATATATTTGTCATTGTTTAAAAAAGTTTTAGTTTCTTTTTCTCCGACTACTGTTATGCTTTGTTGAATATAGTTTACGTTTATTGTTATCATTTATTTTATAGATATTAGTAAAAAAAAATATTTACAAAAATACGATTTTGATATTTTTTATTTTAGCATTACAAACAACAGAACACTAACCCTAAACCTAACCGTAACAACTTTTACTTTTCGTTGTCATTCTATTTGAAATAAAAAATAGCGTTAATATCTGTTTATCTGTAAAAAAAAAAAAAAATTTAAAACAAAGACTAAAAAAGTAAAAAAATAGCGATAACACAATATCTGTTTCTCTGTAGAAATAAAATGTAAAAGAATAAGAAATTTTACTTTTTATTCCGATTATGAGTTTTTAAACAACAACAAAAAAAAAGCCGTAACCCCAGTAAAAAAATCTCCGATAGAAAATTGATTTTTCTAATAAAAAGCAAACTAAAAAAGACGAATCAAATTTTAATTTGTTTATTTTATTTTACATTTATTATTATCATTTAATTTGTATACGTTAATAAGTTGTTTTCTCATCCTTGGTGTTCGCCACAGGATGACGTTGATGCTAATCAAAAACATATACATATAACAATTCTGGGCCGGACCTAAATGATCGATTTGATCTAAAAAGATGATTTCTTAGATTTGTAATAAAATATTCTACTAACTAATACTATTATATGATGTTAGTTTTTTTTCATTTTTGTAAATGTTTATTAATCTTATCTTGTTTTTGAGTTTGTGTGTCTTTAAAGTTACGGTGTTTTTCTAATTTTTTTTTTGACTTTATGTGTCTTTTTAAAGTTACGGTCTTTTTTTTTTTGTAAGAGTAAATCAATAATTTTATTCAAAAGCAAGACGTAATAAGTAAATGTCTATTAATCTTATCTTGTTTTTGAGTTTGTGTGTGTGTCTTTAAAGTTACGGGGCTTTTTCGAATTTTTTTTTTGGGACTTTAGGTGTGTCTTTTTAAAGTTATGGTATTTTTTTTGCAAGAGTAAATCAATAATTTGGTTCAAAAGCAAGACGTAATAAGTCAATGTTTGTTAATCTTAGATTGTTTTTGAGTTTGTGTGTGTGTGTCTTTAAAGTTACGGGGCTTTTTCTCATTTTTTTTTTGGACTTTATGTGTGTCTTTTTTTAAAGTTACGGTATTTTTGGTCAAGAGTAAATCAATCATTTTATTAAAAAAGCAAGACGTAATTCTAAATCTATCAAAAGTAACGTAATTTATATACTACAATTTAGAATTGATACCCGACTACTATTAGTAAGGACTGTCATTGAACGACTCGATTGAAAAATGATACCCGACTAATTTCCGTTTTCTTTTTTTGGGGGACAGTAATGAATCAGAAAGTGGGTTGTTTTTGTTAAGTATGTCTATATAAAAAGGGTACCATTATTGAAATACTAAATTTAAAAATGATAGCCAACTAATTTGCATTTCTTTTGACAGTAATTAATCAGAAAGTGGGTTTCTTTTTTTTTTTGTAAATCTTGTGTATATATAAAAACAAACAAACCGTAATTCAAAGACTCCATTAAAAAAAATCAAACCCTGTTGAATTTGCTTTTTTTTTTTAAAGACAGTAATTAATCAGGAACTGGGTTGTTTTTGTTAGTGTGTAGATATAAAAACTAATCTTATTTAGAAATAATAAATGTAACAAAACAAAAAAAAAAACGATACCAGACTAATTTTATTTTTCGGATAAGTAAGTCCTAATAATTAGACAATGGGTTGTTTTTGTTTGTGCGTATAAATATAGCAAAAGTAACTGGTCATGGACGAATTCTCGCGAAAACGGTACTTTTCGCGTGATCCTTTAATTTTTTCCCCTTTCGCACCCTTAAAAGCAATTTTTGAGGGTTACCCCTTCGTAATGGAATCTTCAGGACATTATTACTAAACTTACAACAGTAAAGTAAGTTACAACACATTAAAAAAAATAGACGTCTTATCAAATTTAAAAAAACTACGACTGCTTCAAATACACACACTCTCACACAAAACTACAGAGAAAATAGATATTCTACTATTACGAGAAAATGATGAACAAAATTGACTACTATGGCAGCAATCAAGGCAATTCTTTCTCTTTGCTTTTAGCATAGAAAAAAAGCCATAACTGGCAGCTGTCAGAAACTCTTTCTGTGTTTTATCATAGAAAGAAGTCTCTTTGTGTTGGATTCTGTCGCTGCCACCGCCTCCTCCGTCCAACATAATGTGGACTTTTCCGTGTTTATAACGTAGAAAAATTCCTCTTTTGTTGGGTGAAGGCCGGTGAAACTATATTTCTAGGAATTTACCTAGAAATAGCGACATCTTAAGGCGAACACCAGGGATGAGAAAACAACCAAAATAATATTTAAAATTAAATATTTAAAAGAGGATTTTCTTTTGTTTTTATTTTCGCATTACAAAAAACACATCAAAATGATTATAATTAACGGCCCGGGAATGATCATATTTTATAGTTTAAGTGTGAAAATTGCGCCACTGAGTGGGATATGGTAGCTATTCGACACCATCCAACCAAAGAAATGTCATTGGTTTTTTTATTATTTTAATCACTATGCCATCTAATTTTCACTGACTGAAATACAAACAATAATTATTTAAAACAAATTCTATCTGCTAACATTATTCATTACTATCTGAGGTGTTTGAGTTTTCTTTTTGTTACATAATAGCACAATTCAAATTTGGGCAAGTATTTTATAGTTGAATGTTGATAAAATTAAATACCATAAATCAGTGGTCTTCAACCTTTTCACACCTGCGGATCGGTAAAAAATAAGGATAAAGTTTCATGGACTGGCAGAACTCTATAGATAAATTTTCTTAAAGATGAGCATAATTGTTATAACTGATCAAAACAACAATGTTAAATATATATGATAAAGTTTTATATATATATATGGAGTTTGTATAATAAAAAACTTTTTTTAGAAAAGATAAAAAAATTTATTCTACACCCCCCCCCCCCATAAACATCTGTGATAATTAGAAAAACAAATTAATTTGTGTATGATTGATTAGATTTTTTGTTCGTTCTGTTTTCTTTTTTTTTTAAATGGGTAAAAATGAGATGAAAAAATAAATAAAAATTGGTTATATTAATTAAAAGTTTAAACTCTTATTATTTTGTTATTACAAACTTTCCTGCCAGTCTAGTGCGCGGACTGGCAGAAAAATTCCGCAGTTGAAGACCACTGCCATAAATGACAAAAGTACAAGCAATATGGTTTTATTTTGGAAATATTCTTTTAGCTATCATTTTAATCTTGTTCTGAATTTCTCGAAATGTTACTTCACTTAAAAAAAAAAATTTTTTTTATATAAACATATACAGTTATTTGCATATATATATATATTACTGGAATAATATATATAAATTTTCATTTCCTAAAACAAACAAGTACGAATATGACATTAAGATAATTGCAAGTCAAATTCCTAAAGATCATTTTTTTAAAAATTCCTGTAAATAACACCAACCTTTTGTTACATCATTGGCAATCAATTTTGTTAGATAAAAGATGATCACTTTTATATATGAATTTCTGTTTGTTACATAGAAAAAAATCAAGCATTGATATTTCAAAAAGACTAAAACTTTCTAAATATCAATGCCTGATTTATTACTATATAACAAAAAGAAATTTATGTAAAAAGTGATCATCTTTTATCTGACAAAATACAATGGCATTGCTATAACAAACGGTAGATATTATTTACAGAATTTGAAATAATAGAATCTGGCCTTGTATATTATTTTAGTAATATGTAACTTGTTTGTTTCTTAAAATATCTATATTCCTAACATTGCATGTTAGATAAGGTGTAAAATCATTCATGTGCTCATTAAATCATTAATGTATAAATTTACAAAGTGCTCACCTAAATAAAGCAGTAAATATTATATTTAATGCTGAAAAAACAACCTTTTGTTTTTAGTCCAAACTACTAATATTGTAACGGTCAGATTCGTATGCTTCATTAACACAGTGTAGAATTCGACCACCAGACAGAAGAGCAGCCTCATTGGTAGGGAAACTATCGGCAGTACTGAATTCGAACATGGTTTATCGGTTCCACAATACACACTATAAAACAACACATCTGATGCTACATTAGTAAACATTTCTTTAGGCACGAGGATCAGGGAGATACAGGAGACTCATAGACTTTATTTTCGAGTTAGACATCTAATAACACTAATTTTAGACATATTTTAAATAATCAAGGAAATAGTACTCTGAATGTGGGTCGAACAAATAAATATATGACGGCCGATATATGGTTTGAAATTATTTAATTATAACACTTAATCATACTGAAATTCTAGTAGTGGTATTATTAATCTGATACTTTTTATATTTACAAATGAGATATGATTATTTTATTAACATAATCCAGCTACCTGAATTCTTGGATAAGTATTTTCAAGATCATGCCTCTGGGAATTTAATGACTTTTGCAATGCGAGAGTCTAAATTAGAAAATAATAATAGTGGCTGCGGACATATATATTTAATTAAATAATAAATTTATCTTATAGAAAGAATTAATTATGGGCAGACATTGATCTGAGAGCGAATTCATGCCAGATAATGTAGAGATGGAGTCATACTTGGAATGCTAAAATTAATAAATAAAGAAACACATGGTACATTTAGAATTGCGATGCAAATGTGGCAGTATGCTAAAACTGCAGAGGCAGTGGATGAATTGAAAATGACAGGCTGGTGTTTGCCATAGGCCCAAAAGGTAAAGAGGTCACATTAACATCACCAGGTGTAAGGGACCATGCCGCAATTACTCCCTGACTGTGTGACAGGTGTCAAGTCCTATGAGAACATTCCTTATTTCCACTTATCTAGGACGATGAGGATCCAGTATTTACTGTTGATCCAGAATATCCAAGGCTCGAAGATGGATTATCGCATCTCTAAACATGTCTATCTAACATAATATTAAATCGGACTTACTTTTAAGATTTAATCTAAAATTTACGACTCGGGCTCACAATACCAACATTTAATAAATAACTTATTTTGCTCTCAGATAAATGTAATTAGTGGATTTATTGAAATGCACTAACTTTTTTATTTAAAACTCAAAAGCAGGTTTAAAGGGAATTTGTAAGTTGGGATGGGTATTCTAAAAACTAATATGTCCATCACCAACTACGTAATAGACTCCTACATTTACAATAAGGGAAACAGCCAATGCATGCTGATTAATATGAAATTAATTGGGAAAAAATAATCTAACATAAGTAAAGTATTAATATGATTTGCAGGATACGCATCCATTATTTAATGTAATCATTTATTTATTAGAGAATTATGGTGATTTCCGAGCTGACCAGCCAACACAAGTATAGAAAAGAAATTTACTATTCAGTCGCCGCACAAGATGGCAACTGTTTTAATTATGATTTACATTTAAGATTGGCTGAGTCCGGTCGGAAATCTTATAGGCATGCTATTATTAACATAAAAAAAAGCAAAAGTAGAAATACATACCCAAGAAACAGACAAGAGTTAGTTAAGCTAAATTATTAGAAAGATTTACAGAGTATCACATGATCACATTTCCTATACTAGCACATTAATTGTTGATAAACAGAGCAAAACTCTCCATACAGTATTGCCACCTGTGCTAAACAGAGTAATCAATGGATGCCAGAAGGCTTGTGCATAAAATCCCTATCTAATGCCTACTCATCCAATATCCCCAGACTAGTTTCTGGCTTGTGGCCTTCGTCAGTGAGGAGCTTTGGATCTGAGAGCACTGCATCTAGATCTTAGGATCTAATGCAACCCTCTAGCAACCACCTTTTATCTCTACTTAACTACAAAACTATGAGAATGAAATTGAAAACACAAAAAATATTTTCAATCTAAGCTCAATAGCTTATATAGTCATATGGGTCTGAACTCAGTTCAGCACCCATACATTTTGGTCTTGGCTCTTTTACAACCATAGCCACCACTATCCTATTAGGCAGAATTGGTGTTAAACCATTAAGCATCACATGATCACATTTCCTATACTAGCACATTAATTGTTGATAAACAGAGCAAAACTCTCCATACAGTATTGCCCACCTGTGCTAAACAGAGTAATCAATGGATGCCAGAAGGCTTGTGCATAAAATCCCTATCTAATGCCTACTCATCCAATATCCCCAGACTAGTTTCTGGCTTGTGGCCTTCGTCAGTGAGGAGTTTGGATCTGAGAGCACTGCATCTAGATCTTAGGATCTAATGCAACCTAATAAATCCTGCCTAATAGGATAGTGGTGGCTATATTTGTAAAAGAGCCAAAGACACCAAAATGTATGGGTGCTGAACTGAGTTCAGACCCATATGACTATATAAGCTATTGAGCTTAGATTGAAAATATTTTTTGTGTTTTCAATTTCATTCTCATAGTTTTGTAGTTAAGTAGAGATAAAAGGTGGTTGCTAGAGGGTTGCATTAGATCCTAAGATCTAGATGCAGTGCTCTCAGATCCAAAGCTCCTCACTGACAAAGGCCACAAGCCAGAAACTGGTCTGGGGATATTGGATGAGTATGCATTAGATAGGGATTTTATGCACAAGCCTTCTGGCATCCATTGATTACTCTGTTTAGCACAGGTGGCAATACTGTATGGAGAGTTTTGCTCTGTTTATCAACAATTAATGTGCTAGTATAGGAAATGTGATCATGTGATGCTTAATGGTTTAACATCAATCCTGCCTAATAGGATAGTGGTGTCTATGGTTGTAAAAGAGCCAAAGACACCAAAATGTATGGGTGCTGAACAGAGTTCAGACCCATATGACTATATAAGCTATTGAGCTTAGATTGAAAATATTTTTTGTGTTTTCAATTTCATTCTCATAGTTTTGTAGTTAAGTAGAGTTAAAAGGTGGTTGCTAGAGGGTTGCATTAGATCCTAAGATCTAGATGCAGTGCTCTCAGATCCAAAGCTCCTCACTGACAAAGGCCACAAGCCAGAAAGTAGTCTCGGGATATTGGATGAGTAGGCATTAGATAGGGATTTTATGCACAAGCCTTCTGGCATCCATTGATTACTCTGTTTAGCACAGGTGGCAATACTGTATGGAGAGTTTTGCTCTGTTTATCAACAATTAATGTGCTAGTATAGGAAATGTGATCATGTGATGCTTAATGGTTTAACACCAATCCTGCCTAATAGGATAGTGGTGGCTATGGTTGTAAAAGAGCCAAAGACACCAAAATGTATGGGTGCTGAACTGAGTTCAGACCCATATGACTATATAAGCTATTGAGCTTAGATTGAAAATATTTTTTGTGTTTTCAATTTCATTCTCATAGTTTTGTAGTTAAGAGAGATGAGGGTTGCATTAGATCCTAAGATCTAGATGCAGTGCTCTCAGATCCAAAGCTCCTCACTGACGAAGGCCACAAGCCAGAAACTGGTCTGGGGATATTGGATGAGTATGCATTAGATAGGGATTTTATGCACAAGCCTTCTGGCATCCATTGATTACTCTGTTTAGCACAGGTGGCAATACTGTATGGAGAGTTTTGCTCTGTTTATCAACAATTAATGTGCTAGTATAGGAAATGTGATCATGTGATGCTTAATGGTTTAACACCAATCCTGCCTAATAGGATAGTGGTGGCTATGGTTGTAAAAGAGCCAAAGACACCAAAATGTATGGGTGCTGAACTGAGTTCAGACCCATATGACTATATAAGCTATTGAGCTTAGATTGAAAATATTTTTTGTGTTTTCAATTTCATTCTCATAGTTTTGTAATTAAGTAGAGATAAAAGGTGGTTGCTAGAGGGTTGCAATAGATCCTAAGATCTAGATGCAGTGCTCTCAGATCCAAAGCTCCTCACTGACGAAGGCCACAAGCCAGAAACTAGTCTGGGGATATTGGATGAGTAGGCATTAGATAGGGATTTTATGCACAAGCCTTCTGGCATCCATTGATTACTCTGTTTAGCACAGGTGGCAATACGGTATGGAGATTTTTGCTCTGATTTACAGAGTATATGTCAACAAGTAATTTTAGAAGTACATAATTTATATAGTTAGCTATAGCTTGTGAATAGAATTTAGAGTAGTCTAAAGGCCTTGGGTACAGGTACCTGTTTTATAAGGAGATGAATTTCATGTTCCAGATCAGTCGCGTATTGTTCGTTTCATTTATAGCAATAGCTTCCCTTTCCCAGAACTCAGGTTATGGTGTTCATTTTGATAGCAGCAGTAGCTCTGGGTCTATCTTGACAGCAGATTCCCTTTATTCAATTTATGAAGGCACATGTGGAGGTTTGGGCATTCGATTGACCATCTCCGAAAGAGAATAGCCCCGTCACTTTCTACTTGATCATTTTACAATATACGAATTAAATCAAGATTCACTAAGCCTCCAAACCAAGCAAGAGCACAGCACCGAATCAATTTTAAAAGTTCCTTTCTTTTTTTCTTTACTTTATTTATTTTATTTTTAGATCAATCCATTTGCCCCGAGGATAATCAATGCATTAGTCAGAGTTTAAGATTTTTAATTAATTCAGAAAGCTACATTTCCTATTGTTTAGATTTGTTTTACATCTTTTCAACATTTTGTAGCAATTAAAACTTTTAGGGAATTTTTCTAATTAATCTATTATCTCTCACTGACCATGACTTGCAAAATTTCAACTACAAAGGGGATTTATAATTTATTTTTACTTTTTCTTTAAATTAAAATCGAATTTCAAAATTATTATTTAAGATAAGATTTTTGAAAATCAGAAATAAATGAACGAAAGTTTATCACTTAAAATGAAATACATAAAGCTATTTAACATTATATAATTAAAAGAGAAATTTGAAATTATATCAAATATTTTCATTTACAATTTAAATATGTTATCGAAGTGTGTGCGCATTTACGGCAAATTTGACAGATGCTTATATATTTTTAATATTGCTACACACACAATTTGATATCAAAAGTTTAAATTTAGGTGGGATAAAGCTCATGGGTGAGAGATGATAGAAAAAGGTGAAACTTAAGATTTGAATCTTACTGTTTCAATATGCTACGTTAAACTGCTGCCATTTTCCCACAGTGGCAAAATTTATATAAAAGCCCCTTCATCCTAATATATTATATCATTAATGTTATTTTTTACTTTTTGCTTTGATTAGTGAAAAAAAAATCAAGGAAATATTTTATTGCAATTTATTTCTGCGATTTTCAGAAAAATTAGGTAAATTAGTTTATCAGCCATGGACATCACAATCTAACAATAAAAGTTATAAAAATCTGGCTCAAAATGAGATATTTCCGGTTTTATTAATATATTACAAAGTAATAGTTTTGAAGTCTCCATTGACTGCTCACTGCATGCATGAACCAATGCAGCGAGTTAATTAGGTTCCATATTTGAGTTAAGATCCAGGAGAGGAATATGTACTTTTAGAGGTGAAAAACAACATATTAGATTAGATGTGTGGATTTCTCCATCTCTGGGTAAATATTTACTTACAACAAACAAGAAGTGTGACCCTCTTTTTCCAGAGACTGTTAAATCATAATATAAGACAAGGAAGTATAATAATTGACTGAAGATAAAGATAGGAGTTAAGAATATTTTGGTTTTAAAATTTAGTTGTCATTTAGTGATAAATTTATATTACACATTTGACCATCATAATGTGGGCAAGTTGTAATAAAAAACATATAATAGAATGAAAGTTATCAACTCTTTAACTTAATTCATTATTTAAAAAAAATTATGATTAAAGTATCATGATTGTTATTTTTTTTATTCTAGTTTTTTTTTTTTTACTTTACAGCCTTTAGTCACTTTTGTTAGTACAGGTTATTCAGGGACTTCTCTGTCATCTCTATATGAACCGTAATAATAGGATTGTGTGCTTGCATAACCACATGTACTTTCTTTAATTACATACCCAATAATTTGATTCAAATCTTTTGTTTTTTAATTTTGTAGTCTTTGTTTTTTTTATGTATTCTTTGTTTTTCCATTATTGTTATAGTATGTGATTAAGTTTAATTTATATTTCAGTTTCTGCTTTTAATATTATTGGGAGCCACTGAAACTATATTGTAAAAACTAATCAATAAATTATTTTAGAAATGTTTCACTGCAATTGAACATTTATCCATATTTAAATAATAAGCAACAAATTGAAAATTTATATGCATTTTATAATTGAAAACTAGAACATTTTACTTATAATGTTAAAGAATTTTCTAATTTTTATAAAGTAACAATAAAATAAATATGTAAGTCATAGAATATAGATTTGTAATTTTACAACATTTTCCAATATTTAAGTAGTTTTCAGAAAATTTATTAGGAAAAAAGTGACAAACTAAGAAAGATGAAAAAAAAAAGTTTATATCAGTCAAGCATATTAACTTATTAAATGTATTGTATTCATTTTTTCCATTCTATTTTAAAAATATAGTGCATTTATTTACCTGAGCAAATCTTAAATCATGCCAAACAATTAATGGGGCGAAAATGGATAAGTGAAATTAATCCTTGTAATACTATTTAAATTAAATAGAAATCAATTGTTAGATTATTGGTATTCTTTTCAGCCAGTCTTAAAAGCAAACAGTCATACACATTCAATATCAATTATAGAATGAAAATTTAACATCTACGAATTTCATGTAAAATATATATAGATATTGTAATGGGATGGCCACCAGTATATGATCATCATCGGCTCTCAGTTGAGTAGCCATTTGTAATGATACGGAATCAAGGGATTAACTGGAGAAATGGAATATCATTATCAATCCCAGTTCAAAATAAATATAAAATTAATTATCAATATTTAATTTAAAAATAATGTTATATATAAATAATGAAAAGTAATGAGCATGTAAATAATGAATGAATGTGAGCATGAGATCACTCCGTAAGATCAGCATAGCTAACTATCTCAAGTATAAGCATAATTAATTATAAGTTCACTAGCATTATAAATAAGTATAACTCATTCATCACCATGAATGATCAACAATATAATACATCAGCAGTCAATCTTGTGATTGGATTTGAAATGGGTCTACTGTAGAGCAGGCTAACTATTTAGCCCTTGCCAGCTTGGAGCAATTATTTAAACATAATTTGGATGCACAAACTAAGTGCTAATCCATCAGAATATATAACAACCAAAATAATAATGCTGGAATATTAAAACATGCTGATCATCAGCAATGCTCTGGCCATTTAATACCATTGATGTACTGGCGACTATAAACTTAATGTCTAATAGAGACTAAACTAAAATAAAATGTAGTGCATGGACTTTATAGAATATTCTCTTTGTGCCATTCCAGGATGATTATCATCAACTGGATGCCCATAAACACTAATATATATACCTTTCACATAATAGACTGTTATGCCTGAATCTAGCTCAGAAAACACAAGCTCTGCAACTGTTATTGTGAACAAGGTGATGATGCGACATATAATATTCTAAAATTAGAATTAAGTTCACTGGAATAATTTTAACAATGGAATATTAGTTTAACTTTATTAATAACAATATACAAAAAAAATGACATTAAAGTCGTTGCACTCAGATTGCATGTATTTCTTTAATTTAAAATATTGAGTGTGCTTATAATATTGCTGGATATGTGCGTGTATAATTGTCTTGTTAATTATAATATAAAAATACAGTCTTAAATATTTATACACGCACATATTCATTTACGTTTGTTAAAACTGAAGTAAATGTGTAGTTAAAATTTATATATAACAGAATAATAAGTTTAAATTTATAAAATTACTTATTTTTCAATATTCATTTTAAATAATTTTCAAGTTAAATAATATTTCAGTTATATTGTTTGTTTAAAATTACATAAGCTGGTAATTTGTTTATGAGTTTTAACACTTCATTCTAAAAATAAATCTTTAGCTAAACTTGACCCATTTAAAATTATAACTAAGACCAATTATAAAATTCAGTCAGGCATAAATTTCATACTAAGTGCTATGGCCACTCTCTTGGGAATATCATCATTGCCCTGGAGTTAACTATGACGTCAATTGAAATAATAGACCTTTAAATCCAGATTTAGCTATACCAAATAATTTAACTAAGTGGATATTTAGTTAAAGACTAGTTTGAACCAGTCATCAGGTGATGTGGCATGAGAAAAAAGAGGAGGAACTACTGTCAAAAATATAATATAAAAAAGGGCTGTAGTAGCCATCAAAATGCCTCCAATCCATTCTTCATCATCCTTCTTCTTAGCTGTTGCTGTGTGAAAAAGTTATATTTGCTGCTGAAAATATTTTTTGAAGATCAGTGCTGAAAAATCATTAAAAGCTGTTTCTGCCGTACTTTAAGCAAGCTGAATTCTAGAAAGCCATCAGCCAAGCTGCCAGAATGAAAACCGTTGGCTAGAAGACCACAGACAGCCATCTGTTCTTCTCAGACAAGCGGCTACCATGAGAGAAAACACCAACCTCAGCCATGCCCAGCCCGTGATGGAGAAAGAAACACACCTGAAATGCCAGAGAGTTCCTTGAACAAAGTAATGGAGAAAGCTGCCACAGAAGTAAATTTCCCAGCTGCATCCAGACTCAAACCCAAACAGCCCAGCTTGATTTGATAGAGAGAAGCACTTTAAAGAATGCCTAAAAGACTTTATCGGTAAATCATTCTGCAGAATATTTAATTTCATAACTAAAATTATTCTAAATGAAAAGCTAGCCTAACCAATAAATCTCGTAATTAATTATCATTTAAATGTTACACTAACTGTTTATATTAAATTTATTTAAAGCTTAGAGCACTCTCAAAATTCTTACTCGATCATAAATAATTTGAATGATCATTAATATTTTAAATAATCATAAATATTTAGTTTATGTAAAACATTCAAACAAATTCTCATTTCTAAATTATAATTTTATTGTTCATTTTATGCAATTTATTCTTATGCCATCTATCTTTAGTTTTAAGTTCATGTTTATTAATTTATGCTATGTCCATCAGAACGAAGTTTGTGTTTTTAATAAATTAACGGGAAAGGTGGGGCGAGTAATCACTTTTTATTATATCAGATTATTGTAATATAAAGAATATAGTCAAAACTCCTTTCTGAAATAAAACTATTATTTACGCTAGAGTGAATCAGTTACTTATAATGCCCTAACAAGTTATTTAAAATGCATCTTTTGCTCAAGTTATTTAAAATGAAAACATTTGCTAAAGTTATTTAAAATGTATATTTTGCATATGTTATTTAAAACGCAGATTTTGCTCATGTTATTTAAGATGTATATTTGTGTAAGTTATTTAAAAACACATTTTGCATTATTAGTATGGCCTATTTTGACGAGTTATTTAAGATTAATATTTGAGTAATTTAATTAAGAATCAATATTGCGTGAGCTATTTAAGAATATATATTTAACGTAGATTATTTAAGTCAGTTCGTTTAATATTAGATGGAAATTATACTACCTATAATTAATATTCCAAGTTCTAATAAATTTTTTCAGTTTTGCTATAACTTCATTTAATTAGAGAATAAGCAGCTATACAGAAAACCTTAAATCAGATTCTCATTATTACCTTTATCATGTAACTTAATAATCTTCTTTATGAACTGACTGGTGGTAGTAGCACTGAAAAAAGCTAAGATTTTGGTGTAATTAATTTATAAAATATTAATTTAGCATTGCGAATGTGTTGCTAGTTAGCATAAATATGCATATCTCCTTGCTATGTCTATAATGGCCTACATCAGGATCGTTTCCACGTCAAGTCACGCCTCGAAAGTTTAGGCAAATGTGACATTTATTCGTATTTAACGGAACCAAAGCGTTCCAAAGGGCTCGCTCATAAGCCATTCTTCTATTCACTTTAATAAAAAGGCCTCTTCCATTTTAGCAAGCAGATCGGTTAGGAGGACCGTTTACTAGGTAATAAACCTCAATTAAGAATACATTTGAGGCACATTTATCCTGATACTCTAGTTTATAACGCACTAGAATCTGACATGCAACTACCACACCTCAGTTCAGCTTCCCTAGAAAGTAACTTCGGCTTTGATCCAATTCGGAATCTGAGTTAATGCATTTATCTGTATAACAATTATATATCATGCAAATGTCTTTATAATATAATTTTAAACTTAATAATATAATTTTAAACTTAGTAATAATAATATAATCTCTATCAGTTACCAATAAATCGATCACTCTAGCTATTACTTATTTCCACTATATAGAACATAGCGTGAATTAGGACATGGAAGATGACATAAGCTTATTAAAAAGTCATAGACTAATTAAATCATTTGTAACCCTGAGCATCCACTCACCTGCATGTGAGCTCACTAAAAGTTGCTTTGTGATATTATTTTATAACCCTGAACCACTCACCTCCATGTGAACCCTATATAATTAGCTTTGTAATCATGAGTCACTCACCTGTGCGTGAGCCCACTATAAATTGCTGTAATATATTCTTCATAACCCTGAGTAATCACTCACCTGTGTGTGAGCCAGCTTTACCCAATTAATTTCGCTTTATAGTTTATTAAGTATTATATTAAATTTATGAAATATAAATTTGTCTCAGTCTCATTACTTGCTCATTATCTTATGAATCACTAGTTAAGTTATATAATATGTAATGGGGGGACATCTCATGTTTTACTGCTTTGCTATTGCTGGAACGTGATTAAGGAGATATCGAGTGTAACCTCAGGCATGTCATTCACAATGGATTGACTTGGAAGCACGAGTAAGAGAGTTGAGGTATGATCAGACATAGGATATTACTATCCTGACTTGGTCAGCTTTTGGTTCTCTGGCTCGGACTCTCAGTCTGTTGAGCAAATGTACAAACCTGACCGTTACAATATATGTGTGTGTATGGAAATGTATAGGCACATGGACATTTATATCATTTATTTCAATTTGTCAAATTAATAAAATTATTAAAAATACCTTCTTCCATAATTTAATTAGGAAAATATACATAAAATTCACACATACATGTGTATATATAAAAATATAGATGATATGAATTAAAATTATTAATTCGACTCTCTTTTATGGTCAATAAATTTTTCTTTTTCCTTCTTTTTAAAAAATATATTTCCCTTTGACAGGTTACTGCTGATTGATTAATTATAAACATCTTTAAAAATACTGTAGCAAGTTTCTTTTTTGGAATGTACCTTTTCTTTAAAAAAAAGGTATAAAATCATGCATGAATTAATTCTTCATTCAAAGAAAAATTATTTGTTTTACTTTTTTAAAATATAGATTTTATATCTTTTTTTTCAATAAACAATTTTAAATATTCTCTATATATCTCTTAAAATGTCATTTTAAAAGAATTATTTAAATAACACACCAGCTACACTTTATATAAATACAATGCAGTATGTTTATCTGTGATTCTTTGCATATAAACAAAGTGGCATATGTATACCAATTCTTCAGCAAGCTGTTGGACTCTGGATGTCATCATTAGGATAGGTATAGTCCCGGTAACTTTATCTGCAGTGATTTCCCTTCTATCTAGGATTGACAAGCTAGCTGTTTTGTCCACATTAGGGCTATAAAACAATGGAAGATGACCCTTTTCTATGTGAATTCAATCTCCTCCATTGTGAATTAGTAGCAGCTGCTGGATCTGCTGTCATGCATTGTTATTTCATGTCATTATGTATAACACTGAAAATCAACTAACCTCTAATCTTTTTATCAATCCTTTTTATAGCTAAGGTGGGGTGGAAAAATTCATTAACTGAAGAATGTTTTTCCTATCTTTATCATTTTTTTCAATCTACTTTAATCCTTTTAAAAGCAACTTTATTTACAAGTTTTATTTAAAAAAGATTTCTAAAATAGATATGGAAATTTTATAATTATCAGTAGCTCTATTTTAACATAAAACATGCATATTTTATTTCAAAATCAGAATTCAATAAAAATATTACTTAAGACCTTTTTTTCATTTAAATGTCTATTTCATAATAAAATTCTATTTTAAATTCTAAATTATTTAATTCTTAGTGTTATTATTCCAGGGAGGGGACTTGTAGAAAATATCTACAAAAAAAATTGACTGTTTATTTCTACTTTTCCTTTCAGCTTTGTACATATATTTATGCATACACACTACCATGTTGTTTTATGCCATGAAACCCATACAGTTACAATATATATAAGTTAAATTTTGTCAACTATTCATTACAAATCATTAATGAAAAAATCCAAATGTGTTATGGGAATTTGGTAATAAATTACATGCATTTGAAAACACAAGTAATGTACAATTTCCAGATTCTAAACTTATTAAGAACATTTGTTTAAAAATCATTTGAAAATGCATGCATTATATTCTTATTTCTTATTAAATTCTATTAAGTACATATTAATTAGTCAATAGACTTGTCCATTTTTCTTATCTACAACATATATATCAGTACTTTGGTATTAAAGCTACAAGGGGAGATAGGAGGCCTTTTCATATACACCATAAATGTGTAACGTCGCGATGATGTCAAATTGAAAGAAAATAATTCCTGCAAGTATACATGAAAACGTGTTTTTTTTAAATCAATGTGATCTTTTTTTCCTAATACTTCAACATTTTCAGTCTCATAATTAATATGTATTTTTTTTTTGTCGTTTTTGTTCTGTTTTAATATGTATTTTTTTTTTTTTTGTCATTTAATTTGTTTATAAAAAAAATACATTTATTAGCATTTCTGTTGAAAATCCCAGCATACTCCACAATCATGTTCTACATTTTCGGAGGGAAAATTTTTAGTACAGATGTCCACTTTTGGTGATAATATTAAATTTTTTTGATTCAAGATGACAATTCCTGTAGCATATTACATGGTAAATATTGCATGAATAAACTTAATGTGTTTTTATAAATATTATTTAAAAATCAACATTATTTACTGTTTGTTTAGTAACAATTTTTTTGTGTAATGTGTCATTTCATTAAGATTGCAAATCACATTTTTTTTTTTTTAATATCATTCTTAAAAGATGTTATTGTGGAAGTTTTATGTATAGTTAATGTCTTTTTATAAGTATTATTTAAAAAGTAAAATCATCTACTGTTTGTTTAGTGCAGATTTAAACTAACAATTTTTTTGTGTAATACTATCATTTCATTAAGATCGCAAATCACATTTTTTTTTTTTTTGCTTCCAAATGGTTTTCATTAAGATTGCAAATCATATATTTTTTGTTAATGTCCAAGTTGTACATAGTTGAATGTCTTGTTGGTTGTCGTCGATGAGCAACTATATCCCACTGGATGGTGCAGTTATCACGCTAAATTATAAAATATGATCATTCACGGGCCGTTAATTATAATCATTTTGATGTGTTTTTTGTAATGCGAAAATAAAAACAAAAGAAAATTGTCTTTTTTAAATATTATTTAATTTTAAATATTTTTTATTAACGTATACAAATTAAATGACAATAATAAATGTAAAATAAAATAAACAAATTACAATTTGATTCGTCTTTTTTAGTTTTCTTTTTATTAGAAAAATCAATTTTCTATTGGAGATTTTTTTATTGGGGTTACGGTTTTTTTTTTTTTGTTGTTTACCGCTATTTTTTATTTCAAATAGAATGACAACTAAAAGTAAAAGTTGTTACGGTTAGGTTTAGGATTAGCTTTAGGGTTAGTTTAGGGTCAGTTTTACGGTTAAAATAAAAAATATCAAAATCGTATTTTTGTAAATATTTTTTTTTACTAACATCTATAAAATAAATGATAACAATAAACGTAAACTATATTCAACAAAGTATAACAGTAGTCGGAGAAAAAAAAGAAACTAAAACTTTTTTAAACAATGACAAATATATATATAAAATGTTTATAATATATGCTTTTTATGACATTTAAAAAAACAGTGGACAATTGTACTTTTCTTACTGGATATTTTTGTGTTAACGCTCTTTTTTATTTCAAAAATATACACACAGTACAATCTTAAAATGTCTTGTGGAAATGTTATGAACACTACGTTACTTGACGCGTTACCTAATTCCAATTCACTTTATACATGGATCTCGTCAACATTTACTACTTAAAACTTCAATACACTACGGTGTAAAAAAATCTGTTAATTATTACTTTACAAAATCTGAACATTTCAATACTTTAAAAAAAAAAAAATCCATTGAAAATAACATTTCCATCCAATTCAAAAAAACACACTCTCTCCCCAAGCCGTAACCATTTTATAAACTGTGCGAATTGGGAAAATGTATTTGCTGCGTAAACATACATGCTGTACTGCGACGTGACGTGACAGTGGCCTGCAATCTGTAGTACAACAAAAAAGTTGTATTATAGAAAACGCAGGTTCGAACGTGTCGGCCGCGGAAACGGCATTTTTATGTGTTTTAGCGTAAAAACGCCATCCAGTGGGATATGGTGGTTCATCGACGACAACCGTCTTGTTTAAAATTGTATTGTTTTTACTTTTATTTATTTTTAGTCCTGCAACACGGAGCATGTATTAGACCTACTGCACCTGTTGACACTCATATCAACCTCCCAATAACATTGTAAATCTTGCCAAAATACCATGTATAAGATCTGTGTATACAGTTTTTTTTTGCATTAGAAAGTTATCAGCGGATTGATACGAATGTGATCAGGCACAGGAGGTCTAATAAATGCTCTGTGTTGCAGCTCTAATACCAAAGAACCTATATATCTTTCAAACTTTCTTTTTAAAAAGATTGCAATTTGTTGAAAATATAATTTGTGTGAATTTTTGAAAATACAAAATAACTGTATTGTATCTTTATACACACATAAGCAGAAAAAAATTATCAAAATAATAAATTTACATACCTTTAAATTTAAAATGCAAACATTGGTAATTAGCCAAAAAGGAAAATAAAAAACATTAAAATATAATGCCATTTGTAGAGGAAGACTAGATGCTATGTAGCTACCTTAAAAAATAAACAATATTAAAATAAAATATTAAAGACAATTCAAAAATGTAAATATTCATACTAAAAACTTTCAAAAAATCACAATTGTCATAAAAAATTTAAATAATTTTTTTTGTTTTTTTTTTAAAAATAAATGAGTTATTTTGCTAATAATAATCACAAAAAATTTATATAAAAAAATGTCATGAAATATTATAAAAATGTCTTATGTAATGTCAAGTGACCCTGTTTCAAATGCCAATGCTCTGAACTGGACACACAACTGATAGTACAAATAATTCATGAATAAAGTATACTGCTACACATTACATTATTTCTCAATTCAAATTAATATTGTTCTTTTTTCTTTTACTAAACAATTATTGATTAATTATAATTCATGGTATGATTAAACAACTTCTGAATAAAAAAAAATATTGCTAAATGATACAAAAAAAGAGATAATGTCATATAACATTTGTTATCAAACAGTCAATACAAATGAAAATTTCAGATCACGATATTTCACATATATATTTAGAAATGATATAACCATATCACAATTAACCACCCATTATTTCTTAGCAGGCAGAGATAAGAGGGATACAATATAGCATGCTAGACAAAGCAACGGAAAATCAAAGTCATTTAAATATAATAGGTAAAACATTTTTAGGAAGCAAACAACTCATAATACTAAGAAATAAGCGTGTGTTGTGTACAATATTTGATATTTATTTATACAGTAATAATAAATATATAAGGATTTTTAAAAATATTATGTAAGATAATAATAATGTATGGAAAAAAAGTTTTAAAAGTTATAAAATACTTAACAAAAGATTTATTAATTTCTTAATGCACATGGACCATGTGTTAAGACTGATATTATTAAAAAAAAAAAAAAAAATTAAAAACTGTTTGTGGAAATTATATTATCTGCAACTTCTGAAAATCATCATAACTAAAATTTATGTTTAATAAATGTTTGTCATATATTTAGCTTCATTGCCAATCCTAAAATCAATGACAGACTAAAATAAGCAGGATCTTTCTTAGATTCAGAAACCAATTTTGTAAAGAAAATCTTCAAAATATTTTAATGAAATAGCATAGATTGCCTCACTCTCTATAACAATGTAATGAAGTGTATTAACATTAAATGACATATGAAATTAAAAATAAAAGGATATTCTTCATATTGAAGACTATGAATTTGATTGAATTTAAAGTTAAGACATTATATTAACATCACCATTTGTAAGTTTCTTGTAAACTGTATATATAAACTGTTGAAATTTTAAAAAATGAACTTTTATATAGAAATATATATTTTGTAACCATAAACCAAAAATTAATGTTTTAAATATTTTAGTTTTACTTTGTGATAATGAAAGCTTCACATAGGTTCATTTATGGTTGAGACTAATAAAAGAATGAATGAATTATTCAAATAAATGATATTATCAGAATTTGAGATAAAAATATTAACAATTTTAATTTGAATACCATAATAATCTTATATAAATTTATAATAAAACAGATGAATGTAGTGCAAATATGAATGAGAAATTGGTTATTAGATAGTATAAATGACCCAAATTTAAATAATTCTTTGAAGTTCTTAATTTATTTTTATATATATTAAATATTAGTAACAGGCATGAATAGATTAAGAAAAGTTTAAAATAAGGATTCTATCAATAAATATGCTTTAAGTTGTTCTGTCTTGAATATATAAATGCATATATAGTATTCCTGGCTGCAGAAAGGAGTTTGCTATTAACTGAAAGGAGACCCTTTGATTCCTCTTGGAGGCCTTAAAGGAACCGAACAGGGCAATTTCTTAATGTCTACTCCATATGTTCTTGTCGTTGCAGCGGTTATTACTGTGATTATTCATATAGTATACGAACATTGATGGGGTAATCACCAACACACATTAGCAAGTGTGGTGAGTTTATTGGCTTTTTACCTCTGAGTTTAAGATCAAGAAACACCATGGTCTTTCTTCTCAGTGCCTGATAAGGCAGAAAGAATGTTTGTGTAAATGATAAATATTTTTCCAATACATATATACAATTATGACAGACAAAAATAAAGCATGGCCCTTATTCCCAGGAGGCTGCAAAGTCACTAACCAAGGCAGCGGTTGGTGGCTGAAGGCTGCTAAGAATCCCCTGATTGCGGACCCAGGCTGCCATTTGATGACTTTTTATTTAGGTACTTACAACTGCAGATCACTTTCAAGTGAAGGAAGATTGCAAGAGTTAGAAGAAGAACTGTCTTATATTAAATGGGACATTATTGGACTTTGTGAAGTTAGAAGAAAAGGTGAAGAAACAATTGATTTAAAAAGTGGACATATATTCTATTATAAAGGCACAAATATTAGAAATGCAAGTGGAGTAGGATTCATTATAAACAAAAAGTGGAAAAACAGTATTGTGGAGATTGATGGTGTATCGGACAGAGTGGCAAGATTAGTTATACAACTTAATAGCAGATACCAAATGCAGATAATTCAGGTTTATGCCCCAATAAGTTCTCAAATTGATGAAGTAGTAGAAGATTTTTATATGGATGGACAAAAGGCTTTTGATCAGAGTAAACATTTTAAAATTGTTATGGGAGACTTTAATGCTAGAATTGGTAAACAAATGAAAGTGCTATAGGTAATTTTGGTTATGGTAATAGAAATGAGAGAGGATATAGACTTGTGGAGTTTGCAAAAAAAAAGAAAAACTTTATATTATGAATTCTTTTTTTGAGAAAAATGTTAAAAGGAAATAGACATGGAAGCATCCAAACGAAGGTACAGCAGAATTGGATTATATTTTGATTAACAGGAAATACATATTTCAACATTGTGATGTTCTTAATAAATTTAACACAGGAAGTGATCATCGATTAATAAGGTGTAAGATATGTGTTAATGTAAAACTAGAGAGACAAAAATTATAAAAACAATATTTACAGTTGATATTCCTAATCTTCAGAAACATTCTAATGAATTTAAATTAGAACTTACAAATTAGGTTTCAAGTATTAGTAGATTTTGAACACGATTCAGATTTGAATGAAATTAATATGAAAATAACTGATACACTTTTAAAAACTGTAACAAAGATAGCTGGTAGAAAAAAGCAGCAATTGACTAATAAAATTTCTACTGAGACTAGAGAATTTATAAAGAAAATAAGGAATATGAAGATATACAAAAATTATGCATTAAAAAGGAATGAATATCTCGAATTTTGTAAAATGGTGCAGAAAAGAGTTGAAAATGATATAAGAAAGTATAACTGTGAATTAGCAAGGAAACCTGTAGAAGAAAATAAGTCTCAAGAATGTTAAACAACATTTTGATATTGGTAGGAAATTTATATCTGCAATAAGAAAAAAAGATGGAATTATTACTAAAAAGAGAAATGACATCATAAAATTGGTAGAAGATTTTTATCAAGAATTATATAGTAATAAAGAACAAGTACCTCCTATATCCATTACATCTTCCGAATTGCCCAGAATTTTAAATGAAGAAGTGAGACATGCAATTAAATGTATGAAAAAAGGAAAGACTCCAGGTAATGATGAATTATAATTGATGTATTAAAAAAAAACAGGTGAAGAAATAGAAATTTTTTTAGCAAAGTTATATACCAAATGTCTAAATGATAAAGATGTACTGGATTATTAGAAGAATGCAGTAATATTAATATTAAAATTTAAAAAAGGTGATAAAGAAGATATTAGAAATTACGAAACTATTAGCTTTTTATCAGTTTTCTATAACATTTTTACCAAGATAATTACAACTCGTCTACAGAGAACATTAGATTTCCACCAACCAAGAGAACAAGCTGGATTTAAGTGGTTTTAGTACAGTAGATCATATCCAGGTATTGAGAGAAGTTATAGAAAGGACAGAGGAATATAAGTTGTCATTATGTTTTGGATTTGTAGATTATGAAAAGGCATTTGATTCTATAAACATTTCTTCAGTGATTAAAGCATTGGATCATCAAGGTATAGATCCAGGATATTGTCATATTTTAAAGAATATTTATAAAAATGCAGCAGCAACAATTAGATTACATAATGATACTGGGAAAGTCAATATTGAAAAAGGTGTAAGACATGGCGACTCCATATCTCCAAAATTGTTTACAGCAGTGCTGCAAGAAGTATTTTGTGGATTAAAATGGGAAACTAAAGGAGTAAAAGTAAATGGAGATTATTTAAGTCATTTAGATTTCACAGATGATGTAGTTGTTTTTGCAAATAATGCTTCAGAGCTGCAGGAGTTATCAGATGAAAGTAGGACTAAAGATAAATGTTAAAAGACTAAAGTAATGTTTAATCAATTTGCTCAAAATATAAAAATAAGATTGATTATGATGAATTAGATAGAAGTTAACAGTTACAAATACCTTGGTCAGATTATTAATACAGATGGAAACATAATGGAGGAAATTAATCATAGAATTAAACTTGGTTGGAGTGCTTTTGGTAGAAATAACTTGATACTAAAAGGAAATATGCCTATGTGTTTGAAAAAGAAGGTTTTTAACAAATGTGTTTTACCAGTTCTTACTTATGGATCTGAGATTTGGACACTTAATAGAAGAGCAATACAGAGACTTCAGACCACTCAAAGAAGTATGGAGAGATGTATGTTGGGAGTAACAAGAAGAGATCAAAAACGCAATGTATGGGTAAGAGAACTCATTTAAAAAATTAAAAGATTGAAGTGGAGTTGGGCTGGACATATTGTTAGAAGAGATGATAATAGATGGACAATTTGAAATTTTAAACTGGATTCCAAGAGATTGTAAAAGAGCCAGAAAGAGACCACATGTGAGATGGATGGATGAAATAAGAAAGTGTGCAGGGGTGATATGGAGAAGAGAAGCTAAAGTTCGGAGATGGATTAAACTTGGAGAGACCTTCATCCTGCAGTGGATTGATAATGATAGTATTCCTATTCTTAAACTAAATAATGATATGCATACCCACCGTTTATATTTGATATATTTCAATTGTTCCAGAGAAAATCCTGGTCTAATGTGTACTGATATATTTTATAGGCATATACATTTATAAACACAATTTATTAAGACATATGTATCATGGTTATGACCTACTGATAAGAATCCCAATCATATCTACCTGATCACAATTCTAAAGTTGTGATTTAAGTCAATGTATTTTTCAGACTTTATAGGAAACTGAGTGTATGAAATAGAATAAGTTATATTACAACATGCTTTGTATGCATAGATACCAATTTCATGAACAACAAATCATTGATTTTGAAACCTGTCTAAGGAACCTATTCTTATTTAAATGTATATAAACTATGTGCATTCATGTCTATGAGATATATTTGAATAATAGTGGATATTATCAATATACAGAATAGAATCATATATAATAATAAAATTCCCTTAAAAGTTAAAGTCTTTATAGGAAGATAGTCTCATAAAATTATAGTTTAAAATAAAAATAAAAACTTGAGATATTTGGTTTTGTAATTTGTTAGGGTGCATCCTAAGTATTGCTCCCATTTTTCAGTTTATTTATTTTAACTTTGATGCTAACATGAGCAACAAAACCTTTTTAGTTATTATAGAATTACTGAAATACTATATATTTTATTTTGATAAAGTATATAGAGTTGATAAAAGGATTACCTGGTAATATAAAAATAAGATAGAAAAATAGTAAACATTAGAAAAATGGATATGTAATATGGAAGATAATGAGAATGGTAGGGCAGGTCGGTTTATAAGATTATTTGTAATATAATAAATATTGGTCAGACAGAGAAGACTGCGTTGGAAAGGGGTGAGGAACATAATAGGGCAATTAAAAAAACCCATGAGATCAGGGATTTATGTAAATTTTTTGAATACTGGGCATAAAATGAATTATGAAAAAAAACAGTCAGGTGATTAAGTTTGTAAAGAAGTATAATGAAAGGATATGTTATGAAACTTTATATATGCAGGAGAATTTTGAAAAGTGTATGAATATGGTTAAAGGTCCTGTAAGATTGGCTGGAAAATTTAATTTGGGTTGCATTAACATTGCAATATAAATGTAGGATTATAGAATATAAGTATATGATTGTGATTTATATCGGGTTTGTGTGTTGATATTAAATATTGTTTTTATATATGTAGTGAAATATAAATGAAATTTTTGTTTTGGGTTTGAAGTTGAAATGTAAGTTACAGCCTGTAGATGGAGTTCTTGAAGAAGAAAAGAATTGTAATATAATTTTAAGTGTATTTGCATCTTAATAAGGCTCTAATATGAGGGCGATATCCAGGTTGGTGAAATTAAATATATTATTATTATAAAAGTTGTCTGATTAAATAATTTTTTATTTTATTATTGTTTTTATATATTATGTAATTTTATTTATATGTTAATAAATTTGTGAATTAGTTTGTTTTGTTTCATTCATAATTATGCAATCTCCTCATAGACCATCCATGACAATATATATATATATTATGGACATTTAAATATAAAAATACATCATATTCAAAATTTAGACAATTCTGGATATTATGTAAGACCCATTTATTCCTAATTTGTGTCTTAAATTCTGGATATTATGTAAGACCCATTTATTCCTAATTTGTGTCTTAAATTATTTTGTTAAAATATTTACATTATTTTCAGATTTTCTTTATTTAATTTTCTTTATGTGATGTCAACATATTTCCAATCTTTCAAATCATAGCGAAGTTTCTGCTCACATAAAATAAATATTATCAAGTGGTTTTTTATCAATAAATGCTATTTTACTAACTGCGATTTCCTTATGCTTTTTTTTGAACTCATATTTTCATTTATTATTTAGCTCAAACTGATCTATTTATTCTAGAAATACTAGTTCATTGTAAAATTGATTATATAATGAAATTTTATGAACATTCTGGATTGATATATTTTTGCCTTCACAACTATTAATTACATTTTTTTTAGACTTTCTGTTAATATCATTTGGTATCAACTTTTAGCACTTTCTTCTACAAAGAGATTGAATTCTGGAGAAAGTAATCATTCCTATTTTACAACTTTCCAATCAAGTAGTTCTGTTACTCCTTATTTAAATGAATTGCAGTCTCTTATTACTATGAAGGCTCAACAATAAATTAACAAACTGCAGTAAGAATTTAATTTATTCAAGAAAATATCAACTTGAGTTACACTACTTTACAAATACACTCTTACAATTTGTGAATCATATATACTTCAGAAATTATCTATACTAAGGAACATTAGATAATAGTATTATACTCAAATTCATTTCTAGTTATTGAACTTCATTATTTATAAACTAATCTAGCTATTGGATGTGACACCATTAACTATTACACATTAGCTATTCAAATTTATAACTGATGGCTCTGGAATAAATTATTAATACAGCTATTGAAAATTAGCAGTGAGTCATGTAATGCTTTGTTCCAATAACATTTATTGGATATATTTTTATCATACCAAAATGAGTATTATCCAAATATTGTTTTATTATTTTATACTATTTAAAATAATAATAAATATTTTTAGATTAGGATGTGGTTTTATGGGAATGGCATCACAATTCTTTATTATAAAGTAGTTTATAAGTAATGACTTATGAATTAAAAAATATATACCAAGATAATTGTTTATAAACATTTTTTTTTATTTCTCATAGCAACACCACATAATTCATTTGTCATTATATGGTAGAGGAAATATATAATTAATAAATACACCCGGGTCTCGTTTTATGCGATTTTGAAGTTATGCGATTCATGTTTCTACTTAATATCTTTGTATGCGGTTTTCTTATCAGAAGTCAAGCTCCGATAATCCGCTATTACTTTAAATATTATAAATTTAGCATACTCACACATCATATTTATCAAGTTCAACTTCCATCTAATAATTTCAATATTTTCAGCACTTTATAATAGTATTGTAATAGATTGTATGCAATAAAGAAATTCAGAATTCACTTAAAATCAGGATTTCCCCATTTTATATACACACATTAAATTTTACAAGATTATAATGTAAATCTGTTCAAACGTTATAGATGCCTATACTATGCATATTGTTGTTTTTGCATTTTAAATCACATTCTATTTTTGCTTTTTAAAAAAAGAATATGCAATCAATTAATCATTTAGTGTCCGCAAATTTATTTTTAAAAGAAGAGTAACAGCGTTGGGCACAATTAAATTTGACAATTAAAAATTAAAATGTGATTTTTAATTGTAATTAACAATTTAAAAATCTAATGTGATCGTGAAACAATGAAATTTGATTTTAAATGGAATTAAAAAGTAAAAAATTAAAGACAAAAATAAAAATTTAATTTTTGTTAGTTTTAATTAAATTTTGCCCAACAGTGGTGAGTAGATGTCTTTTTATTATCATTAAGTCTAAGTACTTATTTTTATTTTAAACTTTTAGTTTACCTTAATGGAGAGGAAAAAACACTCAAGAAAGTGAATTTGTTTGGAAACAAAAATTTCAATTTTAGATCGCTTAGCGAAATGGGAAGGATCAACAGCGATTGGAAAACGTTTTAGTTTGGGGAAATCCACTATAAGAAAAAAATTATTGGGATTTAGATATAAAGGCCATGGAGTTGACAAAGAATATGTTGTGGAAATGGGATGGAGCAGAATATGGAAAAATTTAAACTGGGGAATGTAAAATAAAGTAGCTACCAGGTTTCTCTGGACATAATTGCCGAGAAATTCTTGACTTTAAGGAGAAACTACATTACATCACATGACGAATCTGATGTCTCAAATAGTGATAATGATTAAAATCCATAAATGTATGAAAAAAATGTAAATTACGCATAAAAATGTTGTTTTGAATAAAATTAAATACTGTAGTTAATAAAAAAAGTTTGTCTTCTATCAATTTTTTATTAGTCATATTTTATTTCCTCATTTTTTTTTTATATAAATTTTAAATTGTTGCTTTGCTTTTATGTGATTTTTGGAAAATTACAGTACCTATCTTCCATTTTTCAAGGTAAATTTATTTTTGTGCGATTTCTTTTGTGCGTGTTTTCTGAGGAACCTATCTACCGCATAAAATGAGACCCATGTGTATATTGACAAAAACTATGTTGGGAAAAATGTATTACTCACATTCAATACCTACACCTAAATCACAGAACGTATCCAGAAGAAATTTTACATATAAATTTCAAAGATATTTTTTAAAATTTTCTTTTATGAATTGAAGATCATTAATGCTGATGCAAGATTTTTACAAACCATTTTATAACAATTATTACAAAATTTAGACAGAATATTTCTCAAGTGTATACTCCTTTTAACAATTACTATTACATTATTGTTCTATGTAAATTAGTGCCATTATTAAAACAATAAAAAAAATATACCCTGACGATCTTATCTGCTCTTAACATTTTTGAGTTCTGATAAAATTATAATCACTTATTATTATACATAAAATTTAAAAATATCCTAACCTTTATTTTAAAAAATTTGGATTATCTGAAAAATAACTGCTAATAAGTTTATTATTAAATTATTTGAAAACATTATTCCAAGCATACATTTAAACAATATTTTATTTAAAAATTAGAAGTTTTATTCATGTAAACACACACAGACAAACAAGATATTAAAATTAAATATTGATTTTCAAATATCATTTGAATCTATTAATAATTAATTAAAAAAAAAGTTTTCTAGAATTTGTTATTCATTTATAAAAGCAAATACATTTCAGTATCTGCTTTTAAGTTTGCACATAGAAGAGTGAAGTAGCTAAAACTGTATTGCAATCTTATCAGATTATAGCAAGCACAAAGTTAATAATCCATTATATAACATACTGTTAATGAATGCTTCATGAACATAATTTAAATGATTTAAAAGTCAGCTTTTGGATCAGTTGTGTTCATTGACTCTTCCATTTGATTAGGACAAGAAGTAGAAGTCTGTAATTCAGAATGTGTTTTATGTTGATGTGAAAGAAGTTTTATAATTGTTGATTGCTTTGCTTCTCTCATTTTATGTTCGTACAATGTTCGATATGTTGCCATTGCTTCATTAATTGCATTTTTGGTTTTAATACTTCTTTCCATATCAGGATCATATTCTTCAATGACATTGGTCAATGCTTCTTCTAAAGTGAACATTTGTTTTAAACATTTTGTATTTAAAATTTTTTCTTCACATTCTTCTTCTTCTTCTCTTTCTTCAGCTAATCGTTGCTCATCAAGAAAAATTAGTTCATCATTATTGAGAACTTCAGCATGAGATTGTAATAGCCTTTTAATATCTGTTTCATTCACACCCTGAAATCCTACCTTATCTGCAAGTTCTACAATATTATGAAAGATATCTTTCATTTCAGTCTCAAAATCTTTGGAATTTTGAACAGCATGAGGGCATAATTTTTTCCATGCACCATGCATTGCTTCTTGAGATATTCTAGACCAAGCCACTGTAATCAACTTTATGGCCATTTTTATATCAAATTCTTGCCATAATTCTTTTATATTTTTCTTGTCACCATCAGAGCTATCAACAAGATGTTTAAAAATCAAATGTAGATAATATATTTTGAACAAAGTATTTATACCTTGATCCATAGGTTGAAGCATGGTTGTGGAATTTGATGGCAAAAAAATAATTTGAATGTTTTCAGCATAGTCAACAATGCTGCTGGGATGACAAGAGGCATTATCAATAATTAACAAGGCCTTATTGGCAAGATTATTTTTTTTACAATATTCAGCAACTAATGGTGAAAAGTAACTTTTTATATAATCAAGAAAAAATGACTTTGTTAACCATGCTTTACGATTGGATCGCCAAAGAATTGGCAGTGATGTTTTAGGTATACCGTTCAATGCCTTAGGATTTTCTGAATGATAAACAAGAAGTGGCTTTAACTTAACATCACCCTCCAAATTTCCACCAAATAAGATAGTGAGTCTATCCTTTGACGCCTTATGACCTGATATTTTTTCTTCTTCTTGTGAAATGAACGAATGTGATGGCAATCGTTTCCAAAACAAACCAGTCTCATCTATGTTAAAGATTTGCTTGGATGAGAAATAATTGTCTGTGATGACATTCAGAAGTTCCATCGGAAAAACTGCGGCGTCACTCTCAGCAGAATCTACTTCTTTCTGAAGGTCTATTTTGTAATATAAAGTCCTTTTACGAAACCTGTCAAACCAACCATGGCTAGCCTTGAAATCAATCTCTTTCACAGATTCATCTCCTTCATCAATTGCCTTCTTTTTCAGATCATCAAAAATAGAAAGAGCTTTCTGTTGGATAAATACAAAAAATAAAGGTAAACCACGTTCTTTATGAGTTTTAATCCATTGTAGCAGAAGCTTTTCAAGTTTTTCAATTACAGCGTGCCTTGCCTTAGTAATCCTAGTTAACTTCGTACCACCAACAAGATTCTTAGCACTTTGTTTAATTTTATCCTTATGTAGTGCGATGGTACTAACGGTAGATGAAGCTAAACCCATGTCAGAACAAATGTCTCTTATTCTTTGACCTTCTTCAATGCGACGCAAAATTTCCAATTTTAGACTAAGATCAATAGCTTTTCTTTTTTTCTTCTTCATGCCAAAAAAATGCCTTCTCATTTGCGTTTCTTTATTAGTAGACATAATTCCAAAGTAAAAATAATCACAAAAAAGTCAATAATACAATTGCAAAAAATAAACTTAAATTAAAATTTAACTAGTACAATAACGCAAAATGAAAAAGAAAACTACAGACTTCGTTCCCAAACCACATTAATTGTATTAATCCGCTAGTCTCGTTTTCAGTTAAAATCATTTTTTTTTTTTCTAAAAAAAAGTAAATAAATACAATTAATTAAAGAATTAAATAATTTTTCAGCCAGTACTCTGTTTTTTAAATAAACACAAGCATATAAATCTATTATAGTGGAGACTGGACTAATTTTTGAAAAAGGAAAAACAGCCATTCAAAATATTCGATACTGAACTATTATTTTGTGCGTTATATGGATGTCAGATGATTTTCATAATACTGTATATATATATTTAGCTCAAACCTTGTGAAAATGGGTTACTGGGACTAATTAATAAGAAAACTGTTGGTAGTTGTCATTGATAATTTATATGTAATTTCTTTATTAAAAATATGTTTGGATAATTTTAAAAGTATATGTCGATGCAATTACATTTAGCTAAGACTTGTTCATACTTATGACTGAAACAAATCCACACATAAAAAAATTGACTTTAAATACTAAATGATAAAAAAATATTAATTTATATTACTAACCTGATTTTAGTAGATTGATCTGTTTATCTCTGAAATTTTTAGTCGCAGGGAAAACTAATTCCGTAAAAGAACTTACAGCTCTTCTCATACTTGCTGCCATATTTGATAACTTGTAAACATGTTGTCTGCTTAGGTTTATATATATATATTTTATTCATATATAAAATAATTGTGATCTAGTTTTCATTTAATAAGTGTAAAAGAGGACGAAAAAAAACAATTCGTCTAAATTTCTATAGAGAATGGAAATTTTTTTTGAATAATGATGACATGTGATTATGTAAACCAATCATATTGTGGCGAATCTTTTAAAATGCTTGCCGAGAATGTTAGAATGTAATCTTTATTTCGGTTTCTATGAATTTTTCTGATCTGTATTTTTAAAGGTATTGTTAATTATTTGTTTTATTTATATATGGTATTTACGAAAAATTTTGATGTTATTTTAAGATGAGTCAAATATTTTGAAAATATTTTTGTCTTTGTTTTAAAACAAATAAATTGATGAAGCTAATTTGGATTTGTTACTTGTTGATGGTATGAGCATATATATTATTTGTTAATGAATTTAACCTTTTTATTAATATTTTTTAATACAAGTTATAGAATGGATATGAACTTATTAATATTTCATTGCTTTTTTGTAAAATGACAGTTTGCTGCTTTAATTTTTAAACTTAATCCATATCTCAATACATTTTATTTAATAAATATATTTGTAACAATTTTCTTTTTCTTTAAATTACGAAAAAAACTTTTGCTTTTTGAAATAATTATTTATTCCGAATTAAAAAAAAAGTGTTAATAATTATACTTTACTAGAGCTTATATATATTTAATATTGATTACGTATATTGCAATAACGTAATTTCTTATTCCTTTATACATTGATTTGTATTTATTTCTATAGAACCATTTATACACTTTATTCACTTTTACAATGTAATCAACTAAAATGTATTTATTTGTATTTTCTTAAGAGTTTCGACGACGGACTGATGAAATCTGATTGTTGAAACCATTAAGAAAATGTCAAGAAATAAATTTTGTTAGATTGCACTGTAAAAAGTGATTAAAGTAAAAAAATGTTGTAATAACGTGTGATAAGTTCATAATTTTCAGTAAGTAATTTAATGTTTATTTAGGAATTTTCAAGAAATTCGAATTCCAAAGGGAATAGTTGAGTGAGCTCTAATCTACCATTATACCACTTTTAATTATGCAGAGCATAAGTTATAATAAAATTTTACTACAATTACTATTTATTAACTAGTATCATTGGAGTGATTATAATGCATTAGTGCAAAATTACATTACTACAAGTCATAATATATATATGTATGATATATATCCACCAATATATGTAAATATATTAAAATATGGTTAAAATATTCACTTGTAAGCATAATGCATCTAAGAAGAAAACCAATCCAGGTTTTTTTTTTTTTTTTTGAGATATTTATTGTATAGCACACTTATTTTTTACAGCCAAAATTATATTTAGGCACAACAATTTTTAGATTTTTTTCCAATGTTTCCATTGATAAATAAGATTTATGCTGATTTTTAACTAATAATAGCAATGAATATGCAGTTTCACAAAGATATATGGATGCAAACAGAACCAGAATATTTAAGGCTGTGTTTTGGATCCAAAGTTATGACAAATATTTATTACAAAATTCTGATTCAAAAATTGAATCTACTTGCAAGTTAATTACTTTTATTTGCATCACCAAGAGAGATTACTAAATTATAGGAGTGGAATAAATTATGTTCATATTCTTTATTCTCATTTAAATTAGGAAATTTTTTTTTAAAAAAAATCACTGAATTTGTGATGTAGTTTATTATTATTTTTTTACTTAGTGCTGATAATAAAATGTTATTTTCTTGAAAAAATTCACGGAGAGAAGTAACACATTTCTATAGTATTCCTAAAACTTTTTAGCCATGTATATTGAAATACTTGCAGTTTTGTATTTAGGATTAATATATTAGTACTTTTGATGATAATATGTTGAATTATTTTCATTATCTATCATTAAATGTATAGAAAATTTTAAACTTTATTTAAACTTTTCGAATACAAATAACTTGTAAGTAAAAGCACACATATATACAACACAAGTTCTCCTTCAGATATTTTTCTGGCCTGACCAGTGACAATATTAGCATTGGAGTTGAACTTAGATCTTTAGATTTTTTAAATACTGAATTTTAAGGCCATGTTCTAACCAACTGAGCTATTCTGTCAAAGTTAACCATTAATAGAGATTTCATATACTTATCTATGAGGGTTGATTCAAATCCTCCTGATTCCTTCAAAAATTTTTTTTTTTTAAATACTTTTTAGATAATTACATAAAATTTCTACTAACTGTTGCCTTTACCAAATAGTTCAATTGATTAGATCGTTGCTTTAAAATTTGATATTCAGGATCTAAAGGTGTAAGTTCAACTCCTATGTTAATATTGTCACTGGTCTGACCAGCAACATCTGAAGAAGAATGGAGAATAATACTATTCGAAACATTGTGTAATTACTAACTTGTGTGGTCTATTTAGGTTATTACTAATAAGTTGTTTATATTTGAAAAGTTTAAAATTTTCTATACATTCAACATTTAATGATAGATGATGGGAATAGTCCAACATATCATATCTAATATCTCATCATCACAAATCTCCAGGAAAATATTAGTACCTATTCCTTGTAGAGAAAAATTCAATTCATTTATTTTTTGCAAAAAATATCTGTCAAATAAGAAAGCAGAAATATTTAATTTTGCTCAGAAAAATGAGATGCTAATGTGGGATTTTTACTAGAAGAAAAATTTGTAATTTATCTTTTAATTTAAAACTCTTTTTAGAACTTAACTCCAGGATAACCATCTTATTTTTGTGTGATATAAAAGAGACTTTTAATTGAAATTCATCTCTTGCTATAAAATTGGAAAGTATCTTGTATTAGTGGTGTAATAAATTATTGTGGAAACTTTTGATAACACTTTACTAAGCGAATTTTCCATGTGTTGCTTAAGTGTTGAAATACTAGGTTTTTTATGTGCATAATGTGATGCACATGTCATGCATTTGGACGAACTTTTGATAATTCTATAGATCCTGAAATTCTAATCATGGGTGCAGCCCTATCAGTAGAAACTCCAATCCACTTTTGCTATCCGTGGTCATTTTCTATATAAAAAGTTATTCATCTTTTCAAATATATCTCTTTCTTTAGTTGTGCTGAAGATAAATTTGCACATAATATTGTTATCTACAAAAACCATTAAATTAGCATCTTTCATATTGTTGATTGATTCATCACATTATATGGCAAATATAGTACTATGTCTGATTCATGATAGTAATAGACGTGATATTGTCAGCAATGCTATCCTTTAATTATGGTAAAAGTATAAATGAGTGTTGCAATTCCAAGAAAAGAAAGGAAAAAAAAACTATACTAAAAATGAGTTTTGTACTGGCTTCACAAACCAATCTGTGAATCACAAGTACAGAATCATTTTTATGTTCATTTGATATTTTGTGATGCTGTCTTTTAATTACTTCAGCAAAAAACTTTTTTTCTGAAATACTTTAACACTATATTTAATTGTAGTTCTCCAATGTATTTTACCATATGTTCCCAGTGGAAACAATCAATATTGCATTTCTTTGGAATGTCTTTTAATTCCCCTTGTGATGTTATGTGATTTCTCTTTAAACAGAGTCAGGAATCTCTCAGCAACTATGCCCAAAGAAACCTGTTAGCCACTTTACCTTCCCCTTCCATTCCATACCCTAAGCTTTCTCGTAATCTGCTCCATCCCATTTCCACAACGTAATCTTTGTCAACTCTATGGCCTTTATATCTAAATCCCTCTTATCTTTTCCCAAACCCAGCACAAAAACCAATAACCCACTTTCTGTATAATCACTTTGTTCATATTTATTCTCCCATAACTTCATTATTTGTACCCTTTCTGCTTTCAAGCATTTACATTCAATCAACAGCTGCCTAATATTTTCTATATTTTTCTTACACAATTTGCACACTAAATCACTCATATTTTTCCATTTACATGTATATTCTCTTGTTGCTAAAGATCCCTTTTGAGCCTTAAAAAATAAATTACTTTCCTTACTATTATCATAAATTAACTCGCACCCAATGTTCCGTTTACTTCTAAATATATTTAAACTCTTTTTACCCTCCATACTAGTTTTCTATCTCTCCAACTCGCTATTCTTTATTAATGTATCTATTCCTTTATCCCATTCCTTACCACTATAACACTCAACAATCCTCCTAACACAATCATCCCACCTTTTATACAAGTATACTAATATAAATTCTTTATCCAAATCTTTTGCATACCACATTATCTTTCTCACCCATCTTATTACTTGCCCTTTACTCATAACCCAATTAAACACTATTTTGGCTATTCTTTTACTATCCATAAACTGCAACCTACCAAAAATTTTCATTTTACTTTTTGCATCTCTCATATAAAAACTTGACCATCCTATTTCCCTTTGAATTGCCCCTCTGCATCTAATGCATATCTTTCTACATTTCCTTTGTACTTTCTCTAAATCTAAAACCCTTTTATTACTACATAATGCATCATTATCATATGTTAACCCTGCTACTGCAACTCCCTTCCATACAATTCTAGCTACATCATATTTATATGAAAACACTGTTAGTTTCTTTACCAAACCCTTTTTTTTCTTTGCTTCATTTACCAATTTTTTCTCCCATTCATCCAAGCAATTTTTCTGATTACTTAAAATGATTCCCAAATACCTATATCTATCCACCACACTTAAATTTATATCCCCCAATAAAAAAATCTTGATTTTTCTTCACTAAATTTAATTCCCATCTCTTGATTCACCCTTGCACATGTCCTCAGCATAATTTCCATATCTTCTCTTCTTTCTGCACACAAAAAGATATCCACAAAAAAAAAAGACCTGACAGTATATACTCCCTTGCCACCTATTAATGGTATCTCTATCCCTCTTCTTAGTCTTTCTATTGCTTTTCCCATTTCACTCAAATACAACAAAAACAAAATAGGTGACATAGGGCATCATTGCCTTAGTCCCACCCCATTTTTAACTTGAACTGATTCTATATTCCCTAATTGATAAGTATAGTAATTATTTTCATATAATTTCTTAATAATATTTACTAAAGCTTCATCTATTCCCAATTTTGCTAAACTTACCTATATTCTATTTCTATTTACTCTATCACATGCCCTCTCTATATCTATAAAACTCATAATGATCTACCTGAATTCCTACTCGTATCCATAAGTTGTGTAACTACAAATATACTATCACCTATATGTCTATATGACCTAAAACCTCCTTGCATTCTCCCCACTACATTATCCTTTTCCTTCCATTTTACAACTCTTCCAGCCATCATATATGAGAAAACTTTATATAAAACTGATGTTATTGCTATCGGTCTATAATTATTTAACTTTCTATGATCCTTACCCTTTCCTGTAAATAATAATCTTACTCTTGTATTACTCCAACTATCTGGAAAAACTGTCTTCTAAGCCATCTTATTAAAACATGATAATAACTTTACTTTTGCTCTATGCCCTAAATTCATTACCATCTCTACTGCCCATCCATCTAAACCTCTTGCCTTTCCACTTTTCAATCTCTTCCCTGCCTCATTCAGTTCATTTTTTGTGAATCTAATATTCCGATTACTAAATGCTTTCATGTTTTCTATCACCAAGTCTTTCACATTTAACATCTTTTTTATATCCATTACATAACTATTTAAGATTCTTTATAATTCTTTTCTAGAGCTACACTCTATTCCTCCTCATTTATTAATACCATCTCTCCCCTATATTTCTCATTTTAACGTAATTCCAAAATTTTTTACTCCCATCTCTTCCACTTTTATTAATGTCCAACAATTTACTATTCAACTTCATCCTCTCTCTCTAATTATCCATTTTAGCCAACTTCTTCTTTTCTAAATACTTTTCCCATTTAGCATTAATATCTATTTCACTTTCTTTGTTCTTAATAGCGCACTTATATTCTCTACATGCTTCTTTCCTCTCTTTTACACTTTTACTAACTCATTTTTTTATTACTTGCATATTCTAAACTAAAACCCTATTTGCCACTTTTTCTATTTCACCACTCCAGTCCTTATACTCACCCCCAACCAACTGTTCCATGATTTCTTCAACTCATATTTTGTACTCTTCCAACTTATTCTTATCATTCACTCTCCATCCACATCTTTCACTATTGTTTCTGCTTTTATTTCTATTCTCCATCACATTACTAACCATTTCTATTACAATAAAGTTATGATCACTATTACATACTCTCTCTTCATTATCAAACACTTAATTTTTTGTAATTTATTCATTCCCTCTTTCTCTAACAATACATAATCTATTGTGTGAAATATATTATTCCTAGATCATGTATATTGTCCTTCATAAATATTTGATAAATTCCCAATTTTCAAATTCACTCTTTGACAAAATTGCTTCAAAAATTTGTCCCTTTTCATATTCCCTGTCCTATAACCCCCTCTATTATCTATTTTTATAACTACTTTCATATACTATCCTTAACCATTTTTACCCCTACCCCTGATTGCTTCCCCTTTTATATAATCAGTGTTATATCCCCCCCCCATTCCTATTAAGATTAGGCTTACTAAGAAGCCTGATCTTAATAGCGATGGGCGGGGGGTGTATGAACACGAATTATATAAGGAAAGGGGAAGCATTTAGGGGTAGGAGTAAAAATGGTTAAGGATAGTATATGAAAGTAGTTATAAAAATAGATAACAGAGGGGGTTATAAGATAGGGAATATGAAAGGGAGGTTAAAAGCAAGTTACATTAATAGTAAAATATGAAGATTAGAGAGAAGTAGAAGAGAATAAAGTAAAATTTATGTGTAATAATTGAGATGAATGAGGTAAAAAATTGTTGAGTATCAATAGATAAAATTAAGAGATAAGAATAAAGATGATATATTATTATTGGTGTAGTAAAAAAAAGGTAAGGTTATTGTATGACTTATAAAATATATGTATAAAAGATAATAGGTATTAAATAAAAAATATTATGGATATTAAAATAATTATTAAAAATTAGAAAAGTAATTGTATATAAGAGATATAATATGTTTTAAAGAATTTTAAGAAGTTAATAGAAAATTAATAATTTTGAGTAATTGATAAATTTGTATAAAATATGGAATGTATTATATAATGGTTATATTGTTATCTCTATTTGAAATTTTGTAGATCTGATGAAGACTGCATTGTGCAGTCGAAACTAATAATAAAAAGTTTTTGCTGAAAAAAGTGTAAGAACAATTATTTGAATTGCAATATGGATGATGATTAGCAATAAGGCCACAGACAATGAAATATATGTTCAAATAAGATTTATTTACACTGTTTACAATTTTATACAATAATAATAAATAACTGAAAAAATATATATCTCAGAAACAATATAAAACAAAGTATATTCATGTTGTTAAAGGGAGATTCCCATTAGATTTATTGATAGCATTAAAGTATAACTGAACTTTACAAATAAGTAATATGATAATGACAATTATCACATTAAGCTCAAATGAGACAATTACTGTTTAGTATTAAGCAATTAATTATATAAATATGGAAACACACCCAAAGTCAAATATATACAGGGTACTAAATTTTGCCTATGTCCACATAATAATCATCTTAACTATTAAAATGTCTTGCCGATCCATCAGTGAACTACTATTTGATGGAAATGAAATATTGTAAATGTGTATCTCTTATTATGCTATGCACAAGATATGTTTTAAAATTACTAATAAATTTTGTTGATTTGCTTGTAAACTGTTGACAAGATACAACAGTACAATATATACTCTATTTTTATTTAGCTAAACACTATAGATAAACAAGAGTTCCTGAAGCTAACTCTACCTTATCATTGCCATACAATTTTAAAACATCAAGAACTTCACTATACACGGTGAAAAATAACATCATCATCATGAGGTATCACAATAAAGAAAGGCTCCTCAGAACAAAATTATATAATTGTTTAACATGGTAAATTCCAATATCTTTTTCCTAGGTACAAAAATGAGTGGACATTGTCTCAACACGGGGAAACGGAATGCATACCATGAAAACAATCCTTTTTAGGGATTAAACTATACTAGCTAAGCATAAAATAATTATAAGACTCAACAATATAATCCTCTCATGGAATAAGCAATGGGAGAGTATACTCCATCTACCAATGCATAATATCAATGATACAATATTTAATAAAACTATATGCTTTTCACGCTTATCAAATGGAAACAAGCACAAATTCTCATCAAAACAATTACAAGATAAAATAATTCTTATATTAAAAGCTAAAGAGATAAATACCCAGTCTCAAACAATGCATATGTTAGATAATGTATGAAACCAACAAAGATACTGTAAGTCAAATGACCATAAAATATTTTAAAAAGCATAATAAAATTTGCAATAATAAGAAACATACACAGTCAATGAAAAATTGCATAAATTCTATAAACTAAAGTGGACATACTAAATCATAGGCAAAACATTCTAAAGATTTAAAACGAATGTATACCTGGTTATATGGAAAACTCCATATAATGAAATAATTGTTATCACCAAATAAATACTATTATGCTTCTGACAAATTAATTTTCATAAATGTAAAAGATGTGTATCTCTATCTAGACAAGTCTAATTTAATATTCACTTTAAGCCAACAAGTAAGATGAAAAAAATTTTTTTTTTACCTTACTTTGTTTTTAGAGTAATTGCATGTTTATACCATACATAAATAAAAAAAATACCTTAACAGCATATTAAAAACAACATAAGACAATAATAAACATGGGCAATAGTAATAAATTATTTTTATTCCCATAGTCCATAATCTAAATTTCTTCACTATAAGCTGACTGGCAAGGGAGTACGAGGTCATTGTCAGCCTGCAAACTATTTTACAAAATGATGCATCCATATTTTTCATATTTTATCATGGTAAAATATTCTAGCAAACAAAATAATACAGTAACGTTTATAAATACTTTCTGTAGAATTTTGGATCCATTTCTTTTTTTTAAAAAAAACTAAGCTGTGGCTTAAACAATATCTTCAACTTTGATTGCAAAAAAAAAAAAAATCTCAAAAGCATTTTTATTGATTTTTCCATCCGCGTTGGAATAATTAAGAACAATTCCTGCATTTTAAAGTATTTTAAAATATTCTTATTAATATTTTAAACTAGTATTAACTCCAGCGTTTCACAATAGTAATTAAAATTAAATTGAGAGAGTGCAAATTTCTCAAGCGCTTATGACAACCAACAGCCAATCAATTCTTAAGCACTGGGACAGAGAATTTAACAAGAAAAGAGCGGTTCCACTCTCTTCTTTACTTGTCTTTCTATATATCCAAGCCAGTCCAAAATACTTATATCTGAAAGAGAGTGGAACCGCTCTTTTCTTGTTAAATTCTCTGTCCCAGTGCTTAAGATTTGATTGGCTGTTGGTTGTCATAAGCGCTTGAGAAATTTGCACACTCTCAATTTAATTTCAATATTGACTGCGCTTTATAAAATAATAGTAATTAAGAAATTGCTATTTATTTTTTACCATCCGTAATTTTTAAACATTTTCTTTCATGACACTATTATAAATTGCTATTGTTTTCTTTCATCAAAATTTGCATTAAGTATATTTAATTAAGATATAAGTTAAATAGCTTTTGCAAATACCAATACAGTAAACATATTCTAAGTTCCATCTTTAACAAAGAGGTAAACAAGCATTTTAAAAGGTTTATCAGAATATTTTTTTTAAAAAGAATATAAATTAAATTCATGCATTATAAAATAGTTAGATTTTAATATCATTTGAAGTAAATTTTATTTTTTAAATTTAAATTCAGAAAGTTTTGTTCTAATTACTTTTAATCTGGTTCTTATTACATTTGATATGAAGGCAAAAAGTATTTTATATTTATTTTACAAACAAATGCATAAAATAGTTTTCTTGTTTTTCCATACTTAATATTTAAATGCACATAATGAATATAATAATTAAAACTAGTAATATATAGAATAAAATTTTATGCTTATGATTTCTTGTCTGGGTTTAAATTTTTAGTCTCTTTTGACGAAGCATTTGTTTTCCAAAATGGTTACCATTTTAAAATATGAAATCCTGATGATTGTCAATTGATGAAACGCTATGTCAGATGGTGTTGGTCAAATAGATTCTCTACTCCATTATTTGTGAGGCAAAATACAATTAACTATCATTTTAATTTGGTTCAAATTCAAATTTAGTATTATTAATTTTCAACTTTATGGTTTAGATGTTATCTTTTCTCTTGTTCTTTTGATTCCCCTCTACTAACTAAGTAGGCTTATTTATAACTTTCATCAGAGAGGATTATTATAAAGCGTGGTATGTATATACATTAACATACAGTTAATATTTCTCTATCTATATGCATTAGTGATAACTAATTAAGCTGTTCAAAACTATTTTACATCGCAATAAAAATATGCTTAAGGATTAATTATAAAGGTTAATTTGCAAGAGTTATAATTTTAAATCTTTCAGATTATTATTTAATAATAATATATAGGGTATATGAGCACAGACTTTCACATGACCCACCACTCTCCACACTATCTCATAACACTGATATACTTGAACACATATATGCTGAAAAGATAAATAATCACCAATATACGTATTTCATGCTAAACCAGCAATCATCACTTGGTCCAGATTACCATCTCCACACATATATGCTATAAGTGCTCAGATATATATTAAGATAGCCAATCCTCATACTTTAATGGACAGGCTTCAATCTACTCCACACTGAAACCGTCCTAATAATAAAATATCAAATATTTCTATACTTTTAAATTAATAATAATACTAATAAATTATTATTTTGATATTGAAAATTAGTCCAAGTCTCGTACACAACCTGGAAGATGGTCTAACACACAACAGCCCAATTCTTTATCACCTCCAGGAAATCTGTTTATGAAGGTCACTTATTTTTATAATATAATTTAGCAATCATAACAATACACCACTGCTATAATACACTTATTTAATAAATTTCAATTATTATCATTTATAATTTTATATATTTGACCACATATTTGACAAACATCGAGCCCAACCATAAGGTTACAACACCAAATATTTATTTATTTATTTACTTATTGTTTCATTGTTAATTTAATTTTGTATTACATTTTATTCATATTTGTTTTGCAATAAAATGCATTTATTTTATTTTGAATCCAATGCCTATCTGTTAATGAGAGATATTACTATGTGTTTATAACATTAGTTCACCATTAGCTCTTTATTATTAACATAGTGTTTAATATTTGTCTTACAATCTGTATTCCTAATATGATTACTATAAGGTGAATGTAACATGGTATGGAGAGAGAGCATAAATCTGCAGTGGGTAGTTCATGGTGCTTGTAATTAAAAATATTTTGCAAGTTGGGATGAATAGATTGTAATCCATTTCCAATTAATACATTTTACCTACCATTACAATTTGGCTAACTATTCATTGGGACATTTCTTTTTATGTACAATTTCCTGCACCTTTATAATTTATTTTTAACGAATGCTTCTTTAGTATCATTACAGTATATAAAAATAATTCTTGTTATCTACTACCAATTTAAAAATTTAAGATTTATTTTTGCAGCTCCCCTTAAGAGATCTGCAGCCCTCTAAGTGCTCCAGGCCTTCAATTTAAGAAGTTCTGACTTATATATCACTTGTTTATATCAACATTTCCGCATTCTTATTGCACTGGCCACAATAATATTTATTTACAATTAAATAGATAAACTTATTGTAATAGATATATAAACTGATGTATATTTGTTCGTTTATAATTTTAATTTGAATATGTAACAACCAATCATAAATAAGTGTTGCAATTCCAAGAAAAGAAAATGAAAAAAAAAAACTATACTAAAAATGAGTTTTGTACTGGCTTCACAAATCAATCCATGAATCAGAAGTACAGCCTCATACAGAATCATTTTTATGTTCATTTGATATTTTGAGATGCTGTCTTTTAATTACTTCAGCAAAAAACTTTTTTTCTGAAATACTTTTATATTTAATTGTAGTTCTCCAGTGTATTTTACCATATCTTCCCAATGGAAATAATATTGCATTTCTTTGCAATGTCTTTGAGATAATCATTATAATGTAGATGGGACCCACTTCTCCCATAAAAATTATGCTTAAGTTCATCATAAAACACTTTTAGGAAGTCTTGTATTGTTCATTCATTTTACATGATTTTACAATAGTAGACTATAGTATCACATCCTGTAAGTTGAACATATTCCTTGGTTTTATTATTTTGCTAGTTTATTTTTAAAACTTTACAGAGTATCCTTAAATGAAATTTTTTAACGCTTTTATATTGTGCTTATAAAGTGTCACTTCCATACAATAAAGTAGGTAAAATAACAGCTTAATTGCACTAGTTATTCTTTACAATGAAATACTTTTATCTTTAACCTGTTAAGAGCACTTGCAGTATATTGGAATCTGGGTTGGATTTCAACATCTAAATCCAACTTTCTACTTAAAGTATCAAAGTATTTAAACTGGTTTATATTCTCAAGTCGATCACTATCCGAGCTGAAAGTTGCTGACGTTTTTGTTTCCACCATTGGCTAATAAAGAACTTAAATTTTTTGAACATTAATTAATGAACAGATCTTTATAAGTAGCATTTAGAATATTAACAACATACTGTAAATTGTCTTTTGAATTGGCAAAAATATTATAATCAACAGTATACTATAAATCCAGAATCCAAGAAGTGCTTGTTTTTGCTATTAATCGATTCAAATTAAAAATCCACCATCAAACCTGTATCATATTTATATCCCTGTTTCAATAACTTGCCTATAAATAGTTCCAAAGATAATTGTCATAAAAATTGAAAACAATGTTGGAGCAAATAATACACATCTTTGTTTTCTATCAGTTTTCATTCAAGTATTGTAGATTTTCTATCTGTATTGGTAACATTTCCTTTCATTCCATCATATAGAATCTGTACAATACAAATAAATTTTGATAGACAATAACTAATTTTAAACAGTGCCATAAATCTATTAAGTTAGCTGAATCAAATGCCTTGATCAAAGTAATGAAGTCACTATATAAATCACAATTTTTGTTCCTGATTCTTTGCATTTGTCAGGAAATAAAAATTTTTGTCTAGTTGGTAACCACTTATCTGTAACTGGAAGCAATCCATTCAATTAAATCCTTGAAAGTATCTTTTCTGAAATGGATAGTATTGATATTCCATAATAATTCACATGATCACCATTTCTTATGCTTGCTCATAGTGCCACTCAGTGCAAGTTAGAGTAATCAATGGATACCAGAAGACTTGTGCATAAAAGCCCTATCTAGTGCCTATTCTAGTTCACATTGAGTGACACTACTGTATAAGAGCTTTGCCTATTTTAATAACAGTTATGAGCAAGCATAAGAAATAGTGATTATGTGATGTTTAGTAATTTAATACCAATCCTGCCCAATAGGATAGTAGTGGCTATGGTTATTAAAGAACCAAAGACACCAAAATGTATGGGTACTGAACTGAATTCAGACCTATATGACTATATAAGCTAATGAGTTTGGATTGAAAATATTGTTATCAATTTTATTCTCATAGTTTTGTAATTAAGTAGAGATAAAAGATGGCTGCTGGAGGGTTGCATTAGATTCTAAGATCTAGATGCAGTGCTCAGATCCAAAGCTCCTCACTGATGAAAGCCACAAGCTAGAAACTATTCTGAGGATATTGTATGAGTAGGCACTAGAGAGGGATTTTATGCACAAGCCTTTTGGCATCCATTGATTATTCTAGCTTGCACTGTGCCACTACTGTATGAGAGTTTTGCCTGTTTATATAATAATTATTGCAATTTATGTATTTCCTTTATTTTAAAAAATTGGAATAGTAGAAGCATTCTTAAGATCAGGCAGCACATCTTCATGGGTCCATATATTTTTAAAAATTTCAATACTTTTGAAGCTAACATGTCACTGCTATGGCTCTCCAGGTATTTCATTAGAACTTGTAACCATTCCATATTTAACATTGCAAAGAACTCTTGTGACTTCATTAAGTTGGATATCTTTCTCCATATTTAAATGAATAAATAAAATGAATTTATCCTCAAAAGTTGGCATCTCAATTTTTATAACATCATTCAAGTGATATCAAAATACTCTTTCCACAAGTTGAAAATATCAGTCATATAAGAGAAGGCCATTATTGGATTGAATAGGATTGTGATATCATTTCTCAGGTCGATATATTGCTTTTAGTGTATCAAAAAAAAAAGGTCAAATGACGATGAGCAGCAAAAATGTGTATCTTTTTAATTTTATTTTACCAATCATTTTTAAGCAAATCTCCATAATTATTATTAAGTTCTGCATTTAATTTACTATTATGCCAAACAAAATATGTTTTCTTTTAATCAAATTACTAATAAAATAGTCATGATTCTTTTTTTTAATGAACTAAAAGATAGATTTACTTATAACCATGATATAATTTTTAATTAGAATTTCATGCTTTACTAATTTGAAAATTCCAATATCCAAATTAGCAAATTTAATATTTAAAAGCTTTTGAGATTTATTACATATAATAGATATAACTGAAGAATGAACATCAATTTTTTTATGAACATGTTTGAATAAGATTACTTTTTTAAAGCATCTATTATTTGAATCTTCAAGCATATTAATCTGATTCTTCCAACAATCTGTACTTGTAAGTACTTACATAATTAAATTCTTGTATTTTGACTCTGGACTATAATGTAATATATTAAAGGCTGTTGTTTTGGGCATGGATGTATCTTCTTTATAGTGAATTAATTTTCTGTTTAAACATGAGTATTTGTGATAGTTAATTTATATATTGTCAAAAATTTAATAATAAACATTTGAATTTACAATACCAACACCATTATTATCAATAACTTTTGGCTAAAGTCTGCTATTTGTACTAACACATGCATTAAAGGCTCCAAGAAGAAGAAAAAAGATCTTTTAATGATATTCTGTAATAATGCTATCCAGTAAGGGATAAAAGCTTTTTTTCTGAATTTTCTGAAGTTAAAATTAAAGCATAGGCACTAATAAAATAAGTGCCAGTATCATTAGGCAATGACAAATTTTAATTTTATTATGCTTTCATTGATACACTGCAGAATTCCAAGAATAGAAGATAGATTTTATTGCAAACTCAATATACATTTTCCTTTCAATGACAGATCTGGCCTTCCAAAGAAACTTGAACCATCCACCTCTTTCATTTGGAAAATGTGTTTCACCCAGAGCAGCTAGATCGATCTCAAATCTTGATAGTTCCTTAGTCACTGGAGCAGTTCTCTGTTCTGGTCTTCATGGGTTTGTAGCAAGTAAAGTTTGCACATTCTATGTACCTATATTTAGGAAAAAAAAAATTTTTAGTAGTACCACAACCCTTTTCACCACTTCTATTGATAGTATTTTTATCACTGTAATGAGTAATCTACTAGGCACAACACTCTAGCCTACTAAGACAAGGCAATTTTAGACAATTTCTAGATCTTTTTCACCTTTGTGATAGGCCCAGGTATCCCTAATTAGGGCTACGTAAACATTATCTTTATTAACTAGAACTCATGTCTCAAATCCAGTTTTGTGCATACTTATATTGATTATATTGCCTCAAACAAAATCACAATTAATGTCTGATAGTCTACTAATTATCATTGTTTTCTTAATTCTCAAGAGTTTGCACTGTAAAATAAAAGAAATGAGACAAAGGAATTGGAATCATAAATGCTGTGTATTTAGGTAAAGGATATGTGATTATACAAACATATAATTCCATTGTTACAATTAGTATCAAAGTATATTTAGAACTGGCATACATATAACATATTCTCTTAATTTTATTGTTATGGGTTCATTAGAATAAAAAACTTGAATTTAGCAGATGGCTTATTGTTCAGTAGGAATGTAACGTTGAAGAAGTTTGAATAAGAATTTTAATTAGGATTATGGTCATAAAGATTCTGAAATCTGAATCGAGTTATAATGCAAAAATAGACGATGTCTACCGGAAGGGAAATTGGTAAGTGTAATACGTCATCGGTTGAATTATCCGTAATTACCGAAATTGTATTAAATACATGTACAAAGACTATCAACATAAGTTATAAAAAAAAGTTTTAAATGGTAATTGAGATAATTTGTGCTTAAAATGTTAGATTACATTAACAATTCTGAAAAAATAAATATGCATTGATAGAAATATTTCCTGATGTGCAAAGCCTATATGTTCATAGTTATGTTTTTTATAACAGAATAAATATAAAAAAAAAATCAATAATTTAACTCAGATATTCTAAGTATTTGTTATTAGCAGCAATACAATAAAATATTTTTTAAATAAAGAAATATGTATTGTTTTAGACTGTAATACATGTCAATGAATTTTAATGTGATATTTGCTGTTTCAGTGAAATTGATTTCAGTAGATCAGGATTTATCTTTGTAAATTCAAGTTGCAATTATTATATACTATATTTAATTTTATTTCATTTATATCATGGCTGAAAAATATACTTGTTTGTTGAATAAAAATTCTAATCCCATTTTTTAATAAAAAAATTGCACAAATTATCTTTTTTAAACGTATAAGATTTTTATCATGTGGAATTTCTAATAGATCCAGGTATTTTTTATTGGTACATTTATTTATTTTTTTATAATAAAGTGGAATTCTTTTTGTTCAGGTACCTAAAAATATCAGTCAAAGAGGTTTAATAAACCAGCTACAGTTTATTAGTAAAATAGTGGTAGAATTCAAATTTGAACTCTGACAGGAACATTTGGACTTTGTGAAGAGTTGAATTAAAAATTTTGATAATGTTTGAATTTATGTATTCAAAAGAAATTTATCTTTATTATTCATTTCTTTATACAGAATTGTAGTCATAAATTTTTTGTAGCATGGGTTTTTTCATAGATATATTTATGCAATAAACTAGCAGGGAGGCTATATAAGCAGGTGTTAATAAGTCAATGGGAGAGTTCAAATATAAATTTTAATAAGAAAATTTGGATTTGTAAATTGAAGGATTATTTAAAAAAATTTCATTTTGATAACTATCAAACTTATGGATATAAAAAAGTTTATGTCCATTTCATTATACAGAATTGTAAATAATCATGAATAATGCCTTATTTACCTTGTACTCTATCAGATATCGACTGCTGTACAAACACATTGTTTCATTCTGCGGTCTGTGCCATGCAGCTGAAGAAACACAGCAACATATTCACAATTTCATCTTAAATACTTATAGGCAACTAAAACTCAATTCAGCAAATAACAAGTTTGTATCAGAAGTCTACTACACCCACTTCTCGGGCTAATACATTTTTATTATTTGTATTTTGGTGTACTCAATGTACATTTATTCTAGGAAATAATACCAAATGACATAAACAAACTTAAGGATAGGGATTCCAGAATTGCTCCTCTAGACATACATTCAGCAACTTGGTCCTTTCTCAAGCAACCAGCAAGCTTCTAATTTAAAACAATACAAACAACTGTTCAACAGTTAGGGTTGTCAGTTTTTATATATTGAACTATGCTCTTGCAACCTGAAGATAAAACTTAAGTTTTTTGCAGATATATTAATATTTTAAAAACTTTGATACTTAAATATACATTACAAATGGTTGATTTAACTTTAAATATTGAATAATTTAAACCCAAGAAAAGAAAAAAAAAATTGCCAGTGTAACTTTTGCAATTAAACCTGTATAATTTTTGTAAACAAAATTTAATAAAATTATTGTTGTTGAAACAAAATTTATTACTTTCGTGAATTTTTGGTAACTAATGCATAACTATCTATGCTACAGTGCATGTACTATGCATCAGTACAATCTCATATTTTAGTAACAATTTTAATATATTCATCTGTCATTGTCATTGAATGTATCATTAGCCTATGTTTATATGATTTTTTCAGGTTATTTCATAATAGAAAATAAACTCTTATTAAATATTGCATTTGTATTGATATAATTTAGAAACTTCACAAAAATAGAAATGTTTCATCTGTGACTTTTTTTTCTTTCAAATCAATATAAGTCATCAGTATACATAAAATTTATTAAATTTATAATTTATCTATCTGATCATTGCAGAAAAAAATAATTAGAACTTCTTCTACTTGAAGTTATTTAGTAAAGAAACAACATATGACTTTATTTATAGTTTTTATGGTAATTGCAATAAAATAATAATAATAATTTTTATTAATATGCAATTCATTTTATTTCTTTATGGCTTTTTAAAAAAAAAAAGACAAGAAGTTTGTTTTTCAAATAATCAGTTTTATTACAAAAATGATATTTCAGGATTGATTTCTTCAAGTAATTCAAAAATTGTTCTTGACAAATAATACACTTGGTCATTTCATCCATTCCATGTGAGTCCATATGTTAACATTTATATTTTCTTGTAGTAGTAAAACTTATTTATTTTCTAAATTCTTTATGATATTTAGAAGCAAAACTGCTGGCTCTCGGTGTGTCAGTGTCATTTACTGATCATTTTCTCTTCAATTTTTTTTTTTTAAATCATTTATTAATAAGAGTGAAGAGAACAAAAAATAAAAAAAGATGATTTATTTACAAATGTCCCAATCTAATTATTTGAATTTGTAACTACTTAATTTATTAATGCATAAATATTACCAAATTTCCCATCGTATTTATAGAATTATATAAGCCAATACAACCAAAAGAAAACAAATACATTATGCCGTTAAGCATTAAAATTGCCAATTTGAGTTTTTTAGCTTGTTGTGTTATTGAAGCCAATCAATCTTTCAATGAGTTGCAGACTTCTGGGTGTTGAAGATTGAAAGATTTATAAAGGCTGTAATACTATCAAATAAATAAAAATTTTATTTCTCAGAACTCTGTGAATTTAATATAGCAATGATAAAGTGGATGTCGGGACTATTTTGTATGCAGTTATGCCTTCTCATGTAATTTTAACTTTTTATATGTTCTGATTCCTGTTTGTAACATCCATAATATGTTATGGTTTTGAGCTTGGATGCATCAAAACTCCTTTACAGCAATTTTTCGTTTAAGCCACATATTTAAAAGTGACAGTTAATCCATATGTTGTGCAAAAATTCAATAACAATTTGAGTTCATAGAACCAATCCCATTATTTCCGATATCTTTTGAATATAATTTATTGTTTCTATTGATACATGTATTAAAGTTGCCATTAAAAAAAATTCCAAAACAAAAAATTCATTTTCTTTAATAATATTGGTACAATAGACATGCAGAATGCTAGGAATAAAATGAAGGGCTCATAAAATTGGCACAGGTACCATTACATAAAATGATTTTTAATATTAGTCTTTCATTGAACTAAAAATATCAAGAATAGAAAATATCAAAATCAGATTAGATCTCAGCAAATCCAACACCATTTTATCATCTTTCACTTTCTGATCTGTACCCCCCCCCTCCACCCAATTATCACAGCTATTTATCTGTTCAAGCAAACGTTTTGTTCTCTGGATATCATGTCCCTAATTCTATATAAAAAAAATATCTAATGGTAATCCCTATTACCATTTTTTACACTAAAACCATTTTTATCATTTAATTAGAAATCTTCCAGATGCAGTGTCTAGCCAGATTTTATGATGTGAATAATTTTAAATCACTGTTTTTAGATTATTTTCTATATTTGTAGGGACAAGGTGATCCCAAACTAGGGTCGCCCAAATGTATGATTATGTTCTGAATGAATATCTTGTTCCTAATTTAATTCTAAAGCAACCATTACAGATTATACAATCTCGTGCAACTAAAGATTGATATACTAAGCCTGATTCAGTCATTTTTTCCAATTTCTGAAGTGTTTACACATTCCTATATTCTTACATATAAATAAACAAAAAATGTAATGATCAGACTAAGAATTAAATGTATAATTCAAAATGGTAATGTGTTGGGCTAAACACATTATCATAGCTATATGCAGAGAGAAAAATGTGAATGGTTTATAATGACTAGGCACTTGTGCTTAAGTGACCGAAAATAGAAAAGTAAAAAAGAAAATGGAATAATGAGAGAACAATCACTTTAAGAAGAAAGAAAATATAATGGAAACAGTATATTCTTTGATAAGTCGATATCTTTTTCTAGAAAGCAGCAGATATTTTTGGTTATTTATAGTTATCTTATCTGAAGGCCATTTGTGGCATCTTTCAGCACCTGACATATATTAAGAATGATAATGAAATCATTAAAGTCTAAAATTCAACCATAATATTGATAATTCTAATATAAATTGTTAGAAAATAATATATAGGACTAGTATTTTGTTTAGTAATTATCTTCACTTGCTTTTGGACAGAGAACATATTTGTATGTAAGTTCTTTGAAGAAGACTTCTCTTGTAATAGATTCTGTGATTTTTAAAATTGTGAATCAATAATGTAACATTTTAATTATCAATATAGATGATGATGTATATCACGAAACTTTATATATGTTTATATACATTCATATTACCTTATATTTAATTAATTTGAAACTTATGATAATGATTATCTCAGCACAAAGATTTTAATAGAAATTTTTTAAACTATATTGCTTATTATATAGTTCTAGTCTATTATATATTATTTATAGATTTGTTTGCCAGCTTTATTACTGGTATGCTCCTTTATACAAAATAAAAGTTATCTGTACATGCACCATAAAATTCTAAAATATTTTCTCAGAATTTTCTTGACTTTTTTCTATTTTGAAAATATTTCATTTATAACTTTTTTATTTAGTTTTATTCTTTTGTCAGTTATCCAAAATAATTTACAAAATTCATTTTCTATCTTCACAATGTTTCTCTTTGATAAAATGAAAATATAAAAAAAGTTTCCATTATTGTTAAATAAAAGTTGCTAAAAGCATCAGGGAATTTTTTTCTTATAGCTTTCTGTAAATGGTTTTTTTTATTTTTATAGAAGTTATCACTTTTTGACTGAAAATTTTTAAGCTCTAAAATGTCAGATTCCTCAAACAAACTTGCTTTTTTTGTCTTTTATGCATTTTGTAGTTTGTGAAAATTGCATTTTTGATGAATGCCAAATTTATTTTTCAACGTTTAATAGTTATTCTAAATAAATATTTGTCAATATTATGTTAAAGTTTATATACAACACACAAAAGGAATAAAATCCATTAAAAATAATGATGATGATATTGTGTCAGGGATAAGAGTTGATGAATATATCTATAATAATATAAAAAGAAAATTTGGCGAAGTCAAAGGGTCTATACAGGATTATAAAAGTGAAGTGTTGGAGGCTACAAAATATTACATCACGAGGCAAGAAATAAAATAAGAAATATTAAGGTTAAAAAAAAAATTACTAATGCTAATGATTCAATTCCAGCTTATATTTATAAACTAATAGATTATGCTCTAATAGAGCCAATGTGGAAGTTTTTCAATCAAATGTGCTGCAAAAGATAAAATGGCCATACATTCATGATAGGGTTTTGTTTAGTATTAAGAAGGCTAAAGTAAAACAGACACCAACATTAGAAGAGATAAGACATATATCAATAGAAGACATAGACTCAAAGATACTAACAAGGATACTATTGAAGAAACTTCATTCTGTGGTTTTCTCTAAGATTTCGAAGGCACATATGCAGTCAAGGGTAGTTGCGTTATCAATGCAGCAATGAAAATTCAAGAAGCTGTGAAATATGCCAAAAAGCTGGGATTGACTCAGTATTATGCTGTGAAGATTGACTTTAAATCAGCTTTTGATTTGGTGAATTGGTCCTATTTGATAAATAATTTATCGGAATTAATACCTGAACATTGTATGTTGGTAAACGCAATTGAAAACTACATTAGTAATAACAGGATTTCAATTAAAAATTATATGAGGCAATCTGATTTCTTTATACCAAACAAAGGGATTCCCCAGGGTTCACCATTGGCTGCATTGCTTTTTGCAATATATATAGATCCTCTAGTAAAAGATATAGAAAGTAAGGTTACAGGTATATATTTATCACATCTTGGGGTGAAGGTAGGAGTTGTTGCCTTTATTGATGATTTAATAATAATTTTTCAAAATGCCTACAACATCCAAGTTGTTATGAGCATACTCAATAAATTTCAAGAACAAACTGGATCTTCTGTTCAACTGCAAAATCTGCAGTGTGGCAATTGGCCACAGGGAAAAAAATGCCCTGTGAATTCCTTGCCATGCCGACAGATTTTCTAGGAATATCATTATATAACTCAAAGACCTCAATTAACAGATATTTAAATAAATTAATTATAGAAAAGATAGCTACAAGGATAAACAATTTCTCATCATTAAAACTTTATGAAGTTACAAGGGCTAGAGTGTTTAATGCTATAACAATGGGTATATTGAACTATTACACCCTATGGATTGACCTCTATAACACAACAACAAGTAAGATCTATAGAATGGCAAATAAATATATATGGGGAAGGGCAACAAGTCTAGTTTCAATCTCAACATTACAGTTACCTATTAATAAGGGAGGTCTCAACTTAATTGACCTAAAAGAATATATTATGTTTATCAAAGCTAAGACATATATAAATGTCATTAAAGATAAATGCTTTGACCCTCCACTGATTGAAGTTAACATCTACCATGAAATAGGGAAAGAAAGGAGATCCTTTTTTGCTGACCTGCAGATAGCATACAGGGATTTACAGGACAATCTAGACTTGAGTAGTTTGGAAGGGGTTAAATATAGAGAGATAAAAAATCAGGGAAGTAATGCACGAAGTATAGAAGGATTTTTACCTGGATTAAATATAAATAATATATTGAAGAAATTACAACAGATATGTGCACCACAATCATACATTAGGTTTATGTTTAGGTTCCTAAACGGGCTCCTTCCTACTAAGGCCCTGCTGAATAGTAGGCTCCATGTGAACTTGGAACTAATATGCGTGTTATGTAAAATAAAGGAAGATAGCTTATTGCACTTATTTGAGGAGTGTAAGGCCCTTTGGCACATTAGAAATAAAGTGTTTCATAAACCAATAATAAACTTAAATAAAATAGTAAAAAGAAACTTTGTGAACTTTAATCCACATAACACATTGGCAATAATACATACATTGAAAACAATATAAAAAGTATAACTGGTTGAAAAAACTAGATAAAGATTGGACCAAATACTTTAATCAATACCTAAGATACCTACCGAAGAAATTATGGTCAAAATATGTGTGGATGTATGCCGACACTGTGAAGTGTGGGATTGATAATCTAAATCAAAATGTTTATAGAAGACCTGGATATATAATGATGTTCTCTGCATTTGCATAGCGTAGTGTTTTTAAAGTAGTGAAATAATTATTATGTATATCTGATAGTTAAACCATGTGGTTTATTTGAAAAATTGTATATAAAATTTGTGTTATTAATAAAGAATATACTTTAAATAAATAAAATTTTTTAGAATATTTACATTTATAAATTAAAGACTAATAAATAAAATTTTTTAGAATATTTACATTTATAAATTAAAGACTTTTTTATTACTCCAATATTGTGAGAAGAATCTTTTAATGCTTTAAAACTGAGAAAAAGTTTTTTGATTTTAGTTATTCACTGTCATGATTGATATTTGTTTGGGGGTGTACTTTCCTCAGCTAACAGAAGTTTTTTCATTTGGTTAAACTTGCTGTAAATATTTACACAATTTTAAATGAAACTTTTTGCTTTTGGTTGATTACTACAATTTTTAATTGTAAGTTCTAATGGGAACCTCACATATAATGTTATAATTTCAAATGGCAGCAACATCAACAATTCTTTTCCTTTTAATACTTCTAACTTTACATTTAAGCATTTTCTTTTCAATTTAGAAAATATTATTTGCAAAATAATTGTATGCTTGAAATGTTGAAAATGGTCATGAATTATTAAACAATTTCTGTATTTTTTTTTATGTGCTTTTATTTAACTTTTTTTGTCTGCTTGCCTGTCCAATGAAATTTTACAAATCAATTTTCATCCACTTCCCTAATTTCCAATCTAGTTGAATTTTGAATTCATATAGCAAAGAAACTTAAGGGTGATAAATATGTAAATATAGTCTAAAATAAATATATAGATTCTACTATAAAGGTGAATATTGACATTAAAATCTGAGCTGCATATAATTGATTTCTTTCCAAACAATTTAATGAACTACTATGTTGAAACAGTTAAATGACATGAGCCAAATGAATGATGCTAATCATGTTAGCTAGATGATTTTAACTAGTTTCATATGAATAATTAACATATACATTACTCTCCAATTATGCTTTTCTGAAAATTAAATTATCTCTAATGAGTGCTGCCTATAATCTAGATTATAGAGCCATGATCAACCACATAGTGAATTTACTTCATTTGAATCTTTACTTCTATATCTTTATAGACAGTGGTAATTAGTTATCATACTTTTAACTCAGTACTTTATATCTGATTAACACATTCATTGATTAGTAGTGTATAACTCAATTTCATTTAATTTTTTACTCAAATAGTGAATAGAATTGGGAGCTTTAAGCATTGACAAATAATTTAATAAAATAGTTTGAACATTATATAAAATGAAAATTTCATAAATCAAATAATGTTGATAACACATAATAATATTCATATCCATTTTAAAATAATGTTTCGAAGATTAGTATGTACATATTCATTGTATTCCCATTTCTACTATAACAGATATCGGTCTAAAATATACATAAAATTTTTTACATTCTATAAAAGGAAGACTATACTGATATAATTTTTATAGTATATAAACAAATGAAGTAAATTATGTCTAAACTCAAATCAAATTTTTTTCTCTTGAAATTGAAATGCAGGCTCCTAATCTCTAAATACAAAACATGTTACATGGAGAAAAGAACAAAGTATTACATTTCAAATATTAATAAAACACTAAATATTAACAGTGAACACATAATTAAAATTAATAATAATAAAAAATTTATGAATTTCATCAAATAAATAAGTAAGCAAACAAATAAATAAATGTTCTCACCTATGTGAATTTTAGAGTTAGAATTCTAGTTTAACTTCAGAAATTTGCTTATGACTTATTGTATTTTGTAGGTTATTCAAACTATATATGTGCACATTGTAGACTTCACATTCTAATATATATTTTGTGATGAAATACCTTCCTTGTTTTGAGATTATTTCCTTTCAACAATTAAGCTTTTCCTACATTTTCATGATGATGTATTGTTTGGTAGATAGTTCTTCATATTTAGCCTGACACATTATAATAAGAGAGGCAGGCATGTTCAACAATTGGATACAATACTTATGAAGATCTGGCAGACTACATGATACCAGGATTGGTTACAACTGGTACAATTAAGGGATCTAGCCACATGTTTAAATGACTGCAGCAACATAGTGAAAATTTTGCTATATAACTTAAGTTTTTACATGATTACCAGGATCTTTTTATTTCATAGCAACTATATATTAAATTGCTGGTTAGAACTTTTTTTGTTGTTAAGTATATTTACAGAAAACCTGTGTGAATATTAGACAACTATTAAATGCTGGAACATTGATTTCTCTCTAATGAATGAGATCCAACTTAAATACTTTTTGAATGAATGAAGGAACCAAGACTAAACATTAAAAGCATTGTTTCATAATCCCTCACTGTTTTTATTTACATTTTTACTAATTAACTACGTGCATGTTTTTCTATTTATCAGAAAATTAGCTTTATTGTCATCTTCAAATTTATTTAACTAAGCTGTTTAGTGGATTAGTCAAATTCCTAAAAATTTCTATTACACTTTTGATCAACTTAAGAAATAAAAAAATTAAATTTTTATTTCAAAACCATTTTTTTTTTAAACATAAATTTTGAATAATATTATTTGTCCATAAAAACTAATTTGGTTCAATATTAGAGCATATTCTATATTGTAATATTAATTTATAATTTATTAATGGTGATGTGATGTATTGTGGCTTCTCCTTAAACGAAGTCAAGAATATCTCAGCAATTATACCCAGATAAACCTATTAACCACTTAATTTTCCATTCCCCACTCTAAATTTTCCCATATTCTGATCCATCTCATTTCCACAACATAATCTTTGTCAACTCCATAACCTTTATATCTAAATCCCCTTTATCTTTTCCCAAACCCAGCATAAAAATCAATAATTCACTTTCTGTATAATCACTTTTTTCATATTCTTCCATAACTTCATTATATGTACCCTTTCTGTTTTCAAGCATTTACATTCAATTAGCAAATGCCTAATATTTTCTATTTCTTCCTTACATAATTTACAAAATAAATCACCCATTTTTTTTCATTTACATGTATATTCTCTTGTAGCTAAAGATCCCGTTCGAGCCTTAAATAATAAACTATTTTCCTTACTATTATCATATATTAACTCACACCTAATATTCTGTTTATTTCTATATATATTTAAACTCTTTTTACTCTCCATACTATTTCTCCATCTCTCTACCTTCCTATTCTTTATTAATAAATCTATTCTTTATCCCATTCCTTACTACTACAACACTCAACAATCCTCTTAACACAATCATCCTATCTTTTGTACAAATATACTGATATAAATTCTTTATCCAAATCTTTTGCATACCGCATTACCTTTCTCACCCATCTTGTTACCTGCCCTTCACTCATAACCCAATTAAATATTATTTTGGCTATTCTTTTATTATCCATAAACTGCAATCTACCAAACATTTTTATTTTACTTTTTGCATCTCTCATATGAAAACTTGACTATCCCATTTCTCCTTGAATTGCCTCTCTTGCTGTCCATACATCTGCATCCAATGCATGTCTTCCTACTTCCCTTTGAACTTTTTCTAAGTAATTTAATACCTCTTTACTAACATATAATGCATCATTACCATATGTTAACCCTGTTACAGCAACTCCTTTCCATATAATTCTAACTACATCATATTTATTATATGAAAACACTGTTAATTTCTTTATCAATCCCTTTCTTTTCTTTGCTTCATTTATCAATTTTTTCTCCCATTCATCCAAATAATTTTTCTGATTACTTAAAATAATTCCCAAATAACTATATCTATTCACCACACTTAACTTAATATCTCCCAATAAAAATTCTACATCTTCTCTTTCCTCAGTATTAACCATCATTATATTTGATTTTTCTTCACTAAATTTAATCCCCATCTCTTTACCCATCCTTGCACATGTTCTCAGCATAACTTCCATAACTTCTCTTCTTTCTGCACACAAAAATATATCCGCAAAAAAAAAGACCTGACAAAATATATACTCCCTTACTACCTATTAACGGTATCTCTATCCCTCTTTCTAATCTTCCTATTGCTCTTTCCATTTCACTCAAATACAACACAAACAAAATAGGTGACATAGGGCATCCTCGCCTTAGTCCCACCCCATTTTTAACTTTAACTGATTCTATATTCCCTAATTAATATATATAATAATTATTATCATATAATTTTTTAATAATATCTATTAAAGCTTCATCCATTCCCAAATTTGCTAAACTTATCCATAATTTCTATTTACTCTATCATATGCCTTCTCTATATCTATAAAACTCATATATAATTGTTTACCTGAATTCCTACTCATATCCATAAGTTGTGTAACTACAAATAAACTATCTCTTGTATGCCTATCTAATCTAAAACCTTCTTGCATTTCCCCCACTACATTATTCCCTTCCATGCATTTACAACTCTTCTAGCCACCATATACGAGAAAACTTTATATAAAACTGATGTTACCGCTATTGGTCTATAATTATTCAACTTTCTATGTTCCTTACCCTTTCCTTTAAATAATAATCTTACTCTTGTATTACTTCAACTACTTGGGAAAACTATTCTGTGTCATTTTATTAAAACAGGATAATAACTTTACTTTTTCCCTATATCCTAAATTCATTACCATCCATCCATCTAAACCTCTTGCCTTTCCACTTTTCAATTTCTATAATATATGAACATTCCCAGGCCTTCCATTTTAATCATTTTGTGGTGTTTTTTGTTGTCAAAAAAAATAAAATACAAAAATCATGCTTTTTAATATTTTTTTTATTAATATAAACAAATTAAATGAAATAAGCATATGTGAACTAAAATCAACAAATTTCAATTTTATTATGTTTTTTTTTTATTTAAAAAAATAATCGTAACAAAAATAAAAGTTCTTATTTCTTACATTTTCATTTTTACATAGAAACAGCAACAAATACTAAAATGGTTTTAAAGTTATTCTGCTTTTTTTTTTTAACATGCTATTTGTTTTAAAAAACAATTTTTAATTTTATTAGTCTTTTACATTTTCATTTTTACATAGAAACAACAAGAAATACTAAAATGGTTTTAAATTTATTACGCTTACCATGCTATTTGTTTTAAAAAACAATTTTCAATTTGATTAGTTTTTTTTTGTGTTACGCCACATTTTTTTTTTTGTTTAAAAATCAATAATCGGAACAAAAAGTAAAAGTTCTTAGTCTTTCTTTTACATTTTTACAGAGAAACAGCAACAAATACTAAAATGGCTTTAAACTTATTAAGATTTTTTTTTAAATATGCTTTTTTAGTTTAAAAAAATAAATCGCAATTTTATTATTGTTTTTTTTATTGTGTTACCTGCTATTTTTTGTTTCAAAAATAATGGCAACAAAAAGTAAAACTTGTTAGCCTTTACACTTACCATGGTATATGTTTTAAAAAAACAATTTTCAATTTGATTACATCTTTTTTTGTGTTATGCAGCTTTTTTTTTTTTTTGCTTAAAAATCAATAATTGGAACAAAAAGTAAAAGTTCTTAGTCTTTCTTTAACATTTTCATTTTTACAGAGAAACAGTTTAACAAATACTAAAATGGCTTTAAACTTATTAAGCTTTTTTTTTTTTTTTAATGTCCTTTTTTGTTTTAACAAAAAAAAAATTGCAATTTTATTACTGTTTTTTTGTGTTACTTGCTATTTTTTGTTTTAAAAATAATGGCAACAAAAAGTAAAACTTGTTAGCCTTTCTTTTTTAAACTAAACAACAACAACAAATTAAAAAAATATTACAAATAATATGCTTCTTGAGTTTTTAAAAACCAGTTTAAAACTTTTGAAGCTTTTTTACACTAACAACAACCAAAATGAAAGAGCAACAACTTTTAAACCGGTTTTCTTTTCAAAAAAGAACTACAACAACAGATCTTAAATATCTTCAAAATACAGGAACAATTTCAAACGGTATTTGTAAAAAGGAAATTTTTATTAGGTAAACATTTAAAAATGAAAACATTTGTAAAAATAAGTCAAAAGAACAACATCAACAAATATTAAAAATATTCAAAATAACTTCGATTAACAAGAACAACTTCAAAAGCTATTTGTAAAATCCTACTGGGAGTGCCATGTCAAAGACATTTCCGAAAGGATGGCCAGGAAAACATCTTCATCTTTGTGGAGATGTCGCCACAAATTTTGCAAGGTAGTTTGGCAGAACTTGACAGTGAGTTCCACGTTGTTTCATATTTTTCCACTTTAAAAGATCCCAAAGATGCTCAATGGTTTGCATGTGAGTGCCTGTGGAAGGGTCCACAAAGTTGTAGGTGTGATTCACTGTCAGATGATGGATTCCTGATGCCTCAAGATCAGCGGACTTATAACCCTTCCAACATTCCGAGAAGATAGTCGATCTGGACTTGATGTTGTCTTTCAGGGCCAGCAAAAGTGTGGATGCAGATCGGCAAGGAACACATTTTCTCACGGCACCCCTCCCCCCAAATCCACTGTTGAGGTAGTACTCTTCCCTGATGGTTTTTCCTCCTGCTAAAGAGTTTCATACACGAGCTGCCAAACTGTCAGAACACAGCTCCCACAGACCGCTGGTCCAATGTAAAATGGCATTTCTGTCGATCGACAGTTCTGTCTGGATGACTTGGACACTCAGCTGTTCGCGGCTCCAGTAATATATAACGTACTGCTTGAACCAACGGTATTCTGGAGCCATCAAACCAACTCATCTTTCGAACGGAACATGTTCGCTTGCACGAATGCAATGGACAGCAAAATTGAGCAGTTCCTTTAGATTGCTGATCCACAAACATATTTCTTTGAATGTAGAAACACATTAATTCTTTGCAAATATGATACAGCATCTGATTCTGTTGCTAGTAAATCACAGAATTGAACATGATGTGTGATTTCCTGCGCCATTTTGTTGGTCTCGTGGAATGTTACTGACAGTACATTACTTGACACTTTATATAATTCAAACTGTCTTCACACATCTATCTGGACAAGGTTTTGCCACTTAAAACTTCAATACAGAATGGTGTAAAGAGTCGGATAACTATTACTTAAAAAGATCGCAACACTTCAATATTAAAAAAAAAAAAAGTTAAATAAAAAAACCATTTTCATACAATTCAAATCCTCACACGAAGCCATAAAAATGTATGAAGTGTGCAAATTCGCAAAAATTATTTACTGCGATATGACAAAGCGACCTGCAATCTGTAACACAAAACAAATATTGTATTATAGTTAAATGCGTGTTCGAACATACTTTCGGCAGTAGAAACTGGATTTTTATGTGCTTTAGCACGTAAACGGCATCATCAGGCGACGTCTTTGTCTAACAAATTACTACCCAATAAAAATAACTGCATACTCTTATTATTCCCCCCCCCCCAATAAATCCCAAATGAACTAATAAAATACTCAACAATGAGTGATCCTCTTTCAATGTTTTTACTTAACTGCAGATAGTGAGTTTTCTTACATGTACTTTATTTAATAATGTTAAATGAAGATTTGAGAGATTTTTCAAGTATATGCTCATTCATTACATAACAGCTTGAAATTTAATAATTGAATCAACTATATGTAATAAATAATGTCAGCATTCCCAAAGACAATACATTTTTTTAGAGTTTGTAAACATTTTTAGCAAAAATTAGTGGACATATTTAAATTTTAAAGTTTCAATAGGATTCAATACCTTTTTTAAACTATTACCATCTAGGAGTATTGAATTTTATGTAAACTTCATTCCTAATTTTTGTAACTGTATAAAATTAAAAAATAGAAAATAAAAAAAAAATGTATAAAAATATTTGAACACCTTTATTCACATAAATATACTAAAAAGTAATAAGAAAAAAGGCATTGAAAGATAAAAAAGAAATTTTTTTCAGCTTTTACAGTATTCCTATTATGTGGTCAAATAAAAACATGCATCGCTCATGTTATTTTTCAGTGAGAAGTGTGTACTTTTATTTTGATTTCATGTTGTCAAGAATACTAGGAAAGCAGAAGAAAATTTATATTTTACTTTTTAGTCATTTTTTAATGTATTTATATGAATAAAAGCATTTCTTTAATTTTTTTAATTTATTTTATTTTTATTTTTTAATTGTTGGCACATAGTGCTTCTAATCCATGAAGTAATGAAGTTTTTACGGCTTACAATTATTCCGTCTTGGTCATGCTAATTTATGTTCTATGAACATGTGAAATTTAAACTATGATAATAGAAAACTAAAGAAACCTCATTTATCAGTTTGTCAAGCTCTTAATAATAAGAAAATGCCAGAATTTTATCTAAAACAGATTTTGTTTTATTTAAAAGTTAAAAATGAAATACATGCATTTAATCAATGTGATGTTTGATACCAATAGAGTCAAGAATTTGCATTCCATGTTTTGTTTATTGATTCTTTAAACATTGGCTCGATGATGGCTCTATAAAGTAAGAAAAAAATACAGTCACTTGTAAGTATCATTGACTTTTATAAAAAAAAACAAAATAATGAGCAGCTACAAATTTCTTATTTTTCATACAAGAAATTATCTTTTTTATTTTTGTTTATTCAATACAAAATTACAATAAAATAATGAAATAAAGTGAACTGGCTTTGTAACAATGAATAAAAGCTTTAAAATGAAAATTATTTAATTTGATTACTACTGCTGCCCTTAAACTGAGAGCATATCTTGAAGAAAAATTAAAAGATCTAGTTCATTGCTGCTTTGTCTAAATATTTTCTAGCATATGTGATCCAGATGAGATACTAAATAGTTCAGCGGATGTTCCTCATATCTTGAGAGCCACATTTGATACAAGGTAGTTCTTCAATATTATTAAGAAAATTGTTGTAGCTTAAATATTCCAATGCATTTTTTTCATTAACAATTATTTTTTTATAGAAATCATTGATTTAAAACATGTTTTTTTTTCAAATAATAGTCAGCAAGTCAACAACTTTCTTAAGATAAAAATGGCTATCGTTCTGATATCACTGAGTCTAAATAAAAACAAGGTTTATTTTTATATTTCTTTTTAAAAAAAAAAAATGAACAAGTAATAATAATAATAAAATGATATAAATGAACATTAAATTTATTTTTACATTAATTTCTGAATAGTTAAAAAGTATTTATTATAATAACAATTATGTAAATGCTTCATTTTTATATTTTATTTTCTGGAATATTTTTTAAGTACATATATAAAGTACAATGAATTTTAAATCTATTAATTAGTTATTTCAGTATTTTTAATTCCTTAAAAGTTCTAAAAAATGGAGTAAATTAAAATGAAATGTTGGTATCCTACTATTGGTACTGCTGTTTTTTTTTCATGTGTCATAGCATCAGCCGGGAAGCTAACCCGGGACAACTGCCTGTAAAGCAGCCGTCGCTGATCCTCTCGATCACCAATGCTTGACCCTGGTGTTTTTTATGTTCAAAAAAACACATAATTATATTCTGAATATAATTATAAAAATCATTACATTTAATAATTGTGTGTATTTCATCATTCATTCTTCAAAATAAAACAAAATTTTAGACTTATGATACATGGTTAATGATATTCAAGGACATGGCATATTTGCTAAATTGGATTCCCTGAAATCATTCTGATAAGCTTTGTATTGTTTATATTTCAGAAATTGACTTATATTTTATATTATTTTATTTTATATAGAGCTCAGTAGAGAGTTTTACAATTCACATTTTATATAGAGTTCAGTACTTTTTTAATATTTTTGATTTATATGTTATAGCTCTTTTAATACAATAAATTGTATAACTCATTGTTTATATATTCATAGAACACTACTTCACCAGATCATGATTGGGTAATTGCAAAATATGACAAACTCTTGTGCTTCACTGAACAGAAGCACTACAGATTGGAAACATTTAAAATATTCTTTCAAAAAAATACATGGTTTGAAAGTGATGGCCATTTGCAGTATTATGGCATCACATACAGTTTCATCATAAGCATTTTCTGACAACAATAATTTTTAAACTTAAAAGAAAATTCTGTAATTACAGTATATATGCAAAAGTTATCATCTGCCATTTGAAAATACATTACTATACATGACCCCACCTTTAGAACTTATGGTAAGAAATGGTAATAAAATAAGTTCAAATAAAATTTTAATCAATTTATTCTAAGAAAACAAACTTTTCGTTGTTAAAGGAATTTACCCATGAGATCAAAAACTAAGAAAAAAAAAATAGAAGCCATTTTTAATTTATAAATATCAAAATCCTGAAAATTACTGTCACATATTCATTATTAATTTTATGAAAATTAATTAATTAATATTTTATTTTGCAGTTAAAAGGAGTTTAATATAAATTGCTTATAGGAAGGAGAGGGAAACAAGTTTAATTATCTAATTTTTAATTATGTAAAGACATTGTTAACTTTTTTTATTATTATTTCACTAAAACTTGAGCTTTTGTATTGTTTATTAATTTACCTCTTTTCCTTATTTTAAATAAATATACAATATAATAGAACGTTAATGTAAAAGTAAATATTGCAATTTTATTATTTAAGGAGCAGTTTAAATGTTATTAATATTATTTTTATGAATATTTGACTCCTATTACTTATAAATGTAATCTTTATATTTTTTCTGAAAACAATCAAGCATGAAGATTGCAGAACTTTTATAAATATATAATATTTGTAAACCATTATATTTTTTTAAATGAAAGAAACAAATGTAAAAAAAGACAAAATTAATATGAGATTACAAAAATGTATATTTATTAAAGATTTGAGTTGAGTTTATAATTGATTAAAAAATTTTATATTGTGTTTTAATATGTTTTGCTGTAACACAAATAAAAGTTGTTTATTATTCTTTTTTTTTTTTAAAAAAAGATTAATATTTTATTCTGCAGTTATAAATTCTCACATATTTTTCATCCTTTTTAAAGAAAAGAGTGGTCAAATATTTTCAAAATTTTATATTGGTATATTTTAATTGTTTACAAAATGCACTATGTGTATCACGTTAAGGTGCAATGTAGTTTAATTTTTATTTTAGCTCAACTTCTACCATGTTTCCAATTCTAATTTCACCTTGTGATAAGGAGAATGTGTGTAGCTGTCAAGAGGAATTCTTGCACTCTGTACAGGTAAATTTTCGGCATGTATATTGTTTTGGTGCAGCTATTAAGAACTTTTGCTTCAGATATTTTTATTTTATACATACACAATATATTTTAAAATCATTGAAGTGGACTCATTTTAATTGTGATTACTTTCAAAAAATAGATTTTTATGCTATTTTGAAATTATTTTTATTTAAATATTTCCATAATTTTAAATTTTAGATAGATTAATGTATCTGTTAATTGATTTTGCAGCATATTGGTGTCATAAATGTAAACAATTTTAATACTGTTATGTTATTTCAGTTGTATATATATGTGTGTGCGTGGTAGCTAAGGCATTGCTGTATACTGTGTAGATGTGGGTATATATATTTGTATCATCATTATGATCATCATTTTCAACCATTATTGATTCATTGCAAGATGAAGATCTATTAAGTTTAATCCAACTTCAGCAATCTTTAGTCTCTCTTCAAACTTACTAGCATATTTCCTTATTTCATCCTTTTCACATATGGTCTCTTTGTAGATCTTTCACAATTTCTTTAGATTCAATTTAAAACTTCAACTGGTCCATCGATTATGATCTTTTTTAACAATAGGTCTAGCCCATATCTATTTCAATTTCGTAATTCTTTCAATGATTTCAGTGATGTGTATTTTATTTGAAGTTCTTTCTTGTTAATCCTAATATACATCTCTTCATACTTTGTTGAGTAGTCTGAAGTCTCTGAATTGTTCTTCTGTTAAGTGTGCAAGTTTCAGATCCGTAAGTAAAAACGGGTAAGATGCATATATTAAAAACCTTCCTTCTCAAACATAGTTCTGTTTTCTTTTAACAAAGTTATTTTTAATAAAAGTACTCCATCCAAGTTTAATTCTTTGGTTGATTTCATCCATGTTTCCATCTGTATTTATAAACTGACAAAAATATTTGTAATTGTTAACTTTTTCTAATTCATAATTTCTTCTGAGAAAATTCATTGAACATTACTTTAATCTTTTTAGCATTTATCTTTAGTCCTATTTTGTTAATTTCATCTTATAATTAGCAACATTTCTTGAAACTCTAAAGCATCATTTGTAAAAATAGCCATATCACCTGCAAAATTTAGATGATATAAATAATCTTCATTTATATTGTACCCTCACTTCCAGAAATATATAGTATAATAAAATGTGACTAGCTCAGATAAATGGTTATGCTCGGCTAAAATGTGTATAATTACTACTAAAGATATTTTACAATACTGTATCTTATCAAACTAGTTCTAATTACCAAGATCACAATACGGTTCAATGTTATAAACTAAATAAATAAATATTTACTAAATCATGAGACTATGAAGTAAGCTTACAAGTGGCAGTACGAATTACATTGAGCCAATATCCCAACACTATTCCCTCTTTCATTGAGCCAATATCCCAACACTATTCCCTCTTTCATTACCTCGACTAATAAACCTATAGCATTCCTATGTCTTTACCAATAATTAATTAATTAAAGTAATATTAATAAATAGATTTTAATCTCTTATCTCAAAATAATCTAACTAAAATAATCTCAGGTTCTTTTAACATTAATTCTAGGGAATTAAGACTCCTGTAGTTAAGCATGATAAGGGATTTAATATCTATCTTAACTACACCTAACTTATAACAATAATAATAAATAAATAATACTAATAATCTTCTATGTATAATTTAATTTTATCTATTCTCTTTTCTTATAGTAATAGTCATTAATAACAAGAAGTCAGGAATATACATGACTTGATCTTCATGTAGTATCTTAAATAAAAATAATGTAGAATTTTATAATTTAATAATATGTGGCAAAGGATAATATTATAATCTTGTGTAATATATTGTAATTACCTTACGACCATTATAACAATAATATGCTAATATCAATAAATTTATAGAAAAATCATATTAAGAGAATATTTTACCTCTCAAATAATAATTTTATTCATACTGTGCAAATATTGTTTTAATTTAAATTATCTATTGTCATATGTTGCGGTGTACAATAATTGATTCGACACATAATTTTATAAACAAGTTTAACAAATTTTATTACATTAACTTTAATAAACAGCTTATTTACACTCCAAGAGGAAAAAATAAAATAATAAAAAAATATCTTACATTATTATAATTTCTATTACCCAAATTACTCAAATATTTTAAACATTTATTAAAAATTTGTAAAAATAATAATTAATAATATTTGAGGACCTACATCACATTTTAAAACATCATTTACACACTGCAGTATGTTTTCATCAAAAATATACATCATTTATGAAAAACATTAAAAAAAAACAACAACTAAAAAATGTTTATTCCAGTTAAATATACCATAGATATATTCCACTATAATACAGTTATCATATATTACATCTTCTAATGAGTATTAATTTAATATTAACTAAATGTATGTGTTGACGTAATTCATTAATATTGAATAGTATTTATCAAATATAATTATTTATTTTATTCCTATGTTGTTATATTATAATATACCATTTATTAAAATATGCAATGCATGTATGTTTTTTTTAAAAAAAAAATACTTAAAGTTGTTCAACAATTTTGCAAAACAAACTTCACTTATAAATTACACATCTTCATAAAATTACTCTATTAAAATATAAAAATTCTATGATTTTTTTTTATTTAACTTTTATTCTCTATCTCACTTGAATTGATCTTATTTACATAACTGCTAAGATCATATACTATTCCTATTTTATACTAACAAAATTCTACATTTAAGTATCATTTTAATCTCATTTTAATTTATTTTCAATTCACTATTTTTTTAAAATTACTATATCAACTCATTCCTATACTTCAGTCAAAATTCTTACAATATACTTTTAAATCAATAAATAAATTTGCATATAAAGATATTAATTTAAACTGTCCAATAAAAAAAGATTATTTCACTTCCTAATAATTTGTGAACAAAATACAAAAAATGACTCGTACCAATATAATAAATCAATACTTTAATCATGTAACAGAAATACTAAAGTTCAGTTACGAAAGAATCATACAATTACTTCCCTCATTAAGTTATAATAGATTTGTACTATAAAATAAAAGTATGCATATTTTAAAAATAAAATAAATTTCTATAAATCATATATGTGTACAATGTATTCACATATCCATACATTCATACAAAAATCATATAATATTTGGTTCATCTAAAGAGAAGAAAACAAAATACATCAAATTATTAATATTTTACAACTATTACCATATGTGATATTCCCACTTGTTAAACACTTAGCCGATGTCTTCTCGATCCATAAATTAACAAAAATAATGTGTAACATTCATACATTTAAAAAAAAAATCCTTTATGAAATTAAGTATTATATTAGTAAATAATTAATCTTTATGTACCTTTCCTATCCCTAATAACTAAATATGAAATGTAATATTAATGTTATTTAAATGAATCAAAACAAACTTATATTTACGTAACATTCCAGCGATAAATATTCAAAAATTAAAACGTTCTATTTCCTCGGGTAATGAAATTTCCCCAACAACCACTTCCTCTTCCGCGTAGCACATGTTTAAATAGTTCCAACAAATAAGATGAACGAAAATTTTTTTATAAAAAATAAATAAGTTCCACCATAAAAAATAAACAAATAAGTAAGTCGACTTTAAAGGATCTGGATTTATTAATAAAAAAAAAAAATTCTTCAAAAGTTATATTATTTTCCTAGGATTCTCTGATGGCTTGTGGTATTTTTAAAACTATGATGAAATTGATTCAGGCATCCATATCTACTTATTGCGTATTTCTTAAAATGTATTTTCGACAAAATTAATTTTTTATATCCTTCTGTATATCCAGCATACAGAATTTAGTACCAAGATGTTTTTCCTATCCATCTACAGGTATTTATTTTTTATTAAAATTTTCCAAAATATCATCTTTCAAGAATTATTATAATGTTTATAGTCTTTTAAAAAACAATAAAGACTTAATATGTTATGTATTCTAATAATTATCTGCATTCTTCATCTTTTATTTAAAGACAATTTTAAAAACATTATTTAAAATACTCTCTTCATAAAGAAGTATTTTCCGTATTTTAAAAAAAATATTCTTAAAGTTATCACAAGTTTTTGAATTTATTTCTTTTTTTATACCGTATTACCTTCTGGTCTCGTATAAATATTATCTTTCCAACATAAAATATTTTATACTTTTAATTTCTTGTAGATCTTTCCTTTTTAATCTTACATATAATGTCCAACATGTTAACATACACAAATTATTGATTTTAGTTAACATTGTTACAATTATATTTTTGATCAACCATTTCCAGCATTTTTTATATAAATAAGTATTTAACGGTGATATTTCCATACTATCTGAGAGTAAAATTAGGCTTTGACAAAAATGGTAGGCAAGGAATTATAACTTTTTAGCACTGCATATTCATAACTGCACAATTTTTTATTTTATTTAATTACTTTCTTTATGAAATGATAAGTTATTAAGAGAGCTGTTGTAGCATTACACTTGGCTATATTAGATGGCACACTTAACTGACAGAAAGAAAGAGCACCCCAAAACAATTGAGCCTTGGCTTTTATACCGGAATAAATTACTCACTTGATTGGTTAACTAAACAATGACCTGCTAGCTTATTTACATACCTAGCCAACAATGCAGGATCAAAACTAAAAATAAATAATGACTCATCTAATATTTATTATTTATTACATTATTTAATTCCCAAATTAATTTTTATCTTTTATTTAAATCCATTAAACACTTTAAAAAAAATATCTTTTTACTTTATCTCACTTTTAGTTTTTTTTAATGGATTTATTTTCCCAAACAAACTAAAAATCTACTTTTATTCATTATATTCATTTTTAAAACAAAAAATATGATTTAATATTTTATACTAACTAATTTTATTTTTATCTCGTGATAGTCAAATATAATATTTCAATCCTATAATAGAATTTTAAAACAGTTTTGCAACTTTACTAAAAAAACCTGCAAACACATGTGTATAGATGTCTATATGTCACATAACTTACAACCCAGATAGAACGCTTCAAATTTCTCTGGAAACAAAATAAATAATTTAATTTACAGAAAAAAAATATATTTTATAAAAAATAATAATATAACAAATTTTAAAACAATAATTTTAATATCACAAAATTCGAATATCCATTTTTTTTTTACAATACTACCTTTAAATAAATATTTTAACTTCAATTATTAAATATTAATTTTTATTACTAAATTATACTATTTAATTAATTTTAAGTTATTACTTTTAAAATTTGGCTTTAAACATTTATTTACAAAACTTATTAATGCAGTATATATCATGGCCAGTTTTCCCAACCATATAATATTACCATTCATCCTTATTTAACCGTTTTTCTCAAATATTAGCATAATTTTACACATCAAATATTCTTATTTTACTTTAATTAGACTTTTAAAAGATTATTAACAAAACATCAACATCACACCACTGAAATACATCTTATATTTAATTTTTTTTAGTAAAATTAATTAAACAATTTATTAAGACCTAAACAAAAGGATACAATATATATTACCTTAGCTTCCCATTTTAATCTACAAAATACTTCTTGTATAACTGCTGTAAAAAGTTTTGGAAATATGGAATCATCATACATTAATTTTTAATATTAATCTTAATATCAGATAATTACTAATTACTGCTATTGCCTTTTGATATTCTTCAGAATATGTGCTCTGGGTCTAAACTTTGATGTCCAATACTTTAATCATATAAAAATGGTTATAGAGTCAAATGCCTTTTCATAATCTACAAATCCAAAGCTTAATGGAAACTCATATGCTTTGGTTCTTGCTATAATTTCTCTCAATTTTTGGAAGTCATCCACTTTCCTAAAAATACTTTTAAATCTAGCTTAGCTTTTTTGGTCGATTAGAATCGAAATTCACTATAGACAAGTTGTAATTATATTGGTAAAGATTTTGTATAGAACTGATAGAAGACAGATCCATAATTTGTAAAAAGAAATTTCATCACTTTTCTTAAATGACAACATTGCTTATACCTTCTTCCAATCATTGATGCTTGTTTATTATTTAGACATTTGATAAATAATTTTGCCAACAAGTTTTTCAGCTCTTTTTTTTAAATATCATTAATAATTTCCATCATTTTCTGGAACTGTCACCTTCCTCATAGATTGAAATACACATCTCATTTTCATATCTTTTTTTAATAATAGTTTTATATTTTCTTATTGCAGAAACAACTTTTTTTCCAAATGTTATTTTTGAGACTTATTATCTTCTGTAGTTTTTCTTGCCAATTCACAATTATATTTTTTTGTATCATTATTAAATATTATTTTACAAAATTAGATATTCAATTCTTAGTGGATCATTTTTAAAATGTTCATATTTCTTCTTTTCTAGATATATGTTGTTATTTCTTTTATTTAAACAGTTTATAAATTGTTTTTTTTTTAAAAAAAAAAAAAAAATTGTAATTGGTATTGGGCTTAATATATAAAATGGCTATGAATCTTCTTAAGTTAGGTGAAAATGCCTCACTAAACTTGGTCGCCATTATACACTTATAATTAAGCATTTCATTTTATGTATATTAAAGACAAAAAAAAAAAAAGAAACAAAAACGCAGAAAGCGAAAATCCCCTCCCCCCCTTGATTAATAATGCAGTGTTATCAAAATTAAGTTCTAGTTAATTGGTATAGGACTTGAGATTTAATGATTAAAGATTTGATTTAGTTTTCTTTTGTTAAAAAAAAAAAAGAGAGAGACTCTTATCTATATTTCTTTGCCATATATATTTCTCCTTAATTCAATTCAAAAAAGGTTACAAACATATATGTATATTTTTTAAGAATGTAAAATAACAAAACTTTCGTTTTTCATCTAGCTGTAAAAGAGAGACTACAGTCACCCATAAAAAGGACATCAACTAATTTTTTTAACATGTCCGCCCCTTTGCCTAAGTGATTTAATTGTATTGGAAATTAAAATAACAATTATTTTATAAGGGATTTTTTTTTGGTTAGACTTTCGTAATGTTTTGTATATGTTTACCAACTAAGATTTTCCTTTTAAATATAAAGGTCGTTGGACTGTATTTATATTATATTGCATACTGGGTGATCTGTGGGCATCTCTCTGCACATTTCGGCGCTTTCCTCACCAAGTCTACATAAGCTAACATACTCACCTCGGGATCGCAATGAAGATTAATAAAAATTGGATCTCATCGCTTTCATATATATACAACTGGACATAAGCAACAAAGCTCCATGCCTGAATTCGGATCTCGCAGTTAGTGAACGAATTTCATTTTCTCTAATTCACTTTATAGGTGGAGAGCTATTTAGTCTCATGTTAGCCTCTTGGTAGCCATTTGTGTCTCAGGATTCATCATTTCTCACAATATTCTGTCATTTTAGTCTGCAATATTTTATATTTATATTTATTTTAAAGACTTTCTCTGCAGAATATTATTGAAGTGTCTAAATCAAGATTGAAAATATCCATGGGAGAGGGGGGGTCACTATTGAATTTTCTGTTAGTAGCAGAAGACAGTATTTTCAATGCTTTCCTAAGAATGTGTTAGTTAGTTTGGCTGGCTATCCGAATCATGTACTCTCACCATAGTGTTAATTATGGCTGTCTCTCTCTTTCAATTATGTAACCTGTCCACTGGCTAGACATGTTCCCAGCTTATAATGTGAAGTCATTTTTTTAAAGGGTCTTCCTTTCATATCTGGATATAATTGCAGGGAAATAGCCTGCAGCTCAACTAATCAATTCGTTGTACTCTGCAAATGTAAAATAATAAAAGTTTCTTGTCTTTCATTCACTATAATTAAAACCACATAGTACTGTTTTCTTTTTGTGATATATGTATGTATACCTGGTCATTATATATGTTAAAAATTCCTCCTTAGAGTCTTGTCTCTCCTTGACCACCGGGTATACATTAAGAATAAATTCTAGTGAGGTTTGGGGAGTAAGTCGCTTAGTAGCAATCTAGAGGAGTAGGTGAGGTTCGAACCCCCTCTACCTGCATTTCTAGGTTAGGTTAAAGCAGCTCTACTTTTCATACCGTTACAATATATATAATTTTAGTTATGATATATAAAAGAAGAAAACACAACTTTTAATCAAAATTACTCAAGAAAAAGCAAATCATTTCTTTCTTTAAATATATAAGAATTATAAATCAAATAGATCTATGTATTTAATTAAAACAGAAATATAGAAATGATTTAATAATAAAATAGTAATCAAGAAAAATTCAATGATAGTACAACTTATATATTATCTATTGATATGTCTGGATCTAAATGTCTCATTGTATATATAGAAACTGGTCAAAGCATTTTAAATACATCACATTCAGAATTATATATAATAGCATGAAAAAGTATAAGAGGGTAAGTCTTCTATTAACAAAAAAATTCTATGTAGATTTAATTGTAAATTGAGTTTAGTTTTTATACTGTCATTAAGAAGAATTAAAAAAAGAAATGAGTAACTTTTATTTATACAAAAATTGTGATTTCTGTCAAAGTTAAATAATTTTAACTTTTTTTTTAAAAAAAAAATCAATTTTATTATTTATAAAATTGTTAACTATAGTGTTACTATTAGAAATATTATATTTTAAATAATACTACAAAATCTTGTTGCATTATTTCCATTCTTATTGTTTCCTTTATTTTTTTTTTTTTGCTTCTGGAAACCAGTATCATAGAAATACAGTGAAGCCACATACTACACCATATCTTGTTTCAACTCCCCACCTCTTTTTTTGTTTACAACACATATAGCATATAACTGCTGATGTTTTATTGACAAGCCTTGATTATAATACAATAAGTATTGTTTATTTTACTGTAAATGTACAGTTCAATTCTTTTCAGCATTCACATATATCAGATGCTTTATGTTTATAGGATGCATATATAAATTAAGATCATAATATAAACAATTTAAAAAAAATAATGTTATTAATAATAGAGAAAACACATTTACATATATATTTACAATACTATGTGTTTGTGTTCAGTGATTCACCATTCTTTTTCATTGCAATTAAATACCTGTTCCAGACATTTTTTTTCTTATTCTAATTGTCAATATTTCTGTTCCATATAAAGTTGCATTCCTAATAAAATGTTTAATAAGCTTCTTTTAAATATAATTTGAATGGGTCTCTGAGTTATATTTTTAGATTAATTTATAAAGCTTTATCATCTATACTCATTTTTGGGAATCACATTATAGTCTTTTTCCAAAATTAAGATATGTTATATATTTAAGACATAAAATTATCGAAAAATATAGTTATTTATATACATGCATACATACACATTATACATATATATTGTGTAGGTAGCTAAAAATCGCTATCCAACAACCTACCTAAGCAATGTGGAATAATGAAATATTTTTTTTATTGGCTGGTAGAAAGATAAAAAGAGTTTGCTAGAGCACTTTTTGATGGTTTTATATTTTTTTCTTCTAAACAGTGGAATCACTACTTACTAAGTAGTTATTAATTAATGATGGGTAATTGACCGTAAAAAAAAAATATATACCCACATATATATATATATTTGTAATACAATTTTATTACTAAGAAAACGTCAATCTTAATAAAAAAAAAGTTGTACATAGTTATATATATGTTGATTGTTTGTTTTGTGTTAGTTAAATTGACAATGACTTAAATAAAAACAATAATTATAACAGTAGAAAGTGAATCAATATTTTAAATATAGAATTGACAATGACTTAAATAAAAACAATAATTATAACAGTAGAAAGTGAATCAATATTTTAAATATAGAATGAGATAAAAATATAAATTTATTTTAGAACGTGTTGTATTATTTTTTTTTAATTAATCAATGTAAAAAAATATTTTAAAAGCTGAAACGCTTGTTTTCAAATAATAGAAATAGCGGCAAGATAAAAAGGAAACAATTAAGAAATCGTCTGCTTTTTTTTTTTGGGCAGAAAAAAAAAAGATTGGTCAAGCTAGTTAGATCAGAAGGATTATATTTTTATATTGTTCTACAAAATAGACAATTTTTCTTAATTGATTCGACATTCGAATAAATAAAAATAAAAGAAATGGATGGAACATTAATCTGATTTATTCGATAGAGAAGTGGAAATCATTATTAATTCAAATTTTAAAAAAAAAGAAAAGTAACCTGATGTTTGTTTAAAAGGAACTGAAAAAAAACAAAGAAATTCAAACAGTTAAGTTTTATTCTGTCTACCGAAATATTTTATTAGACTATAAATTTATGTAAAGTTGTATATATATAGTTCAAGCATGAAATATTTTGGCTAAAGAGCATAATTGTATCGGGGTTGAGACATTGTTCCTATCGACTATGACCATATGAAAACATAAAGATATGACTGTCTACTGCCTGAGGAGTTGACATTTACATCGGATAAAAATCTCTGGGATGAATAACACCTAACTACACATAGACTGCCCACTGAAATACTTCAGGATGCTCTGTAAATCAAACTGGAGTTCAACCAACATCTATTTAACAAAATACATCAACCGTAAGGACTTTGTATAAAGGAAAATTGTAAATTATGTTTTATTTTATTTTTTATATCAATTTGTATCTTTTTATTTTTAATTTTTATCTCATCTTGTATTTAGAAAAAGCTGTTGCTAATTATATAGAGGGAGCAATCCAATATGGGAAAATATCAAGAGTAAGGGGGGGAGGGGGGATAGGTTGAAAAAATTTTTTTTTTTTTTTAATAAAGTTTAGATGATTTACTTTCTACTGACAGATGTGAGATAGAAATATGCACAAACAATTAAGTGCTTCACTAGGCTATTTTACGGTAAGAGATTTTTTTTAATTATTAATTTTTTAAAAGCCACTGATATAAAATATATACCACATGACACGACTAATTATATATATGTTACTAATATTTCTTAAGATAAATTGAATAAATGACTAACATTTTTCTTTTAAATAATATTCTTTATCTTATGTTCTATCATATTCTGTGTTGTGTTATCATTATATTTTTTCACGATTATTATATATGAGGTTGCAGTTAAATTTACTTAGAGTCGGCAATCTCATTGTGAATTAATTATTTGCTTTATTATGATGAGCCTAGACAATAGAAACTGTAAATATATAGAGATATCCAAGTAATTTATGGGCATCATTTTTTTTTCTCAATATTTTCTTTATTGAGATTTTTAAATCTTTTTCGTTATATAAATTTTTTTTCTTTTCTGAATTATTAAAGAATTTATATTTATGTTTAAATATATTCTATTTTTGTTTGTAAATAAATATTATGTAGTTAACAAGATCTCTGTAGTTTTGTTGATCCGGCATTTACATTCAATTAGGCACTTACATTGCATTTAACGGCCTAGGTTTTAAACATGCACACATCCACATTATTGTTTACTAAGCATGGGAGAGAACATTAAATACAGGTTATGTTTTGTTTAATAGATAGGATATATTATTTTAGTTATTGATTAAGAGTATGCATAGATACATATCTGTTAAGAGAGTCAAATGCGAATTCTTCCTGAGTTCGAATATCTGAGGCAACGGTTTTGGAAAAGAGTGGTAAGATGTGAGATGAACTGATTTGGATTGCATGTAGATTTAGTGGATGATGCTTAGGCTAGTCTATTGAAGATGGATGTAATCATGGGTCAGGTATTTCGTTTTATCTCTAGCATCCTACATGAAGACCCTAGGTCTGACAGTAGTTAGATGCGAGCTTGCTCTCTTTCACTTATATATGTGGATGGACCGGTTTGTTGCATTGGGCACTATCAACTTTAGGATATGGCAGATAAGTGCACCAGCACTTTTAGATAGGACGTAAGTTGGTTATATGTTATGGACGAACCAACTGATTGTTAAAGTTGATTTATGTGTTCAAATGTATTTGCAGGCAGGAACATCCGGGTATATCGGACCATACCGTTACAATATATATAACATTTTTTGTCATTTTCTAATTTTATAATACAAAATTTTATTGTAATTATGTATTACATTATAATCATTTATGTAAATTCATATACAAGTATATATCATTAAAAACCAGTCAACAGTTAGACAATCCCAATATCAATAATAATCAACAATTTCCAACTAGGCAACCTTCTTTTAACAATAAAGATGAAATTCCATCTTTATTTATGGTCCAATATATTTAGATAGATATTAAAGATTGCAACTTGACCACAGAGTTTGAAATTATTGATACAAAGATGTTTGAATAAACTTCCTTATTAAACAGATAAATATAACTTGTTCTGAAAGCAGACTAATAAATAGTCATTTATAACATTACAAACTGCTATTATAATTTTCAAATTGCACTCAAAGTATTACTTAAATAATAAGTGTAATAATATTCAAGGCTAAATGGGTTTGCAAGTAATCATTAAAACCAAACAACACTTAGACAATCCCAATATCATAACAATCAACAATTTCAAACTGTTGTCATGGCAACCTGCTTTTAACAATAAATAATCATATTACATTTAACATTTATAATGTGAAAGCTAAACACCTTCAAACAGATACGCTTTAAAAATGCTTAAGTGACAGCCAATCAGATGGAATAATGGCATCACATGGGACTCTAAATTCTAAAACACAAGCCAGAACTATTATATTATATTATCTGTTTACGCTTAAATTTAATATATTTACATTTAACATTTATATAACTTTTTATTCTTTTTTTACATACATTTTATTTATCTATACACATAACACATAATAACTGTAATATTTACACCATGTATATATATATATTTTTATGTCTACATCTATTTATTTTTATCATTGGTATAATTGTTTTATTTTTAATTTAATTAGAAAAACAAATTTTGTCTCAATATTTTATTATTATAATACAAAGTATTGTATTTGATAATTTATAACTAATTTGTTTTATGATTTATTAAATTTTAAAATCTTTGAATTCTTTGAATCATTATTATTGTTATAAACTAATGGCAAGAATGATTGCTATGGAAAATCCTTATATAAAGAATTCTCATAAAATGGAATAAAAAATATAAAGATTTTGTATTTTTGTCACAAAATTATATGAAATAATGTACCATTTATATCGTCTTTCTAGTTTATTAAAACATTGAAATCATTAATAATCATTTGTTTTTATTAATAGATGAATGTTATGAATAAATGCTTGTTAAAAAATGTGCTTGTAAAGTAGATTTATAATGTATATCAGCAAATACTAAACAACACTGTATATCATTTGAAAAGCTATATGGAATTTGGCATAATTGAAGAAACAGGTTTGACAAAAGATAATTTATAAACCATTCACATTTTTTTTTGTAATAGATTACTTGCAATAATTAAAGAAAATTAATTAATAACTAACAAAAGACAATGACTGCCTATATCTATATATAACTTTCAAATGATGGAAAAATGCATGAACTAGAAATATTGTTAAATATTAAATGGAACATTGTCAATCTGTGTGAAATTAGAAAGTGAAGTGACAAATAATTTGATAAGTTAAAAATAAACTTTTATTATAAAGGTATGTCAATATTTTATTTGCCTATCTATAATTGTAATAACTTTCAAATGAAGGCAAAGATTGCATAAATTGGGAAAAAAAGAATTGTCTAATATTAAATGTGACATTGTCAGATTTTGTAAAATTAGAATTCATCATAAATAAAAAAAATGGAAGAATGATATTGTAGAGATTGATGTTATATTATTCAGAGTGGCTAGAATCAAAAGCAGATAATTCAGATTTGTGTTTCAACAAGGCCTTATTTACTTTAGAAATATAAATTATTCATGTGATATATAGTGTTTTTAATTAGAGCAAATAATATTTAGAAGTTATCATGAGAAATTTTAAGGCTAGGATGGGTAAATTTGGTTGTGGATTCAGAAATGAGAGAAAATATAAGACTTGTGGAATTATCCACAGGAAAAAAAAAAACCTTGTATATTATAATTTAAAAAAAAAAAAATGAACATGGAAGCATCCAAATAAAAGTGTAATAGAATTGGCTATTTTGACTAAATAGAAAATAAGTATTTCAAGATGATTATGTGCTTAATATATTTAATACAGGAAGTGATCATTGATTGTTAAGATATAAGATCTGCGTTAATACAAAGCTAAAGAGAAAAATCTAATAAAGGCAATAATAATAGTTGACATTTTTAGCCAGATTATATATATATAAAATGTAATGGTATAAAAAGTAGAGCTGTTTTAACCCAATCTAGAGATGCAGGTTGAGTGGGTTCGAATCTCACCTACTCCTCCAGATTGCCACTAAGCGACTTACTCTCCATAACCTCTCTAGAATTTTTTTTCAATATATGCCCGGTGGTCAGGGAGAGATAAGACTCGAAGGAGGAATTTACAAATAAGAATAAATGGTATGTGATTATATTAAAATAAAGCAGAAGATTTATTGTTCATAAAAGAATTAAAGTTTATTATATACACAAAGAAAAATACAAGATCACTATCTAATGAGGCGGTCATTGACTTCTCGGTCTACCCGAAAGCATCAATGGACTGACAATAAGTACATATAGGCAGTAAACATCGGTTTAGTTCACAAAATTGTATTATATTTACTTGGTATGGGATGAATGATTTTTAGAAAGAGAGAGAGAGTAAAAGGGAGCATTCAGAGGTGGCAGAGAAAGAAAGAAAAATCAAAAAAAACAACAAATTACCCGTTAAATAGATGTTCTTGGAGCTATAACAAAAACATAGCCTGTAACTTAAATTTGAACCCCCTCTTTTACCAGTTTCTGCGTAGTGCTTTGAGCATAGAAAATAGTTAGGCTTAATAAAACAAATGTATTAACTAAATGTATTACTCAGAGATACGGTGTCTTTCTCCCTTTTCTTGGCAAGCAGTTTTCCAGAGATATTTCTTTCTATGAGGAGTGTATAATGAAATGAGGCTGGATAGTGCTCCGGCCCTAAAACATAGTAGGGTGGGAAGGAACTCGTTCGCAGAGTGTGATCCGAGTTAAAAAAAACGGAGCATAGCGCTTATGTCCAGTCACTAATAGGTTGACGTATAACGATTTCCAGAATTATCCGTGACGTCCGTGAGATGAGCCCACCAATATGGATATTGAAATAAGACACAATTTATAATATTTCCGACTCCCCAAGTAACACACGAAAGATTGAGACGGAATAATTCCGTTTTAAAAAAATAATCAAGCCTGAAATTAAATACGAATATCTAAATTCTCATGCCACAAAGCTCTCACAAGAACGAGGTAAAAATTAGATTAAAAAAAGGGATCCCCTTATATTATCAATCTTTACATAATTGTTTAGATATATATATATTTACTAGTGGCTTAATAAAAAGGAAAGGACACGAGAATTCTATTTAACCAACTCTACCCACCTCTGTTAATGAAACTTCTTTAGCGTTTCTAGATTACATAAACACTCTCTCCCACTTAAATATACATGTTATTCCAATCATCTCACCCCAATTACATGACTACATATATGCGCATATGCAAAAAGCAAAATGTGAAAAAAAGAAAAACTATAAGCTGAGTTTAGTTTCAATTAATTTGCTTTTTCTTTAAGTAAACCGAAATAAGAACGATTTACCGATTTCCTTTACAACAAAATAAAACAAAAACATTAATCTAATTTAGAATGACTTTTTGCGCTTCTGCCGAGGTAAAATACATTATATCTAAAAAAAAAAAAAAAAGAGAGAATATTTTATTATCCTGCTTTTTTTAATAAAACTTTATTAAATCCCACAAATATATATAAAAAGAACTAAATGTTCATATATGTTTTGTTGATAATAATATTTAAAATAAACCAAACACTAATACAAAAATTTATATTACCGGTAATTTGAAATGCGTACGTCTTTAGCTAGATAGTCTTATGGTGATTCCAGTGCACTACACAAGTAAGGCTTATTTTGATTTTAGTCCTTCACTATCCATGACTGGCAGCAGGCATTCGGTTAGGCAAGAAATGTTCTATCACCAACTCTACATTCTGATATACTTTTCCAGCTCCAGCAAAAACAGGAAAAACCGACGAGAGAGAGAGAGAGAGAAGAGTCTACTTGGCCATTTTCATTATAACACCCGAAAAATTCTTTTAAGTTTCTTTGACTGTTTGGTGATTCTAAACTCCACAGCAGGGATTTAATATCTCTTATTTGTGTAAGCCTTTACCCACCAGTTAAATATATTTCTTCTTCACTAAAATATCTTGTACTATTTTTCCATCCTAGCGGTTGAACTGACTCAGGCAAAGGCCGTCCAGAAAACTAACTGTTCTCTCTCTATCTACCCAAGTTGTTGGCCATCTTGCATTCCAATCTCCATTGCTCTCTATCTTAATTTTAATTACAGCGTTTTTAAATCAATTATTTTTTTTATCTAATTAATCTTTTTCTCTAATGAGGTCTAGAAATTTAATTCTTTATCTAAAATAAAATCTTTTCATTTTATTTTCTAAAATTAAAAGAACATTCTGTAAAATTTTTTGCCTACTTTAAATTTAGTCTACATTCATTGTGGTTGAACTCAGGGTCTTTAGTTAAACCACAGTGAATGGTGAAGCAAACATATATATATATTCCATGTGTATATATGTATTTCAGAATTATTCCATTGAATGTAAGAGTAATTTGCAAATCATTTAAAATATTAACAGATTTTGAAGATAGTTTAGCTTCAATAAGAGGATAATTGATACTTTTCTAAGTACTAGTACACAAATAGCTAATATGAATACAAAAATATTTAAAAGTCTGTTTGGAAGAATCAAATGTTTGAAATTCTGCAAAAATGACAAAAAAGTGTTAATAGTGACATGAAAAAAATATGTGTCAAGAAGATCTATAGAAGTCAACAAAAAATCTCAAAAATATAAAACAAAATCTTAGTATTTGGAAAAAAGTTTTTCAGCAATAAGAAGAAAGATGATATGAAGTATGTAGAAGAATTTTACAAAGTGTTGTAATAAAAAACAAGAAAATAAAGTAACCTACCCAATTTCTATTATGTTTTGATATTCTAAATATTTTAAATGTAATGGTGAGATATGCAAATAAATCTTTGAAGAATAAAAAAAAAGTCTAGGAAATAATAGCATTATTGTAGATCTTTTAAAAGAAGCAGTATGAAAAAATAGAAAAATTGTTGGTAAAGCTATATACCAAATGTGTAAATAATGAAGATATATCAAATCATTGAAAGAATGAAGTTGTGATATTGATATTTTAAAAATGTGAGATGAGAAATATTAAATTATTGCAGATCTATCAATTCTTTGTCAGTTTTATATAAGATCTGTACTAACATCATTAAAACATTTACAGGGAACAAGCTAGATTTAAAAATAGTTATAGCACAGATCATATATACATATTAAGAGAAGATATAAAAAGAACCTCATGAGTATGAATTACCATTATACTTTGGATTTGTAGATTATAAAAATAAAACACTTGCTTCTATAAGAATTTTACTGATGATTAAAACTTTGTCATATCTAGATATAGACCAAAGATATTGTCAAATTCTGAGAAACAAGAATCAGAATTTAACAAGAGTAATAAAAACATGGTATCACTAACAAGATTAATCTACAATAATGATAACAATTTATTGTCATGTTGTACTGCAGCAGCACGGAATATATGCAGCCGTGCACTTATTTAAGAGCCCCACCGATTTGGGAAGCATACGTAATGGGATGATCTTTTTCACTAGGAGAGGTGTAGCTAACTGCGGTTGCCCATTGGATCTTCAAAGTATGGCATTAAACCTGATAGGGCAAATCAGTTATCTGATGGTTTACTTGGGTTTTATGAAGTGGTTCTATGATGATTACTAATCCGATTGAGTGAGGTGGAATTCATACAACTTCCCTTTCTTTACCTCTTCTTGATCCTCATTATCCCACAGAGTTCAAAATCAGGAAGAATATACACATATTGTATTTTAAGGTATATTTATTTAATATCTGCTGTGTGCATTGAATATGCATATGATGTGAGTTATTAGAAAATAGAAAAATCAAACGACAGACAACTAATTAAATTTAATATTTAACAAATTAATTTTGATGATGGTTTTCATTCATGATTGTTTTATAACAAAAATAATGTGTTGATTAATTTAATAATCCCTTCATTTGTGTTCATTAACTATTTACTAAGCCATATCTTTGATCCCTATGAAGGATGGTCATTCACTATTCTAATTTAATAATTTCAACTTTACATCAAATACATTATAAAAAGAAACCTATATTTTAATGATTAGCTCTGCTAAGTCAAATTTCTAATATCAATTGCTCATTAACTCCGATCTGTTAAAGATTGCTCTTATGTTCTGCATCCCCCTCCTATTCTGGTGTCATATAAAGCTATGATGGGACAGACCAATCATCCAAGGGTTTAGTCATTCATTTTGAATTACAAATAATCAAGTTAATTGAGCACAAACATTGAACATAAAAAATATTGTAACTGTCAAAGTGTGGGCATTTAGTATTGGATAAAAATAAGGTCTCACCTTTCAAGTCAGTAGATTAATGTATCAATTGGCAAGGAAGTTTGGGAGTCTGCACCTAAATTTTATTATTAAATGGAAAATAAAAAAAAATTAGAATCAATGGCTCCCTCCATCTAGAATAATTGATGGTTGGATGGATTGATTCTCTATTTTAAAAGAAAGAAACCAAATTGACAAGTGAAATAAGAATAAAAAAAATTATAAAAATATAATTTGAGACGTTAATCCAGTGTAGTCTAGCCATAGTTCAAAGTCTTGTAGTTCTAATTGTGAAACATCCGAGTATCTTGGCCTTTAGGAAAGTTCCTTTACATGAACTGGATGGTAGTTCATCGAATAATCTTTGATCACCATCTGGATCTTCATGTTGGTGACTCAGACTCAGTTGTAACTATCTTTCCCGCGCTGAGAGAATTTCTTTGATTGATTGTACCTTTGTAGATCTTACTATCGTGGTCATCATGATGTTAATTTGAAATGATAATCATATCCGGAATCATGTTTGCATGACAAGCAGCTCCATCCCCATGATGTTTTATCACTTCCTAGCTATGCATAATTTGTTGTTTTCTAGTTTATGGCTTGGAATAAAATGTAAGCTTTATGGAAATCGGTAGTGGGCTCTTTAACCAACTTTTTCAAGTTGTAATTATAGTGGCTTATGAGCTCTACTATTGAAGATTAACTATTGAAATTTAACTTAATTTTAGAAATTTAAAAAGTAAATTTTTAAAAGACGCAATTTACTCTCATTCTTTTTCTTCCTAAAAAGAACGAAGTTGTTCTATATTGTGTTATCTTTCACTGATTAATATATGAGTTTCAAGATCACAGTTTTATTTTCATTGTTGACATCATTTCGAAATAGAATTCTATGCTGGATTAATAAATAATAAAAGAAATTTAACATTAATATCTTCTTTCTTTTGTTTTCTCAGATTCTTGCTTGCATTTATAGGTTTGATATATATATATATGATAAAACTTCTTCAATCTGAGGCTGTCAATCTTATGACGACATCTTTTGATATAAAGGGAAGTTGGGTTTTGAAATGAATTATGGGAAGGTTTGTTTGTTTTGTATATATATATTGCTTTAGTTAGATTTTCACTTGAGAAGGTCTATTTGTTTAGTAGGTGAAACCATGGTCATGTAAGGATTTTGGTAAAGTTTGGATTTTTATCTAGTATTGTATTCTTTTATGGTTTTGTATTTTATATATATATAAGTCAGTATTGTCAAGAAAATAACTTTAACTGACAATTTTGCACAAAAATTGATTAATATATAACTAATAATATTTTAAAGATTATGTTGGTAGGTTTAGTCTTTAATATTGGCATGTGTGGTGATTTTTGTGGTCAGATTAATGTACCTTTACATTTCCCCTCCACTTCAGGGATTAAAATAAATCTAATATATTTATTTCAATTCTCAAGTTTTTATTCTTTTAAAAAAAGATAAAATGATTTTTTTTTTTTTTTCAGGTTTATCTTGGTATGTATTTATTTATTGACCTTTAGATTTGTTGTTAATTCAGGTTAGAATTTTCTTTCCATCTACTCTTCCTCAAATTGTTGGTTTAGTATATACATTGGTATGATGGTATTAGGGATCTGATCATTCTTATGTATAAGTATCTCCTGCAGATATCATATATGTGTGTATGTGTTTAATAACATTAATCCTGCTCTTCTGTGAGATTTATTAGATTTATTTTAATGCTACTTAAACAACTGATTATCCATTTTTATTGGAATGGGGAACTCATTTGATCAGTCCTAAGATACTCTGCTACTTAAACAACCGAGTATCACATTTTTATTGGAATGGGGAACTCGTTTGATCAGTCCTAAGATACTCTGCTACTTGTATTTAAAGGTTTCACATGAAGTAACCTCATCAATTGATCCTGGCATTTCACACCATATTTTCATTTATTAATTATCATTATTATTTTCCTGTTCTTTAGTTATTTTAATCTGACCTTGGCATGATCTAATGTTATGCCTATTATGCAATTACTTATGTGGGGAAGTTAATCTGCTTTTCCTTGGTAAAGTTTTAGTATTCTGGTATTGTATGTGCCACATATTTCACCCCCACAATCTAACCAATATGCATTTGGACCTGCGCATTTGACGATAATGAATCGTCCATCATAAGTGTTTCAGAATTTATGGAATATGAACTCTTGTGGTTTACTAACATGTTTTTACGAACACCAAGTCACTTACTTTGAATTGGTAGTCTGTTTTTATTTTATTTTTGTTGCGTTTATGGGCCATATGCATTATCCTTTCATATGTTACCCTCTGATCTCTCTCTGGGTCTATAGATGGTTTTGTAGTTGTTGGAATGTATTTTTGATATCAAATTGGTATGTTTTGGTTCAGATATAGTCTAATACGTGCAAATCCTGTTGATTCATTTATGTTCCAATTTATGTAATCGACTACATGTTGTGTGTGCTTTACTCAACCTTTAATTCTGTTTCGAATAGGTCCTGAACAAACAAACGTTCAAGTTCCCGCATTATGCATTCACAAGGGTTTGACTGGATTTTTAATGGAGATCAGTACATGTTTCATTTGTTGTTTTACCGCCCATTTATTCCATTCTGTGGACAGGAAAGGGGTATCATGATTCGTTAAAATCATTCCTGGCTTTCCTATTTTTTTAAAATGGAGTGTCTAAATACTTTGATGGTATATCTAGTATTAGCTTGGGGTATAGAGTAAGCTGACATGAATTTCTGAGAAGAAATCATAAGCTATTAACAAATACTTTTGTTTATTTGATGGAGGTAAAGGTCAGTAACAATCTAGCTAAGATCTCGTTTGTTTTTTCTGGTATGATAGATCTTATTGAACTAATGTAATTCTTATTTACTGGTTTGGCTTTTAAGCATATTGGACAATTTTGTATTTTTTTTAGGATGTCTTTGTACATCTTGGGCGAGTAAAATCAATTTTTTGATGTTTGTTCATATACATATTGTATGAGTGGGTTTTCCAATATTTCAGGTGTTACTACCCTCCACTCATCTATATGATTGTTTATTTTATATGTCAAGAACTGATTATCTAACTTATATTGATTAAGATTTTTGGCTATGTACAGAACTTCCTCTCCATTTAAAGTTTTAATGTATGGGGTTAAATCCTTATCTTGGGATTGTTTACTAAATCGTTGTCTACATTTTCATTGAAATATTAGATCATTGTTCATAATGTACGCATTATCTATGGATAAGTGTTGTTGTTCTGATCTACATGGCTTTCTACTTAGTGCATCAGCTACAATATTTTTGGATTCTTTGCAGTAAATATCACATGATCACCATTTTTTATGCTTGCTTATAACTTATTAAAACAGGCAAAACTCACTATACGTATTGCCACACACAGCAAGCTAGAATAATCAATGAACGCCAGGAGGCTAGTGCATAAGCTCCCCATCTAGTGCCTACTCATCCAATATCCCCAAACTAGTCTGGGGATATTGGATGAGTAGGCACTAGATGGGGATTTTATGCACTAGCCTTCTGGTGTCCATTGATTACTCTAGCTTGCTGCATGTGGCAATACATATAATGAGTTTTGCCTGTTTTAATTCTTTGCAGTACTTGATTGTATAGTTGAATTATTGTATTAACAGACTCCGTCTAACAAGGCAACTATTAGTTAGGTAACTGTGGTTCAAGAATTTGAGGCTTTTATGATGATTGATCACTATAATCTCTGATCCAAGAAGCATTTGTCAAAAATTTCTGGAAAGCCCACACTATTGCTAGTGCCTCTTTCTCAGTAACTGTATAATTTATTTCTGAAGCCTTTAAGATACGGCTGAAAAAACAGAGGACTCCTTGGTTGGCCATCCTCCTGGGTTTGGAATAATGTTACCCCTAGTCTGTAACCACTGCTATCTGTTTGTATGATAAATGGTTTGTTAAAATCAGGAAAAGCTAACATAGTTTGCTCTGGAAATCCTGTTTTAATTCTAGCAAATGCCTCATTTTGGTCTTCAGTCGAGTTCCATTTCTCACTTCTTCTTATGAGTTTGAGTAATGGTTCCATGTAATCAGAAAATTTTTGGTAGAAACAATTATAGAAGTTGCATAATCCTAAGAATGATCTGATCTGCTTTTTATTTGTAGGTCTTGGGAAATTCTGTATAGCACTAATCTTATCGGGATGAGGTCTAATCCCATTATAATCAATAATAATATGACTAAAAAGATTATTTCCTTATATATAATGTGCTTTTCTTAAAATTGACTTTTACCCCCTCATCATAGCTCTCTTTAAAAAAAATTTTTAAATGTTGTTCTTCAATTGTAGAGGATGCAATTATAACATCATCTACATATATAGTTGCTGAGAGAGGCTTTTATCCAAACATCTTATTAAACCAGCACTATTATTAATCAATCCAAATGGCATCCTATTAAATTGATAAATGCAATTTGTTGGCGTTCTTCTAGGTGAAGTTTAATCTGCCAATAACTGGAGGTTAAATCGAAAGTAGAAAATACTTTCTTATTTCCAAATTTCACGAATAATTCGTGTTTGAGTGGTGATATATTTCTATCACGAATTGTTACTTTGTTTAGTTGTCTTGCATTTAAACAAAATCTCATCGACCCATCTTTTTTCTTTGTTGTCACAACAGAGTTGCAATATGGTGAAGAACATTTGGAAATTATTCCCCAATCAATTATTTTGGTTCTTGTGCACCTTGTTCAATGTAGCCGCTCGATGGCATTGTTGCTTGCAAAAATAATGAAATATAATGTTACCGGGCTGATAATTTTTTGCTTTCTGTTCTCCGACAATTTTAAAAAATTTTACGAAACAACATTATTTTATAAATTACATTTTTAATTACATTATACATTTCAGCGCGTACTGCAATTTACGTACCAAAACATTTTCTAAATTATAATTTTAATTACATTATACATTTCAGCGCGTACGTGCACTCTTATGAGCAAACCAAGCTTTCAGCGCTGGAATGTGCGGGGGAGGGGGATCCGATGATTTGCAGATCTGAAATTCTTTTAGCGCATAGTACTCTCGTAGCTGTTCTTCCGCAAACGTGCCTTTTCGCGTGACTTATGTGAAATGGTTCTGGGACCTACCCTTTTGCAATTTTTTTCACCTTCCAAGATTGTAGGGAAACACGGTAACGATCTATGTAATATTATGTCAGGTAAATTTTAAGATTGTTACTTAGAATGCACATTAAAACATTTATGGCCAGTTGAATTCCATACACCCTCACATCATACGGTAATGATCTGTGAAGTGTGCACTATTTCCATAGTGATGCCAAGCACATTATCGGGCCATAATATTTGTGTGCAACGCTATCTAGGCCTGCTAATGGCTAATATGAACTAGTACTGTTCCATAGGCTGTAACTTAGGCCTCGTCAACGGCATATTTCTGTGCTTTTCACAGAAACAACGTCATCGAGCGGCCACATTGGACTAAGTGCACAACTACCATTATTTTATTGATTTGTTTGGATATTCTCGATATTGATATGATATAAGATAGGATTTGGATCAGAATGGGTTGGTCATGAATCCTATTATTCATGGTATTTCAGAAAATATTCTGTATTCATCAATAATTGATCGCAACTTATCTGCATCATCCCTTTCGATCAAATTTGATTCTGCAATTTTTCTTTGTACAAGTGTCTCCGGGATGTTTGATAATATGCAGTCAATTTCAGGTAGGTTATATTTTGGCAGTAATGTCATCTCTAAAACCTCATCACCTATCCTAACAAACATTTAAGAAATCAATCATACATTGGTTTATGTGTAGGAAGTCTGCCCCTAAAATGACTTCATATATAAGTTCATTTAATATCAGAAAAACATGATAGATAATTGTTTGGCTGATCTTTAATTCGATCCAGATTTGTTTTTGTGCTAATTTAGCTTTTCTATTGTTAGCCATGGTAACCTGTATTGATCTGAGTGGTAAAATCTTAATATTAGGGTTTTTATTTAAAATCCTACTATAAATTTTTTCAAATATTACTGATATTTAGCTATCAGAATCTAACAAAGCCTTCACTATCAAATCAAATTTCTATCTTATGGCAGCTTTGTAAAGCATAGTTTGGTGCTTTATCTTCCCGTGAACAAATTAAATTAATGATTTTCCTATTTAGTGGTTTATTTTTGTTCCTTCTTTAATATAGTTCATTGAGATGAGGAACTATCTCTTAAGTACCATTTTATTTGTTTTTGGACTGGGTTTAGATGTAGATTTACTACATCCTGATTTTGATGGTTTTTGTGAGTTACTGGTTAGGTCAACTATGGTCCTTATATCATGTTGGTGTTTGTTATTTGCTTTCTCATTATTGTTATTGGCAAGTTGGTTTAACTTGCCTTTCCAATAGTATGGAACATTGTTGTTTTTTCTCCTCTTATACTTTAAAGCATTGACTTGTATTTTTTCTTTCCTTTTTTCAGGAATTTTAGTGGTCGTATTATGATTATTTAAGTTAAAATTGTTTAATAAATTTGCCATTTGTTCAAGACTTTGTGCGTTTAAACAGAGTAGAGATTTTTCTATCTTTTAATGGAAAGTTATGTTTTACTATTCTTATCTGGTTTTCACTCAGGCAATATGTATACTTATCACCTAAAAAACTTTGTCAGGGTTTCTTCAGGGGTGTTTCTGTATTTTTCTGTAGCAATTGGTATAATAATAGTGCTTATTGTTTATCCTTGTTCCAAAAGTTTTTTATTAACAAGTCCTGATCATCATTATATTTGATGGGGTTTGAAACAAAGAGTCCCATCACGACAGTGCATTGTAAATGTCTATAGGCTACGATTAATTTCTCCCCTTCTGATAAATTATTGTTGACTGAGAAATATAAATTGAGACTCTTCATATGTTCGATTGGGGTCTCATTTGTGGTTCCCTTAAATGTTTTGAGCCTTATAAACTGATTAATGAAATTTATGTAACATTGTTCCTAACACTGATTTCATTTGAGACATTTATAAGTGTTTTTATAATTTGATTGTTGGTAATTTCCCTGTTTCCAGTGAAAATTTGGTAAATCCCCTATTTCTTTGTATATCTCATGTGGATCATCCACATTATTCAGTTTGTTGTCCATACCATTAATTTTTTAAAAAATAAGATCTAGTTTTTCTGTATTTAGATCCCATTAACTTTCAGATAGTTTAACCTTTTGAATATCTTGGATTTGTTCTTCTTTTAATATTTTTAGTTTGTGGGAAAATTCAGAACCTAGGTTCATGTTCTCTATTTGGCTTTGTAGATTATTCTGATTTTTCGATTATTTTTTCGATAGTGTCCCTATTTTGAGTGAGTAACTTCAATTGAATTTTGCCTGATTCCTATACTACTACTACTATCATTTTCTATAGATCTAGCTCTCTTCTCATAATTCTCCATCCTATTATTTTGTTCTTCCATGGAATGATTTAATTCTAAATGCATTTTCTTTATTTCTTTATTCAGTTGTAATTGATATTGTTCTTGGTTTTTGACCATTTCAATTTTCAAATTATCATTGGTGTGTCTTATCTCAATGAATTTATCATCAATTTTGTTTTCTGTTCCTGAATTCAGTGAGTCTAATTTGATACTTGCAATCTCTTTCATCAATATATCTTATTATTTTTTTTATTTCCTCCTTTAATTCTGCATTTTGTTTATCTATTTTGTCAGATAAATCAGCACACTGTCTATTTTATTAGATAAATCAGTATTCTGTTTTTTCCATTTTGTCACTGATTTTCTATTTTACTAGACAAATCAGCATTCTGTTTTTCCATTTTGGCACTCTGATTTTCTATTTTACTAGACAAATCTGCATTCATGTTAATAAACATTTGTTGCATCATTATCATCATCTGATTGAGAATAGGATCATTATTGTCTGTTCCTTCCTTGCTTTGTGTTTTTACAATCATTGGTATTTCTTGAGGTTGGATTATTTCTGAGACATTCCTTCCAGATATTTCTACACTCTGTTCTACTATATTTTCAAAAGTAGAAATTTCTAAACTATCCCTAATAGAAATTGGCATCTGTTCAACCTGGATTTCTTCCCTTTCATTTTTCTTGCTAACTTCTTTACTATTTTCTAATTCCATATCTATATTTTATTATCTTTGTCTATAAAATAGCTTTATGCAATTTTATCTCAAATTAATTCTTTCTATACGAATCAAGTAATTTGATAGACATCGTAGAGACTTTCTTGTTATCATTCATTTAACATGAGTTACAATTTAATTTTTATTTGATCATCATTTCATTTATTCATTTATTTAATGTGCTACTTCATATCTCATTTTATGCTTTGTTTATTTGGGTGACTATACAATTATTTATTGGTATCTGTTTATTGCTGTTTGCCATTTGCTTAATTTCCATTCATCACATATTAAAACTATTAGCATATCACAAAATAAACATGATTTTGAGCACCTAAAGTTTGGAACCATATGTATTGTAACGATATATAAATATGTCGTTACATTAATTTAAAATAAAAACTTAAAAGTTCGCAAATAAAAGTAAAAAACTAAACGCTAAAATTAAAATGTTTGTTAAACGTATATACATTCGCACAGAGGCCAAACTTTAAAAATATTTTTTTTTTAAAAAACAAATAAGTATTTGAACGTAGGTATTAATTAATGTAATCTGTAAATGGAAATGATTGTTTATAAATTGTTTGAAAAGCAAGCTAGCTTTGGGCTCTTGTATAATTAAAATGATCTGATGAAAGATAGATAAGAAAATAAAAAGAAATTAGCTTGACCAATGGAAGCACCAAGCCTCAGCCCGGACCCGAACGAAAATTTGGATTAGTGACGTCTTTGTTCATTCAATCTGGAGATTTACTATAAAAAGAGAAATATTGAGTTCCAGACAGTTTTTTTTTTGGACTTGATTTGATGAGAATGGTAAGACGCACTTGCCGTTCTCTCTCGTTTTTTTTTTTGTTTAAAATATATATATATATAAAATGAAAAGACTGTGATACGAGAATGGAACCAGCTAATGCTATCTCCAGAACATTATCTTCCAATGGAGACGTCGCGGGAATTAAAAGCAGAAACCTGGACTCTTCTACCATAAGCTATATGAAATGAACAATTGTTAAAATCAATTAAGAAATTTCGTCAAGTTTTACAAATTGATAAACAAGCCAACTTAAATGCTAAAACGGACTCTTATCTGACTCTTGTAAGTTTTTAAATCAAATTAATAATGTTTAATTTTATATGTTTTCCGATTGATAAAAATCATTTCCATTTTTTTTTCTTTCTTATTGTATAAATTGTTTATTGTTTAAATTTTAAATGATGAAATTTAGGTTGGGTATAGACGTTGCATAGGTTCGTTAGCAGTTGATTATGTTGAAGTTTCCACATTTGATTAGAATATATAGGTCAACGAGGTTAATGCGGGCATCTTACGATGAATGCCACGGAGCCTTGTGTATTCCCTTTGCAATTGACGTGATCGATGATTTTGTATTTTGATCGATTGTGTTTAATTTGGATGTTTTTGACTGTGGAATCTGTGCAGCCGATCTATACTCAACATTTTAAAAGCAAATTTATAAAAATAATCTGTGCGAACGTATTTAAATGTTAAATTTAAGTCGGGCTTGAAAGGCTATATAGTTTTGTAAAGTTATATTAAGGGAGGGTAATCTTAGGTTATTCATTTCATAGTTGAATTGGTTCAATGGATTGGATATATTTGTGTAATTGTAGATGTAGTATGAGGTCCGCTACGGGCAGGATTATAGATATACGCCACACACCCTCTGTTTGCCTATGGATGGATTTGTAAGACGGCAAAGGACCGCAGTCCATTCCTATGGAGTTTTATGTTTATTGTTCTACTCGCCAACAGATGTCACATTCCTGTTGGTGGAGAGACAATGTCTTCTCTAATCTACTTACTGATCAGATGTACATTCCTGACAGTATAGTATTTTGTGTTGTCGTATCATGCTACATTGAATACATGAATGTATCAGATGGATTGGCGCCAGTTTGGTTGCGAAATTTGTTGCCTAAGGTTAAATCAGGGAAGAATATTTTCTTTTCAAATGCAGATCTATGTAGTCTATTCATACTTGACTATCTAAATAAAATATTAAACTCATTGAAACTTAGTTAAATGTAAAATTAAAAGTTAATATAAAAATCTAAAATGTTAAACTTATTCCTCAAAATTTAAATGTTATTTTATATGTGCGTAAATAAATATTTTTATGTGTTAATTTCTGGCAGTGGCTTTATTTATTGATATTTAAGATATAAATTAAGATATAGATTTTTATCTCTGCGTCTCCGCTGAGCTAGTGACTTGGGCTAACGATCGGAATATTTAAATAAAGTGGAATCTTAACAGCGCGTATCTGCCTACTCTATAAATTTTTCTAGGTTTAAATGCCTAGATGGCGCCTTGTAGAGCAGATATCGTAGTTTGCGGTTAGATTCGATCTTCACTTTCATTTCGATCATTATAGTATATAATAATATAATCTAAATATATATGATTCATGCCCAACGATTGGATGCGCCATATGTAACGGGACACTGAAAATTGTAATCTAAATATATGATTCCGACCCAACAATGGGCTCCATATGTAACGAGATGAATATATACTGCCATGCTTTTATTTAAGAGTCCCACAGATTTAGGCATCATATATAATGGGATGATCTTTTTCTCTAGGAGAGGTGTAGCTAACTGGTCACCCATTAGGTCTTCAAAGTGTGGCATTAAAACTGATAGGGCAAATCAGTTGTCTGATGGCTTACGTGGGTTTTATGAAGTGGTTCTATGATGATTACTGATTGAGTGGGATGGAATTCCCACTTACATAACTTCCCTTACTTTACCTCTTCTTGATTTTCGTTATGCCTCAGAGCTCAAACTCAGGAGGAATGTACACGTAATCTATTTCAAGGTATATTTATTCTGTATTTGATGGGTGCATTGAATATACATATACTGTGGTTATTAGAAAATAGAAAAATCAAATATTAGACAACTATAATTTAATTCAATACTTAACAAATTAATTTTGATGATGGTTTCCATTCATAAATGTTTTATAACAAAATAATGTGTTTTGATTAATTTAATAATTATGTAGGCATGATCATCCTTTGTTTGTGTTCATTAACTATGGTGTCATAAATCTATGACAGGACAGACCAGTCATCCAATGGTTTAGTCATTCATTCCGAATAACAAATAATTTATAATTAGGTTAATTGAATACAAACTCAACATAAAAAATATTGTAACTATCAAAGTGTGAGCGCTTAATATTGGATAAGAATAAAGTCTCATCTTTCAAGTCAATAGACTAATGTATCAATTGGCAAGCAAGTTCAGGAGACTGCACCTAAATTTTATTATTAAATGAAAAAAAAACAAAAAACATAGAATCCCTCCCTCTAGAATAATTGATGGGTGGATGAATTGATTCTCTATTTTAAAAGAAAAAAATCAATTTGACAAGTAAAATAAGAATTTAAAAAAATTATAAAAATATAATTTGAGATGTTAATCCAATGTAATCTAGCCATAATTTAAAGTCTTATAGTTCATATTGTGAAACCTCCAAATATCTTGGCTTTTAGGAAAGTTCCTTTATATGAACTGGATGGTAGTTCATTGGATAATCTTCGGTCATCATCTGGATCTTCATGTTGGTGACTCATACTCTGTTATAACTATCCCGTGCTGAGAGAATTTCTTTGCTTGATTGTAGCATTGCAGATCTTTTTACTATCATGGTCATCATGATGTTAATTTGAAATGATAACCATATCTGGAATCATGTTTGCACGGCAAGCAGTTCCATCTCCACGATGTTTTATCACTTCCTAGCCACATATGATTTGTTGTTCTCTAGCTTATAACTTAGATTAAAGTGCAAGCTTTATGGAAATTGGTAGTGAGTTCCTTAATTGACTTTCAAGTTGTAATTGTAGTGGCTTATGAGCTCTACTATTGAAGATAGCTAAGATGATAAGTAACTTAATTTTAGAAATTTAAAAAATAAATTTTTAAAAAACGTAATCTATTCTCATTCCTTTTCTTTTCTTCTTAAAAAGAAGGAAGTTGTTTTATATTGTGTTTTCTTTCACTGATTGATGTATGAGTTTCAAAATCGCACTTTTATTTTCATCATTGACATCATTTCAGCATTTATAGAATTTTATGCTGGATTAATAAATAATAAAAATTTACATTAATGACTTCTTTCTTTTCTTTTCTGAGATTCTTACTTGCTTGCATTTATAGGTTTGGTATATATTTGTGCTATTCTACTCTAAAGAAAAAGAGAATAAAAGTAATAATATTTAACTTGTAAATAGTGCTATCCACTTTGTCTAGCAATATTTTATTTCAATTTAACACTATTAATGCAAACTACCTAATATTTTATAAATTGAGTAGTTATTTAAAAAAATTACTATAATATTTAAGCTAATGCAAGCTGAAGATGTTTAAAAAAAAAGATATTTAGTTGTAGAGACTATAAGAAATAAAACTAGATAAAATTTAATATTGTCATTATAAGCATTTAAAGTCACTTATTTAAGTAGTTTATTATAAATGATAGCTTTATTCAAATGTTTCTGTGTAATAAATATTTAAAAATGTAATTTATTTGCAAGCAAAAATTATTCAAGTTTAGCAACTTAGCTAACATTAAATAAAGTTACTTTAAATATAATAGAAATCCCATTGAATGTGCGTGATTTCTTTTAAATGTTAGAATAATCAAAGTATCGAATATTTACAATAAATGTTAACATAAATTCAGGCAAGAAAGAGTTAAACGATATTTTAATACTTCTGATAAATTTAAATACATATTTAAAAAAGGTTATAATTTTATCTTAGGTAATAATCACAAATAATTATTATTTAGTCTAATTTTATTATTATAACTTATTAAATCTTTAATTAATAAGTTTCACTTGATCACGTGAATTTCATTTGCTATATAATTTTAGTAATTATTTTCATGTTGTAATTTACATTTTTTTAATTAAGAGGCCGCTGATAAGTAGGAGTAATTAACTTTGACGCATGTCAAATGGTCTAAAAGTCACATTACCATAGTGGCTAGTGGCTCTTGTTCTCTGTTCAACTGACCACCAGGTCTGACTGCATCTTTAATAGTGTTAATTTTTTTTTATAACTTATTTTTTAAAAAAAAAATAGTATAAAATTTATTATCTTCATATCTTAGTCATTCTTCATGGTCGGGTAAACAATTATTAAGGTATCTTGCTTTTATATTGTCTTAATTCAATTATGAACTTTCTATTTTATAATTAAATGCTTCAAGAGAATATTAACTTAAGAATGACACAGTTTCAGCAATTTTATTTTAAAGTAAATTACCTTACAAATCAGGTGAAAATCGTTATATTTAAAATTATAAGACCTTTTACTTTTTATCTCTTAATATTATCAGTCGTCATATATAGGAGAACAAAATTAAAAAACAAAAAACTTCAAATTTAATTAAATAACTAGAATATTGATGAATAATTATAATTTGTCTCAGTTTTTTATGCTAACTCTTGTCTGACTGCTGAATTATTATAACCTTTAATTAAGTTTATGAATATGAAATTTATTCAGAAGAAATAATTTGCTCCAAATAACCAGGATAATTTTTCCATTTATGTTTTGTTTCTTTTCGTTTGAGGAGAAAACTGAAAAAATGCTTCCATTAGACGTTAAGGTGAGAAGTCATATAATAAAAGAACTGACTTTTAAAATATTGATGAATAGTTTGCTAGATTAACAATAACGGACATTTGATTATGCTATGTTAATTGGCAGTCTATTAAAATTATTGCAATTTTATAAAGAAAGTTATTAAAATAATACTTTTGCTTAAATCATGAAAAAACTTATAGTATATGATTTGAAAGAAATATACACGTTCTCCAGAAGAGGGAAAGATGTGAGTTGTTAAAATTAAATGCAATATTTTGTACAAGTTGCTTTAAGAATATTTCTAGAATTATATGAAAGATAAAAGTCAATAATTGCTTAATATATGCATTCTAAAATAACACAGAAGGAAAATGTGAAAATTTCGTTTATCTCCAATGCAACTATGGTTATCTTACAATAATTTTCCAGACAACTTTTAATATTCATTCATCTTTTGTATAGCTAGCTTAAATTATATGTGTGTCTTCGTATTTGGATCCAAACCTTTATCATTAGAAATAAGACTTTAATTAGTGTGTATTTTTCACTATTTAATTTCAAAGTATTACAGTTGCCAAAAATCTCCATTAAATAATGCATTATATATATATAACTGCAAATGCTTCATTTTCCAGACAAGCAACTGAAAGACTTATGCCCTTGACAGGTAACTTATTATGGAAGTAGTTCTGCTGAAGAACTAAGGTTTAAAAAAAAATATTGGTAAATTTTTTTATTACATTTATGTGTAAGGGTGTTTACCTTTATTATGTATTACTTTTAAGAGTTTATGAAAAATGTATAGGTATTCCTACTATTTCTGGGTGAAATCTATCCTTCTAGTATGAAATGATATAGGTAAAATTTATGGTTATATTTTATGCAATTTGAGATGTTTATCTCAAATGAGGAGTATTTTATAATATTTTAATATATTTTACGGGTAAAACAGCGTACTCAAATTTATCAGAATTACATATTTATCATACTATAATAACTTACTTTTAATATAATATTTGAACGGAATTTTATTTCACTCTTAATCATTTGACAAACAAGTTTTTTATTCTTATTATGTCCGCTTTATTTTAAAATAAGTATTTTGCTATTCATTGTATGTGTGTGTATTTTTTATTTAAAGCTATATTTCATTATACTATTTAGATATATTTTACAGTCGTTTGACTGATATATATACATTTTTTTTACTCATTGGTTTCAGACGTTGCTTAACATGAATTTTTAATGTGAACTTGAAGTTATTCTTATTAGTGATATTTTGCTATCTTGCCAGTGTTTGGTGTTGGAATATGCTTATTATCTGCATACTTTATTAGATATTGTTATGTATTGTGCTTTGTGGGATGGAGGTATTCTCCCCATTGTACACTGTATTTTTCCATGAGAGGATTTGTGATGTATTTTGATAGTATACTTATTGTGTAGCTAATGTGGCCAGGTCCCAGGAGAGGATCATCTATAATTGAGATTATATTTATGATATAGCAGATGTAGCTAAGTCCCAAGAGGGGATTACCTTTGGTGTGTTTTCATTTCATTAAGTGGTGAGACTGTGTCCACATTTACATTTATGCATGAGAGATAGGCCTTGGAAGCCACCATTCCTATATTAGAGAATTTCGATTTAAAGAGCTTAGTTAATATTTTATCCCTCATGTGAATGAAATATATATTTTTATATCATTCAGGGTGTAGATTATTGTGTGTTATTAAAAGTTATGGCAATGATAGGTTAGTTTTGAGGTGTTTAGTTTCTCAGGGTGCACTTTGTCATTTGTGGTGCCACAGTTAATTAAGTCAATGTCTGTATTGTGCTATTGAGCCTTGCTAGTAGTCCAGAAGCAAACCAACAGAGCAGAATTAATTTCAAATTGCGTATTTTTAAACGCTTAATTATAATGGGGATGCACATGCAAAATGTTTATTTTCATCAATGCCTGAGAGATATTCATCGCTGGATCAGTAAGTGATTTAGAGTTAAACAATATATTATATATATTGTAACAAAACCTCCCCTTTTTTTGTAGATTAGTAGACATATATATATAGATTTATTGTTGCACACATGCATACATGCGAATCTATTACTTATGAGAATATATGCAAAATTTGTAACAAAACCTCCCTTTTCTTATAGAACAGTAGACATATATAGATTTATTATCGCATGCATACATATATGCGAATCTATGACTTATGAGAATATATTCAAAAAATGCCTACTTCTATCGTATGTATTATTCTAATCTATGACAATAAGGAAAATAGTTTTCACAACGCGTATTTATGGACATCTAGCAGATTCCAAACGCCAATCTTATATAAAATAAGAATTACGCGAAGGGGATAAACTAATGATGAGTAACTAATATATAACTATAGACTAGAGAGGTTTGACTGTCGGCTAGCTCAGACTCGGGTCGGGTGGCATTATTTCCGGGAGTAGGTATGAGTTGGAAATAATCACCCTCATATTTCAGTATCGCTTTATAATCGAGAATCCATCTCCCTATAAACCCTCATTAATGGTTACAAGTACACAAAAAAATAATATATTACACATGTGATTTTCATAGATAACATAAAATTTATTAGTTTACAAATTAATGTCAATCGATGTTAGTATATAAATGAGGAAAGAACAACCCTCCAATACATGAAATTAATGCTCTGCTGTTTCGATTACCACACACACATTGCACGCATTCATATATGCAATCTATATTTGAGGTAAGGTTTAAAAGTCGAGAAGAGATTGAAAAGAAATTCTTCTCTTTTTTTATTTAAATAAGTTTTTTTATTTTTTATTTAATGACTCTTAGTTTAGTTCAAGGTGTGACGTCAGCTACTAACGCCAATACAAACTTGCACAATTTGTTATTTCTTGGTTAATATTAAGTTGAATTTTGTTAACATAATCGAGAGAATCCGTTATGAAATTTAGACCGAAATCAATATAAAAGTTTATACTATCTGCATTTCCCCAGGGAGCTCATAAAATAAAACACATTTACAGTTTAATATGAATCCATATAAATTTATGACAACACGTGAGGTTTCTTTTTTAATTTTCCCGTCTCCATTTCCAGAAAGTTGACAATTCACATCTTTGATAATGGCTGTAGCTTTTAATCCAATAAGGCATATTCTTTCTTCATTAGTCATAGCAGCATACAATTAGTTGGGGATAGGGTTCGAGCCCGATACATTAGACTCTCACCCCCACATTTCCATTTCGACTGCGACTTGATGTGAAAATTATTCTATCAATATCTGCTGCGTTAACTATATCTTTATACTTTTACTTTGCTCTTTGCAGGGACATGATCCCTAGTATTCTGGGTCCTTTCCTTTTATACCCCTTCAAAATTCTTTCTAGAAAGTTCACTGGTTTTCTATTTCTGTTGTCTTGTTTTCTGCCCAACCGGATTTCTATTGAGATACGTAAAAGCTTTTAGTACCTTTCAAATTTAATTATGCTGGCAATTTTTACGCTTCTCATAAAACAACTAAGCAAAAGAAAACCTCATCTCTCTCCTCCCAACAGTTAAACCTATTCATGCACACATCTATAACCTGTACATACATAACTGTTTCAAAACAACAGGACACAACCCTCCCCCCTTTTTCGATATATAAAATAACCATAACCACGAAATAAAATAAATAAAAAACAAAACTAACTAAAGACCGCTAGATTTTATAGTCATACAGGTATGATGATGACCACCTTTTGCGCTTGTTGTGACTGGGTTTGAACCCGTTCTGTCACAGTATATATATATTTTTATGTGGACATCAGTTAAATAATTTATACGTGTGTAATGACTTCTGATGAATGATCCATATCTTTTTTTTAAAGTTATTTCAATAGTATAGACAATAATTTGGTTGATTCACTGTAGTAATAAAGTTATTACCATGATGTGAGAATAGTAGTTTAAACCTGATCTATTGTAATTAGATAAACATTATTTATCGTATTTCATATAACAATGAAGATAGTTTAATTCATAATTTGAATAGGGGATATTTTGTAAAATATCTATTCACTTATAATTATAGCCACTATTATATTGTTAAATTTATCATTAAATGTTGGTTTAATATAGCAGCTATATAAAAAAAAAAGCTTAGAAATATATCAGCCGTATATTACAACTAGTCTGTTTAATTTGATATTTTCATTTAAAAATATGTGAATATAGTGTACTATTTAAAGAGTAGTTGTAACTTAAATAATCATCATTTTATTTCTTTTATGAGGCAATCTCAAGTTGTAATAAATGCATTCTAGTATTTAGTAACAGCGCCTATGCTGGCCTGTAACCCTTGAACAATCTTGTACATACTTTATGCTATTTTTGATTAATAAATTTATTGTTAATTACTTAACTTTCATTTTTGGGTGTATATGCAAAATGTTTTCTTGAGTCCTAATTTATATTCTTAAGATACCTGAAATCTCAATATATCAGATAAACAATCCCTATGCAGATTTCAAAATTACTGTTTGTGATAAGAGTTTCAATTGAGAATTAGAATTGCAATTTTGAGAATAAACATTTATTTTTTATTTCAATCCATTGTTCAGACTGCACATTATTTCATTAATTTTATCAATAAAATTACAAGAGTTCCAGTTAATTAGCTATTGTGTTGTCAGGGATAGTAGAGGGATATAAAATGTACGCTTTCTTTATATTATTCTAAATGATATGCTGGGTAAAAGGCTATAATTATTTAAATGTATAGATAATTATTTGATGTCAATATTAGTCATATTAAACGCTTCTTTAAATAATTGTTATTGTTAAATGTTAGGATACATTAGCTTTTAAGAGAAGTGAATGTCTCCTATAGCCTACCGGGATGTCAGTCATTTGTTTGACATTACAACATTAGAATAATTCCCAAGATGAATAAAAGAACCCTGAGATCATTGTTTATTTTGTAAATTATCAACTTAGTATTTCTATTATAAATGTGGCAGTGGCATAAGAATCTTATTATCTTTCTAATGTACCATAAGAAAGGTACTTTCCATTTTCCTTTTACTCTACAAGAGTAGAGTTTGTATCAGATCATATTAGCAAATTATTAAATGCTTTGTAAGATATCAAAGAAGATATAACAACCTATGAGAAGATATTACTTTTAAAAGTGCAAATGTTGGTAACTCAGAGAATGTGTTTGATGGAAGAAGAAATCTATTTTATATTTAAATTATTAATTGGGGAATGATTAAAGTTTTTATCTCTTCCCAAATTGCTTGTTTAATTTATAATAATTTATTTTATTATTATTTTAAAAAAATATTTTTTCCTTTATTTTAAATGCATATCACTGTAGCTAAATTATTTTATAACTAACCAACCACTGAGCTTAGCCCACATTTTGTTGTATTGATCTATTGATTGATTCATTCATTTTTAAGGGTCTCATAAAATTTTTTTTTTTTTTTGTGGGTTAGAATATATACCAAATATTTTGGTATATATATATTTTGGTGCAAAATATAAAGTTTGTTAGGACTGATTTAAAAAAAATTCTGTCTTCTTCTAGCTGACTTAGTTATCATGGCTTGCATTTTGTATCTATTTGTTATTTGCATTCAGAATAACTTAATGATGAAATTAAGTAATATTTTGCCTTGCTTATTGCATATATTTTTTCATATATTAGTTTTGCTCTTTTCCAATCACTGATTTAGATCAGATATGTTCAACCTGTAAGAAACTAATATATATCAAGTTTAGTAAAGTGTAAATAAAAATAATAATTAATCCTTACTTATCTTAGAAATAATCCTAGAAATTAACTTTAGTTTAAATCAAAAACCATTTATTTAATTAATTTTGAAGTACACCTAGGTCTCGTTTTATGCGGATTATTTTAATGCGATTTTGAAGTTATGCTATTCATGTTTCTTCTTAATATCTTTCATATTTCACTATATTTATTAGATATCAAGAAATTTAAATTATTAATAACTTATTATCACTTGAAATACTTTTTTTTTTTTTTTTCAAAAATATAACGTTATATTGGCAGCTAACGTGAATATGGCCTGAAGCTGTATTTAGAATTTTAGCTTCTATGTAAATAACCTATTTATACTAATGAGTAAATAATAATAATAATAATAATATAGATTTATACTTACATATAAAAATATCGCAATAAATATTAAAAAAAACTAAACATTTAAAACATATATTTTGTTATATATAACAGAAATAAATAATCTTTTAGATTTTTAAAATAAAAAACGAAGATTTTATATACTGAAAATAATCTTTCTAATGATAATGTATATATTTTTTTGTTGTGATTACGATCTCATTTTTTTTAATATAGAAACAGAAAACCATTAACCCTTAAACCGCTAATTATATTATTGGTTGTATGAGGTAAAAATCAAATCTTTTAATTGGCCAACTCACAAACTGAAGACAAAGCCTATTGATAAAACATATTCGCCTATAATATTAAATTCAACTCAGATACGTTTATAAAAAGTATATTACTAATTTTTCAGGTTATGAAAGAGAACGAAAGTTCTTTCAAAAATAAATTGCTATTTATTTATTATAAAATATATTCAATTTCGGCAAATATAAAGCGAATGTCTAAACAAAAAAGTGCTGACGCAAACGCTTTTTTTCAATTTTACGATATGGAAAAGTAAAGATTTCTTTTTGCTAAATCTTAAATATTTTTACTAAAATCTTCAATATTTTTCGAAAATAATTTTGTTTTTTTAGTATTCTCTCTGAAAATCATTTGTAATTACTCAATATATACTTAATATTCTTTAAAATTATATTCGAAATGAAAATCTCAGCGTTTTTTTTTATTTTCTTTGATCAGGCGGTTTCTTTGTTTTTTCCAGCCAATCAGAATGTCTTTTTCGGCTGAGAGCTGGCTGACAACCAATCACCGACAATGTTCTTTCTTTGTTTAGTTTTAAATGCGGTTTTTTTGATTTTTTACTTGTAAAATAATTCAGAAGAGGGCACCATCTTACAGAACTTTTAAAAACCTAATCAATAACTGTCAAACGAATATTCTAGCATAAGAACTAGCAGAGTTAGAGTGACGTCAGATGTCGACGAGATGCCTCGTAAGAGGCGGTTGAAGAATTAACACAGCACAAGACTGAAAATGGCGCTAGTTGTATATCACATCATGAATAAAAATAAAGTGGCTAACAGGTTTCTCTGGGCATAATTGCTGAGAGATTCTTGACTTCGTTTAAGAAGCTACAATACATCACATCGAATCTGATTTCTTTCCAGTTTACAAACGAACGCTAGTGGTAATGATTAAATATGTATGAAAAATGTAAAATTAAATACTGTAGTTAATAAAAAAAAGTTTGTCTTGTATTAATTTTTTTCAAATATTTGAAATTTTTTATTAATCATACTTTATTTGCTTATTTTTTTAATGCGAATTTTAAAGTAATTTTTTTTTTGTTGCTTTGCTTTTATGCAAATTCTGAAAATTACAGACCCTATCCCCGATTTTTCAAGGTAAATTAAGTCTATTTTTGTGCAATTTTTTTTAATGCGGGTTTTCTGTGGAACCTATCTACTGCATAAAACGAGACCCAGGTCTATTAGATAAAATATGATAAACACATTTTTTTTGTCTTTCATTGTAACAGAGCGTTCATAACAAAAAAAAAAGATGGAGTAGAAATAACATGTACGTAAAACATGTAACAAATATTTTTCAAAATTAATGATACAAATTAAACTAATATTTCTCCTACATAAGTCAAATTACCAGATAGTTGTATGTTAACAAAGACATGACTGGCTGAATTTAGATAAATTTATCTGTTCGAAATGTACTAACCATAATCTAGCTGCTGATAATCTTCTCAACTATCTATAATTAAAATATAATGGAACTATAAACTGGAGTGGAAATGATAGCTAAAAAGGTCAGCTTATTTGAAATATTATCTATTGCTTACAAACTGCGTTAATCTTAAACAAAATATTCTAATTTCATGATTTATTCAGACAACTATATTATATGTGCATAGTGAAGTGTTATACAAATTTAAGATATAAAGTTTTACGGTCATAATTTTAACAAATATTAATATATTATGCACATATGGAGTGAAACACTATATTAATGTCTTTGTGTGCCAGTGGCTGAACAATAAGGAATTGAATATGCCATCTGAAATTTACGTTATCAATAATGTTATTCTATTTGATTTGTTTTATTATTAAAATAATGATAATAGTTGTTGAAAACAATAACAGCTAACTAAAAAAAAAAAAAACTTATTTTCTATAGCCAATGTTGGATTGTTATTTGCTCAGATAATTATTCAGTTTTTTGATGCTGAGTAGATAAATTAAGATAATTTAAATATTTTAAATTTGGAGCAATACCTCATGTAGGACTTGGAATTTAGTAACTTGTGAGGAATATTCTAATTAAAACTCTACATGTCACGCTTTTAAAAAAAATTATCTCATATATTCATAGAGTCCACGCAAGAATCCATTAATTTGGGAATATTCATCATAAGCGGAAAACAAAAGGAATATAATCAAACCTCTGAAGTTCTGTGTTATAATTGAAAACTATTTGATTTATATATGCTGTACATTAAGTGTTAAAAGATATGCTATATTTATTTTATTGGTGAATAGTCACGATACCTAAAATGTTGTGTACCTTAATTTAATTTTTATTTGAATAAGAGTGTGTTTTATTTTGATTTTATTTTTGTGTGAACTTATATATGTGAAGTTCACGATATGTATTTTACTATGCTTAATGATTATAAAGGCACAAATATTGGAAATACAAATGGAATAGGATTCATTATAAATAAAAAGTGGAAGAACAACATTGTGGAAATTAATGGTGTATCGCACAGAGTGGCAAGATTAGTTATACAACTTAATAGTAGATACCAAATGCAGATAATTCAGGTTTATGCCCCAACAAGTTCTCATAGTGATGAATTAGTAGAAGATTTTTATATGGATGTACAAAAGGCTTTTGATCAGAATAAACATTTTAAAATTGTTATGGGAGACTAATGCTAGAATTGGTAATCAAATGAAAGTGCTGTAGGTAATTTTGGTTATGGTAATGGAAATGAGAGAGGACATAGACTTATGGAGTTTGCAGAAAAATAAAAACTTTATATTATGAATTCTTTTTTTGAGAAAAATGTTAAAAGGAAATGGACATGGAAGCATCCAAATGAAGATACAGCAGAATTGGATTATATTTTGACTAACAGAAAATAGATATTTCAAGATTGTAATGTTCTTAATAAATTTAACACAGGAAGTGATCACCGATTAGTAAGATGTAAGATAGATGTTAATGCAAAACTAGAGACAAAAATTTATTAAGAAGAATATTTACAGTTGATATTCCTAATCTTCAGAAACATTCTAATGAATTTAAATTAGAACTTAAAAATCAATTTCAAGTATTAGATTTTGAACATGATTCAGATTTGAATGAAATTAATATGAAAATAACTGATATACTTTTAAAAACTGCAACAAAGATAGTTGGTAGAAAAAAGCAGCAATTGACCAATAAAATTTCTACTGAGACTAGAGAATTTATGAAGAAAAGAAGTAATATGAAGATATATAAAAATGATGCATTAAAAAGGATTGAATACCTCAAATTTTGTAAAATAGTGTGGAAAAGAGTTGAAAATGATATAAGAAAGTATAACTGTGAACTAGCAAGGAAAGCTGTAGAAGAGAATAAAAGTCTCAAGAGTGTAAAACAACATTTTGGTATTGGTAGAAAATTTATATCTGCAATATGAAAAAAAGATGAAATTATTACTAAAAAGAAATGACATCATGAAATGGGTAGAAGATTTCTATCAAGAATTATGTAGTAATAAAGAACAAGTACCTCCTATATCTATTATGTCTTCCGAATTGCCCAGAATTTTAAATGAAGAAGTGAGACATGCAATTAAATTTATGAAGAAAGGAAAGGCTCCAGGTAATGATGGAATTATAATTGATATATTAAAAGAAGCAGGTGAAGAAATATAATTTTTTTTTAGCAAAATTATATACCAAATGTCTAAATGATAAAGACGTACCAGATGATTGTAAGAAAGCAGTATTAATATTAATATTTATTGAAGTTAAAACAGCTCTTTGTTATCTTCAAAATGAAAGTCTGTTGAGATATTTGTAGAAGTTTTAACATATAATTATGATATGTTAGTTTCAAAATTGTTGGAATTTTTAAAAAGTATATTAATCCATTAAATTATAACACTTGACTGTAAGTAAGTTGCTGTTATTGTAATATATAAAATTAAAGGAATAGAAAAGAATGCAATAATTTTTTTGGAATATCATTGGTTTCTATTATAGCAAAAATATTTTTCAAGAAGTTTAGTGAATGTGCTGCTTCCAGTCATAGATGAATGATGTCATCATTAAATGGCTAGACTTTGCTTTTATTGAAGCAAGAAATACTGTACATATAATTTTTGTTATCAGAAATATGTTATCATATGTAAATATTATTTATTACGCGGAAGCAGTTCGTAATTAAAGTGAAAGGCTGAAACCTTCTTGCATGTGCTTTTAGAATGCTTATATAACCGCCAATCAGATGTAATGATGACTGTATAGGGAGCTCTTAAATCGCAACACAAGGCTTTTTATAAGAAAAAGATGGTTCCACCTTTCTCTTTACTTAAATTTCTATATATATAAGCCAATCTGAAGCATTTTGACTTAAGAGCGTGAAGCCTTAAACATCTTCACATTTAACTCACTGCATAATATTTATAAATCAACAATGTGAAATCTTTCAATTTACTACGAAGTTTTCAGATTTTATGAATTGACAGTAATGTATGTAAATATTATTTATTAAGCGCAAGCAGTTTGTAATTAAAGTGAAAGACTGAAACCTTCTCGCATGCGCTTTTAGAATGCTTATATGACAATCAGATGTAATGATGACTGTATAGGGAGCTCAAAAAAGTTTATGGTAATATTTGAAATTAGTTTATATTATAGTTGCTACATGCACGAGTGAGAGAAACAATATTGTTGTGTTTAAAAAAAAAAGAATTATATTAACCCCAGCTTTGGTTTCTTACTGTATGACACTTTTTTTTTTAAACATTTTTTATGCAGTTTTATGAAGCAGGTATCAAACTGCAATTTAAATTTGATGGTCTTTTTAGTCTTAATTAAAAATAAAAAACCATCTTCTTGGCTTTGAGATTTACACTATGCTAATGATTGCCATTTTAAAACATGATCTATACAATATTATTAATGTTTTAAATACACTGTAAAATCATTTCGGAATTTTTTGAATATGCCGAAAATTTATATTATTTAGCAACCCATGGTGAAAGAAAACTTTTTAGCAATTTTTAGTTTGGGTAGTTATCAGTTTGAGAATGTGAATCAATTTAAATGTCTTGATAGGATTTTAGGCAGAAAGTTGGTCTTGAATATTGAGGTGCGATGCTGATTCCACTGTGCTGCTGCTGTATCAAGTTGAAGGATTGACTATTTTATCATAGTATTATAACTATTATGCCTAAATTGGTTACAAAGAAGATTTGGGTCATTTATTAATGTAGCACAAAAGGACTGGAAAATTTTTTTTAAGGAATTCTAAAAATTTGATAGCAAAATCATAATACCATTTGGTATTGTAAGCCGCCCCCTGCCGGCTTCCATACCGAAAGCCCAGTAAAATCACGTCCTTTATATCTGGACGCTTTTGCCGTATTCCTATGGTGACATTCTCGTGTTTGGTTGATGGTTCACTTCTATGAACCTGCTGTGTTCTTACGTCTGGGGGATTACATAATGTTCTGTGAAGATAATTTCAAACACATATACACGTATGCTTTATTTATTTTATACGTAAATTCGGATTGAATCCAAGTAGTAGGCGCCAGGAGAACTTTTATAAGAGTCTGCCACGTATGTGCATAAGCTCACTCAACTATATCACAAAACATGCCCGTGCATCACTCCAGTCGGAAGCAGGAAACGAACACAGCCAATATCATCTTTCAAATTACATCGTATATGTGATCTTTCAATCACGATCAATCAAACTTATCATATGAGGGCCCGCCCTATATCCCACAGAATAAATTAATCAAAACTTAATATTAATCTAAGAGAGCATAATAAACATAAATATAATCAAATCCCAACACCAAAAATATCAAATGCATTCATTCATATACAAACAAATTTGATCGCTCCAGCACTCATTCCCTATTATATAAATTTATGTTGAAATTCCAAGCAATTAATAACAAAAAAATACTAGTTAAATAAATGTTTTATTTTAATCTGTTTAATAACAATTCATGCAGGTATATGACCGGCAAGCCGAGATAATTTAAATATAGATTTAAAGGTGACTTCGCACATATTTTAAAGAATGTTAATCTGTAGACAAACTTATTTGGTTAGGTTCTCTAATCGTTCATTAATGGTCATGAGTAACTTTATCATTTTAGCTTAATGTTTTAATAGTTCTTGTTTTTAAAGTTATTTTACTTTGGTGCATAAGTGAATACGATAATTTAAAGGTAGCTACCTGTGGAATGTAGAAAGACTGTAAGAGGGATCCTGAGCGATGATTTCTTCTTTAACGAAGCATTCTGGCAATTTGCAAGGTCTCAAAAGCGTGTGTGGTCCTTATGTGAAGTTTCTCCGGTGTTACGAGCATCCTAGGGGCAATCAGCTGAGCTGGACGTGGAGGTCCGGCGGTCAAGCCGCGAATTTTATGTTCAGCAACGCATCTCCGTTAGATTTCTACACGAAAGTTAGATTTTATTTCTTCTCTAGTTCTAATTTTTTTATCTTCAAAAGCGCTGTCCGGCCTTTTTGATCTCTTCCTTCCCGCCCTCACACCTTGAATTTTTTTCACCCAATCACTCCCATGCACCTGTGAGTCCCTTCATCTTATAAGTCCATCGAGTATTAACTCAATTCAGTGATTTCTGGGATCGTTTGCACCACTTTGGAATCTCACTCAATTTGACCATTTTTTCAGGTATTGTTTCGCTGGAGACAGAAGTCTGAGTTGTACAATAGCAGTGTACACTTTTTCTCACCTCTGTTTCTAAATTCGGCCTATTTTATCTAGGCGTACCAACGCATATCCTGCCTATTGTTTCAATTTCTCTAATTTTACATTTACTAATTACCCCCATTTAAAATAATTTTAGATCGCTTGGAATTTCAGAACATATTGCAAATTAATTAATTCATTTTCCCCTTTTGTTCAAAATGATTCAAATGATTTAATAAAAATGTCAAACTTGCGTTCAATCATTCTTTATTTAACTAAAAATGCAAAAAAAAACTTACAACTAATGATTAAAGATTTATTCTTAAAAAAAAAACAAAATAATAAAAAAAACTCTTTTACCTTTTTATTTCAATAAATTTGACAGGTACTCCTATATAGCTGCGATCATGCTTTAGAAACGGCTGTATCTCGTTTATTATTAAAGCAAGACCGCTTTTTTAAAAGTTTTGTTCCTGTCATTCATTTCGTCAATTACATATATGTTGATATACCCTCATATGCCTGGGTTCAAATCCCATGTAATGCTATTCCATTACAGTATAAACTATAACTTACTGGATGTGATGCTATTGAATATATTATTGTAAAGGTTTATCTTCATTGGATTAGGTATATAAAGTGAATGAACAGTATTAAGCTTCCAAAAAAATATATTGTGGTAAACATTTATTATGGTTTTCATTGGAAAGACAGGCCTCATTTTCATTATAAGTATTATTTCAAGGTCACTAAAAAAGTGGAATATTGTTTGTTTCATTGAAAACATATGGAATGAATGAGATATAAGAATATCTAGAAAGGAATAATAACTTGAGAGAAAATTATGATATTATAATTGTGAATGAATTTAATGCTCATATAGAAGAAATAGATGATAGAAGTAATGATAAGAATAAAAAATTAAATTGTAGAAGAATGGAATTAGAAATCAGAAATAAACTGAATCTATATGAGAACCAATATACATGTGCAGAACATATGTAAGTAAGCTATAGATTTTATATTTATAGGTAAAGTTAAAAAAATTTCCCTTAGAATTAGAAATAATTAAGTTTTATGATAAAATTATTGTTATTAGTGATCATAATTTTAATTTAATTGAAAATGGAGGAAATGAATTTCAAACATTAGATATAAGCAGATCTTTTAGAAAATGAGCAAGAATAAATGATAAAAGAGAAATTGGAAGATGCAGAGAATGATAATTAAAGAAATTAAGATCAATTTTGAGATTTGATATCAGTGTATTACTTAAAAATAGTGGTTGGGAAGAAAACAAATGTTCTAGAAAAAGCGTGAAATGGAATTTTAAAAAAATGAAAATATAATGTTTAGAAATCAAGCATATAGGCCATATAAAAAGGGAAAAGGTCTAGAAATTAAAAATCATAAATAGAATGTATATCTACAAAGGTAGGGCTAAAGTTTGATATTAGGAAGTCAGTCATTAGTAGAAAATTTGCAGAGAAAATAGCAAAACTAGGAAAAGGAGTAAAAATTTTGAGGACATTTAAAAGTAGAAATAAATAAAAATACGTTGACATTAATTGATAGCAGTAATAAAAGAAAGTTTTTTGATATTCTTAAGATTTTGAATGAATAAGAATGCAGGGGAATAAAGTAAAACTAGAAGTAAGGAATTTTATTCATCAGAAATTGATATGCTTCAAGTTATAATTAGGAAGGAGTAATAGAAGCTAGGAAGAAGCTGAGAAATGGACAATCTAAATGCTAGATGGTATAGCTGCATAAAAAAATAGATGTTAAATATAAGGAATATTTATTGGCATGCTTTAATAGGATTGTAATAAGGCAGAATATGTCTGAAAATTATTAGAGAATGAGTAGATAGAAACTCAGATATTTGAATATGATAGGGTCAAAGTTGAGTGGAAGATAATGATACTTTAGGAAGAAAGCAAATTTGTTTTAAGAAATAGAAGATTGACTGATAGCATATTTATTTTGACTTAAGTAATAAAAATGTCTTACAAATTGAATAAGAATTTAGTGATAGCTTGTTTAGATATAGTAAAGATATATGATATAAGGTGATAAGCATGAAACTACGGAAGTGTGGAAAGAAAAAGGTATATATAGAATATTGCTTAGATTATAAAAAAATTGTATTAGTTTTTATTAGATAAGATACATCTTTTAATTAACTGACAAATTTTAGCCATTCTTATTTAATCACCATAGATTGCCAAAAAATAAAGTAATTTTTTAATTTTGGGGGGAATATTATAAGAATCATTTCAAAAATTTGATCTTTTATTTTTATAGAAACATAATTGTAAGATTATTAATAGTAAACTAAAAGTCAATTTGAATTCATATATTTTGAAATTAGAAATTTTCATGTCTAGCAATTCTTGTAATATAAATAAAATTAATAAGCCTACTAAATAAATTAAAAAAATAAGTGAAATATGTCTTAGGTAAGGAAGTCTTTATACCTACTATTATGTGATTTATTCACTGGATTTAAAGAATAAACAAAAAAAAAAAGTTAGTAGATGTGGAATACTAGGTTCCAAATGGGATATCATTTTTAAAAGCATTGTTTTTGTTTTTTTTTGCTGAGGATGTTAAGTTTAGTTCAAATATATCAAAAATATTGTTGACAAATTATATCAGAAGGTGTAAAAGGTGTAAATGAGAGATGGATATTATAAACTTGAATATAGAACCTATAGACAGATAAATCAGAGAAAGAATATTTGATACTTGGGAAGAAATCTTGAAGGGAAAAAAAAAAGAAAATTAAAATAAGAAATATAATAATGAAGTGTACATCATTTGCTTATAATAATAGATGAAAAATTGCCAAATTTTATTCAAATGGATTGGTATTCTGTGCTAGTACAGGCTATTGAGAAAATATATTTGGGAATTAGGATTATTCAATGTTATAGAATAAACCAAAAAATTGAAATAAATGCTATTAGAGTAAGATTGTCGAGTTGGTAGTTATTTTTGGGAGATGGATTAGCTGATTATATGAAGAAATGAAAAAATGAATTAAACATTATTGTAAAGAATTAATACTTGTGAATGAAGATAAAAAAGTGAAATAAATATTAATTAAATAATTTGAAAAAGATGAGAAGGTGGATTAAAGAATGATGATATTTTCTAGGTTATTCTATAGTGATTCCTTTTTACCATACTTGTTTAAAAAATGGAATAGAGCATTAAAGAAAACTCTTAATAGATCATTTTGGAATTTGGAATAAAAGAATAAATAGAATTATAATCAATAAAATAGGAAAAAATAAAATGTAAGAATATGTTGTGATTATATGAAAGCAAAAAAATGAACAAGAATGAAGTTCATATAATGTGATAATGAGTAGAAAGTAATCTGCTGATTGAGATAAAAGATCTCTAGGAACTAGTTTGAGTAAATGGCATAATGTAGAGGCTAGAAAATTTGGAATGTGTAAAGTTTAAAGAGGAACATGTGAAACATAATTATGAAAAGTATTTTTTACAGAGGATAGACAGATGGTATTTAGTTATTAGAAAAAGAATGGGGACAACATTAATGGGAATAGAGATTGAGAAGGGTGTGTGTGTGTGATTTATTGATATATTTATTAGATTTTAGATTTTTCATGTGGAAAATATATAGAGTAATAGAAAATCAAGAAACTTATGTGGAAAAATGGGGACAGAAAATAAAATATATAATGATTTTATCTGTTAATGAGCAAATAATTCTGCATAAAATACAAGTTAAATAATATATGGCATAACAAAACAGTATAATGAATAGTGTTTCTAATTTGATTTATTGAAGAAGAAATGATTAGTTTTGCATCATATACTGAAGTATTTTTAATGTTAATTGTGTATATCTAGCCTAATAAATACTTATTAATATGAATATATTTATCCAAAAGATAGTAAATCTGCATTAAATACGTAAAAGAGTTACCCAGTTATGAAATCATGTTATTCTGCTCTTAGCTATATATTCTTTGTATAGTGATTGATCCAAACTAACCGTGATATGAACATTTTTAAGCATTTCTGCAAGTAATTTACAATTTTTTTTACATTATTTATGTTGTGCGTTATTGTCTAAAAAAAATTGTTGAAACATAACTTTTTTTCATTCCATTTAATTTTAAAAAGTAAAATATTTAATCTACTCTGATAAAAAAAAACAACTTTATTTTTTAGATTCTTTTTTATCCAGTTTATATGTAAACTATATAACGATCGAAAAAATAAATTTCTTCCACCATCACTTATCCTTTCTTTCATGTGTTTTTCTTTCTGCTTAACCTTCATCTTTCATGTCTAATCCTAAGAAGATATCATCAGTTCAGGTATTAAATGTTTATGTATGTATTTATATATTTAATGCTTGTATGTGCTTTATATGTAAATATTAATGCATTTAACAAAAAAAAAATAGTTTTTTTATGTGATACTATTAAGGAATATAATTTATTTGTAAAATAGTATAAAATTGAGATGTTAGAATAAAGGATGTGAAGAGAATAGTAAGCTATGGCAAATTATAACCATTGATATTCTGATCTTAGCATCACTTTATTGCCTAATTTCTCTACTTCCCTTTGGGCAGAAAACTTTCATATATAAAATAGCCAATTATTCTATAAAGCAATTTTAGGTAGGCTATAGAAGTACAAGAATTTGACAAAACTGCAATATTTAATATAGTAGAATTATATTTTTTGATATTGTATAACTCGGAATTATAAATATATAATTCCATTGTAACTTTTTTTTTAAGTGTAATTTCTCTAGAGAGATTATATATTTTATAGGAAATTGACTTCAATTTCATAATTTTGTGAAATGTCAGACTTGTTTGTGCATGATTATTTGAGACAGGTTTACAATTTCAAGAATGATGACTATTTATTGAGACTAGGAGAACAAACAAATTATGGTTACAAATCAGTTTTTATTGTGAAGGACATATGGACATTAATGAAGACTGTCACCAAAAAATACAAAATCATAATAAAACAAATCACTCCTGAAAATATCATATACCTGCAGATTTCATTGTCTATGAAAGAAAAAAAAAATCTTAAGTTTTGCAAATATTTTTGGTTATGTTCTATTTTAAAGCCATCAGTTCTTAACTTGAATGCAATACTATAGAAGGAAAAGTTTCACAAGCATAGAGAAACTGGATGATAGATGATAAAGATTTTGCCACATCATATAACAAATAGATATCTTTATACTTTTTTCGACCACTAGAAGGATTTATGACAGATGATAATAAAAAAAAAAGTATATCAACCAGACTTCTTATCGAAATTGTAAAACATAATGTGAAACTGTTATAGCATAGTATATTTTTGATTTAATATGATTGTAGATACATCATGGTTACAAATATTTGAACTCTTTGAAAGATCAGGTTCATCCAATGCTGCAAACATTTTTTGGGGGCAACATTGTTATTTTCATAAATATCAATACTTCCATGGCATGAAAATAATATTATATTCTTTCAATTTTTTCTATCTTTTTTAAAATCATTCTTGAATAATAGATGAGAAATCATTATTTTTGATCAATGTGGAATGATTCAATATTAATCAAGATATTTGAAAAAATACATCATAATCCCATTAAAAGAGAGGATAGCATTCTTGTGTTTATATTTTAAAAAGAAGACAGTATTTTTGATCATCTTTTGAGTAATGATAAAAGGATTGGCATATTTGGATTTCAGCAAATAGTTGACTTTATGAGCTTAAATAACCCTGTGGAATTCAAAAATGCTTTGAATTGTGTTATGATATGGTTTTGATATGTGAGTTTTAATAGTTGAAATTTCTAGGAAAATGATCCAATTTATTAATACATAAGGGATAGATAAAACTTCAATAATTATTGTGGAATATCACTGATATCTGATAAACTATTTCAAAGATTTTATTGAATTGATAAATGTTTCTTAAAGGTGAGCCACAGCACATTAGTGTGCCAAAAAAATCTCCCAAGTGTCCTCAAAATCAATTTAGATTACTAAATAAATAAATATGCAAATTTGATTCTTATAAAATGTCTGTCACTTCTTAATTATAAATAATAAATAGTTATAATTAAAGCAATTTAAAATTAATTTTTAGCTTATTCATAAATATATAAGAAAATTTGTTGCGTCAAACAGAACTGAAGATGACGGCAGTTCTGCAGCAAATATAAGCACTACATCTATTGACAAGGCTAATAATATCAGCGGTACCAGCATGGGTAAATATCTCAGGCAAAAAGGTCAAAAATTAGTACAAGAAAATATATAAAGATTACTTAAATTTCAGTTTTACATGGACGGAGGACAAAGATTCATCATTGCTTTTATATGTTGTATGTGGATATACAAAAACAAATGGTGCAATGGATCCTAGCAAATTAAAACTGCATTTGGAAAAAGTTCACTCAAATTTGGTGACCAAAGAGAAAGTATTTTGAGAGATTAATGACAAATAGTGCCAAACAAATTCAAAAATTCCAAAAAGCATTAAGAGTATCTGATAAAGCACAAATTGCCTTCTATGAGATAGCCCAACTTATTGCACAAAGGACAAAACCTCATTCCAATTGCAGAAATGTTAATTGGTCCTGCTTGTTATATAATGGTGAAATGTATATTTGTCATAGAAGCAGAAGTTGAAAGAAATAAAAATTTTCTCCAACAATACTATTAGTTGAAAAATCATTGATATGTCAGAAAATATAATCAAAAATGTTCAACAGAAATTTAATAGCAAAATTTTTGCAGTTCAAATAGACGAATCGACAGATATCAGCAGAAAAGCACAATTAATGGGATTTCTTTGATTCATTAATAGGAATTCAATTATGAACCAATTTTTATTTTGTCAAGAATTGCCAAGAAGAACAATGGGAAGAGAAATATTTAATTGTATCGACAATTTTTTCAAAAATACAAACTTTTGAGATTTCTATACAGGCATTTGTACAGATGGTATTCCATCAGTGGTTGGACATGAGAAAGATTTCTGGTCATTTGCAAAACAAAAAAAAATCGGATATTGTTTCCACACATTGCATTATTCATCGAGAAACTTTCATAGCTAAAACTCTTCCCACAGAATTAAGCATTGTTTTGGATGATGTAAATTAAAATTAGACCTCTAAAATCACAATTATTCAAAGAATTATGTGATAGCATGGAAGCTTATTATTTTATAATGTGTTTTGGCATGTATTTGAGTTAAGAAAAGAACTTTGTGTATTTTTTTTAAGAGAAGGAACAAGTATGTCAGAAAAAGAAAAAAAGGATATTATGAGAACACAAAAATTTTACGATTGTTTGAGCATTGAAGTGTTGTACAGTGCAAAGCTGGATTACCTAGAACATATTTGGGCATCTTAACATTTTAAATACAAATTTGCAAGGACGAAACAAAAAAATCTTAGCATCGACAGATAAATTAATTGCATTTAAGAAAAAGTTATGCCTATTGACTAAAAAGATCAATAAAATAGTTTAGCCATATTTCCAAAAATTTCTGAACATATTTTCTTGCACCATTAGTAAAAAACCATTTGGATATGCTTCAGAAGGCAATTAGTATATATTTTCCATTGATCCAAACAGATAAACATGATGGGATTCAAAATCCTTTTGTTGACAATACGTCAGACTTCAATCTTTGCCTTGAAGCAGAGAAAGAACTAATTTCCCTCTCATCTGATGGAACATTGAAAATAAAACATTTGGAACTTCCACTGGATACTTTTTGGATATTATTAAGAAACAAATATCCAAATTTATTTAAAACAGCAATAAATATTTTATTGCAATTTTTTACATTGTATTTGTGCAAGTTAGGATTTTGAACTCTCGCTAATAGAAAAATTAGTAAGTGATCACAACTGAAAAATCTCGAGGATGAACTGAGAGTTGTTCTGTCAGAAATAAGACTGGATTTAGAAGAATTAGCAATGAAAAAGTATGTAATTGCATTTTATTATAAAAATTCTGTTGATTAAGCATTAAATAGTAGTCAGATTAAAAGCTTTGTTCATATTATTTTTAGTTTTTATTATTTTTTATTTTAAGATAGTAATCATATATACCCACTAGTAATTTTTTTTATGCAAAATTTTTGTACGTATGCAAATATTAATAATTAAAATTTTATTTATTTATTAATTAAGTTAAGATTCACTTTTCTGTTTAATAGTGTGATTTGTTATGGCTTCTATCTCAAAATTAAAAATTCTGTTTAAATTGTCTTTTAATTTCATTTATTTAGAAGTTACCTTTTTCATAACAATATGTAGATGTGCCATAAGAGTAAAAAGATTGAGAAACACTGGAATATATTATTTTCAATCATAGAACATAAATTATCAGCATCATTGTTTTAGGGAATTAAAGAGAAAATTATAGATATAGATTTTATTGCTAGAAAATGCAAGGAAAGTATATAAGCAGTGGTATGATTTATATAGTTTTTATTGATTTGGTTATACTGAATTAATTGAGAAGGCTTGGAGCAATATTTGAAAATTAACTGATTATCCAGAGAAGTGTATTCATATTACCTAGACAATTTATAAGTAAATAATATATCATTATATAACAGCAATAATCATATATAGTTATAGTAATACATAATTTTTTGCAGAAAATGTGAATAATGTATGATTGTATGAGATAAATTACTACAGGTGATGAAATATCTGTTGCATTTGTAATGAAAATTGGTGTTAAACAGAGTTAGGCACTGTTAGCTATTTTGATAGTGATATTTGAAGCAATTTATATATGTAGCTTCATGATGTTAACAACAAAATGTAATTATAAGTTTGATTATAAAGTTTTTCATTTGAACTAAAAAAAAAAAACAAGAATTTTCATCTTCTTAGCTTATAGGTTTACCATATGTTGATGATTGTGCTAATTGTATCAATTCAAAGAATGATTTTCAAGAATGCTTTAACATTTTAATTAAAACATATAAAGAATTTAGTTTCACAATTAATTTTGAAAAAAAAAACTACTATTGGAAGAAAAGCTTTCAGGCACTTTTGATTTGAATGGTTACCAATTTGAGAATTTGGATCATTTTAAATATTTTAATAATTTTTTTAGGTTATCAGTTTGAAAATTTGGATCATTTTAAATATTTTAATAATTTTTTAAATATAAGGGGTGGATTTGTAACTGTATTTCTTTCCTTATTCATTTGTAATTCAATAATTAGGGAAGGTCTACTATGCAGGAATGATTATACAATTATAACTCTTTTACATATTTACAACTTAGCAATGCTTTTCTTTTGACCAGGCCAGTATTCATAGCACTAAGATATATATATACTGCGAGAGAATTTATAGGTTAATTAGTTTGCAAGTTTGTGAATTTATATATACCACTTGTATGATAATACAACACTTGAGTCTTATTTATCATGTAGATTCTCTTTCGATCATTGTGCCCAGCACAAATCATTTTGATATTGAGTGGATCAAATTGTGGCCTGAGTCAATCTCATGCTTTTGGCACGTGTATATATTTGTGCTGCACTAATCTAGTAGCGCTGTTGATATGAGACTCACTATAGTAAATTGCTTTGCAAGTTAGTTCATTAAACCACTAAACATCGCATGATCACCATCTTACTAGCACGTAATTGTTGTAAACAAAGGCAAAATTCTCCATACAGTAGTGCTACCCTGTGCCAACCAGAGTAATCAATGGATGCCAGAAGGCTTGTGCATAAAATCCCTATCTATTGCCTACTCATCCAATATCCCCAGACAAGCCAGAAACTAGTCTGGGGATATTGGATGAGTAGCCAATAGATAGGGATTTTATGCACAAGCCTTCTGGCATCCATTGATTACTCTGGTTGGCACAGGGTGGCATTACTGTATGGAGAGTTTTGCCTTTGTTTACAAGTTAGTCCATTGTAGCTAATTTTATAGATTATTTGGAGAGCCTGGTTCAGAGATAACTTGTCTTTGGTATTCTTCAATAATTGATTGAGATTGGGGTGGGAGGTTGGGTATCTTGAAGTTAATGTTGAATTCATTCGAGCAGATTGTCTTTAACTTTTGTGATGCACCCGGTGTAAAAGAAAGGCTGATCCCTGTTTTAGGTGTTTTCTGGGCAGAAACTATAAGCTATGCAAGTTTGTGACAGACAGGGGAGATAACATTGAAAACTATATAAAAGATCTAATCAAATCAGGATATGATTATAATTGTTTAACTAGAAAAAATATTCTACTCCACACTAAACACCAGGCCTGTGAACCATAACAACTAATAAATGGATGAGCCTTTCTTTTATACTGGGTGTATCACAAAAATTGAAGATAATCTGCTCCAATGAATTTAACATTAGCTTCAGGACTCCCCCCTCTCAATGATTGAATAACACCAAAGGCAAATTATTTCCAGACCTGGCTCTCCAAATAATCTATAAATTCAGCTGCAATGAAACAATTTGCAAAGCAATTTACTATCGTGAATCTCGTGCCAATAGCACAAATATATATATACAGTCATGCCAAATCAGACCCCAACATAGTTGGTATTTTTTAGAGCATGAGATTGACTCTGGTCACAATTTCAATCCATTCAACATCAAAGTTGTTTGTGCCAAGCACAATGATCAAAAAGAGAACGTACAAAGAAGCATGGTTTGCAAATAACACTCATGCGATATGTGTTGCATTATTACACAAATGATGTATTTAAATTCACAAATTTGCATCCTAGTTAACCTATAAGTTCTCTTTTGTGCATACCTATCTTAGTGCTATGAATATGACCAAAAGCAGAAGAAAGCTGTAAATCTGTAAAGGAATTATAATTGTATAATATTTCCTGCATAGTGGATCTTCCTTATCTATTGCATTATAAGGGTGGATTTGAGTATTGAGTTGTAGCTTAAAGTGCAATGAATTGTTGCTGCATTTAATGAGTTCAACAATTGGTAAATCCATACATAGAGCTCTCTTGATCTATCAGATATGAATATATCTTTTTTTTTTATATTTGCTTTTTTTTTGTCTCAAATTCATAGTTATAGAAATAGATATTATAGAAATGCATATCTCACAAATGATGGTTCCAACAATATTTATCCACATGAATAGTTTTTTTTTTTTTTTAAATTTGAGTGTACATATTTTTTACTAAAAATAACATTTATATATTCTAGATATACAGCAACTGTTTTTTTTATTTTAGGAAAGATCAACTTTTCATTTTGTTTGCAGTTTATTACATATCTTAATAAGTTAATTAAAATGACAGGTTTTTATTTTATTCTTAATTTGTATCAAAAGTCTTAACATTTTCAGAGATAAGTGAGATGGTAAAGTTTGTTTTAAACAAATATTAATTTAATTTTTTTTTTTTTTTGCATTTTATAATAGATTAATGATTGAATAAGTTTATTTATTTTAAAAAATATATATTGGATCTAATAACATATTTTGCAAATAAAAATGATTGTTTTGAAGTATGATATCTTTTATTTAAAGCTGCTGGTTAAGTTATACTATATTTTAGTAAGTAATTATTTGGTTATCATTGATTAGGCATCAAACACTGTCTGATGTCGCTGTTGCTAGTCAAAAACCAATAGATATAATGTTACCGGGCTGATTTACAATTTACTTTTTTTATACTACTACATGTCAGTGCGTAGCGCTGGAATTCGCAGGGAGGGGGATCCGATCATCACAACATACACAACATTTTTAAAAACAAAATTATTTAATAAAATCTAATATTTCCTTTTTTTAATTAACGTCTGATCAAAAAAAATTTCAACACTATTTTAAAACAACTTACGAAACACAATTTGATATGAAAATTCCCCTCTGATCAAGACAAGCTTATGCTTTGAAAGTCTCGTAGCTGTCCCTGCGCAAAATACGTTTTACCCGTGATTTCTATATAATGACCGAAACATACACTTTTGAAATTCATTTAACCTTAAAAATATGTATACAGAAGCATGTCTTTTGTCTTACAATTAATACTATCTAAAACTACGTCAGATCTTATAAAAAATAAGTACTTTGAATGCACATGCAAACACTTAGGACAACTTGAATTCTAAAAATCCTCACATCTTACTGTAGTGATCTGTGAAGTGTGCGATAGTACCGCGAAGCACAAAAGCTGCTTAGCGGCCAATATGAACAGAACTGTTCTATAGGGCGTGTGAGCAGTATATTTCTGTGCTTTTGCATGGAAACAGCGACATCAGGTGGTGTTTGGTGGCTAATCGCCAACAACCAATTATTTAATTTTTTCTTAATTTACAATTTTAATGGACTTATATTCTATCATTTTTACTTACTATAATTTTATTTTCTCTGGTTTCTTGAAAAACAATGAATCAAAATTTTACTGTTGTGATATAACTACTTATGCTATCGTATTTATTCTATGGAAATGAGACTTCTGGCTCCATATCAACATAATATAAAGTATTGGAATTTTTTTTTTACGGAAACTGTAATAATTCTTAAAATATGATGGCAGAAACATAACTACTCTTGTGTTTGTTCTACAGTTTGATGGGTATGGCGATAGTGGATTTATTTTTGTAAGGTGATATATTCAGTGAATTGTGCATATTGAAACTGTAAGATTTGAATCCAAATCTGTTTCACCTTAGTTCTGTCATCATTCTACCCTCACCCATTATTATAAGTTTACATGGATTCTGACCTTGAATATTGGATTTGGTGCGTAATATGCAATATATGTACAATTATTTAAAAACGGCATATATGCACACACACTCCGATATAGTCTTTATATTAAAAATAACGCACTGCAGTATTAAATTGCCATGCGTGATTTTGTGTAAAATTAAATAATCATATTAATCTTACTGTGATCATTTAAGTAATTTTTTAATGTATAAAATAAACTAATAATTATATTTTAAACGTAAACATATTTGTTATTATTTAGGTCAAATTCAGGTAATACTTAAATTATAAATCTAAAAAGTTCTTTTAAATTGTAAACATAAAGATATTTAAAAATAGAAATTCTCCTGCTAATTAGAGTACAAATCATAGCGGGAGGGGGGAAAGATGACAGAGCTAAAAAGTATTTTTAAACTTACAATTGTATAAAAAAGGTTGTCAAAAGCTTTTTTAAATTACTTCATGTAAAAAGGTAAATTTTAAAAAGTGGTCAGATTGAAATTTCAACCTGTACCACTAATGCATCCATGACCTAAAGGGATATATAGCACAGACCAGAGAGACCGCTTGGATGGATGACACAGTTGTTTGATGGATCCTAAAGATAAAGAAAAAAGGAATAAAAGCAACAGACTGATTGCTTATAGATATAATAATTATTGTGATGAACATGAGTGGTAATTCATAAATATTAAAATTCAAAATATGCTATTGCTGTTGCTTGTTTCTTATCCCGATCCAAATTTAAATCTAACAATGTGCAAGGAGTAGGGCGACTGCTGTGCTTCTTCGGACTGTGGCTATGGAAACACGGAGCTTCCCATAAAATGAGATAAACCTAAACTGATACTGCTGCCTATGTCTAAATATTTTCCTAAATGTGACTGCTGTTAAACCAGGAACCTCGGACTCGCCAAACAAGTGTGCACACTTCGATGAATCAAAGGTAACATGATACCCAAGATTAAAGACTGTTTTTGAACTCTAAAGTTAATTATAGATTTCCTAATGTACCTTTTAAATTTCATCTGTCAAATTCCTAATGTAGTGCAACTTTAACTCAACTTTAATGTAGATCTGTAATTATCTGTAAATAATCATATTTTAATTAATCTCACAAAACAATCTATTTCTTATTCTTCTACTTGGGTATCTAAAATTTATTTGTATTAGTTAAATATTATATTTCATGCCCACGTGATTCTCGAGCTGATGTTTTCTTCCCATTAATTCGCAGAAGAGTTGCTCCTCTTTTGCGCGACTTTAAATTTAAATAAAAAAAACCTGTATCTTTTAATAAATACTCAGCTCGGGAATTATAAATTAAATTCAATATGTATTATGACGGCGAGATCTTCATAATTATTAAAATAGTGTAGTAGCTACTTGGCGATCATTCATTTTAAAGTTAGTTCGTTAAGTCTTAAAATAAAACAGTATTGTTTTATGAAAGAAGAGGGGGAGGGGTAGTAAACAGTAAATCGGTTGCTTAGTCATGTGGGGATTGGAGGTGGATTTTATATTTATATTATCAAAGCATAGAGTAGATAAATGTGTTTGCATTATATGTGTGAATTGCGCTGGTTTATCGATGCCTTAAATTTAAACCGCAGAAATGAAACAGAGGTACTTTAAATGTTTAGTTCCCATAATCAATGGGCATACAAAATGACTCCAATAGCAATTACCTTGTCACGCGGTCGGGGATGGATAGGCTATGACCTCATACCGATACCGCACTCGTGATCACTCCTAAGGGCTCCGACCCGATGTTTGGCCATCCTTCTCGCCACTAATGTTTTTCAGTGGTTATCCTCTTAGAAAGCCAACTCTCTTATAGCTCGGCAGCATCTAAATTATCGCAGGTCGCTTTAATAATGATTGTGAATGTCTATGCTCAATCTAATTTCATTCCTCCACATCTGTTAATCTATTAATAATTTATTAGAGTATATTAATATTAAGAAAGTAAGGAATGATAGCCAGGTTGACAAATGCACTCCTCATTACGATCTCGTAGTGTAATCTCATAACATTCGCAACTTAAACGTGAGGCATGGGATATGATTAAATATGATACCCTGGTAGCGTAATATATTTACATGTATATTAATTAATCATCATTAAATATTTATATATATCTATTTCTATGTTTGCGTGGCTGCTTAATTTAATAATAAAATTAATGTCTCATTTCATGATCAACTAGTATTAAGTATATAGCAGTAGCCCGTAATATTAAATAATTAATTAGAGTCTCTTGTTTACCTGACCACCGGACCTAGAAAAAGATTGCTATTGTTTTGGTAGACGCGTTGTCATGTGGGTTTTGTTGTGAATGAAATGACTATGTTCGAATACGGTATCGCAAGCCTGAACCCACCTGTTGTACTGCTCTTCGAACGTGGTGGTGGAATTTTGCAACATGTTAACAAGACGTATGAGTTCTTACCGTTACAATATGAAGCATAATATTTTCTAAAAAGTATCTGATATGGTGTTTCTTTGGGAGAGGAGATACTGCTTTATATTATGAAAAGTATTTTTTAAATCATTCTAAACAATATACTAGTCTTTAATGGATAATTATATTAGAGAATACAATAGATTGAAGAGCTACATAAGCAAGGCATTTAAATCTATCCAAAATGAAAGTTTCATTGCAGAAAAGTTAAAAGACGACACTGAAAATTATCACGTAAATATATTAAAAAATCAGCCTTTGATTTTGGACAGTAGCCATCAAACTTTTATTTAATGTTTTGTTTGCCTTTGCATGTATTTTGGAGTAAGAATACCTTATATATGGCTTTCTATGATAATGATTTTAATATGGTGATATAAATAAGTAAAATATAAATACAATGATTTAAATGTTTTTAATAGCCAATATTTAAACTTTTGTTTTCAACTTAGAAAATGTAGAAAAAACAAATGGTAGACATTTCTAATTAATATTCAAAGTACATAATTAGAATTCCATGAGCTTTCAGTTAATTAAATAGGTTTATCACAAATTAGCATATATAGAATTTTAGAGTTAGGTTTTCCATTATAAAAGTTATAAATTATTATTTTTTGTGTGAAAATTTGCTTAAACATCTGTTATCACTGGTGGCTTTTTCATTAAAATTTAATGTAAGCTAAGATAATTTTGAACAATAAAAATGATATATAAAAGATGTGTTTTAATTTCAGAATGATAGAAATGCAGTGAGTATGAAATAAAAAAAAAAGTTTTATAATTATTGAAGATATTCCAATTTGCTGCTTCAAAGATTAGACAACTTTTTAAATGGATGTTTAAGTATTAGAGTGCTTAGAGCCAATGATGTAGAACTTTAATGTTTGTTTCCAGTATAGTTTGCAATTGGATATAATGGTGAGAATTTTCAGATATAATTCTGCTAGAATATATACATTTTTCTGGAATGGATACTGATATATATAGGGTAATCATAAAGAGAAGATGTTCAAAGACCTATATAATAACATGTTGTGTATAAAAATCTATCAAACTTGATATGAATATTCTTTAAGCACACAGTTTATGGAGGGGGGGGTAATATTTTGCCATTAATAGAAATATGGTGTCACAATTATTATAAATACATACATTTTTTATACTATACTATTTCCTCTGATATATTAAATGAATGTAAACAAAATGGGACAATTTATGTTATTTTTATCTTGCCTGTATCTGGTTTGCTTATTAGACTATTGTCAGTCTAATGTTGTTTGCTGAGAAATCTGAAAACAGAATCATGAAGTTTAAAGCTTAAAAAATTGATTTTTTAATTTCAAGAAAACTTGAGCAGTAAGACTAGGATAATGTCAAAAACTAATTTAATACTTCATAATTAATCATAACATATATTTGTACATATTTATAATATATGCACACATTTATTTTCATTCATGTGTATATACTATGTTATTTTAATAGCTTATGTGTATGTACGTTATATATATATTGTAACCTTATGATTGGGCTTGATGTTTGTCAAGCCTTATTTATGTGGTCAAATGTATAAAATTTAAAATTTTAATTGACAATAATTGAAATATATTATATCAGTGATATGTTATCATTGTTGCCAAATTTTATTATAAAATTTTGTAAATATTGTCAATAAATCTAAGAATGATAAGGACTCAGACTGTTCAAGATATGCTAAGTTCTCTGGCAGGATGTGTATGAGATTCTAATAGGTACTTTGCCAGGTGAATTAATTTTTAATAATATTAAAATAATTTATTCGTTTTCTTATTAATTTATAAGTATAGAAATATTTGATATTTTGTTATTATTAAATAATAATCAAAATACATATAAAATTGTAACTATTCTAAGTTAATCTTTGTAATTAATCCCTAAGCATATTTTTATTGTCATATAAAATAATTTTGAACAGCTTGTTTAGTTATCACTAATCTGTACAGATGGAGACATATTAATTGTATGCATATACCAAGTTTTAATTGATCTATTTTTATTTTTTACAAAAGTTAAGATCAAGAAGAAGCTTATAATAAATAACACTGGAATTGAATTTTAAATGAATTTAAAGGATAAGTAATTGTATTTTGACCCATGAATATGGAGTAGAGAATTTCACTTCCTTGCATACATTGATTTACTGATCTATCAACTGAGATTCGCCACAATTTCACATTTAAAAACCGGACAAGAGATCATAAGCATAACATTTTATTCTTTATCTTACTATAATCTTAGTTATTACACTTACTATGGACCTTTAGAGATTAACAATGATTTGTTTGGAAGGGCAATAAGAAAGAAAGGAAAAATATTCTGTCCGTTCGTTTATAAACTAGATATAAAATATATTTTTTTGCCTTGATACTAAACGTAAATGGGAAACAAATTAAAAGTAATCAGGACAAAATTTTCTGAATTTAAATTAAAAAGTGAAGTCTACTCTAAAGAATATTAAGATTTATATATATTGTAAAGATGAATTTAATTTTAAAAAGTAGATAGCAACTTTTTAATTACTATGTGGAATGCTGAAGTTAACACTACTCTAAAACATTATTAACAAGATTTTAAAATGCAGGAATCATTCTTAATTATTCCAATATATTACCGTGGATGAAAAAATTAATAATTCTTTTGAGAAAATTTTTCTTTTGCTGTTTCAATCTGGGATATTATCTATGCTACTGCTTTGTTTTTTTTTTTTTTTTTTTAAAAAAAAACCCGATCCAAAACTCTGAAAAAAAATATTTATGAGTGTTATTGTATCGTTTTTATTTGCCAGGTACCCTCAAATATTTTATTTACTTTATCATAATAAAATATGAAGAATATGGATGCATCATCTTGTAAAATAGTTTGCCAGCCAACAATGATATTGTTTTCCCTTGTCAGTCAGCTTATAATGGAGGAATTTAAATTAAGGACTATTGGAATAAAATGAAGTATAATAATAATTTTTTTTATGTTGTTCATGTTTATTAATATTTTATATTAGTTTTGGATATGCTATTAAGGTATATATATTCTATTTATGGTATAAATATGCAATGAGTCTGAAAACAGAATAAGGTAAAATTATATATATATATATTTAAGTACTGGTTAGTTAAAAATTAATATTAAATTTGGCTTGTCTAGATAGAGAGAAATATACATCTTACATTTATAAGAATTATTTATTGACATTCTATCTATGGGTAAACAGACAGAATAATTTGTCAGAAGAATAATAGTATTTACTTATGATAACATAATTATTTTATTATATGGAGTTTTCCATATAATCAGGTATACATTCATTTTATATCTTTACAATATTTTGCTTATAATTTAGTATGTCTACTTTAGTTTATAGAATTTGTGCTATTTTTCATTGACTGTGTGTGTTTTTTATTATTGCAAATTATACTTTTTAAAATTTTTTAGTCATTTGACTTACAGTATCTTTGTTGGTTTCATACATTATTTAACATACGCTTGTTTGAGGTGGGATATTTATTTATTTTTAGCTTTTAATGTGAGAATTATTTTATCTTGTCATTGTTTTGATGAGGATTTGTGCTAGTTTCCATTTGATAAGTATGAGAAACATAATTTTATTAAATATTATATCATTGATAGTATGCATTGGTAGACGGAGTATACCCTCCCATTGCTTAATCCATGAGAGGATTATATTGTAGAGGCTTATAATCCCTAGGGATGTTTATTTTCATGGTATACATTCCGTTTCCCTGTGTTGAGACAATGTCCATACATTTTGTACCTAGGAAAAAGGTATTGAATCTTCTATATTATTATACAACTATATAATGTTGTTTTGAGGAGCTTCTCTTTATTGTCTGATCCCTCATGATGATGTCTAGTTATTTTTCACTGGGTATGGTGAAGTTCTTGGTATTTTAAAATTCTATGGCAATGATAAGGTAAAGTTAGCTTCAGGGAGACTTGTTTATCTATAGTGTTTAGCTAAAAATATAGTGTATGTATTGTGCTATAGTACCTCATTAACAGTTTACAAGCAAACCAACAAAATTTATTAGTAATTTTAAAACTTACCTTGTGTATGGCATAATAAGAGATACACATATGTAATGTCATTTTATTTCCATCAAGCAGTAGTTCACCAATGGATCGGTAAGACATTTCAATAGTTCAGATGATTATTCTGTAGACATGGGCAAAGTTTAGTATCCTGTATATATTTGACTTTTAGTATTTGTTTCCATATTCATATAATTGATTGCTAAATGCTACATAATAATTATCATTTGTGCTTCATATGATAATTGTCATTATCATAAAGTTTAGTTATACTTTAATGCTCTCAATAGTATACTATAAATAGCTATTTTGAATAACAATTATTAGACATATCAATGCATCAAAATTGTTAATAAATTTAAAGGTAATATACCTGTAACTAAATGAATATATCTTGTTTTATATTGTTTCTGAAATATATATGTTTTTCAATTATTTATTATTATTTTAGAAAGTTGTAAATAGTGTAAATAAATTTTGTTGTTTTGAAAATATATTTGATTGTCTGAGGCCTTATTGCTAATAATCATCCCTATTATTATGGCTATCAACACATTATCTTATTGTCTTAAAGCTGGGATGGACAATTGTTTTGGCTTGGGGTTTGTGGAAGCAGAGGTTAGCGGAGGGCCGCGTAGGAGGCCACTTTGTGGAAACGGAGGTTAGCGGAGTGCCGCATTTTTTTTTCATGATACAATAAACACACTGCTTTATTCCCTGTATTACCTAAGAAATATTTGTTTGTCCATTCTTCATTAAACACAATATTCATCACCAATTTAAGTTTTTTTGGAGGGTTCATGGTTTCACTAAAGTTGGAAATTTATATATTTACTGTTGCAAAGACAAAATTGAAATTAATCAGATCAACCGGAAAAGTACTGTGCATCATATCTACAATGTGCATTGATGTGGCCACCTTAGTGGAAAATACGAGATGAATCTCGGTTCAAGATGGATTTTTCTGACTGTCTTGGTGGGCCACAAAAAACTCTTAGCAAGCCGCATATGGCCCATGGGTCACTATTTGCCCACCCCTGTCTTAAACTCATCATCAATCAATACAATATATTTTATTATGTATTAATATATATCGGTGATTGTGGTAAGCTCTTACATTTAGAGTACATTTAGAATTTATGACTTATTGATTAGAACACTGTTGATCTTAAGCCCATGTCTTATTTTAAATAATATTTTAAGGATCTATTGGTTTTGGAATAACCTGTTTATTCGAACCTTAAGTTACATCATTCACTGGTCTTGATCATATTGCCCATAGTTATTTAATAAAAGAGAGTTTGTATATTATTGTACTTGCTTTATTAAGAATTTATTTGTACATCATAAAACTTAAAGTTCATATTACTGTTGTTATTGGGATTGCCAAATATTTTTTGTTAATTCTATGTTTTCTGAGCTGTCTTTATTTGTTATATTTGAGTAGTGGCAAAATCCCTCTCACTGACCCACATATATCTTGTATTAATATTTGAGTTACTTGAACCCTAAGAAAAGTAAATTACTAATTAATAGTCGTAATTTTGAATTTATAGTAATTTTTATGTCTAAATTTATTTATTGTGCTTTGATTTGAGTTACATTTATCTTCACAGTTTAATTGAGTTTATATAATTTTAAGATGTAAATTTCTTTTCTAGTTTTAAAACTTATAGTTTATATTAACTTCATGGTTAAATATTCTTATTTCGTCAAGCTTAGAATTCATACTTTGTTTTATTTTATCTTACTGTTATTTAATACAATATTAGTTTATAGTTCAGGATCTCATTCTTCATCATCAACATTATTCTCATATTTCATCCGGATCTTTCTTTCTTTTATTTCTTCATCCTCATTTTATCTTAATTCATTCTTATAATTGATTCATTCTTCATTGGCTCCTATTCTATCATCATCTTAATCATTCATTATCCTAACACACTTCCTTTCTATTCTCCTCATTCTTAAGCTCATTCATTTTTCGCTATTTAATTATTATTTGTTTTCATCATCCATTTAGTCATCTACATCCTAATTCATAATTTGAATTCCATATTCAGTTCATAGACCTGATTATTAACTATTTATTGGTTTTGCAAATATTAAATTTATTTAATAGTATTTTGCTTATGGATTTTAAAGCTAGTTTAACTGATGTTGATAATAGAAGTTATTATCTTCATGGACACTTTCTTAGATTTACCATCATGCTAGCTGGTTTTAAGAAAATAATATTCTTATTTCAACATTTTTTTATATGTACATATTTTTATTAATTGATGATGATGGTTACAATATATATACATCAATAAAAACTTTTTATTTGAAGGTAACTAGGAAATTGGTGTGTGTAAATAAGGATATTAAAACTGAAGACAAAAAAAATTCTCTAAATATAAATTTGCCATTGGCCTGTGAAATGTAAGTAACTTTGAAATTAAATATTTGTATTTTTTATTATTGATGATTAATATTTATTTGTAGTAATTTTTTACCATTTTAAGATTTTATTTTATAATTTCAATAAATTATCCATTTATAGTTTCAGGTTTTTTATTTTTCGATTTCAACCAGTTTTATTACAAAAACGTACACTTAAAAAACAGATAAGAAAAGTCATATCTTTAAGTCTAATGTAAAAATATATTATTTTTTCTATCTCTCTTCTTGCAATTTGTTTATTAAGGGGAATTGATATGCTCATGCTATCATTTTACTGCAAACTATCTCTTGATAGATAGACCAACCAACCATGCAATTTACTATAATTCTTACTTTGCCATTTTTCTTTCTTTCTTCAAAATAACTAAAAAAATTTAGGCTCTTTTTGTTTAAGACTTTTTACAAGATAATGTTAATTCTGTTCTGGACAATTTAATGTAATATATATATGTAGGTGTCATTCTACAAACCTTTTTTGTTGCATTATTCTTTTTTTTTTAAGAAATTCTAATTATTGTACAAAAATCTGTTGTGATTAAACTTTTTTTTTTTTTAATTTTTGATTTGATTTCATTTATAAATTGCCTTTTATATATAAAAAAGTATATAAATAATTAATTTTCATAACATTAATTGTGATATTTCTGAAGACTATTTTGGTTTTGCTTTCAACAGTATATTCAAATGACCAGTAGTGGACAGTCTCAGTTGTCATTCATTAAATTATTTAGCCTTAATCCTATAACGGTAATAATTTCCTATGGCTAATTGTTATGTGTTTAACTTGTATGAAACTATTAGTAGCTAGATATCACTACCTTTTCTCATAAATATTATATCACAGCAGTTTAATTTTAATGGATGTATTTTTAAGTTGTGGTTAAATCCCAAAGTTTTTTTTCATATATATAATTTTGTTGTAAGATATTTAAACTATTTATATCCAAATAACATGCATAGTCTTGCAGTAGTAATATGTAGAAAGCTAATCTAAACACTGATAACTGCAAGAGTGAAATTCAATTCAATGAAGATAAGTCAACTCTAATTTATATTCCTCAAATGATATCATTAGGAACTAATTTTTAACAATCTTGTGAATGATCAAATTCTTTGTTAATATGTAGTATTGGAAATTTTACAGTGTAAAATATTATATACATATTTGGAGTGGGGTTTATATCAATTTAAAATGTTTTTGCTTCAAATATGTTTGCATATATATATATATGTATGTGTGTGTATATACAGCATTCGTTATGAATTTCACATTCATAACTATTGACAAGTGAAAAAAATATCAGACTAACTTTCCTTATTTTAACAGGCAAACCCGGGTATCGTTTTGTTATTTTCAGAAAATGATGTACATAAATCTATAAATTAATGGAGATGTGTATTATGCTGAAAATATAAAATATAATTATAACTGTTTAATCGCCATAACATCTGTAGATAAAGCTTTAATGTTATCTGCCTAACCAAATGACAATAAGAACTGATCCTATTCGAGAATTTTACGAGATAACCCTGCACATTACATATATGCATACTATGCGATGATTAGAGATATATTTACCGCATTGGTCGTTAACTTATCAATAATAGATTCTTGCAGTAAAAGGATATTTATGAGCGTCAGGTCTCAAGCACCAATCCTATTGCAGTAAGAATTATACCTTACCAAATTACTACTGGATTTTAAATCATGCTTGCTGAAGTGCCTAACCCTAGATAGCTTGATCTCACGACTGGGATGAATGAACAGAGGTATTTGAGAATGTACAGTAACTTTGCTTCATTATATAACTTCTTTCAACCCATCAGCTTTAAGAATAGTTCGCAAATAATTTAAATTAACTACCTTGACCTTCATAAGTTATTACCAAAACTGTTACATGCTACAATTTATTTGTTGGACTTAAGGTTAGGATTTAAGATATGTTAGATCTAGGTATGTACTTGTTATAAACCGTGCATAACTAACTATGCGAGATATAATGACAGGAAAAAAACAGGAAAATATAAACAATAAATCAATTCGTCAATACTATGGCAAATAATTACCCTTCGTAAGTAAGATCACAACTTTATATTTTTTTATTATCAATGGGGAATTTATTAAAATTTATATATCAACAATAATAACTAAAAAAAATTACATAAAATAGATTAAATAAAATAAAAAGCAAAAAGAGAAAAAAAAATGCTGTTGTACGATACACATTATTTTCTATTATAATAATGAATAAGCAAACCTTGAGGGGAACTATACGTAATTATATGTTCAATTATAAAAGTCAAATTTACGTTTTTTACCCGGTATTTACAGATGTTTTAATTTACTTCATGTAAGCTTACGTTTTCCTAAAGTGTTTGTTCTATGAGAGGTATTCTTCCCTAGTTGGGTAATATAAATACGCATTCTTAGCATGAGTCTGTAATGAATGGTTTTGTTTGAAATTTTAGTATAGGAACAAATACTAATGGCGGTGGTCAACTTGTTTGAAATTTTAGTAAGCACCCAAAATCAAATATTTTTTTTTTTCTGGTAGTCAGTGACGAAGATCTTGTTTGAAATTTAGTAGGCACATGAGATCAACTGTCCTTAGTTTCTTCTTTCTGTTACTCCAGAATGTAATCCATGGGATCCGCAAAGGTTACAGTGTAGGTAAGCAGATAGCAGCAGGAACAGCTAGGTACTAGAAGCATGAGGTGATAATTCAACACACATATGGCTTCTACCCCATAGTTAAGGTTTTAACCTTTTTAGTAAGTTTGATTCTGAAAGCATTATCTTCAGCAATTCCGCTAATGCATGAACTTAGACTCTCCTCTCAATATATATATATTGAACTGATTTTGAATGTGTAGATTCGAAACACCGGCCTCTTAGGCAGAGAAGAACATACTCGGAGAGTATGTATGCCCAAACGATAGCTATAAAGTATATAACTAACGTTACATTTCCAGGACATAACTTCTTCTCGACTGTTGAGTTCAACACCAAGTTCAAAGCACTTTTTTGTTTGTGTATAAACACGGGCGCCAGCTATCTATTCAAGGATGAATAAATAACGCACTTTAAGCAATGGCCACTAACTCAACGCCTAAATCCACGACTAGCTCAGCTGTTTGTAATCACTAATAGATTATACTTAATTAGTGATTAAAAGAATTAATAAAAGAATTTGTTAAAAAGAATTGATAAAAAGAATTTGGTAAAAGGATTGATAAAAAGAATTGACCGACAAATAAAGTTTAATTTTAAAGATAATTTATTAACTAACATTTATTTACTAAATTTAAACATTCTAATAAAACACACGCATATTTTAAATTAACATTTCTAAACTAGTTTAAATATTCTTGTTTACTTTCATAACAAAACACTGGTATTTATCTAATTTAACTAATAATATTGATATAAGGATCACGCACATATTAACTCATGCACACACACATAATAATATTAAAGTATTATATAGCATTTGAAATTTAATCACACACATCAATAGTTCATTTATGTATGATATCGAGTTCATATAATTAGACTCTTGGAGGATTCGCACGAATTAATGAAATGCAATGGCTATTACAGTATAACGAAAATAAGCAAATGTTTTACCTAGGATTTTGAATGTTGACGTAGAATTTTGTTCTTTGGAGGCTGCTTTCGGTGAGGATATTTCCATTATAAATGCTTACCAGCCGGCTGGGACATTTCCTTGCTGAGTTTCCTGATTTTCACGATTATTGCTATCGGAGACAAATAGATACTGACGGAGATTTTCTAAGATGTTAAGCTGACATTATTTCACGGGCAGATCTGCTGTTTTCTCGGACATCTGGGCTGGAGGTGAACGTGCGTTCCAAAATATTCTCAGCACTGCATTTTGTTTCTTAACTGACTCAATTAATTTCCGAACTGCACTCTCTCAATAATTTTGTGAACTGATTGTCTCAACTCAATTAATTTGTGGAACTGAATACTGTCCGATAAAAAAAAAGGTCTATTTATACCTGCGCCTTGTTGTCTTTCTGATATCTCCGGCAAAGATCTGTTGTCGAATTGATAATCATTTGATAAACGTGTTTTGAAAGATTGCTTAATTAGTAATAGCCATGCAAAAACGTATTGTTTTATATTAATTAATATCTAATAGCCATTGCCGTGTTATTTAATGATAATCTTCTTTAACTTTCACATAAATTTACAAATCGTACATATATACGCACATATATTTTTTAATACAATTTACTATTTAGTTTTAACATTATTTTTTCTTTAATTAAACTTGAATGAAAAGAGATTTGCATGTTTTAACTTTTCCAAATTATATTTTTATGAATACTAAAAAAAAACTATTTAATTCTTATCTTTTTCGAAAACAAACTGCAATAAATTCTTCAACATTTAATTTTATGTTTTTCTTTTATGAAAGATTACTTTAATAATAATTTTAGATAAAAATTATATGTGCCTATATCAATATAGGTACATTACACCGCCCTTCCTTTTGAGAGTAAAATGCGTCATTTTTGACCATTTTATCTCTGACAACATTAAATCTTAATTTATTATTCTTTCTAAGTTTGCTTTTTGGTATCTTTTCCTTTCCATACTAAGGGCAATCTCCAATTATGCTTTTCTTCTTTCTATGCTGGTAACATTGCTTACAATGTTCGTCCTGGATAATGACCACGAGGACAAACTAAATTTGTGGCACAGGGATCTTTTGTAAACGAAGCTTCGGCTGCCGATTCTCTTGATCGGACTTTGACTAAGAAAAGGTGGCTGCAAATGGCAGGAATTTCAACTGTCCATTTTCGACTTACGCCCTGGAAAACGATTGCCGATTCTCTTGATCGGACTTTGACTAAGCAGCTACAATGGCAGGAATTTTCAACTGTCCATTTCCGACTTACGCTTTGGAAAACGAGGTACGAGATATGGGGATTCTCCCCCGAAAAGTGACTCACGACTTACTCTGGTTGTTGCCAGTGCGTTTTTTTTTAAAAGAGGAATGATCCCGGCCAATCCGTTGCGGGTACTAGAATTTATCCAGTCGAGAGCTTTAAACTTAATCCTTATCTATCTTATTTCAATACTACCCTCATCCCTTTAGATTCAAACCCTTATACACTCCTAATATAACTTAGATTGACTTTATATTATTTATCACTAATCCTACAATATTATTTTAAATACACATGAACATTACTTTAACATATTTATTTATATTATTCTGAACTATTACGAACATTATCTTACATATTTATTTAACTTACAATACTATTCTAAACTACCACGGACATCAATTTACATATTTATTTAACTTGTTTTTATTTTATGTATTTCCGTTATTTTATTCATTTATTTAAATCTACAACTTTTACTTTTATATCATTAATTTGACCCATTTATTTAACTTGATTTTTTATTTATTTGAACTGTTTATTTACGAACATTTCCTTAATTAATATGTGCGTGGAGAAAAAAAATCTTTTATTTTGCGAAGCCTCCGTTATTATTATCTGACAAAACAATCCATCATTTTAAATAGCGAAATTCTAATTCAGGCTTTTCACCTACGTCAAAATAATTATATTAGACTCATAGTCCATTTCCGGTCCTTTTTGTTTATTTCCTTTACTATTCCGCCCGATTACTAACTTTTAAGCTATGTCAGGCGGTTCCTTCTTTCTTTCTACTAATTTTATAATATAAATCATACTCCATATTCTCACTTCTATTTCTTGATTAAAATCCATTTTATCTCTTTCTCTTTCCGTTTTTTCTGCCTTGTAAATTAGAAAACTTTTAAGCTTTACAGACCTCCGTATTTTTCCTAATCGTGAATATTTTTTCCTACGCTTTCTCTTTGTTTTAAATCTATGTCTACAGCGAATGCGAACGTTTACTTTAAACCTTTTATTTTTAATTCTTTGTAAAAACTCTTCTACACTATCTACTACCTTGAACTTATGTTTTTCTTCTATTTCTTGATCTACATTTTCCCCTGTCTTAGCACTATCCTGTTCTGCTTTAATTTCTATTTCAGTCTTCTCTGTTTCAACACTATCTAGTTCTACCTCAATTTCTATATCTTTCATGACCTCAACTTCCTGACTTTCTTTAACTAAATCTAACTCTCTGCCTTCTTGGTTCTCCTCTACTTTCTCTATTATTTCACTCCTCATTCCTTTAATTTCACATCTTATTTCTCTTATTCCCGCAATGAATTCTTGATGACTTTGCCTGAATTCTTGACGCATTTCTTCCATCATATTTATCATCATTTTCAGCATCTGCGTCTCAGACATTTCTTTCTCTTTTTCCATTTTTAAAACAATATTTTATTTCACTAAATTTAATATATGGCTTATTTATTTATTTCTGAGTAAAACGGAAACACGCTGACCACCCCTTTTGTCCATTTTTCTACCCGATCTAATGCTTTAACTCCGCCCAAATATCAGCTGTCTCTGATTTGATAGCATAAATGTCAAAATCTCTTTTCATTTAAAAAAAAAAAAAAGTTTTCGGTCAATTCTTTTTTTTTTAAAATTAAAACACTTTTACATACGTAATTTAACTTTTTAGATTTTTATTTTCAACAAGAACAAAGTATTTCTTTACTATTGTTTCTTAGGTTCAGCCCCAAGTTGGGTCTAGCCATTTGAACCGTGTTCGAATATGTGGATTCGAAACACCGGCCTCTTAGGCAGAGAAGAACATACTCGGAGAGTATGTATGCCCAAACGATAGCTATAAAGTATATAACTAACGTTACATTTCCAGGACATAACTTCTTCTCGACTGTTGAGTTCAACACCAAGTTCAAAGCACTTTTTTGTTTGTGTATAAACACGGGCGCCAGCTATCTATTCAAGGATGAATAAATAACGCACTTTAAGCAATGGCCACTAACTCAACGCCTAAATCCATGACTAGCTCAGCTGTTTGTAATCACTAATAGATTATACTTAATTAGTGATTAAAAGAATTAATAAAAGAATTTGTTAAAAAGAATTGATAAAAAGAATTTGGTAAAAGGATTGATAAAAAGAATTGACCGACAAATAAAGTTTAATTTTAAAGATAATTTATTAACTAACATTTATTTACTAAATTTAAACATTCTAATAAAACACACCCATATTTTAAATTAACATTTCTAAACTAGTTTAAATATTCTTGTTTACTTTCATAACAAAACACTGGTATTTATCTAATTTAACTAATAATATTGATATAAGGATCACGCACATATTAACTCATGCACACACACATAATAATATTAAAGTATTACATAGCATTTGAAATTTAATCACACACATCAATAGTTCATTTATGTATGATATCGAGTTCATATAATTAGACTCTTGGAGGATTCGCACGAATTAATGAAATGCAATGGCTATTACAGTATAACGAAAATAAGCAAATGTTTTACCTAGGATTTTGAATGTTGACGTAGAATTTTGTTCTTTGGAGGCTGCTTTCGGTGAGGATATTTCCATTATAAATGCTTACCAGCCGGCTGGGACGTTTCCTTGCTGAGTTTCCTGATTTTCACGATTATTGCTATCGGAGACAAATAGATACTGACGGAGATTTTCTAAGATGTTAAGCTGACATTATTTCATGGGCAGATCTGCTGTTTTCTTGGACATCTGGGCTGGAGGTGAACGTGCATTCCAAAATATTCTCAGCACTGCATTTTGTTTCTTAACTGACTCAATTAATTTCCGAACTGCACTCTCTCAATAATTTTGTGAACTGATTGTCTCAACTCAATTAATTTGTGGAACTGAATTGTCCGATAAAAAAAAAGGTCTATTTATACCTGCGCCTTGTTGTCTTTCTCATATCTCCGGCAAAGATCTGTTGTCGAATTGATAATCATTTGATAAACGTGTTTTGAAAGATTGCTTAATTAGTAATAGCCATGCAAAAACGTATTGTTTTATATTAATTAATATCTAATAGCCATTGCCGTGTTTTTTAATGATAATCTTCTTTAACTTTCACATACATTTTATTTATTTACAAATCATACATATATACGCACATATATTTTTAATACAATTTACTATTTAGTTTTAACATTATTTTTTCTTTAATTAAACTTGAATGAAAAGAGATTTGCATGTTTTAACTTTTTTAAATTATATTTTTACGAATACTAAAAAAAAACTATTTAATTCTTATTTTTTTCGAAAACAAGCTGCAATAAATTCTTCAACATTTAATTTTATGTTTTTCTTTTATGAAAGATTACTTTAATAATAATTTTAGATAAAAATTATATGTGCCTATATCAATATAGGTACAATATATATCTCCACTCACCCGGATCCAATTCAACTCCCTCTTCTGTCCTTTTTTATTTTCCATTACATTAATTACAGTTCTCAAATTTTTGTTCTATCAGCTTTCATATCTTTGGTTAATTACTTAGGAATGTTTTTTACCATCTATTTGCTTGCTGATCTAATCTTTTACATTTTTGCCTCATCAGATCCACTCTCTTTGTTCACAGTACATTGAACGACAACTTTTCCTGGAATTTGGGAGGCCAAATAGCTATCATAAATAACAAAGAATCATCTCGGGAAATTTATGGCAGAAAGTCTTTTGTTTCCCTCACTAAAACATGACATCTGATTATAGAACCAAGACAAATGTACATTTAAATAATAATAAAAAAATACATTAATGTATAATTGTTTCTCTTAATTATTTTTTTTAGTTTTCTCTTTCAATTTTTTTAACAATAAATGCCAAGATATTTTTCTAAAACATATATTTATACTCGTTACTGAAAAAAAAAACATTAAATCTATTTCTTTCTATATATGTATTGTACCGGTCAAAACAGTATGCTCACTTAACAAGATTCCAATCCTAAGCAAAAGTACCTCGAATGCGAGCATGCTCGAGATACACAGATCAGGAGCAATCCTGAATTCTTAATGTATTTGCCTATTCTTCGAGTCTCTGACCCAATGAACAACAATTCTGATGATACAGCACCATTATTTTAATTCCGGGCTCAGAAGCAAAGCGGTAGAGCATAAGGTCAGACCGATGATGATGATCGAGATAATAGTAGTCCAGGAATTACATTTATCGAAGTTATATTTATTAATGCTAAATTATCAGCCAAAGAAAGTAATTCTAAATATTAATTACAAAATAATAATTCAAACAAACCAGGGTTTACATGAAATATATATTTAATAAAATATTTAGAAAACGCATATATATGTTACAAAAGATTTCACGCTTGGAATAATATTGTCTATTTACAAAACTTGGCATGTTTTTATAAAATCCTCTTTATGTTAATTATTTAACGAATATAATTTTATGGGGTTTATTATAACTTGTGCAGAGTTAATATGCCAATTTAATAACATTTTACTAACAGAACATTGTGGATGCCTAAAACAAATATAAAAGATCGTGACAGGTTTAGTACTAAATGATTTGATAAACAGGCAAAATATACACTTTTAATCATTTATCTATCTTATGAAAATCATTATATATACTTTTATTGTCATGGTTTGGAAAAGACGTCTTTGGAGTTTATACATAAGAAACAAACGATGCACTACATTTACAAGAATAAATGATACAATCATTAATATAAATTGATTTACGTCTATGGGAATCGATAAGTCTTTTAAAAAAAAGCAGCTTTAAAATCATCATACTGACTAATTAGCATGTTGGCACATTTAATGAATGAGTCATTATTGCCAATGCCTAACGAAAAGTCAAACAGGCATAAATCCACTAAATAAAACAATAACGATGCTAGCATGTCATTAAAGAAGTACGGATGTTATGGTAGTTTGAATACTTCATCATTTTAAAACATTTGACAATTGAATGAGGGTTGATACTCTACTATTTTGATGGTACAGTATCGAATGGAGAGGCTTGTTTTGAATGCCCAGAGCCAGCTGTATGGAACTTCCGCAGCACAATCAAAACGCCATAAACCTCGCATTCCACAGGAAGTAGCGTATATTCCTGATTACGAACGATTTTGAAAAAGTAGACTTGGAGCTTCAGATTTCCGAAGTTCCCAATGACAAAAGCAATAAAGAAAATATATGTGGAAGTACCATAAGAGAAAGAAAAGGTATGCCAGCAGCGTTGCACATGTACGATAAACTTGGTTTGACTCCTGCGCAATGATATATTTGAATAAAGAATCATTCAGAAAATTATAACGGAGAATAACTCTTTTAGCTATGACATTTAACTAACAAGATTTATAATTAATTTCGATTCCCATATATGTATTACTGACAAAATTAGCCCTCCACACAACTGCAAGAAAAGGTGCAATAATTATATTAAGGTTCACAATCTTTTAAAATGAAAATTTAAAGACAAATTCAAATAATGAAGTAAAATATGCATCCGCAATAAAATATTTTAGATAAAAAAAATGTGAATAACAGGTTTAAATATAAAACCAACCTAGCGAGCGATTTCTGTTATAAATGAATAAAACTTTACTAATAAATTTAACTGAAGCCACTGCTTCTTTCCCCATTAAATAAAAAAAGAAAATCCTTATTAGACTCGCGAAATTGAATTATATTGGCATATTAAAGGAAATGAATTATATATATACATTAAACAAAATAAGTTAAATATTTAATTGAGCTGCACAAAGCTATATAACCTGATTAAGCGTGAAAGGGCATTGTGAGAATACATTATACTAGTAAGGGATTAATGAGAGAGAGTTTAAGAGCAAAATTAGCAGAAACATATAAATTAATATGCAAATTAACTTAATTACATTTTATAAGAAGTTACAACATGAATTTACATATTAAGGCAGCTCTACATTACATGAGGTTACCTCAGGATAGCAGCGTAGTGGCAGGCAGTCAGGGGTCATCTTGTACAGTTGGTCAAATGGATAGAACTTGATGGCGTCAGGTAGACAGTCTTCCGAGAGGCCCAGAGAAAAGTGCTTCTTTTCTACTCACAGCTCATAGCACCGAACTTCTGTTGACTTTAAAATTTTAAGGTCTGGAAACACTTCTGAAAATTTATTTTACTGAAAGACATTCTCACAGAATTTTCTTCTCAAAATAACTCAAACTAAAAACTGAAAGTAACTGACTGAAAAGTAACCAAGTTTAATGACTAACTCAAAGTAACTAAACTGAACAGTAACTAAAACTGACTTCTTTTGTTTTATGGGCCCTTTTTATACATCCTTTAATCCTTCCTCCCACAGCTATCTCTAATCTCTTGATTAAAAACAACATTTAATTAGCAAAATATTTTTAAAACAGATAAGGCTCGAAATACCATTTTAGATATTTTTAAAGATTTGAAAACAACTAGCAAAAGAATTGCTTATGATTTTAATTAAGATTTATAATTTTAATTAATGAAAACAATCTGAATCTAGATAACGATTATTTCAGTATTTCGAGCATTCCCCATTGTTCTTTGTTTTTACATTCCAATACTTTAATTAGATACACATATATAAAAAGATATTTACTCTTATATAAGAACATTTAATTTTCAGCAATAAATATTAATAGAATTATTGCTTCGTTCATATATATATCCATCACACACACTACTGTTTTACTTTACTAAATAATTTTATTAATTCCTTGGATGATTATACCTACAGTGTGTGGGTGAATGGCATATATTTACGGTGAGGTCTGAATTGCGGGCCCCGCAGGAGGTTAATACAGATGGTGAAGCATGAAGCTTGATGATGATTAGACATCGACTGCTTCAATATATATCACTTATCGTAATCAAATAAATTAAAGCAGAACTTATGCAAGCTGGAGCTATATTGAGCGCACACCCATTTCTATGGCAGTTGGTGGACATCATCAAATTCCCTTGTAACAAGGTTTAAACGTAGCTACTGTTATAACACCTCTCTGTTGGAAAAACTTCAAAATGAGATCTATTTATTTTTAGGGCTCACACAAACAAACAAAAATACAACATCCACTTTCCCTCTCAACAACAACAAACCCAAACACATACCCACACAATATTTTAGCTATTCTTTATCTCTTTTGTTGGTGATGGGGGAAGTGATCTTCTCTGGTTGCTGTTTGGTTTTGATGTTGCTCGCAGTCTTCTCTTTCATAATACTGATGCAGTATGGTTTTACTGTCTTCTCTTTGATAGCCTTTTCGGATTCAGTTTATATGTCTGTCTTCTTCGCTCATTCCCATAGCTTGGATGCCCCCGACCTTTCTCCTTTCTATAGGTTTGTTATAGTCCTGCATGCTCTTGTCTATGACATTTAATAGTTGGCTACTTCTTCAATGGATGTCTTCCTATTACTCAGGAGCATTTGTTCAACTTTTATTGGCAGATTATGTTTAACTAACCTAATGATGTTGCTTTCCGTCATGTTACATGCATCTAATGTATGTAATTTCACTACTTGACTATTGAAAAACTGAGAATAACTCTTTTGGCCACCCGTCTTGTATTTCTCCTGCATTAAGTGATACCTCACCATTTCTTGTCTTTCTTCGGATCAGAACGTATTCCTGACTGCCTCTCTATACTCTTTAAAAGTCTTAGGTGGATGAAACCGCAAATCCCATCAGGACTGCGCGTTTCCCACCATGTTGCTGCCAGCAATTGCTAATTTACTTTCTTCAGACATCACATTGATGCTGAAGTACTTTTGTAAACTGTTTAAATGTCCAATTGGTGTCTCTCCCGTTTGTCCAGGGAATACTTGAATTTTTAAAAAAATTGATTTGTCTGCGACTGCGCTATCGAGCATATTACTATGGCCTCCTTATCTTCCAATATACTATTCTGCCTTATTCGATCCTTCTTTTCCCTTATTCTCTCTTTATTCTCTGTCTTGACTTTAGTTTCCCTTCTACCTGAGCTGTTTTTTCTTTGGGTTTAGTCTTCTTTCTTTTTACTTTCACCTTCCTCCTCCCGGTCTCCTTGTGGAGTTTCTTTTCTGATGCTAATATTCTCACCTTGTTTTTCTTTTGCCTTTCTAATGACCTATCATGCCTCTCTCTCGTTTCTTTAAATCTTGGTTCCACTTTTTCTTCCATTTCCTGCAAGTTTTTCATAATAATCTCCATCATGCCTGTGTCACTTTCTTTATCGGTACTATCCTGGTTCATCTTGTTTTTCTTTCTTTCTCATGAATGGGTTTTCATCTATTTCTTTCTTTATATTACTGCGTTTTATTTCCACATTTACCACAATTCGAAATTTTGTTTTTTGGTTTATATATATTTAAAAAAAAAACAAACTTATTATTTCTAGTACAGTACAATAATAACGAAATCTATCTTTTGTTTTTTACTATCATGTTATAAACATGCCGGGCTCACCACTTCAGACTACCAAGTACTACGCTGCCTGTCATTTTGCCCTATTGTCATATATTTAACACAACCCCCTATTTTCTCTCTTATTTAGTTCTTTACTCTCTAATGCAACAACAACACAAACAAATAAATTATTTTTCTTTTCTTTAATCCTGCCGTTCTACTTTCGCAGCCCCATTCATTGGGAAACCATTTAACAGGTGAACCCAGGTATTATTTTGTTATTTTCAGAAAACGATGTACATAAATCTATATATTAATGGAGATGTGTATTATGCCGAAAATATAAAATATAACTATGGCTATTTAGTCTCCCTAATGCCAGCTTAAAGATCAGTGGCAGAAAACGCAAATCAAGTTTGAGTAAGTATAACGACAAAGCAAACAAACAAACAAAAAAAAAAAAACAGGAGAGTAAAAGAAAATTACTAAGGTCGGTCTGAGTATTTATCAAGGGTTAATCATAGAACTGAGAAAATATTAAATATATAAAATATCACTCACCATACACTCTCAAATAAGTAATATTTTAAGATGGAAAATCGTGCTACTAAGATTCTAATGTAAAAATAAAAAAAAAAATTAATACATTAATATTTAAATTGATAGACTACACATCATAAATATAATTTCTTTTTAAGATTAAGCTGAGATTTGCTAGAGACTTAATTAGAGATTTAGCCCTGATTTTGATATGGAAAGGTAAATTACCTCGAGGTAATATTAATTTCTGCTGATCACACAAAGTTCAGTTTATAAAGTCCTATACAATGGCTGTCATTTACTACAGGTTCAGAAGAATGGAGGCCCTATCGGATTCCGCTCTAGACTTGACACTTAGGTCATGATTGAAGTCACAATTTGGAGCTCCAGAGGTTCATCTTTGGAAAGGCTCAGACCATCATGTGGAGATTTTTTGTGGCATATATTATAGGCATGACATCTGAATGGCTGCTACTATTACGGCAAATAGTCGAATTATTGTCAGTCAACAGAAATTCAACTTGGTGATTCTCATGGAACAAATATGAAATAAAAATTAGAATCACTTTAACGATGCAGCAGTTCAATAACAGCTAAAATCTGGATGAATCCTCAATAATAAAAAGCTGAATAAGCTGAGCAATCAGAATAGAAAGAACTGAATGATGAGAATAGTCTCTCTGAATAATCTGATAAGAATGAATAAAACAAAATAACCCAGAGTTATTTATGTCCATCGTTATCTCCCGCGCAATCTTTTTTGCAACTTTCAACCAGGGTAAATCTCTATCTCCCACTCAATCTTAATTAGAAAAACAATATCTTACAGGGCTTTATCTTACAAAATTATTAATATTATTTTTTTTTAAAAAAAAAAAACCTACCAAACTAAATCTCAGCTTTAAAAATAAATCAACATTAACTTTTTTTTTTTTTTTTAAATAAAATACCTTTATAAGAAGACTAGTTAAACTTTGATTGCTTTTAATTATTTTAAAAGAAAACATGCTTCATAAAAAAAATTATTTTACACTAAAATCAACTGAGAATTAAAAATATAAGATTTCAATATAAATAGGTATGTGTGTTATTGCACATATAAAACTTGGTTTTTAATTTATGTGATAGAACTTTTGAATTGGATGACGTATCCGGTTCAACTGCCCCATCATGCCAACAAAAAAAAAAATAAAAGCATTTATTTGCTGTTTTTTTTTTTTTAAAACTTTAAACCCCATTTAAAACTTTTAAATCCCCCTCCCCCTGGCTGAACATTTGCCCTGAGATCAAATCTTTAAGTGTACCTCCTATCTTTTATGTGGTTGGCCTAAGGGTCCGTGCATTATAAGATCCATAAACCCCACGCTCATCATCCAATACAAAGGCATTCGGACCACTTTTCTTTTGGGTAGTGAAGGATCCCTCATATACTGGGAAAATTTTTTTATATTGATGCTGGGGAGGTTTTCCTACAAAACCAATTCCCCTACCTCGAATCTACACGGTCGTGGATTTTACGCGTACTTCAGCTATGTTTCAATTTTATTCGAGCCTTTCTTTTATCCATTTCTTTATCAATTTTCTCTCGATCTACAAGCAAGGGAGCCTTTAGCAGCATTGGATAATTCTGTCCAAAATGTAATCTGATGGCGCAAAACCTGTGGATTCATTCTGTGTCCAATTTATGTAATTAGTGATGTTTTCCGTCTGATTCACCCATCCATAGTGATTTTTGCTGACCGAAATAAACAGTTTAACTCCCTCATGACTCTCACAGGGATTCAATTGAGGATTACGAATAGATGTTAATACATGCTGAATGCCCTGTTTCTGAATTCACTTTTTCCAATGGTGAGATGTAAAGGGTGTCCATGGTCTGTAAGTATCATCTGGGGCCTACCAATCTTATGAAACTGATGCTCCTGTAAGATCCGGATAGTACTTTGAGTATTAGCCTTTCTTAATGGATATGTAGTTACATACTTAGAAAATATGTCATCCAGGTGAAGGCCCATAAAAAATCTATGGCCAATAATTCATTAGGGTTGTGTGCTAAAATAGGCTGTAAGATTTCAGTAAATCTCTTATTTACATGTTTAGTTTGTGAACACAGATGACATTTTCCCAAAACTGATACAACATTTTAATATAAACTTGGCCATTAAAATACTTCCCTGAGCACATGTTCTACTTTATGTGGTCCAAAGTGTCGATAAAGGCAAAGTATATACTCTATAAATTTGTTCACGAGTCCTTGGGATATAAGAATTCTCCATGAGTCTTCCTTCGTGGCAACTCTGTATTGCAATACACCATCTTTTATTCTATAGGCTTCATATTTTCCCAATGTTGCTGTGTCACAGGGGTCTGAAGTTCCTATCCCTTTCTTATATGTCATGATTTGTGCATACTCTGGGCTGGGCTCTTGTGTTTCAGGTAGCCTTAGTAATTGTTCCTCTATGGATTCATCTATGGTCAATGTGAATGCTGCAATACTCAGATTGTTGGGCTCGAGATGATTTGGCGTCAGATCTATAGGATGCCGACTCAAAATATCCGCCACAATATTTTCCTTTCCTTTACAATATAGAACTTTGTACTAGAATTTCTGTAGCATAAGACTCCATCATATCAATCGATCATTCGATAAATAACTGCTATTAAGAAATTCCAAGCTCTTATGATCTGTAATTGCAACAATCTGACCCAAGCAAGAATTGTTTGAATTTACTGAAAGCTCACACAATTGCCAGAGCTTCCTTTTCTGTTGTCGTGTAATTATTTTCCGTCCCTTTCAGCTTGAGGATACAAAAATACAACACTCTATGACATTGTTGTTTGTCAATTTGAAATAAGACGACCCCAAGCCCTTGCCCACTGCTGTCAGTCTGAACATAAAAAGTTTGTTTAAAGTCAGGGTAGGCTAGAACCATCTGTTGCAAGAACTTCTTTTTAATTGTTGAAATTCCTGCTGTTTGTACTCCCATACCCATTTTTGGTCTTTTGTTAATAACTGAACCAAATTTGCAGCATCTAATGCAAAATTTTCACAGAATCTATGATAAAAATTGCATAATCCCATGAAAGACCGCACCTGATGCCTATTAGTGGGTGTAGGAAAATGTTCTTTCGCTGTTAGTTTTTCCGGACGAGGCCAGACAACTTTTGTAAATTGATGGTAATGTTTTTCTGGTAACACTCCATTAAGAACATTTTCAAGTGTTCCATATGTTCTTCCATATTTTTAGATGCGATGACTAGGTCATCCATATACATCACAATCAGACTCTTGATTTTGTACGATAACATTTGATCCAAACACTTTAGAAGTCCTGAACCACTATTGATTAATCCAAAAGGCATATGCTTAAACGCATATGTATGCCCTTCATAGCGGAAGGCGGTATATTTGTGTTCCGATGGATGTAGAGGGATCTGCCAATAACTGGATATCAAGTTTGATGTAGAGAAAATGGTTTTCCCTTGAAATTTTGAGAGCAGTTCCATTATTGTAGGTGGAACGTTTCTTTCCGGAATGGTAATGGCATTCAACTGCCAGGCATCCAAACATATCCTAACAGATCCATCTTTCTTTTTTTACCACTACTAACGGGTTAATATACGGGGACATGTGCTTTCCAATAACTCCCCATTCAATCATTTGCTCTATTTGAAGATCTACTTCAGCCTTATGTTGAAACGGAATGGGATATGAATGACTCTGGAAATGGCTTTCATCCTTAACTTGAATGCGATGCACATACCTCTCAATGATTTTAGGCCTATTCTTTTAAAATAGATTGTGACACTTTATTTTGCATTTCCACAGTATCCCTCTCTTGCTGAATGCACTGTACCTGAAGTGGCTTATAATTTGGCCATTCAAATGGCATCAAAACTTATTGGCAAAGAAATGAACATTTGTCAGAATCCAATACACATCTATGCCTGTATAAAAAATCAGTTCCAATTGTAACATCTTGTATGAGACCAGACATTATCAAAAAGACATGGTCTAACGTTATGTTATGCAGATGCAACTGTAACCATACCTTTTTGGTTTCAATATTTGCCTTCTTGCCATTGGCCAGTGTCAACTGCATTCTCTTTACTGGTAGTGTATACAAACGTGGCAGGTCTCTCTATTTTCACATAAAACTTACTAGAGAGCAATGATATCCGACTTCCTGAATCAATGAATGATTCTGTAATGATATCTGCAGTCTTTATACTGATAATTGGGCAAGTCTGTGTAGCTCCAATCCATGTTCATTCTTCTTGATACACCACCACATTAGCTACAGTCAAACAGCTTTCTTTACTTTTTTTTATTGGAGCTGATAATTGACTTGATCTTTTTCTATTGAAATTACCTGCTCACCCTGCATTGTTCTTTTCTCCACTTCTTCTTGGGCCTGATTATGTTCTATATTCATTTAACAGTTTGATCAATTTTTCAAAGTGAATGTTGCTACTACATAACATGATTTTCTGTATATCCCTTGGCATATTGCCCAATACTATTCAGCATATCAGCCTCAGACGAAGAGAAAGCTATCAATGACTTCAGCCTTGCTGCTTGTCTGCAGAAAAACTGGATGTAAGTTTCTCCATTACCCCTTGTATATCTTTCTTGTGATATATTGATGAAGATACGATACTGCTTTTCTTCACTCCAAAAAATGTGCACTAATTTACATCTGTAATCCCAAAAGGTCTGTGGCTTGATCTTTAAAATATACCACCAATCCTCAGCCATTCCTTGTAAATAGTTGCGTGCAATTGCCACTTGTTCAGTCGCTTGCCAATTATGAAATCGAAAACATCTCTTGCAGACTCGCCAAATGCTCTAATGGACTTTTCCCAAATATCAGCCATAAAAGATTTGATTTGCCAATCTATTTTGGCCATGATTCTAGCTTGTCTAACTTCAGCCTCTTCTCTAACTTTATTTAAATTCCCAATGAAACTTCTGTCTACTTATGAAATTTATTTTTTTAATCTTCAACTGCTATTTATTTTATATATATATTTTTAAAGCACAAAAGTTAAACTCTTTACTTTTTTTTAAATGCAAACCTAAATTCTTTGCTTTTTTTTTTTATTATTTTATGGATGTAGAACTAATAACTTTAAAAAAAAAAAGAAACAAAGTAAATATATAACTTTTTAATATCTTTGTCTGATCTGTCCATTCAGTAATGACTCTAAAGAGCTGTTTAACTATATATTAATTATTCATATTGAACAGATGAAGTCCCTACTCCAAACTGCTTCCTACAATTTTAGCACAAACTGATCCCTACCTACTGAATCTTGCCACCAACACCTGAAATATTTCCCAACTGTCCGAACAAAATCTCACGTGGGATTTAAAATCATGTCCCATGTTGGGTGCCAAAATTAATATAGCTATGTACCGGACAAAAGCTTTTGGTTTCATATATTGTGACCACAAGGGCGCCATTAGTCCAAAAATCGGAACTAGACATTTATTTTAAGGGTGGGCAGGATATACGAACATGAATGTGCTGGACTAAACCCAGGGAGAGCAAAAGCTTATTTGTTCAGATAATTGAGAAAACACAGACAAACATCAGCCAAAATAATTACAAGAACTTTTTTAAATTTATTAAACGTAATACAAAATAAACATGAAAACGTGATCTACATTTTCTTAGCCGATCTTCACATTGAGTGTATGCGAGCATTTAAAACGTAAATACCCAGGCAGATAAGTTCATTTCTCATCTATAACATAATAAGGGCTTATATCTTCTTACTAGCAGGTCACCCAACCAATTCTTTTTTCCCTATATTGATTTAGTAAGTTGGATGTTTGTGGAGAATAATGGGATAGCAAGACAAGCTTTAATGTCGGAACCAAGAATGTCCTAATTCTGCAAAACACTCATGGACAAGTACGTTTAAATGAGCCAAGGTTAGTCTCACACAAGAAAAGTAATATTATGACGTAATCTGAATTATAGAAAATAAATCTACCAAGAAAAAATCACATATTCTCTAAACTGCCAGCCAAAAAATCAGCGGTCTGCAGAAAACACAAACCACGTTTGAATAAGTTTAACGACAAAGCAAACAAACAAACAAAAAAAAAACAGGAGAGTAAAAGAAAACTAAGGTCGGTCTGAGTATTTATCAAGGGTTAATAATAGAACCGAGAAAATATTAAGCATATAAAATATCACTGGCCATACACTCTCAAATAAGTAATATTTTAAGATGGAAAATCGTCCTACTAAGATTCTAATGTAAAAATAAAAAAAAACTAATGCATTAATATTTAAATTGATAGATTACACATCATAAATATAATTTCTTTTTAAGATTAAGCTGAGATTTGCTAGAGAGTTAATTAGAGATTTTGCCCTGATTTTGATATGGAAAGGTAAGTTACCTCGAGGTAATATTAATTTTTGCTGATCACACAAAGTTCAGTTTATAAAGTCCTATATACAACTGCTGTCATTTACTACAGGTACAGAAGAATGGAAGCACTATCAGGTTCCGCTCTTGACTTGACACTTAGGTCAGATTGAAGTCACAATTTGGAGCTCCAGAGGTTCATCTTTGGAAAGGCTCAATCCATCATGTTGTGGAGATTCTTCGTGGCATATATTATAGGCATCGCATCTGAATGGCTGCTACTGTCACGGCAAATAGTAGAATTATTGTCGGTCAATGGAAATTCAACTTGGTGATTCTCATAGAACAAATATCAAATAAAAATTAGAATTGCTTTTAACGATGCAGCAGTTCAATAACAGCTAAAATCTGGGTGAATCCTTAATAACAAGAAGCTGAATAAGCTGAGCAATCAGAATAAAAATAACTGAATGACGAGAATAGTCTCTCTGAATAATCAGATAATAATGAATAAAAAAAACCCTGAGCTATTTATGTCCATCGTTATCTCTCGCGCAATCTTTTTTTTGCAACTTTCAACCGGGGTAAATCTCTATCTCCCACTCAATCTTAATTAGAAAAACAATATCTTACAGGGCTTTATCTTACAAAATTATTATTTTTATTTTTTTTTTTTAAAAAAAAAAAACATACCAAACTAAATCTCAGCTTTAAAAATAAATCAACATTAACTTTTTTTTTTTAAATAAAATACTTTTATGAGAAGACTAGTTAAACTTTGCATGCTTTTAATTATTTTAAAAGAAAACAAGCATCATAAAAAAAATTATTTTATACTAAAATCAATTGAGAATTAAAAATATAAGATTTCAGTATAAATAGGTATTATGTTATTGCACATATAAAACTTGGTTTTTAATTTACGTGATAGAACTTTTGAATCGGATGAAATGAAATATTCGGTTCAATATATATATAAAACCTTTAAATTTTCTAAATTACACTAAATTGAAATTAAAAGTTTTAAATAATAAAAATATAGCAGTAGAAAGGAAAATTAATAACACTAATTCCGAATCTATCTTGCTAATAGTATTGACTATAATTATATTTTATTTGTAAATTCTTTCAAACGGGATTTTTACTTTAATCATTTCTTGATAAAATAATTCCGCAGTATTTTTGTTTAAACTTCTTTAACTAATTATAAATTCTTTTCATATTAAAATTTTACAATTTTTCCTGCTGTTCAATAGCAGTACAATATATGTGATAATATGCCAAATGTATCTCGAAATGAGCATATTAATTTTAATAATTTTGAACCGAAGATAGCCTTATTTTTATCTTCAATCTAACTAATCTAAAATAGTGTCTAGTTATCTTAACCTGACTCGCTATTTCGAAATTAGATTAATTAATAATAATCTTTGATCACCTTGTGATCGTTATAATAAACCAAATTTATTTTCAATTGGATTTTTCATGCTTAGTTATTCTGGTTTGCACTATTACAATTGTAAATTATGATTTTAAAATTAACTTTACCTGATAGTGAAATTCTAGATGTATTATTAAGGTATATTTTGTAGTTCACAATTAATTATAATCCCTTAAAATATACCTTCTTCTATTAAGATCTGATTAGGGATGCAAATTAATTGTTTATTAAATGGAATTATTAATTTATTAAGTTAGCCCCTTTTATTACACCATTAACTTTAGATGCTTAGCATATGAATTGGCTTTTGTTGGCAGCTCAAATATTAGCTATCTGTTTTAAGGCAGAATTAATTAATTTTAACATATTTGTTATTTTATCTTTGTGCGTTGCAGATGCGTGTTTATGATATATGTATAGATAAATTTTTTTTTGCTAATCTGCATAGGATAACAGTGGAGGCTGACCTATGTCTCAGCTGCCTGCATAATGGTGGATGCAGAACTGTATTGTTCGGGTAAGAGCACCAAACATGTTACTGGAGTAAGGGTCCAGGACTGTTGAATAGCCTATCCAATTTCCGAACTCATTATGTTTATATTAATTAATTTATTAGCAAGCTCCTCAGTTTAAAAGTGCTGCACACATTTTATATGTGGAAGTAACTACATATCCACACCGCCATCTTTTCAGTAAAGTTTAGAAAAGTGTCTATAGTGAACATTTAGCCCGTTCTTCCTTAGTACAATATATCTATTTATGATTTATTCGAAACCACGAGATTCTCTGATTTAATGGATTCTGATTTGCATCATTATCGAGCTTTAACTGTGCTTGAATCTTATTTAGATTGATGTAAACAGCCACAACATTAATGCTATAATAGCTAATATATGTCTCTGGCTAGCATTGTTACTTTATCAGTTACAAACCATGCCATGGAAATAAATAGTATTTGACATATTAAATTATCATCGGCATAAATAACTCACTGGGCCGGAAGTTGTTTAATGTATTTAAATGAGATCTTTACTCTGTATTGCTTTTGCTTAATCTCATCTCATGCTGTAATGCCTGAACATGTTAAATTAATTATATTTTGATTTTTAATTGAGTATAATCTATTTTGTTTGTTTTCATTATTATTAATTTTAATAAACATTTAAATTTTACCCCGTCTTCATTATCATTTCATCGTATTCCTATCTCAATTAAATTATTGATTAAATATGTTTGATATGCATTGTATTCTCAAGATATTAATATTGCTTTAAGTTTAGCCCATTAGTAATTTATTAACCCAGTTATGTGTTGTATGTGTGGTTGGATTATGAGTCTCATTTCTCTCCCTATTCAGAGATGGCTCGCGAATTAAAATAAGGTCTGTATGTAATCTTAGAAATATCATTCATAGGTAAATCACAGAGCACTAGTAAATAGGTTGAAATTTGGTCAGCCCTGGGACCTTCATATCCCATTTCGATCATGTTTAGTATATTTTACTTGGACTCTAGGTTTTGTTACGTGAAGGTACTGTGCCGGTCAGATGATGTATGTTGGCTTAACTCAGTTCGAATACTAGGTGAAAGTACCTTGAGGCCACTCATACGCGAGATATTAAATCAAGAATACTATGACCTCTGCCCTCTTCACCTATTACCGAGTCTAATTACGAACCAACAACATTATCTGAGACATACATGAATTATTTGCTCACCCAGCCCAAGCTTAGCATCAGGGGAGAGACAATGGACAAGAATACTTATGGAACTAAACAGTTAAATGTGCATAAAAGTACTATGAAAAATGTGTGTTTTGCGTGCCTGGATCATTGGAAAAGTAAAAAAGCATTAAAATAAAATTTGAAAACACAAGCTTTTTAGTTAAATAATATATTTAATTAATGACTTTTAAAATGTTAGTAATGTTTTAATGGCCTCCGCTATTCCCCTGAGGATTAATGAAAAACAAATCGGACATTAAAAACAAATATAAACGATATAATATTTTTGCGGTCTAAGTCTTTCCAATTTTAATAAAATTGTCAACTCGAATCTCCTCAATAAAGCAAAATAAAAAAATCTTTCGCAAGACATTTTCTAATTGCTTTGCGCTAAAAACAGTTTAAAATCATTTAAGACGTATATAACTAAATAAGATATACGTAATGAGTTAATGGCGGACAAAAGAGGCGTTATCGAGGAGATCAAGTTGGCAAACAAAGGAAACTTACTCGTATTTAATTTACAAATTTAAATGAAATTGGAAAGATATTTTAATGAAAAATTAACCTTTACTAGCACTGCAATGGAATACGAAATATTGATAACATGTTAGCAAAGAGGAATAGCGCAGGAAAAGGGTTAAATATAAATAGATAGATGATCACACAATATATATATATATATATCTAAGATTAGTCTAGTAGAAATAGTTAAGTTACAAATATAATTAAATAAAACAATTCAGAAACATAATTTAATAATGCAATTTAGAAAGGTAAGATCAAAAAGGGTAGAATAGTAAATAGTTCAGGGGGAGAGATACGATTACCATCCTGGTTCCTTAGTCCTGTTCCCGCGACGTTCATGGCTTGATCTGTTCATCGATAGGTATTTGTCCGAACAAGGAAAATGGAAATACATAGCATTCTTTCACGAAAAGTCCCACAGATATGGCACAGAGTTCAGATTAATATTGGTTGGATACTACGGCATTTTGATGGTTTTTAGGACCTCGGCGGCAGGCAAAGCGATTTGCCTAACTGCCAAGCATGGTAGAATCCATCAAAATATTATGATTTCTAACTCGTCGCATGTTAAAACTTCTCCGTGATTTCGAGGACGACAGTTGACTAACTTTTTGGAGCAAAATCTAAGCGAGAAGCAAAATCCGAAAGGTTCACAGCACAGGATCCGCCGAGCTCATCAATAGCCAATCCTACTAATAAAAAATTGTCAACATGATAATGAATGAAGGGAAAATCTGAACGAATTCTCTAAAGAGAAATCTCAAAAAGCAAAAGCAAGCCAGAGAAATCTGAATGAATTCTCTAAAGCGAAATCTCAAAAAGGAAAAGCCAAGTCTTTTGTTCTCTCTCCTTTTTGTAAGCCACCTTCTATTGTTTTGCGTATGATCTTAGATCTTGATAACCCCCCCCCCCCATGCTCCTTTGTTTCAAGGTAACATTTTCTAAAAATAGCTTTTTCTTTTTTATTCTAAATTTCTTTCTTTAAACTTTGAATTTTTATTAAGTAAAAAAAAAAGAAGAGAAGGCCATCTTTAATTTGCCTTGAATGGGCTAACTAATTAAAAATATACATTCCTTTAGAAAATGTTGGCAGGCTTATCTCAAAATAAAATCATACACCATATTTTAACAAGGTTTTAAAAAGAAAAATATATTCTTATTTCTTTTAATAAAGTAAGCATTTTATTTCAGCAGAATTTTGCATTAACTCATATATATACGCTTGACATATATATATGTTTGATTAAAAGAATTTTAACAAGTAATTTTTTAAACAGCAATTTAATCTTGGAACAGAATTAAACAAAATATTTACTGCAAATACATATTGGGCTATAAACTTAATTCAGTTCTACAATATTGATTAAGTTTATAGGAAGCTGTTGAGCATGGATCGGACTTCCGGATCCATTGCTTCAGTACAAATCTGACCATTACAGTTTATAGATTTGAAGTGTATTTATAATGAATGATATTGGATGATATAATATGGACAAAAATCATCTTTATCCATTGAGATATATTTATAATATTTGCAGTATAAGATTTAATACCTTATATTTTTATTGGCAATATGGATTATTATTTCTTGTGAAGACTTTCAGGTTTTAAATTTCTTGTTTACCTGATGATCAAAAGTTGTTCTGCAAAGTATATGTATAGTAAGAGAGATCAGTCTGATATTTTTTTTTACTAGTTGATTTCATAAGAAAGTATGGAGCTTATATCACTATAAGGGTGGTGGAGAATGTATGAAGAGGAATTTTTCATTAAGATATTTAAAGCTTCATGCTTTAAGATCTAAATACTTCAGACTGGCTTGGATATATAGAAAGACATGTAAAGAGAAGAGTGGACCGCCCTCTTCTTGTTAAATTCTCTGTCTTGTATTTACGATCTGATTGGCTGTTGAATAGTAATAAGCGCGAGAGGTTTGCAGTCTCTCAATTTAATTAAATCATGTAAATTAAACTTTTAAAAGTTTATCAAATAGTCTTCTATTTATGTTTGGGATAATGGCAAGATTTAAATTGTTTTAAATAATTAAAAGATTGTACCAAAAACTTAATTCTAATATTTTTTTTAAAAATATAACTATTAAAGAACAATGAGACAAATATAATACAATGCCACATCACAATACAAATAACTAAGATTTAATTAAATATAATACAATTCAATAATTAATTTGATTGTTATTACTGTAATTGTTTGTTTTAAAAATAAATTAAGTACATGTTACTTTTTTATTCTATTTTTTATTACACATATAATTGAGGCTGCTCTCCATTTGAAATTCAGTAATCTCTCTTTATTTGAGATTTCAAAAACCATTAATTAATAATAATAAAAAAATTAGAAATTCGTAAATTATTAAAAAATTTGCAGGATTCCTCAGTATATTACTTGTTTACGTAATATATTTTCTTGTTTTACAATGCTTTTTCTCAGTCCAATATACTTATTCTTACGTCTTAAAACAAAAATTCATTTATAATGGTCTAAATCTATGAAATGCTTCCTTTGTGTGAGAAAATGAAATTGAATTATTTAATTCTGAAATAATAAAAAAAAGTATTCTGAAATTGTTTAGATATTCAAGAAGAATGAATTCTCTCCATTTACACAGTTATCAAGAAGAATTAAATGTTTTAGGATTATTCATGATCCTTAAACTGCTTAAATATATTCATAATACATGATGTTTTCTGAGGCAAGCATTACATTTAAATTAGTGGTTGGGTAGATATGGAGAAAAAAGAATAATCTTATAAGCAATAACATATTTCATCAATAATCTATGGAATAGATTCACAAAAAAGTGACATCAAACTATTTATTACAAATATGAGTAAGAGATGGTTGCATAGTTTAAGAAATCAATATGAACTTAAAAATGAACTTCACTGCTTGCAAGATTGCTGGCATTATTAATTTTCTTCTTTGAAGCCATTATAAATAAAAGTTCACTTTTCTAATTCATAATGAAATATTGTGCTGTGATTTGCACATCACAAGAAAATAACTCTGGCTATCAAGCAATATTGGATACTTTAAATGTGAAAATTTAACATTACGTAGATATCTTTTTTGCATAATTATTAATTTTTATTATAAGAAAAATGAAGAGATGTACAATCAAATTTATTTATTTTTGAGAAACTATAAATTATATATGTGATTTCTAATTCATAATTATTATTCCATTGTTGTTTCATAAATGTATTATATATATGTTTAAAATTTCTGTATTGTCTGCAGAATATATGTATTAAAATGTATACAATGCAGTATTTTTTTTTTTGTTAATTATTTTTATTGATGTTTGAAATATATAATTTTTAAAATAAATTATCATGACTAATTTATATGTGTATATGTTAAAAACTTCTTTCTATATTCTGTGTGTATGTTAATCTGCAAATTTCAATATTTGTGATAATGTTTGGAACTAAATGATATGGATATGAACAGTCTATTATAATTAAATGATAGTATGAATATGAAATTAATATATATATTTAATATTTACTTAATATGGGATATTTAAACATCACTTTTTCAACTTTATGTATCTTTTATTCAATATCAGATATTTTTTCATCCATTTATTTCATTTAATTGTGCAATATCTTTAAAACCGCATAAAGTTTCCATTTCATATCTTTTATAATAGTTATTTTTAAGGCAAGATACAAATTAACAGTAAATAAATGGATTTTTTTTTTATCATTAAGTAATCTATCTTAATGGTGTGACATATTTTATAAATCTCCACAAACAATATATTATTTATTACACTAAATAAAGTTAAATATTTTTTTTAAAATTTAACTATAATTATAATAATGGCTCATGAGTAGTATTTCAACTTAAGAGGTCAAATATAAAGCCAACATAGATGCTTTTCCACCCATTAGTAATTAACAACATGGAGAGAAGAGAATTATCAAGAAACATTATTTTTCTTAATATTTTATTTAAGTCATGATGTTGATACATATATTTTCTTTTTTATTTCATCTATTTTAGTATATGAAAATTAAATTATTTTCCTAGTTTTATTATCTTTATATAAAGATATAAATCATATTAAACTTTGAATTTTCAATGTAAAGCCCTTTTTTATTTTTATGCATTTACCATATTGAAAATTATATTAAATTCCATTCTTTCATTTTGTAATGCTGGTACTATAGTTTTGTCCAAGAGCTTGAAAATATTTACAATATTAATTTGAAATTTTAGCATAATAAAGAAAAATTATGCATTTCAGTAGATGTTTTATTTGATTTAGTTCAAAATATAAGCTGATTCTGATAAAACTGTTTTTTTTTTTTTACTTCTCAATTTCTATATATAAATTGATTGTTCTTAAATAAATAAATAATGCAATACATCTTAAACATTGTTAAAACTAATAATAATTGATGCATTTTATTGTAAACATTTAATTTCAGTATAAAATAATATTTAGTCTTCTAAGATAGGCATTCAACTAGGCAAGGATTTACATTGCAATAATAATATATTTTCTACAATATATATATATTTTCACTAAACCTATTGAATACATTTATTTAATTAGATGAAAATACTAATAATTAAAGAATATTCAAATCTAACTACATGTTTAGAACACAAGATGAATGTTTTTGCAATTTTTTAATTTGTTTTTATTGTTTGTTCTGATATAAAGTTATATTTGATATTAATGGTTACATTTTTACTTCATTAATTAAATATAGTAAGAGTACATGTTTCTGTTTAATATAAATGTGTAATTTTTTTATTATTGTGGATTGTGATAAAAGAAATTTGGAAAACCCATTACTTTAAAATGCAAAATATTTTGGAGCATTATTCTCATATAAATTAAAAACTTTATATAACTAGATGATTAGACTGATTCATGGAAACAAGTTGCCAAAAATAGCTTTGGTTTTGTTAAGAAAATTTATGTAAATTATTCTCTAACATAATCAATTTTAGGTCTTTCACCATTCTAAAAATTTTGTTAAATTTTTTGATTAGTAATAATGAATACGAAATAATAACTAGAATGTTAATTTAAGATTTAGAGGTTTTTTTCTTGGAAAATAAAGACCTATTATTACTGTTCATGATGCAAAATTATTAATAGATTGTTGCTTTCTAAAAGTGCAGCCAACTTTTTGCCTTAGATAAGGATTACTAGAAAGAACTTTGAGCTCACAGTTATTCTAATTTATTCAGATTTATATTAATTGCTTTGCATATTTCACTAACTAGCTTTATCATTGGTATTCTTTAATGATATGGTCTTGCTACTCCTAAATATCAAAATTGTTGTTTTTTTTGTTTCACTTGATAATGTTTTTTTTTTTTTAAATTCTTTTAAAAGTTTTGTGATAATATTTTATTATCAATAAAGCACTATATGATTTAATAAATTTAAAGCTTTTTTTTCTTTATGCTTCATACTCTTATTGTTTGCCTTTTTTTCTATATTATGTGGTTTTCTGTTCTTGTATAATATTGTCAAAGTTAAAAATTTATATTTCTATTATGTTGCTATACTTAGGAAATTAGCAGTCATTTAATGAATATTTTTATTTTCAGTAAACCTAGAAAAAGACTCTTTCCTCCAATTTTGGATAGTAGTTTTTCTATCAGCCAAGATAAAATTGTAAGTATCATTTAAAAAAAAAAAAACGTTTAAATTTTAAATCTAAGTTTTTAAAATAATTTGATGATTTCTTTCTTTAAAAAAATGTTATAGTCCTATCCATTTACTTCTGTTTAAAAGAGGAAAATGGGACCTTAATTGTTTGAAGTGTTTTAATTATAGAATTATATGGTTATAGTCCTATGTTCAAATTATTTGTTTGTATCTTACACCAATATTTATCACTTCATTTTTTAATTGGATAAGCAAAATATAAAGGAATAAATTCAAGCTAAATTATTATTTCTGTTTGCTATTAAAAAGATTTTTTTAAAAGAGTTTATTTACACTCATATATATATATATTGAAATGGGCCTATTGTTTTACTCCCATTTAGATTTATACAATTCTATATAAGAATATATGAGGATTTAAATCCTGGGATTAATGGATGTTAGGACTAACCATATTGATTATCTTTGGATTGAATATTTTAACTAGGCCAGACTGGGTATCGAGCCATACTTCCTGACTATAAATTCCTATCCCTTACCACTATAGATGTTAGTTATTTATTTAAAACATATCTGCCACATTGCAGATTAGAGCACCATTTTTAAAACAAGAAACATCTATAAGTTGGGTTCAAATCTTTTTCTAGCTTTTTAGATGTGTAGTATCACGGACAAATTGATTTAAGATTATTGAAATTCTTTATGTAAATAATAGTGTAAAATTAAAGATTCACAAATAATATAAGTGTATAAAAAGTATTGGAATTATTAATGTAAATTGTCATGTAAAAATAACCATGTATGGGTTTAAGGTTTAGTAAAATGTACTTCCAAAATGCCTTATCTTATAAGGTAAAAATGGGGATAAATCAAAACCCATAGGGACTAGCGAAGGGTTCAGCTGACTGACCATGACCATATAAGGAAAGGTATTTATGGAATGTTTTGTTAGGACTCCAGAAGTCGGGTATATAAGTGGGATGTAGAGGGAGAATCAAGAGCATTAGTAGAAAAACTTTAGACTACAGTGGCCCTAACGGGCAGACCTATGATACCCAACTTTAAAGGAGTGCTTCTGCCAATGTATGTAACAGTAATGTATATATTTAAATTTGCGGGAAATTAAACTAATAATTTAACTTACTCAAATCTGTCTAAAGTCTCATTTATTTGACGTATACACGTCAAGATGTTAGCTGTTCCATTTACCCAATACTAGCTCAAAAGAAAAACATGGCAATGTGACACAGGATGTATGTGTAATAGCTATATTTAACTAGGTTTGGAATGAAAGAGAGAAATGGATAATATGTTTATAATAAAACAAAATTTATTCATAGTATTTACATTTTTTGTATGATATTTAGGAATGAATCCACCGCATAAAAAATACATATATATTTAAGCAGGCATGTATTCATATCGACGAAAATTCATAAAACTAAATTGAGTTCAGCTTATAAGCTCCAGTATGCTTACATTCTATGTAAAATGATCATATAATTATTATTATTCAATGATAACTTCAATCATACAAATAAGGATTGACAAAATATCAAGCAATTGATAAACAGATCTATATAAGTTATAATAGATATTAAATATTAATAGCTGAATAAAAAATTAAATTTAAATTCTATTTGCCTTAACATTTGAAAAAAAAACTTATGTTGAAGAGAACAAATAAATTTAAATATATATTTAAGGAGTAAATAAAATGTTAAAATTATTTAGAGAATATTAATTTTTATATTTACTTTAAATGCATTTTATTCTTTTATAAAGGTCTTTTATTTTTAAATAAAAATTTATCTTGCCACAGTATCAGAATTCTGATTTTACTCATTAATTGACTAAAGATATAGGTTCAAACCCCATTTAAATATGAAAATTGATTTATAGAATATTCACCACCAGGAAAGTTCAAGACTTCATTTGTTTTACATTTTTTGTCTGGATTATGCCTTTATCATGAATAGGTTGACCAAAATCATGTGAAAAACTGCAGGTATTGCTTGTTTTAGTTCATCATAATTTCAGGTTTAAAACTACTTTTGTCCAAACGTCATATTGAATTTTTTAAAATACTGACCTGAGACACAATAACTTCAGTTTTAATTATGTTAATGCAAAAAAACATTACATTAATAGAAACTAGAAAAACTAAGTAAACAATAAGTCTAAGACAAATAATGATAACCATTTAAAAAATAAGGAAAAAAAAGAAATTTCAACATCCAAAATAATTATTGCTTTGTTTGTTTATTCATAATTTCAAATTCATCATGAACTAACTTTAAATTACATCTTCAGTTATAATTTCTGTGTATTCCTCACAAAATTATCTTCCAAAACATGTATAATATATCTTACTTGAGATAATCCATAGCTTCAGAATCTCCAAAATAAGTCGCATATGAATTCTTCATTTTTATCTTGTACCCCAAAAGTTCCAAATGTCAAAGGCATTTATAAAGATTCATCCTAATAAAAGATACAAAAGAAATCATCATAGCAATTGGCTTCTTGACTATCTAAAACTAGAAATTGTAGGCTACTGTCTATCACTGATAAAATGAGTTTCATCTCTTCATTTTATATTTTTTTTGTGTACATCAGTGATGTTTATATTCTTTATGCACGCAAGCGATGCTATCTTGTTATATTTATTGTATCACATAGATATAATTTATTTGCATATAGTCCATTTGTTAGCTATAGATTTGAAAATAATGTGATGAAACATATAGCAAAAACAGTGACTCCAAAGCGTGAGTATAAAGGCATAAACAAGAATCAGAATTTGATTATTTGCCTGCATGTGCAATCTTTCTATACATTTGATTATTAGTTTTATAACTCATTACTTGTAAGTACAAACATATCATATAAACTTAAAAATAAATTATTAAACTTTTTGAAAATCATTATTTTCATAAAATAAGTTTATTTTTATAAAATAAGTGGATTAGAACTTAAGAAAATTACAGTAGATATGAATTCTATATAAGCATAAATAAATATATAATTTATCAACACAGACCAACTACAAACTAAAATTAATAAAAAGTATCATTTTTTCAAAAAATTAAAATATTATTAAAAAAATTAAAATTTTATACTTATGAGCCTGTTATGTTGAGGCTCCATCGTAGGCCTTATTTGTGAATAACATCCCATAAATGTCAATTTGAAGGCAGGGATATATTTTCTGTCTTTATCGCTTCGTGAAAATTACAAAATTGATGAAAAAAAAAAAATTAAATACTCTTCTTGATTAAAACTGCTGTAAAAAATCCAAATTTCATCGGATTTTTTTGTGGTAGACATCTTTGGAATCACATGACAAAGAGCTATTAAATGCTTGTATTTTGGTTGACGTCATGCTTATACTTTTTACATCAGTAAAGAAAGAAAACATGTCGATCGATCAAAAAAGATGCACTGCTTACCCGCTTAAAGAGCCAAAGTTGACCAGTGTATTAATATAATTTTTTATTCCATTCTAGTGAAATTTTCAGTTTTTTCTGGTTTTCCATATTAGCTATGTCAATAATTGAGAAGTTAACCTCTGTCATTGTAATCGGCTTAACTTTCTGAAATCCCATTCAAACAGTTTTTGATAGTTGAAGTGATCAAAAGTTCTTGACAATGATGATAGTATAGCTTTTTTTGAAATGAAAACTTTCTCTGTAAACACGACAGTAACAACAAAAAAAACTGACACATCTCACAACTTTTTTTATACCAATGCTATTCAAGATTACACATAATAATGGGTACTTTTATCTATTATTATAAATTAATTTTTTAAAAAAAATTACATTCTTTTCTCTTTTAAAATATATATATATATTGCTATAAATAAAAATGAAAGAAATAGTTTGCAACTTCTAGAGGGGGGAAAAAATTCCCAACCTGGATGCTTTGAGCCCTTTTTTCTTTTGCTATATGCCTATTTTAGTTTATGAGTGGAAGGCTTATATGGTCAGTCTAGCTTTATTTCTAAAAGGAGGCTGAACTGGTACATAGAATAACTAAAATATACGAATAATTTCTAAAAATATTTTGATTTAGAAATAATAGAAATAAATGGTACTTACATATTAGTCCAGCAATGAAATGTCACATATATATTAGTCCAGCAATAATTTTTTAATTTTGCAATCTCAGAAAATTACATCTATATGGGAGCTTCTGACAAACTTAATTGATCAATTTGGAAAAATGACTACCTCTAAGTTTATTTACTTAAAATGGTGAGCTATAACTTTATGTAGTGAAAATGAAACAAACACCTAAGTACCAAATAGAAAAAAAATCAAATAAACAATTTTCAATATTTGCGATTTAAAAAAAAAAGAAAGCAATTTAATGAAACAAGTTTAACTATTGATTCCAATTAAGCAATTTATTTTCAAAACAAATGACCAATGACCACATGCTTAAATCAAAAAATTTTAAATTTCAGAATTTGTGTTTTAAAAAACAAAAAATCAGTTCAGTCAAACAAGTTTCACTATCTATTATAATTTTTGAAACAATTGCTGCCTTTTTTTGTAGCGCAAATATTGAAAATTGTTTATTTGAATTTTTCTATTTGGTACTTACATGTTTGTTTCATTTTATGTAAATCAAGTTAGAGGTTGCCATTTTGCAGTAAATAAAGTTAGATTGTGCCAGCTATTCTTTTATGACATCACAGCATAGTTTAAATCATAAAATGATGAGCAAAATCAATATTTTGATTAATTACTTTCTCCTCATCAGAATATTTAATTTAATATTCATTTACAAAATAAATTCATTTCCTTTTTAGAAGATTGTAAACATGTTTAATTTGTTCTTTATATGTACATTTGTTTGCACTGGTGATCTTTGCCAAACTAATTATAATTATTCACAAGTTTATTAATAACGAATTGCAACTGTACACATCATAGTATTTCTTCGTTCTTGTTCAGCCTTGATTGACAATTTCAATTCACAGCATTGTAAATACTCTTATATTATGACATTAATCTTTAAACTGATCTTCGGGTTTGTTGCTAGCCTTTAGATATTTTGTCTCTGTTGATACCATTACAATTGATTGTCCATAAGATTTTTTGCAGTATTTAGTGTAATAGTGCTGTATAATACTTAATTTGTAATTGCATAAATATGTGTTTAAAGGTGCATTTACACTTATTCAAATATTTGCTTATAAAAAGCACTTATAATTTTAGTAATTTCATAATTATTTATAAATTTATTCTTTTTTAAATGTTAACGTGAGTTGAGAAAAGAAAAGAAGAATTTATGTTCAATGCCGCATGTTTGATAAAATAAGTCCTTCATACAATCAAAAGATAAAGTCATATGACTGATTTGTAAAGACAATATTGATGTCTTAAAAGAAAATATATACCGTGACTATAAAACAAAACAAGCTTTAACATTTTTGCAATTGAAAGGAATGCGTTGTTTAGATAAATTGGAATCATTAATTTTTTTTTATTAAGGCAAATTCAGAAAATGAAGCTTTAATCTTGGTAAGCTATAAGCTTGCTTATGTGTTGGCCAAAAGAGGGAAACCATTTACTGATGGCAATATCATCAAAGAGTGTATGACAAGCAGTGGCTGAGTTATGCCAAAAAAACTCAAATCTTTTTAAAATGGTAAGTCTTGAATCAAATATTGTTGCATGATAGATCAAAAATATGGGAAATATTATTGTTCAGCAAACTATAGGCAAAGCACAATGTTTCACTCAGTATTCTCTCGTATTGGATGGATGAATCAACTGGTGTTTGTAATACCTCACAACTCCTAATATTTTTTTATGTCATTGATTAACTTACTGTCACACAAGAATTAGCATCACTTCAAAGTATGCATGACACTATAGCAGGAGGAGATATCTTCAAAGAAGTGCAAAAAACATTAACAATATAATTTAGATTAGAATCATTTGCAGTGCTAAACAGTTGAGGAGGACAAACATGTCTGACACAAAGATGGGTTTGGTTGAACTAATATACAAAAACTTGTGAGGCAGGAATATCAAAAACAATGTTTTTTTTCATTGTGCTATCCATCAACACGCACTTTGTTGAAAACAAGTTGATATGAGCTGTATCTTGAAACTGTTATTTCTATGATAAATTTAATTTACTCATGCACTTAATCATCGCCAGTTTTAGTCTTTTTTTTTTTTGTCGGAATATGATTGCGAGCATTTTGACTTGACACATTATACTGCAGTTTGATGGTTTAGCTGCGGTATGGTTCTTTGCACTTTTTTCAGCTCAGGAATGAAATTGATATATTTCTTATTGAGAAAAAAACATTAATTATCAAATACCAAGTGGCTTTGGAAGCTGGCATTTTTTGCAGATCTGGTAAACCACGTGAACAATTTAAATTTAAAGTTTCAGGGTAAAAATAACTTAGCTTGTGATTTGTTTTCTTATAGCAAGGCATTCAGAGCAAAGTTGATACTTTTGGAAAGCCAAATTAAAAATTGTAATTTTGCTCATATTCCATACAGTTCAGAATTGTACAAAAAAGGTGAAGCAGAATTTCCATCTACATTCGCAAATTTAATCATTTCAGATATAAAACAACAATTTCAAAACACTTTGGAAATTAAATTGTTTTAAGATCCATTTACTGTAATATGGCAGTTGTCCCAAGTCAAATACAAACAGAAATTATTGAACTTTAGGAAAATGTTCGGTAATAATTGATTAGACATACACACCACATGATGGCGTTGTTTTTCTTATTAAAAAACACACAGACTTTGTACTTTTTCAATATTTTTTTTTATTAATCTCAACAAATTTAGAACAAAAAAAATCAAGTACAGACTTTGTAGTTTTTAAAGGTATATTTTATTAACATCAACAAATTTACAACTTATTATGGTTTTTTTTTTTTGGTTTTTTTTTTTTTTTAAATGTAAAACTTAGTATGCTTTTCTTATTATCATCAACAAATTTTTAACTTATTATGGTTGTATTTTTGGTTTCGCTTTTTTTTTGGTTCCGCTTGAAACAGTATTATTTAGCCATTATCCCATTTCACCTACTATGTTCCATCGTAGTTAGTATCTTTTCTATCAGTTCGAACCCTCACAGTCCACATATATAATCAGAATAATTTATTTTGATATGTAATAGTGTATATTTATGTGTATGTGCGGATATGTGCGCACATTTAATATATTAATGTCTGTATGCATATAATGTATATATGGTTATAAATTTAAAATTAATAAAATGAGATAATTAAATTGTGTGAACATTATTATATGTGTGTAATCACTTACATATATATGCAATAGATTTAAAGAGTCATTACAACTCTTTTAAATTAATATAAATTTGAAATATTCTCAGTTAAAAACTCTTTATTTAAATGCACTAATATATAAATTTCAATTCCTGGGATAGTCTCACATACATATATAATAAAATGTTTACAAACTTAAACTCTTTTAAAAAAAGTTATCTGTTTTTATAAAAAAAAGTTATTAATTCTTGGAAAACCATTTGTAAGCAATCGGCAACAACCGAAATCACATATCCTTAGGGTCTTATAGACATTAGCCCTGCTTATGTATTCTCTATTTAATATATTCGTTGTAACCTTTGAACAATAATTAGAAAACAATAAATTTCTTAAGATAGCAATTAATGAAACTTGGGATTAAAATTTTAAATGTATTTTAAAAATAAAAACTTGCCTATTAAATTAAATTCTAAAACTCTAAATGCTTGTTAAATAATAACTTATTCTGTTTACTTGCTGATCTTTGTTTTATATATGTTTACTTTATAACTTATGCTATGCCCAGTTCAGAATGGAGATTGATTCTATGAATAAAATTTGAGGAGGAGATGATTAAAGGCTCTCTCATAATTCAGTAATTTTTCTTTAGCACACACACATAAATCTCGGTTCTGAAAACCTAAATATATTTGTTAAGCTATTATGTTTAGCTTATTATTATTATTATTATTGCTGTTAGAATTAGGTTTGCACATTAATAAAGTAATTAGTTAATAAATGAATGAATTATAAAGCATATTGCTTAAGTCCCAGATATGCTTTAGCCCTCTTTTGAGTTATAGTATAACTATGCAGATTTGTCAATAAATTAGATTATTTTAAGTATCCCTTTTGCATGTTTTAAGAATGCTAATTATGAACTGGCATATGGTAGTTTCGCGGAATGAAATTATAGAATTTTGCGTACCCTAAGTTATTAGCTAATATTATATTTAGCATGGCTAATGTGTCTTTGGGAAGCACATACATGCATTTACGCCTTGCTGCATGTTTTTTATATGAATGGGCTTCTGGTTTTAATGGCCATCGCATATATTTAGTTCGGACAGCTCTTTTTTAGAACTGGAACATGCTAGTCCAGATTGTTTTATAACCTATAATGCCATAGTATCTGAAGTCATACTATAAATCTCCAGTTCATCCCTCCATAATGTAATAAGATTTCAGCATTGATCTGAATATGTAGTCTGGTTTTGTACATACATAATCTGTATAGAGAGCCTATTGCAGCTCATTATTATTGAATGATTTTTATTAAATGTTATGGTGATAAATCATCATTCTTGCACAAACTTAACCATCATAAACATAATTGGGAGGGCATAGTAAAATAAGGCATGAATAGACCGTAGATTATTAAATTTGTAATAAACTCTTAAATTATAATGCCTCAGATGAGATTCTGTTTCCAACTTGCTCATCATTGTTACCCACCTGCGTGTGTCGTTTAATGCACTTATGTTTATTTAATCTATATTCAAGAATTAATCAATGTGTTGCGTATCATTCGTAGTCCATTCCAAATCTTAGTTCAGTTCATTAATACTAGCGTTAATTATTAATGTGTGCATCAACAAATTTAACACTTATTACGGGTTTTTTTTTTGGTATAAATAAATTAAAAAACCAGCTGTTCGCGGCTACAGTAATATATCAGATGTATAGCTTGAACAAACTGGTTGTTAATTGTGAGAATCGAATGTCTAGGTTTTCCTGCGTCTTGTTCTTTGTCTCATTGAGGTTATTGAGAAAACGTTATTTGATGCATTACCTGCTTCAAAGTATTGTTTAGACATACCCTTTGACAAGATTTTGCATCTTAAAACTTGACTACAGAAGTGTGTAAACCCTCCGATAATTATTGCTTGATCAAATCGTGTGATTTCAATAAAAAAAATTTAAACTTTATTTACAATTAACGATTTATACATAATTGTAAGATACACACCCTCACATGACACCGTAAAAAAGTGTGAAGTGTGCGAATTCGCATAAATAATTTACTGCAATGCGACAACGTGGCCTGCAATGTGTAGTGCAACACAACTGTTGTATATATGTAAAACATGGCCGTGAAAATATGTTCGGTCGCATAAATGGTCTTTTTATATGTTTAGCACATAAATCGCACCAACATGCGGCGTGTGTGTCTAATCAACATATACCAAATGTTCATATTAAAGACAAATATAATGAAGGAAATTTGATCAATTTTTTTAAGTTTTTGGACCTTATGCAGTTTCCAAATTTAAAGAAATTTGCAAGTAAATTTATCTCCATTTTTGGAACAATGTATCTTTGTGAACAAACTTTTCCCCAAATGAAATATATCAAATTAAAATACAGGTCAAATGTATTTGATGAATATTCAAAGTTGCTACTTTTAATTGGCATTTCAAACTTCAATTTAATAAGATTCTAAGAACACAAAAATAGTTCCATCATTTACATTAAACTTCTTTGTATTACATATGAAGTCAGAACTATATAAGTAAACTATTTATTACAGTAAAATTCACTATTTTTTTTTAATTGCAGATCGTTAAAAATGAGATTCTATCTCCCACTACAGAATGAATGTTTGTACTATTCATTTATTAAGTTATAATTCAGACACACAATAGGTTAAAGTCTTGATCTCAGCATGGTGAGCAAAGATTGGTTTATATAATGATAAGCTTTAAGCATAAGTGACCAATTATGCTTTTTAAATTGATGCTCATGGATTAGTGCACATAAATTCATAAAAAGCACATGACCGTAGGTGTGTTACCTTTATATTACACACACATATATATTAATAGTTTTAGTATAATTTGTAATGAAGATATGAGAATTTATTGGTAGTGTTTGTTATCATTAATATATATATAATAATTGCATCTCACATACTCTGTAACTAGTTTATGAAATTTTATGCTTTCAATAAAATTCATATATTTAAAATTATTTATATTTTTTTTTGTGTGAATAAATTTTCTTTTTTATCTTTTTTTTTATTACGGCCTACTGAAAGTATTGAAATGCACAATTTAGTCCTCGTGAAAAATTTGGAGACCTCTGTTTCGAGATATCTATTACAATTACATCATTTCTTGGAGCTTTTCTCTTCTTCATAAATTTAATTGCATGTATCACTTTTTCATTTAAAATCCTGGGTAATTCAGAAGATATAGTAGTTGTAGGAGATTTTTTTTTTTATTCTTTATTGCTATATAATTCCTCATAGAATTCTTCTAACATTTTTAAAAAAATTTCACACACATTCATTCTGCCTTCAAGGAAAATCAACTGATATTTCAATTAAGAGCTATCCAGCAATTGAGAAAAAGTCCATGTTGTTTTTTGATCTTAAACTCGGAGGTAAAAAGCCAATAAACTCACCATACTGGCTAATGCGTGTTAGTGAACAGCCGATGCATGTTTAAATACTATATGAAAAATCATGTAGTAATAACAACTGCAATGACAAGAATATATGAAATGAACATTAGGAATTTGCCCTGCTCAGTTTTTTTAAGGCCTCCAAGAGGAATCAAAGGATCTTTTTTTAGTTAACAGCAAATTCCTTTCTGCATCCATGCATATATGTATATATCGTATCTTTATAATCCGAATTTTAACTTGTTATCATTATATACATAAAAAATTATGCTAAACTTAGTAATCAAATAGTTTACTTTATTATGAAATGGTAGTTTTGACAGCACATTCTAATGTAAAATGGCTTAGGTATTTTAACTGTGTATCAAAATGTTAATTCATTTTGTATTGCTGCAAAAATTTTAAATTAACATTTTATTCTTAGGTCAATGACAAATATATATTTATGTTAGGAATAAATTAATGATATTTAAATGATTTTATATAATGATAATAATTAAATAAAGTATATTAATAAATATATTTGTTGACATTTTATTTAGTGCATTCATTTGAAAAATTAAAATATTAAATTATTATTTAGAATATGTGTATACATATGAATGTATTTATGTTAATATGGTTAGATAATATTAAATCATACGCATTTTAAAAAAAAAATTGTTCTAAAATATTTAATTATTTAAAATGGGTACTTAAAAATATTAATTATAATATATGAAATATTACTTTTTTTTTTTGATATTTTTTATTCCATGTAAATTTAGAATTTGATCTTGACAAACTTTTATAAAGTTATCATCAGTAAGTTTCATTTCTAATGGTATGCAAATTTGATACTTAGAAATCCTTTGAGCATTTATTTTCTCTCTCAGTAGGGCCTCATTTGTTCTCTGAATGATATGGAGTGAATAGGTTTTAATTGCAAACTCTTAGGAAACAATGCCTTTGGAACAGTCCCTTCAAATTTATATTTATATAGGAAAATTAATTAGTAGCCAAAAACATTTTTAATTTTGATTAAAGAAAAACTTTATTCCATCTCTTTATTTATTGATAATAGCTGAGAACACTTCCGCTACAAACAAGATAAGAAAAAGGATAGCAACTTTGAATATAGGAAGATTAAATGATTTTCTACTTTGGCCAATTTTAGACATAATTTTTCATAATGTTTAAAGTTCAACATAACATCGGATCCATACCAAGTACTTAGTATTTGCCTGAAGGTTTTTGATGATATTTTAGATATAATAATATGTTAAATTATTTTCATCATCTATCATTAAATGTTTCATCTATAAAATTTTAAACTTTATTTGAATTTTTCCAAATACAAACAACTGTTAGAAATAACTCACAAATAGACAACACAGGTTAATAGATTACTCAATGTTTCAAATGGTCTTTATCTCCATTCTTCTTCAGGTGTTGCTGACTTTATCAGTGATAGTACTAGCATAGGTAAAGAACTTATGCCTTTAGATTTTTGAATATCGAATTTTAAGGCAACACTTTAACTAACATAGCTATTCTGCCAAAAGTAACAATCAGTAGAAATTTCATATCCTTATCTATGAGGTTTGATTCAAATCCTCCTAATTCCTTCCCTTTTTTCTTTTTTTAAACACAACTGTACTATTATTTATTAATACAAAACATTAATACAATCAATAATATTATACAAATAACCCAATTGCAATACATATATAATAAATTAAGTTTGATGTCTGTATTTGTTCTAAAATATATGTGATATTCAAATCAATATATATATCAAAATACACTAAAATTCACATAAGATATATTATTTTTAGAAGTACTCTCGACTATACATCTTGTAGTCTTTATCAACTATATAATATTGAATAATCAAAACGAGTGAACCTTTCACAATACCCATAGTTCAATTCAGATTTCCCACAATTCAGTTTTTTAACATTTGATGATTGCAGATTCATTAACATTTGACAATTTCTTGAAATCAACATAGCCCTTTTATTTTACGTTTATTGTGGCAACATTCAAATTGCGTAATTTTTATAATCAAATTTAAATCCATATTGACAAGATTTACTATGATCAAATATAACAAAGAATGAAGATTTATTTACATATATTCCTGATTGTTTCTCTTTTTGAATTTTATTATATAAAAGCATATGCTCTTTTATTCTCTTCTCCAATGTACATTTAGATTCACCGATATATTGTAAGCCACATTTACATATCAATTTGTATAGAATACAATTTTGATTAAAATTTGAATTTTGAATTTTAGAGTGATTAAGTAATCTATTTATATTATTTGTTGAGAAAAAAGCAATTTGACACAAACCGTTATAAATTCCCCGGTAGTATTCTGTTATATCGTGTCAGCTGCTTGATGGCATTGATACTAAACAAAAACATATAGATATAACGTTCCCAGGCCAGCGATTCTATACAACTATTGACTTTATTTTTGGAATAGGAAATAAATGTAAATTATATTACAATTTACACAAAATTAAAAAATTCAAACAAAATATAAAAATGAAAGGCAACTTTTTGGACTTAGGGACAGTAATTAATTAGAGACTGGTTTTTTTGGGTGTGTGTGTGGCTATAAAAAGTTATGTTCCTTTTTTAATAGAAAATAAAAGTAAATATTAGCCTTTTTGGGACATTAATTAATCAGATATTGTGTTTTGAAATCAAAGTCAATTATATCAGTGGTCTTCAACCTTTTCACACCTGCAGACTAGTAAAAATAAGGATAAGGTTTCGCTGTCCGGCAAAAATAAGAATAAGGTTTCGCGGACTGGCAGAAGTCTATAGATAAATTTTCTTAAAGATGTAAACTGCTTAGCTTTAGATGAGCATAATTGTTATAACTGATCAAAATGTTAAATGTACAAGATGAAATTATATATATGGAGTTTGTATAATAAAAAAACTTTTTTTTAATTATGAATTTTTTTAGAAAAGTAATAAAAAATTTAATTCTACCCGCTCCCCCCCCCCCCCCCATAAACATCTGTGATAACTAAAAAAACAAATTAATTTATATATGATTGATTAGATTTTGTTTTCGTTCTGTTTTTTTTTAATTGGGTAAAAATGAGATGAAAAAATAAATAAAAACTGTTTATATTAATTAAAAGTTTAAACTCTTATTATTTTGTTATTATAAACTTTCCTGTGGCCCAGCAGAAAACTTCTGTGGCCCGACACTGGTCCGCGGACCAAAGGTTGAAGATCACTGAATTATATTACAACTTTCACAAAATTTTAAAAATGAAAGCCAACTTTGACTTTTTGGGATAGTAATTAATCAGAGACTGGCATTTTTTTTTTGTATATGTGTGTCTATATAAAAAGTTATGTTACTTTTTTAATAACAAATAATAGTAAATATAGCGGAAAATTTACGGTACTTTTCTAATAAAGAATAAAAGTAAATTTTATTCTTTTTTGGACAGTAATTAATCAGCCACTGCATTTTGGGGAAAAGTAAATTTGATTACAATTTACCCACTAAACTTAATATTTATTACAAACTATTAACATGAAAACTGATTCCTGTGTCTGGCAATTGCCAATTTTCAGAGTTGGAAGCAGCCATCTTATTTGTCTAGGATGATTTCTTGCGGATACATTACAAACATCGGGAACTTCGAAATAGTGGTGTGCTGCACCCTAAAATCCAATTTGTGAGGGTTACACAATCCTGATGGAACAGTGACGATACTGTTAAAACTGTTAGAAGATACCAGTAGGCCAGTTCACATGAAAAAAAGACATTGGGCCTGAAAAATTCAATTATTTTGACACGATGCAGTCAACACATTCTCACACTATACTGTAGCGAAAATAGACAACAGAGCATTGCGATAAAGTGCCTAACATGAGCAACTGCAGCAACCAATGAAGGCATTAAGCTACAGTGGTAGTGAGCAGCCAAGTAAACGGACTATTTCTGTGTTTTATTATGAAATAAGTATCGGCTTGGCTTGGCTGCAGTTGCGAAAACTGCATATTTCTAGCAAATGAGCTAGAAATAGCACCATTAAGCAGATTTCCCTAATAAAACTTGTTCTGCTCATCCGATATAAATGGCATTGGAATCCATTTCATTTTGATATTATTTTTATTTTTAGTGTTATATTGTTGATTTCTTTTAAATTTTTTAATAATATTAGTAATAGCATTTTTATTATAACCAATTTTCAACAAATCATTAACAAATAAATATACATTTTTTATTTTATCACTAGTATATCTGCATAATTTTTCATTTCGAAGTAAGAATGACTTTAATTAATCTAGACAACTTATGACTTATAGGTACATGTGATTCATATGGAATAAAACTTCTAGTTTCAATTGGTTTAATTAACATAAAATAATCCAAATTGTATTCATTACGTATAACTTGAATATCCAAGAATTTTATGGAATTGTATTTCTCTTAGTTATAACCCATTTTATATCCTTAATCTGATTTAATTCATTAAATAAATTAATTATTATATTTTGTTTTCCACAAATAAAAACATCATCTACATATCTATGATATATTTTAATTTCTTGATATTTCAGTTGCTTTAAAATTTTACTTTCATAAGTTGATATAACAAAATTACAAATTTGAGCAATAGCAGAAAGACCCATTGGCCAACTATAACTCATTTTGTAATATTCATTATTAAAATTAACATAAATATTTTTATCAATTAAATGCAATACTTTTATAATAAAATTTATAATATCTGACTATATTTTTTGAAACAAGAGCATTATAAATAACATTAATTGACTCTTCGATCTATTGATCCACACATTTTGTTTATATCGAAAGTACAAATTGTGTCATGTAATTCTATATTTATATTTTTAAGTTTATCAACAAAATCAAACAATGATGAAATAATATATTCTCCAAAACCTAAAATATCTTGAAGTAATGATTCAATATATCTACATGTTTGATAATAATATGCACCACCAAAATCAACCATTAATCTTAATGGATAATTTTCTTTATGTAGCTTTATATTCGAAAATATCCTTGGACCAATAGCTTTATTTTTAGCTTTTTTTAAAATTTCATTTATAAATTTCATGCGAGATGTATCTATATTTGTTATATATATATAATTAAAATTACCCCAAATCCAAAACTCAGACTAGCAAAGAAAAAAAATTAAAGCACAACCAAAGGTTTCATTGCTACAAGCAGACTTCTCATGTGTAAAAAACTACAAAAACAACACCATATATATATATTAAACATTACCCACAAATCCATTTATTTTCCATCCACCCTTAATATAAAAGAACTCTTTAAAAAGTTAATTGCTTCAGAATAATACATTTTTAGTAATAAAGATTCTTCTTTTTTATTTTCTTTTTTTTTTTTTTGTTGTTTTTGCAGTTCTTTACACTTGAGAAGTCTGCTTGTAGCAGTGAAACCTTTGGTTGAGTTTTAATTTAGTTTTTTGCTCTATCCCCTATTTTTTTTTTTGTAATGTTTGAATTTTTTTGAAGCAAATGGAGCCCCATTGTCAGATACCACTGTATTTGGAGTACTATGAACAGAAAAAATCCCTCACAGTTTTTTAATTGTTCCATTTGCATCCATCCGTATTATATTTTTACTCTATACTCAGTTCAACAGCTATACACATCTATGATTAAAAAAATGTATGCCACCTCAATGACCCGCACAGACAATGTGCACTCATTGCTAAGCTCTTAGTGTGCGTGACCATGAAATATATTTCTTTGGTGAAAGATTCACCATTGTTTGCTAAGCTTCACATTTCATATATTTCTTCCAAATCCCTTTTCATACCTGGACATCAAATGTAGCCATGAGGTAGAGTCTTTGTTCATACTATTCCAAAGTGACTTTGATGAGTAATGTTCAATACTTTATTGCAACCACTACTCAGAATCACTATCTTGTTCATGAAGATGCAGCCTTTCTTAAGTGATAAATCTTATGCACTTAAACTTTTGCGGAGGCCCAGAGAACATCTTACAGGCTCCTTCTGTGATCCACCATCATAACATTTGGTAATCAGGATCAGCTTTAGTCCAATCTGCTATTTTCATAGTGATTGCAATTTTAGATTCTAGATTATTTATATAGTTTATGCTGACATCAGTTGTAGAGTTTTCTGCCTTGACCAGACATCTGGATAATGCATCACATGTTGAATGGGGCTATCTTTCCTATAGATCAGTTCATGATTATAACCAGGTGGAAGATTCAGCCAGTGTATTATTTTTCTAGAGTATAGTTGACCTGGAGCTATTTTATCTTTTACTAATATTCCCAGCAATGGCTTATAATCTGCTACTTATGAAAATTTTTAATGCTGAATGCAATGGCTAGAGCCTCTTTATCTAACTAGCTGTCATTTCTTTTGACTTATAGTCTATATTGCAAACACTATTGGTTTATTCCCTAGTTTTATAGGATGGCCTCACTCCATATTCTGATGCATCTGTTGTGAGAGTGATGTTTAGCTTATTATTGTAGGAGTGAGTAGACTATGTTTGGCCTCCCATTTCCAATGTTGTTTCTTTCTCAGGAAATTACACAAGTGATTGAGCAATGTAAGCCTTTCCCTTTAGGAAACTTCAAATAGTTTGCAAAGCTCAAGGAATTTTTGACAACTTGAATCTTTTCTGGTGATGATAATGCCATGGCTGCTGATTATGTGATCCTAGAGAGGTTAATTTGCTGGACTTCTATAAAGACTTTTCAGAATTAAGCCGGACTCTGTAATTTAAAAACTGGTAGCAGGTCTTCATTGCTTTATCATGTAATGTTAACTCCGAGTTTGCCATTTTTAAAATGTCTCGAAATATGGGAGTTACCTCTTCCATACCACTTACTAATGCAACTATTTTCCCTTGAAATATATATGGAGCCTTCGCAATTCCAAAATGTAGATGATTATAACTGAAAAAACTTACTTGGGTGGTAAATGTTAATATCTCCACCATTCTTTTAGTTACTGGAATCTGGTGGAAAACACTGTTATGATTCAATTTTACAAAGTACGCAGCTTTCTTCATTGATGCCAGAACTTTGTGTACATTAGGCACTGAATATAGGCTTTTGCTTGAGTATTCATTTAAAGTGGTGTGATAATGATTGCAGATTTGAACTCTTCATTAAGTTTTATTATGATGATAAGCGTAGCCATTCTGAACTTTCCATGAGGATTAGAATTTCTTTGTGAACTATGATGGCAACCTTGCAGGGCTGAGCAATGACCAGTCTTGCTGTTTTATGCAGTTTTCAATCTACTGGCGACCTTTTTAGGTTTCCAGATTCATTTTCGAAAAAGTCAGGCCAGTTATTTCTTTTTCCATGCTTGATGCTGATATTCTTAATCATGCAAACTTTTATCCTAAAAATTAGGAACAGTCTCTACCTATGATAGAATTTATTTTTTTATTAACAATATACAATAGTAGAAATCCATAGTATTTTTTTTTCATTTTGATAGTCACTCAGACTACTCCCAGTAATTTGATAGGATTGTTGTTTGCATTCTAAGCTTTAATTACTAGAGGTGGTGGGGATTTTCAATTCTATATTAATTTCCCCCCGTTTGGACTTTCACAAGTGATAGTTTAGTGTCACTATCTATTTTCCAAGGTCACAGGTTTATTTAAAATTCTAACTGATAACATGAATTGGTTGGTTCATATTTTCAAGAGATTGCATTTTTAATGAAGCTATACATGAAATTAGCTGCATTTTTCACAAAGCTTTGATCATGATGTGATCGACTGTGACTTCTCCTTATACGGAGTCAGGAATCTCTCAGCAATTATGCCCAGGAAAACCTGTTAGCCATTTGATTTACTTCATCCCATTTCCACAACATAATTTTTGTCAACTCTATGGCCTTTATATATAAAAACCCCTTATTTTTTCCCAAACCCAGCATAAAAATCAGTAAGCCACTTTCTGTATAATCACTTTGTTCATATTTATTCTTCTACAATTTCATTATTTGTAACTTTTTTGCTTTCAGACATTTACATTCAATTAACAGATGCCTAATATTTTCTATGCTTTCCTTACTCAACTTGCAGATTTAATCACCCATATTTTTCTATTTATGTGTATATACCCTTGTTGCTAAAGGTCCTATTCGAGCCTTAAGCAGTAAACTAATTTCCTTGCTATTACCATAAATTAACTCAAACCCAATATTCTGTTTACTTCTATAAATATTTAAACTCTTTTTACTTTCCATACTAGCTCTCCAACTCCCTATTTTTTATTAATGCATCTATTCTTTATCCCATTCCTTAACACTATAACACTCAACAATTCTCCTAACACAATCATCACATGTTTTGTATAAGTATACTGATATAAATTTTTTATCTAAATCTTCTGCATATTGCATTATCTTTCTCACCCATCTTGTTGTAAAAATCATTGATAGCAGATGCTCTCCTGTGGAGAAAATAAGAAACAATAAAAGAGCCCAACAAAACATCACATGATCACCATTTCATATGTTTACACAAGTTATTAGCAATAGCAAACCCCAGACAGCAGTGCCACTTAGTGCAAGCACCAGCAACCGATGGATGCAGGAAAGCCCCCACACAAAATCCCCATCCAGGGCCCATCCATCCAACATCCCTATACTGCCTGTGGCTCCCACCAGTGAGGAACCCCTGATACAAGGATCCAACACAATCATGTGATGTGATGTACTGTAGCTTCTCCTTAAACAAAGTCAAGAATCTCTCAGCAATTATGCCCAGAGAAACCTGTTAGTTACTTTATTTTACATTCCCCGGTCTAAGTTTTCCCATATTCTGCTCCATCCCATTTCCACAACATAATCTTTGTCAACTCTATGGCCTTTATATCTAAATTCCCCTTATCTTTTCCCAAACCCAACATAAAAACCAATAATCCACTATCTGTATAATCACTTTTTTCATGTGATGTGATGTATTGTAGCTTCTTCTTAAACGAAGTCAAGAATCTCTCAGCAATTATACCAAGAAAAACTTGTAAGCTACTTAATTTTACATTCCCCAGTCTAATTTTTCCCATATTTCTGCTCCCATACCATTTCCACAACATCTTTGTCAACTCTACAGCCTTTGTATCTAAATCCCCCTTATCTTTTTCCAAATCCAACATAAAAACCAATAATCTACTTTCTGTATAATCACTTTTTTCATATTTATTTTTCCATACCTTCATTATCTGTGCCCTTTCTGTTTTCAAGCATTTACATTCAATTAATAAATGCCTAATATTTTCTACTTCTTCCTTACATAATTTACAGACTAAATCGCCCATATTTTTCCATTTACATGTATATTCTATTGTTGCTAAAGATCCTGTTCCCCTTAAACAATAAACTACTTTCCTTACTATTATCATAAATTAACTCACACCTAATATTCTGTTTATTTCTATATATATTTAAACTCTTTTTACTCTCCATACTAGTTCTTCATCTCTCTAATTCCTATTCTTTATTAATAAATCTATTCTTTTATCCCATTCCTTACCACTATAACACTCAACAATCCTTCTAACACAATCATCCCGTCTTTTGTACAAATATACAGATATAAATTCTTTATCCAAATCTTTTGCATACCGTATTACCTTTCTCACCCATCTTGTTACTTGCCCTTTACTCACAACCTAATTAAATACTATTTTAGCTATTCTTTTATTATCCATAAACTGCAATTTACCAAACATTTTTATTTTACTTTTTGCTTCTCTCATATGAAAACTTGACCATCCCATTTCTCCTTGAATCGCTTCCTGTTGTCCATACACCTGCATCCAATGTATGTTTTCCTACTTCCCTTTGAACTTTTTCTAAGTAATTTAATAACCCATTACTAACATATAATGCATCATTACCATATGTGATGTGATGTGATGTATTTGGCTTCTTCTTAAACGAAGTCAAGAATATCTCAGCAATTATGCCCAGATAAACCTGTTAGCTATTTTATTCTCCATTCCCCACTCTTAAGTCTTCCCATATTCTTCCCCATCCCATTTCCACAACATAATCTTTGTCAACTCTATGGCCTTTATATATCTAAATCCCCCTTATCTCTTCGCAAACCCAACATAAAAACTAATAACTCACTTTCTGTATAGTCACTTTGTTCATGTCTATTCTCCCATAACTTCATTATCTGTACCCTTTCTGCTTTCAAGCATTTACATTCAATCAACAAATGACTAATATTTTCTATACCTTCCTTACACAATTTGCACACTAAATTATCCATGGTTTTCCATTTACATGTATATTCTCTTGTTGCTAAAGATCCCGTTCGAGCCTTAAATACTAAACTACTTTCCTTACTATTATGATGTGATGTGATGTGACGTATTATGGCTTCTCCTTAAACGAAGTCAAGAATATCTCAGCAATTATGCCCAGATAAACCTGTTAGCCATTTTATTTTACTTTCCCCACTCTAAATTTGCCCATAATCTGCTCTATCCCATTTCTACAACATAATCTTTGTCAACTCTATAACCTTTATATCTAAATCCCCCTTATCTTTTCCCAAACCCAGCATAAAAACCAATAATTCACTTTCTGTATAATCACTCTTTTCATATTTATTTTTCCACAACTTTATTATATGTACCCTTCTGTTTTCAAACATTTACATTCAATTAACAAATGCCTAATATTTTCTATTCCTTCCTTACATAATTTACAAAATAAATCATTCATATTTTTCCATTTATGTGATGTGATGTGATGTATTATGGCTTCTCCTTAAACGAAGTCAAGAATATCTCAGCAATTATGCCCAGATAAACCTATTAGCCACTTTCTTTTACATTCCCCACTCTAAATTTACTCATAATCTGCTGTATCCCATTTCCACAACATAATTTTTGTCAACTCTATAACCTTTATATCTAAATCCCCTTTATCTTTTCCCAAACCCAGCATAAAAACCAATAATTCACTTTCTGTATAATCACTCTTTTCATATTTATTTTTCCACAACTTCATTATATGTACCCTTTCTGTTTTCAAACATTTACATTCAATTAACAAATGCCTAATATTTTCAATTCCTTCCTTACGTAATTTACAAAATAAATCACCCATATTTTTCCATTTACATGTATATTCTTTTGTAGCTAAAGATCCCGTTCGAGCCTTAAACAATAAACTACTTTCCTTACTATTATCATATATTAACTCACACCTAATATTCTGTTTATTTCTATATATATTTAAACTCTTTTTACTCTTCATACTATTTTTCCATCTCTCTAACTCCCTAGTCTTTATTAATAAATTTATTCTTTTATCCCATTTTTTACTACTATAACACTCATTAATCCTCTTAACACAATCATCCCATCTTTTGTACAAATATACTGATATAAATTCTTTATCCAACTCTTTTGCATATCGCATTACCTTTCTCACCCATCTTGTTACCTGCCCTTTACTCATAACCCAATTAAATACTATTTTAGCTATTCTTTTATTATCCATAAACTGCAATCTACCAAACATTTTCATTTTACTTTTTGCATCTCTCATATGAAAACTTGACCATCCCATTTCTCCTTGAATTGCCTCCCTTGCTGTCCATACTTCTGCATCCAATGCATGTCTTCCTACTTCCTTTTGAGGTTTTTCTAAATAATCTAATATCTTTTTACTAACGTATAATGCATCATTACCATATGTTAACCCTGCTACTGCAACTCCTTTTCATATAATTCTAGCTACATCATATTTATTATATGAAAATACTGTTAATTTCTTTATCAATCCCTTTCTTTTCTTTGCTTCATTTATCAATTTTTTCTCCCATTCATCCAAATAATTTTTTTGATTACTTAAAATAATTCCCAAATAACTATACCTATTCACCACACTTAACTTAATATCTCCCAATAAAAATTCTACATCTTCTCTTTCCTCAGTATTAACCATCATTATATTTGATTTTTCTTCACTAAATTTAATCCCCATCTCTTTACCCACCCTTGCACATGTCCTCAACATAACTTCCATATCTTCTCTTTTTTCTGCACACAAAAATATATCCGCAAAAAAAAGACCTGACAAAATATATACTCCCTTACTACCTATTAACGGTATCTCTATCCCTCTTTCTAATCTTTCTATTGCTCTTTCCATTTCACTCAAATACAACACAAACAAAATAGGTGACATAGGGCATCCTTGCCTTAATCCCACACCATTTTTAACTTTAATTGATTCTATATTCTCTAATTGATATATATAATAATTATTTTCATATAATTTCTTAATAATATCTATTAAAGCTTCATCCATTCCCAAATTTGCTAAACTTATCCATAATCTATTTCTATTTACTCTATCATATGCCTTCTCTATATCTATAAAACTCATATATAACTGTTTATCTGCATTCCTACTCATATCCATAAGTTGTGTAACTACAAATAAACTATCTCCTATACGCCTATCTAATCTAAAACCTCCTTGCATTTCACCCACTACATTATTCCCTTCCATCCATTTTACAACTTTACTAGCCACCATATATGAGAAAACTTTATATAAAACTGATGTTACTGCTATCGGTCTATAATTATTCAACTTTCTATGATCCTTACCCTTTCCTTTAAATAATAACCTTACTCTTGTATTACTCCAACTACTTGGAAAAACTCTATTCTGTGCCATTTTATTAAAACAGGATAATAACTTTACTTTTGCCCTATATCCTAAATTCATTACCATCTCTGCTGCCCATCCTTCTAAACCTCTTGCCTTCCCACTTTTCAATTTCTTCTCTACCTCATTTAGTTCATTTTCTGAAAAGCTAATATTCCCATTACTATATTCTTTCATATTTTCTAACATTCTATCATTCACATCTAACATCTTTTCTATATTCATTACATAACTATTTAAGATTCTCTCTAAATCTTCTCTAGAACTACACTCAGTTCCCTCATCATCTAGTAATACTAACTCTCTCTCCCCTACATTTCTCCTTTTAATATAATTCCAAAATTTTTTACTTCCATCTCTTCCACTTTTATTAATATCCTCCAACAATTTACTATTCAATTTCATTCTCTCTCTCTATAAATATCTATTTTAGCCAACTTCTTCTTTTCTAAGTACTTTTCCCATTTAGCATTAATATCTTTTTCACTTTCCTTATTCTTAATAGCACACTTATATTCTCTACATGCTTCTTTCCTTTCTTTTACACTTTTACTAATTTTAATTTTTTTATTACTTTTATTCTTTTCAATATTCTCACCTAAAACTCTATTTGCAACTTTTTCTACTTCCTTACACCAATCCTTATACTCGTCCCCAACCCACTCTTCCATTATTTCTTCAACTTGTATTTTATACTCTTCCAACTTATTCTTATCATTTACTCTCCATCCACAGCTTTCACTATTATTTCTACTTTTATTTCTATTCTCCATCACATTACTATACATTTCAATTACAATGAAATTATGATCACTAGTGCATACTTTTTCTTCATTATCAAATACCTTAATTTTCCGTATTTTATTTATTCCCTGTTTCTCTACCAATACATAATCTATTGTGTGAAATATATTATTTCTGGACCATGTGTATTGTCCCTCATAATTATTTAATAAATTTCCAATACTCAAATTCACTTTCTGATAAAAATTCTTCAAAAGCTGTCCATTTTTATTATCTACATCATCAATTTCTTCAATATGTCCATTCATATCCCCTATAACCATTATTCTCTTCCCCTTTTCTTTAAAACTTTGTATATCCTTAACTAAACATTCGTATATGTTACTATTCCACTCCAATATAATTTGACTATCTCCAGTAGCTATATAAACTATAGCCACCATCCATTCTTGTCTACCCAACCTTATTTCAAACCACAATTGTTCTTGACATTTAACAATATTTAAATATTTTTTTGATATAACACCTATACCACCACCCCTTTTTTCTTTTTCTTTTCTATTTATACCCTGCCATACCAACTGTTCCAAAATAGGTTCTTCTTCTCTTAAATGTGTTTCCACTGTTGCTAATACCTCAAGCTCTTCATTTTCAATTGTTTTATTTAATTCCATCCACTTTTCTGGTTTCCTACCACCTTGCATATTCAAAAACCCAATTTTAACAATTTCTTTTTTTCTCACTATTCTTTTATAAATTCTTTTAATTTTTTCTTCTCCATTACATTTATAAATTACTTTCTTACCATTAATTTTACAAACCCAATCCTTCTCCATATCTATATTTATATCAAAATCAAATTCCTTTTGCTTACTTCTTATATTCCATCCATTCTTTTTAATAATATTACAATTTAACACCCCCCCCCCCTTTATAAGTTTCCCGAAAAAAATTCTTTATAAATCAAACTCCCTAAAACTTCACTTCCTTGTTTTCCTAAATGCAACCCATCTTTACTATATAACTCTCTCTTTCCACTTAAACAATCCCACACATCCACAAACATAACATTATTTCTCTCACACAATTTTTTCAATCTCTCATTTATAGAACATGCCCTATCTAACAAATAACTCTTGTCAAACCTTGGTAATAATCCAACTATTCCGGCTCTTCCTTTAATCATAATCAAATTCCTAATCAAATCTACATACTCATCCATTATTCTCTCTGATGATTCTAATAAATTATTAGTCCCCACCATAACATATACATCTCTACTACCTTGTTTTTTAACATTATCTGCTACATCCCTAATTCTAGCTCCAGGCAAACATACTCTTACATACCTACTTCTATTTTCCCTTGCAATTATATCCCCACATTCTCTAATTAGTGAATCTCCTATCAATACTGTTTCATAATCTACTTTTTCTGCTCCATCCATAACATTTTCTAATACCTTCTGGTCCTCCTTATCTATTTCTTCCGTATCATTCCTACTCAATAATTCCTTTATCTCCTCACATTTTATCTCTAATGATTTTAATTTTACTTCTACATCCTTCAGTTCTTCCTCTATCTTATTTATTCTTTGACTAATCATCTCCATTACACTATTACTTTCTCCACCCACTATTCTTCGACTGTCTACACTTTGTATCTGATCTGTACAGTGCTGCTCTCTGTTGGTAAAAAGTGTCAGTGCTGCAATTTTGGCATTTCTGGAATTTGCATTTACATTTGCAAACCATTTTACCTGTCGATTCCACAGCAGAAACAAATTATCTTTTTCATCTCTATTTGAATTAGTAGTTTTAAAAATTGATGCTTGAGAGATATCAGATTCAACTCCTTAGCTTGTTTCACTATTAACTCATGAGCAACTCCTCATCTAGTAGCTTCTCTGTTAGATAAATCACTGAATGCTAGCAGATACTGCCTTGGTCATTTGTTAACTCGCACAATAATTAGTCAAGGAGAACTTCTTCAAGAAAACTGCTATAAAGGCATAGTTTAACCATTTCATGCAAAACTATATCATAATCTCTAACTCTCATTTTTAGACTGTTAACTGTTTCTAAAGTGTAGCTGGGTTATCTATTTAGATGGTTGAGTGTTTAAAAAAGTGTTTAATTTTGTCACATTTCATTATATCTTTTTTTTAGGTCATTCATGTTTATATATTTGTTACCTCGTATTATATGCTTGCGAGTAAAGCAGAGCAACTTGGCAATTTTCACAGCATCATCACTGGTGCCATTAATCAGAAAAAAAATTTTAGTCTTTGTTTATATAAAAGGCCAATTCGTTGTATTCTCTGTGGCAAACTCGCCAATTCTGATTTATTTACGGCATTGCTACCATATATTTGACTGTTGAACCCATCCCCTAGTAATTTCAATCCTGTCAAGAACTGCATGAAACTATATATAGTCATGCCTATTAGTTTTGCTTGTTGGAAATCACGAGCTACAGATGGCATTAGTTATATATTAAATAATAAGGGAGAGAAATGAGTTAAACTGATAATACTTTATTAAACTTGTATTTACATATATACAATTAAAAGTGCCATAAAAGCATACAAAATAATAAAAGTTAGGGGCAACCCATAATAATAACCTAGTCTTGCTTTCAACACTTTCAGAAGCAAAAGTCTTTGATTAATTAACCTTTAGTTTGGCAGGTTTTCTTATATTCCTTCATTTGCTATTGTTTTTCTGAGGTACCCAGCAGTCTTTTATTAACATAACCATACCATGGACTAGCTCGAGTGCTCAACATTCATATGGTTAGTTTGGTTTTACTTTAATAAGTTTAATTGCATAATGACAAAGTTATTCAAGCATATCTTTATTTTATTTATTACACACTCAAATATCAAAATAATATTTTATTATACAAATACATAACTTTATTTATTATTTAATAATGTAAAACATTATTACCATCAATAAATAATATTATACAAAATATAAACACGGCCTTATTATCTATTAATGCAAACACTATTAATAATATACATTCATGACTATATTGTAAGATGTGGTCTTACATTTTACCAAAAAACCATTAAACCCTCTTACCTACTTCAACCCCAATACCCACAATAACAACACTCTGTACACATAATGTAAAGCAAGTTATACGTATAAAGAGAATGCAATTGAAATAAAACTTATTACAAACATTGCAGCTGAAAACTACTTTACAGTTTAATCTGAATTATTAGCCTTATTACGAAAACCTCTTTAATTATTGTTGAACGTTCATGCATTACAGCAGTACAAGTAAAAGATGACCAAATTTAGATGCTATCAAGAAAATTAAAAAAATTAAAAACTTAAAGGAAAGAAATAATAAATAATCTTTTATTGTTATATATATATATATATAAATATAAATTGTAACAAATGACATAATTAACTCAATGCATGAACTTGAACTTGCCGTTTGAAAGAGTCAAATTGATATTAAAAAGAACAAACTTATTTTGATCATTAACAAAATATATATACAAAAGACCTCAAAAATCAGATCAATAATACTTATCGGCTAACCAACATGTATACTTTGTGAGCAGAAAATCGAGCTTGCTGTTCGAATAGAAAAGTCTGCAGCCCATCAAAATAAAAATCTTAAATGAAATATTGCATTGAATGCGGAGAAAAGCTTGATTAAAAGCATATGGATTTAAACCCAGTAAACTAAGGCATTTTAAGTTATAAATCCCAGAAATCTCTCAAAATTTATTCAAAACTTCAAGAATTTTTTCAATCTTGAATCAGTGTGTTAGATCAACTTTAACTTGAGATTCCCAATAGCACATACCTTGCTATTCACCAAACTCAAGGATTTTTATCAACTACATATATAGAAATACAGACAATCATGCGCTGCTAAGTGTGAAGTTACGTTATGGGAAGAGATTCGTCACCCATGGAGCTGTAACTGCCAAAACTAAATTTGATTCGACACAGCATCTATTCATCTTTGCTGCAAGCAACACCAACTTTATTACTTAGAGGTGAAGCTGCAAACTCAACATCTCAAGGCAGATCATATGAAGAGACAAATTTCTGATCATCATCATGCACATTCTAGAACATTCAAACCCCACCTATTGGATCGTGAACTGTAGCAATGAGGGCATTTATAATCCTCTCAGGACATTTTCCTTTATAGTCTCATTAATTTATTTTAGGTTGACATCGTGTTTTTATTTTGTGTATCTGTATATTTTTTTATTATTTTCTTTTCTATAGGTTGAGGGAGTTATAAATTCTTGATATGTTAGAAAAAGGAAAAACATTATCAGCCTTATTTTTAAATTGAAATAAAATATAGGGTCTGGCATGAACTTGCTTGCGGATGAATTTAATCATTGTCAGGGTGAGAGATAAGATTTTATATTCTTACACTTTAAATAACTAACACTTGTACAGATATACTGTTATTTGTTGTTTGTTGATACTAATCATTTCGTCATTTATTTGTTCTTTTTTTTTTTAGTATTTATGATTAATAATTTCTAGCATGATTGGTCTTTTCTATCATTGTAGAAACAAATCACAATAGAAGGGGGAACCCCATACCATTACCATGTTGTTAAGATGAAATAATCAATAAACTCTAAATTAGTAAGCAAGTATATATACAAATAATAACAAATTTTAATTTTTTTATTATTAATATTGATATTTAATGATTATTCTTTGAGGGGAAAAGAGGGATTAGATTAATAACTATTAACCATACCAATGAAAGAATATTCATAGATATCAAATAAATTAATTGCATCTGTTATAATCTCTCATTGCATATATTGTAATAAGCGTAAATAAATTTGTTAAACATATGATTTCAAATTAAAGACTGTTGTTTGTGTTTTTTCCTTATTCATTTATTCATTTATCACATGCTTGCACATTAAAGATAGTAATATTAATATTCCCTGAAATAGAATATTATGCATATTCTCCCTAAGCTCAAATTCTGGGATAAACAGAAATTAAGGTTGGAGAAAAAAGATGAGTATACAGATACATTTTTTATGTATATTTGTGTGCTAGTATGTCATCTCTTAAGAGTGAGATTACTGTGGATGTGAGTCTTTTATAAATATTTAGAAATTCTAGATACAATTTCACACCCACTCTGATGGTCTATCTACTGTTATGCAATGCCAAGACCCATTTCTTTACAATATATATATATATGTAATTTACCTGCGCTTTACGCAAAAAGTGAAGTTTGCAAAGTATTATTAAAAGTTATATGGCTAAGCGTTTTCGGAGAACTTAAGTCTCCGTATTCATAGCCTACATTACTCTAAGTTTAACGATGATTTATATATATATATAAATTTATAAATAAATATTAGAAAATACAGTACTTAAAAGTTTATAAAAATTATATCTATAAATGTCACTTAGGAGCGCTTTCAACTATCCTTGTAGTTTTTGTCAACTAAACAAACTACAAGGATAGTTGAAAGCATTCCTAAGTAACGTTTATATATTTTTTATAAAACTTTTAAGTACTGTACTGTATTTATTTATAAATTTATGTATATTATTTTGAAATATAGACATCGATTTGTAATTATTATATATATATACCTTATATGTGTGTGTACTTTATATAGATGCATGCCTAAGCTATATTATGTTATTATGCTATAATATAGCAGGGTCTCGACAGATTTCCTGAACTATGATGATCTCAGGTTTTACTGATATAAATACATATGTTGAACAAGAGATTAGTTTATTTTTTCATCAAATGTTGCTCTTTGAAACATCTGTAAATTTCTATAAAAGGTGAAAATAAATAATGTTAACATTATTACATATTTATGTGTTAATTAATTACACACCCACACTCACAAGTGTACCTTTGAATGCTTTTGCAATGCTATATTGCAGAGGCTATTACTATATGATGAAATTGAGCTGAATTAAGACTCATATAGCTATCTGGTTTGGTAGTCTGGATTTGAAGACATGTATGTGTCTTATAAATTCATGCTTTCAAATTGATAGAAATGAGTTTTACAAATGCTGACTTTTGAGTTAGTATTTTAGATCTAGTTTCTAGACTTCCAGCCCTCCACTAACATGAGCCATGAGCTCGAAACAAGCTGGTCTGGAAGTTGGAATAACGATAGAGATTTTGAATTCTTTTTCTTTCGGCACTTATAAAATAAAGCTTGATTAGAGCTATTAGTAAGCTCCATCTAGTGATCATTTAAATGCAAGCTTAAAAGCAAGTTACAAAATTTATGACTTGTTTCACTAATTAATATATTTATATATTGAAATAAGAATTTATAAAAGTGGTATTAGATTTAAATACCTATTACAATTAATAAATATATATATATATTAATCTTTAATTAAGTTTAAAATGTATATATCTGGACTAATAAAATGATGGAATAGTCTTTAACTTAATAAATGATTAATACTAATCATAAATATATTTATCTAATGATCTCATATTTACACATGTATAGCCTTTTAACATTTTATTTTCAGACGGAGCCAAAGAAGGAACAAGCTGATACTCTCAAAAACTTAAATCATGATGACAAAACTATTAAAAGTTCTTATTTTGAATTTTCTCCAAATCGTTTAGGTGTATCCGATATTACTAATGTTGGAAAAATTAAAATGCCACTTAAAAGTAGCAGAGTTGAAAGCCATTCCTCAATTGCTAACTCAAATAAATCTCAATCTCTGCCAAATAGTCTTCAAAAAAAGAAAGAAATCAACAATTCAAATAAGAAAATCCAGATTCCATGTAGTTGTTGTAGAAAAGGTAAGATTAGAAATTAATTTATTTTAACTACTGCAAATTTCTCTGTATTACATTTTAATATTAAATATTATATCATTATGATAAACAAAGGAAATCAAATTATTAGAAAAAATGAATTTTAATTATTTATTTAAGGCATTTGCATAGTGAGAGAAATAAAGTTTTGTGTAGCTCAGTGCAGGTCAAAGACCTTTTCAATATCTATTCATATAATAAATTAGAGCAATAATTTTTTTTTCTTTTATATTTGTAGCAAAAAAATTGAATAAATTTGTCTTAATTAGATGAAAATGAAAGTTAAATCAAAGTGATATAGTGCTTTATTAGTATATATATATATTATCATTAATATTTTTTTATCAAATATAAAATATTAAGGATTGTAAAATAATATTTCATATATATATATTCATGCTAGAAATTGCATTTCAAAAATATTTTACGTAATTCATACTTGGTATATTAATTTCAATGCAATAATGTGTAATATAAATTTTTATAAGACTTTGACTGATTTAATTGAAACATGTGACTGTTAATATAAGATATAAAAGTTAATTTGGCATAGCTCAATGTTTATGTATTTAATGGAGTAAACAGTCTCTCCTCACATTATGAATAAATAACATTGTATTGACACAGGATCAAAAATAGTATAGGGTCATTACTGTTAATTGTTTTCATGGGCAATGTTGTGGGATCATTATAAATGTTACAGGAGCTATTGATAGATGAAACAAAAAAGATAAGACTGTACTCAAAAGATTAAAATAATTTTCATCATGATTTCATAAAACAAAAATAAAACTAGATAATGATGAATTAGATGACATTAAAATTTTATAAATATCTTCATTAGATTGTTAATATAAATGGAAAATAGATAAAATTAATCATAGAAATAAAATTATAAGGATTGCTTTCAGAAAAAGTTAGTAGTAAAAAAACTTATTTTATATCCTTGAAAAGAGAAGTTTTTAGTAAATATATTTGTACTTATGGATCTTAGATTAATATGAATAATACAGAGGATACCAGACATACAAAGTATGGAGGTTTGTGTTAACAGTAACAATGAATATGTTTTAGCAATATCATTGAGAAGCTAAAATACAACTGAGAATTGGAAATCATGTTAGAGGAGATAATAGATAGCATATTGAACTCTTTAACTTGATTCAAAGATATTTCAAGTCTCATTTTGTGAGATTGTTAAATGGAATAATAATATATATGAAGATCTATGAAAAAGAGAAGCTGTGGATCAGAAATATCAAAATTAAATGATTGAAGTTTTAATGGTCTCAATTTTTATATGAGGAAATAATCTCACATAAAAAGTTGTAAACATATTGTATTAGTTTACCATTGTTATAGATATTCTCATTAAAAATAGTCTCTGACAACAGAAAGTAACAATAATGACATTGATTGATCTTTTGCTATTGTATGCATATATAGCTCAACTATTTATCTGCTAAAAAGATTATTCAAAAATACTGTAATTGTTAATCTATTAGATATTTTACATATATAATGCATAATTTTAACTCTAAATGAATTTATTCAAAAATAGTAATTTGATAAAGCAATGTCTTTTTATTTTTTGTAATTGAAATATTTTTTTTTTATATCATCCTGTTTTCAAATTTTCATAATTTTATCTAAAAGTAATTTATAATTACTCATAGCAATCTTTATTTAAAGAAGTAATTACTGTATTTTAACTAAACTTGCATAATTCAAGGATTTAGGAAATGCAACAGTGATTAATATTCTTAATTATAAATTAACATGAATCATCAAAATTGATTTAAAAAAATTAACTTAAAAAGCATTAATTTTTAAGTTGAGAAAAAACGATGAAAGACTTTTGAGAAAGGGGGAGAATTAAATGTATTGTTAGCAAAAAAAATCTTTGTTATCACATGACAATAGTCAGTATCCATCTAGTTAGCTATCTGCATTTGCATTTTCTCTTTTATTTACTCTTTAAACACTGCTTTTATGTCATGAAAGAATACCGAGATGACTAATCGATCAATTGAAAATTTCTTTGGAAAAATAATGATTTATCATAATTTATAAATTCAAAGTACCAACATCTTACTTTTCGTTGACAGATCTTTTTTTTTTTTTTTTTTTGTGAACTTTTAGTAGTATTTGTCTTTTCAATTTTTTGTTTGGTTTTGGAAAATGAGAGGAAGAGATAGTAAGAGGGATAGGGGCAAAAAAAGATAATTTCTAGGTTTTCAAGATTCTTTGCATTTCTCATAGTTATAATGCTACCTAATATTGACTTATAAAAAATAATTGATTTAGAATTTTAAACGATCTCTTTTAATTTTTAATTTACAGATTTGTTTTGGAATTTTTATTATTTTGTCTTTAAAAATTTGCATCTTTTTTTATTTTATTGGCTTTATAAAAAGTGAGGGAGAGAAGGTAAATTGCGTTGTGGACTTTGATGACAACAATAATTGTCAACTGCATTCAATACAAAGTACAAATGAAATCACACTCCAAATAAAAATGAGCTGGCTTGAAACATCAACAACAAATTAATAAAAAAATAGAGCTTAAAATAAAAACATTTTTTATTGATTTGGATTCTAACCATCCACTTGATATTTGTTTACTTTTGACTTCATAAAAAATCAAAGTTGCTGCTTTCTTTTTGAACCGAATAATTTATATTGTGGATAATACAAAATCGTTCTAAACTTCCCTTTTTTCTCTTTATCATAGATGAGCCAAAGTCATCTTTAAATGAAGAACATATTGGTTTTTATCTGTTTTTTTTTTTTTATTTAAAATAAAAAAATAATAATACAACAATTTAAATGAACATCACCTCCAAGTCTATGGTTTGCAGATGCTTTTCAAATAAAAACATTTTAAATAAATAATATGATTAATGCTGAACATAAAGTTTATTTTAAGATTAAGTCCTAACAAGTTAAAAAGAAAACAATTTCTTGTAATGTGCAGTGAGGAGAGTTTTAAAATGTTTCCTTTTTTATCTTTTACTTTTTTTTTTTTAATTCTTTACAAATCTAGATTTTAGATACACATTGAATGTATAAATGAAATCTTGTAGTACTATTAGGATAAATAGCAAGTCTAGACCGTAGTTTTCTATCTTGTCACTTTTGAAAAGAAGAAAGAGATTTCAAAATTTTTAAAGACAAAAGAATGTAAATTTCCAAACTGATTTTTTTTTTTCAATTATAAATAAGATAAAGGTTGCTTGAAATTTATCTACATTTTGTAAGTTAATATTATGTATTATGAAAAATCACCTGTGAAAACTTAAATATTTTTTTTGCTCCCTAATCTCTCCCATTCTTCTACTCCCCTCTCCCCTATTTTTAAAACGCAAATAAGAAATTGAAAAGAGAATTAAAAGTTTGCCAAAAAAAACAAACTGTCAATAAAAACTAATATTAAGAGATTTTAGATTACACATTGAATTTATAAATTAAGTTATACTAGTATTACTATGATAAATCATAATTTTTTCCTTGGTCAGTCATTCCATTATTCTTTCATGATATCACAGTCATGTTAAAAATTAATTAAAGAGAAAATGAAATTAGAAATAACCGAGTAGATCGTACCCAAAAGCCTTTCTTGTAGTTATCATAGAAGAACAATAAAAGAGAAAACACCGAGCATTGAGTTTGCCATTTGCAAGTTGTTATGACTTGAATATTTTATCATCCTTGTTTATCCTCTAGCTTAGAACTTCTCGAATTAAGAGCCACTTTGGGAAGTTATGGATCTTGTCAAGGAGAACCGTGAAAATAAATTTCAAATTTTTTAATTAGAAGTAGATAATTAGATTTATTTATATATGTTTTTTAAATTTTAATGTGAAAATTTGCACTGTAAGGGGTAGCTTACAACGCAATTATTCCTTCCAAGATTAGCCCACCTATTGAATCAAATCATTTGAAACTTTGCACTAATAATGGGGAGGTTATTTATTTATATATGCAGTTAATTAGGGAACTCACAGTAAATGATTATTTTGTAACAAATCATTTAGTACAACCAATATTATAGGAAATGTTATTGTATACGTATATGCTTATTTGATTGATAAACTTTAATAGATTGTTTTTAAATCTAAATTGAACAATAGTGTAACAAAATTTGTAGTCAAGTGACTGAGAGATAACCTGAGGTCAAGTTAGGTCACCATAGAAACAGTGTGAAAATAAAACTATGATTTCTTTTATTTATTTTATCAATGAAGTATATTTAAACAATAGGCAGTCATTTCAGTCCAACAGCAAATGAAGATCTGAGCATGTTGCAAGACAGAAGCATGGACTGCATAAAAACAAAAACCTTTTTAAAATCGTTCTTCTTGTTAACAATACATCTTCTACAGTAAGATAACAGCAATTGAATTAAAATTTCAAACACCAAAATGGAGTTGCTTTTTTTTACTTGAACTATAGAAGTTTTTAAAATCAAATATTGTACCTTAAATTTCGTCAAATTCAGAAAAAAAAGTGAGAAATGAAAAGTAAGAATAATTTATAGATTTTTGGGATAATTAAATCATGTTCTGATTGTGACTGAAAGAATTTTAATATTTTAAATCTTTTCAAAAAAACGAAAATTAATTCTGCTAATAATAGAAAGCAAAAATGAAATAACTCTTTTAATATATATATATGTAAAATTTCTTTTATATCTCTAACATAATTTATGATTATAAATAATTATTTAATGGTACTTTAAGATGAAGATGGGGTAAAGGCAAATATGCTATTGTGAGATCGCATTCTTCCCTAACATGTTGGCATAAGACCTATTTTGCCTGTGGTCCAAAATAAGCATATGCACAGGAATATTTAAAGCTGAACCAGCTAAGGATCGATGTGTTTAGTATACAGGACGCTAGAAGACACCCCTGCATAATCTATCCATGCCAAGGAAAATGATTTGCTGAGTTAAACTGCTGTTGGAAATTAACATGCCTAACCATCAACTACTACTAGAACGATTACATGAACTTTGTCCCAACCATTATTTTGATCAAGAAATTAATGTTATAAATGTTTGTTTGATTTTTCTTTTATCTGTGTTATATTTTCATACTCTGATGGGGCACTTCACAGTCTATGCTGCTAGAAATTTCATTTTTCAGAGTTAGCAGAGAAGAAAAGGGGGGATGGGATGATTAATTTGGTTTTTTTTTTTTATTGTAAGTAAAATCTAGGTCAGCTCAGTTTCCCATCTGCTTCACATCAGGTTATCTATGTATATATTAGGGTAAGATTCCCATTTATTTTTACAGATTAAATTACAACACTTGGTAAATTACAGAATTTATCTTATATGTTTTATACTGTTGATTAACCATCGTTCTATATTTTTCCAGTGTGATTGACTAATCAACTAGTGTAAATTCCTACACCTATCACATATATATTTAAACTTAGATTGGGGGGGGGGGGGGCTTAAACCAAATAGATTGCATGGCGGAAATCAATAGATGTTTAAATTAGCTAGTCAACATCACAATCATTTTAAATTATTGATGTTTATTTTTCTTGTACAGTTCATGATTTATAAATAATGAGCATCATAGATGGATTTCCACCATGGGCTAAAGGGAATGGATCTAGAAAATTATTAGCTAACAGAATGGTAGAAGTTCTTGTGTGATACATGTATATATATATATATATTTATTATTATTACTATTGTTATAATACTTTAATTTTATTTATCATTGTCAATAAATGTTAAAGAGTTTATATTATTTTGGTCTCTGGTTTATTGAGTTGTCCTGACATTCAACAGTTAATGAACAATTATGCATGCACACAGACCTATTTTATTGTCATACAATAGTTTTATTGTAAATCAAATATTTTAAATACTAGTTGTAACCTATATAGAGTTGCGGAAGTTGCTTTGTGTATCTGTTCATACCTGTTAAGGGAATCAAAGGCAATATTCTCCCTGGGCTCTAATATTAGGGCATAACGGAATCGGAAAGGGGTGAAAAGTGGATGAACTAAACTAAATTGCATCTGATATTATTAAATAGGTATAGAGCTAGTCAATTAAAGTACATGCAATCATTGATTTGGCATTTCATCAAGTTTTCATCAGCATCCTGCCCAAAGTCCGATCATAGTTAGATGCGAATTTTTCCCTTTCCAAGCCTGGTAGATATTCTGCAGACTATGTTATCGGGGGCAATAAATCAAGGCACATGAGCCATAGTCTCCAGACTGCTACATTTGCATAGCATCACAGTCTACAGGCTATTTTCCGGTCCGTTACAATACCTTGCGCTTTACAATTCATATACATCGGCACTATAAATACCAAGGAATACTCTTGCATAGTTTACTATTTTAATCTTTGTAATGTGTATCAGTGGTACTAATGCATTTGATAATTCTTCATTAAAAATTATAACTGACAACAAAATAACAATGTGTCAATTAGTCCAAGGCATTGAAGACATCAAAGACAATGTCTTGTATTTTATAACTGGCAGAACTGTCCCATCATTTTCAACACTACGTGGCAAGAGGCAGAAAATATGTGAAAAAAATTTGCACTTTTTTACTTGAAATACGAATTTGTGTCTTCATATATTGATCCTTACAAGCCTATGTATACACCTGTATCTCGTTTTATGCGATAGATAGGTTCCTCAGAAAAACCGCTTAAAAGAAATCGCACAAAAATAAACTTAACTTTCCTTAATTTTCAGAAATCGGCACAAAAGCAAAGCAACAAGGAAAAATTACTTTAAAATTCACATTAAAAAAATAAGGAAATAAAGTATGACTAATAAAAAATTTCAAATATTTGAAAAAAATTAATACAAGACAAACTTTTTTTACTTTTTTTTATTAACTACAGTATTTAATGTTACATTTTTTCATACATATTTTAATCATTATGCTATTTGACAATATGCGTTCGTTTATGAATTGGTAAGAAATCAGATTCGTGACGTGATGTACAACTAGGGCCATTTTCAGTCTTGTGCTGTGTTAATGGTTTTCTGTTTCTATATTTAAAAAATGAGATAGCAATCAAAACAAGAAGATTATACATTATCATTAGGAAGATTATTTTCAGTTTATAAAATCAATAAAATCTTTGTTATTTATTTTAAAAATCTAAAAAAACATTTATTTCTATTATATCTAACAAAATACGTTTTAAAAGTTTAAAATTTTTGAATATTTATTGCGATATTTTTATATGTACATATAAATCTATTATTATTATTTACTTATTAGTATAAGTAGGTTATTTACATAGAAGCTAAGATTCTAAATACAGCTTCAGACCATATTCATGTTAGCTGCTAATATAACGTTATATTTTTGAAAAAAAAAAAAGTATTTCAAGTCAAAATAAGATACTAATAATTTAAATGTTTTGATATCTAATAAATATAGTGAAATATGAAAGATATTAAGAAGAAACATGAATCGCATAACTTCAAAATCGTATTAAAATAATCTGCATAAAACGAGACCCAGGTGTATAAGCTACTGACAGCAGTTGTCAAATCCTTGTATAATATCTAGAAAATTTAGTTGCCATTTAGAAAATGTGCATAGTAAATTTAAAAATAATACGATCAAATTTTTTTGAAAGAAATGTTGAAGAAATAAAATGGCAAACTTAAGTTTTTTCAAAGCATACTAAATAAATGACAAATTAATAAAAGCTTCTTTTGAAATTGTTTTTTAATTGTTAAAATAAAAAAACCTTATACAATTGGTGAAAATTTGGCTTACAAGCAGCAATAAAAATTTATGAAACTTTTTGGTTCAATGACAATTAAAAGTAGAATAGATAACCTTGATAACAATGTCATGTCTACATTATTATTACAAATCAAGCAAAATATTATATTTGCCATAGAATTCGATGAATTAACTGACAATACAAATGATGCTAATTTCATGGTTTTTGTTAGATGCCTGTGTAATTTGAAAATTCATAAAGACAAGTTGTTTGATAGAAATCTCTTGGCACAAGTAAAGTAAGAGATAAATTTGAAAAGGTGAACAACTTTTTTTATATATAAAATGAGCTGGAATGGTAAGAATACATTGAAGTTTGCATGAATAGAGTTGCAACAATATAACTGGCAGGATTTATAGGAAGATTAAAAAGGTTCATTCAAACGCAAGATATGTTCATTGCATTATCCACGGAGAAAACCTAGTATTTTGACATATGGAAAAATTGCTTAGTAAAATGTTATCAGAAATTTGGCTCAATAATTAATTACATAAAAAGTAATGCCAATAATACAAGACTTTCGAATTTTTTGCTAAGAGATGGACCCCAATTATGAATCTTTTTTATATCACTCAAAAGTGAAGTAGCTATTTTGTGATGAAATGTTAAAAAACATTTTAATATTAAAAGATGAATTGTGAATTTTTTCTCTGTAAAAATCCCATATTAGCATATGTTTTCTTTTTTGCCTGAAGATTTTTTATTATAAAAGCAAACTAATTTAATCTATCTCTCAAGGAAAAATTACTATCATATTAACTCTAAACACAAAATTACAAGTATTTCAGAATAAACTTTCTGCATAATTAAAAGGATTTATGGCTAATATAGAAACGTCTCCATGAATTTTTTGAAGAAAATTTTTATTATCAGCAGAAAGTAAAAAATAATAATCACATATTTGATTTTTTTTTTGAAAAATATTTTCTCAATTTGAAACAAAAATAAAAATACGGCTGGATAAGAATACCATTTGTTCTATTCCTACAATTCAGCAATCTCCTGTGGTTATCTCAAGAAGAATTAATTGACTTGAGTGTAGATTCAATTCTTGAATTGGAATTTTATAATAAGGATTTGTTATAATTTTGGATTTTAGTGACAAAAAAAATCTTGATTAGAAACATAATCTTAAATATTCTGCTTCTGTTCATGTCCATATATCTTTGCAAAACTATATTTTCATCACTACTACTAATTAAAAATAAGCTTAAATCTTTTTTATTAATGGAAATATAAGCAAAAATCTAAGATTTGTTATATCAAATATTTTACTTGATATTAGTCTTTTGTGTAGCAATATTTAAACACATCCATCACATTAAATTTTTATTAAAATCTCTTTTTTTGTATTATTCAGTATTTGTTCTAATTGTTATTAATGAGTTTTATGTTTCATATTTTATGCTCTTTTTAACATTTACATTTTGTATTATAATAAAAATATGGTTGTTTTCTATTCCCTGATGTCAGCCGCATGACGGCGCTATTTCTAGGTCAATTCCTAGAAATATACCGTTTCAATGGCTTACACTCAACCCAAGAGGCTTCTTTCTACAATAAAACACAGAAAGAGTGCTCACGGCGGCCTCACCCAATCTAAGAGGCTTCTTTCTACGATAAAACACAGAAAGAGTCCTCGCCGGTCTGGCTTTTTTCTATGCTAAAAGCACAGACAAATGCCTTTATTGGCTGCCATAGCTGGTTGTGTTATTAACTTTACTTGCTGTAATGCTAGCATGACCATTTTCTCTATAATTTGGTGTGAGAGTGTGGATTTTAGCCTGTCGTAATTATTTAAAATTTTATTACAAAGGTATTTTTTTTCAAGTGCTCTAACCTACTGTTATGTTGTAACTTTATTAACAATGTCCTGAAGGTTCCATTACAAATGGGTAACCCTCAAAAATTACTTTTAAGGGTGTGGAATGGTAGTATTTGGAGGATCATGCGAAAAGTAACGTTTTCGCAAGAATTCGTCCTTGACAAGTTACTTTTGATATATATACGCATAAACAAAAACAACCCAGGGTCTAATTATTAGTAATTACTTGTCCAAAAAAAAAATTAGTCTGGTATTATTTTTTTTACATTTACTATTTAAAAATAAGATTAGTTTTTGTATCTATACACTACCAAAAACAACCCAGTTTCTGATTAATTACTGTACAAAAAAAAAAAGAAAGCAAATTAGTCGAGGTTTGATTTTTTAATGTTAGTATTTGAATTATGGTAATTTTTATATATACACAAGATTTACAAAAAAAAAAAACCACTTTCTGATTCATTACTGTCCAAAAAAAAAAAAGAAAGCAAATTAGTCGGGTATTATTTTTCAATTCAGTCTTTCAATGACGGTCCTTTTTAGATATACACACTAACAAAAAGAACCCACTTTCTGATTAATTATTGTCCCAAAAAAAAAAAAAAGCAAATTAATTGAGAATCTTTTTAAAATTGTAATCTGTATTTTTTAAATGTTGTGGTTTAATTGAATAATGGAGAATTGCGTATTATTTTCTATTAAAACAAAGATCGTAACTTTATATATATACACACACAAAGAAAATAAAAACCACTTTCTGATTAATTACTGTTAATACCCAAAAAAAAGTTATTTCCAGGTATCATTTTTAAAATTACTATTTCAATAATATTACGGCTTTTGATAAAATCTACATATTAATAAAAACAATCCCCTTTCTGATTCATTACTGTCCAAAAAAAAAAAAAATGGAACATGGTCAAGTATCAATTTGAAATGTAGTATTTAAAGAACGGTACTTTTTATATATACGCACTAACAAGAAAAACCCACTTTCTGATTAATTACTGTCCAAAAAAAGGAAATTAATCGGGTATCATTTGTAAATTTAGTGTGAATGTAGCAGTTTTGTGTAAATTGAAAAAAAAAAAAAAATTGCGTCTTACTTTCGATTAAAAAAATCCCGTAACTTTTGACAGATACACATAAACAAAAACAACACATTTTATGATTAATAACTGTCCAAAAAAACGTCAATTATTCGGGTATCATTTTAAAATTTAATGTAAATTTATAAATTTTTTTTTTTTTTTTTAAATAGTAATATTATTTACTATTAGTTCCTCTAATTTCTTATTACAAAAACTAAAAAAAAGCTGGGGCGGCCCGGAATCGTAATATGTATGTGTTTTTGATTAGCCATCATACAGCTGGCACAAAGGAATAGAAAACAACCAAAAGTATAAATAAGAAAATTATTTTAGTGAATTAAATATAAATACAATAAAATTGTATAATAAGAGCATATGTCTCTATTAAGAATTTTTTTTTGCTTCATGGACTGCAAATGTTTTTTTTAGATATTCTAGGAGAATATTTATATCAATGAATTTAGAAGCACTACTCTAGCCACCTAGATTCATTAATATTATACGATTGGTTACATTACTTGAAAGAAAAGTCCTTTGCTTGCCTTTCAAATTTTATCTGGCTTGGATTTGAATCAAATGGCATGCAGATAGGCTATCATTATAACAGAAGATTCTTGTAGTATAGTGATTGATATTAATTAGTAGTAAAGTATTAAACTGAGGTTTAATCTGTTATGGTTTGCCTTTTATGCAAGCAAGTGATAAAATATAACGTTAGTAAATAAAAAGTTATTTTAAGGATTTGTGAATTTTTGTAATGTGTTAAAGTGAACATTTGGTAATATATATATATAATTGGCTTCTAGAATCACATGTTTGACATTGAACTTATATTTAAAATCTTTAATTATTGTCATTAATACTAAATTATAATGATTAATTGCTGCAAAAAACTTGTACTGAATATATAAAATATAAATTTTATTTGTGTGTGAAAGCTGATATATGAAGTTCTGCAAGTCTCTTGAGCAAATTGATTGTACAGGACAAATACATGCATTGGTAATTTTTATCTGACCTTGAACATAAATCAGTATTCTATCCATTGTTCAAGATTTATTATAAAGCTTTCTTGCTATTATTATAAATGCATAATCTGAAAAAATTAAAACTATTCTTATTAATAGAAAGTCTGTATTTTTAAAATGTGTCAAATTTCACTAATAAATTATAAATTATAAGATTGCATTCTTTTAGAAAGTCATTAAATATTGAGTAAATAAATAGTCTATATTTAGTTTAACTATTATATAAACTATTTAACCATATGTAATTCAAATTCTCTGCCCATAGTCAGTATAGAATAAGTAAGCAATCAGGTATTATGACTAAATGATTACGTTTGATTATTATCAGTGTTTTTCCATTATTTCTGCTATTCTTTTAATATAATATGTTTTGACATCTCAAATTATAATGAAGTCCAACTTTCAATATGCATTTTATAATTGCATTATAAAAAATTTCAGAAGTGATTTAAGAATGAATATTAATTTATTAATGAATTTTATTTTTATTTTCAGAAAAAAAATGCTGGGAAGAAAATTTAAGGTCATGGTGTCATTGCTGTAAAATACCCATATCAAAGAAAAGAAATGCTGAAAAAAGTGCCAAAAGCTGTCCTAGTTCACCAAGATCTATTGATTCTGTTGAAGTAAATAATTTTTGTTCTTTGAAGCATTGTAAAACACTCAGTCAATCGCAGAAACAGCTTTTAGAAGAAGAAAAATCTACAAATAAAAAATTGCTCACTACTATTGGTCCTCCAATAGTAAATAACAACACAAATGTTGTTCCTCCCCATAAAGAAGTAATTGTTGAAACTAAGTCTGTAACACCAGCAAAAAATTCAATAAATGAGGATAAAAATCCAGATTTATCTTCTCTTTTGCAAAATGTTTATTTAAGTAAACATTTAAATATTTTAAATAGTAGCCCTACTTCAACAGAAAAAAACATGCTTACACTTTTAGGAAGCAATTTATGTTTTTTGCCTGATCTTCATAAAATATCACCTAACTTAGAAAATAAAAATAATTTGACTAATGAAAATACATTAAAGAAATTGATTGATGTTTCATTTGATGGATCAACACTGGTTCAAAATGAAGCATCAGAGAAAAACAAAGTTGCCATTGGAGAATTAAGTAGTCAGAAGTCTGGAAATGATAAAGGGAAAAGGGATTTTAAAATTTTACAAGATAAATTGAAATCTATTTCTTTTAATGACATTAACCCATCTATTACAATCAAAGATCAAGAAGAGGAGATTTTAAAATTAATGAAATTCCCATCGGAAGTTATTGATATATCAGAACTTAGGTTAGTAAATATGTATGTATGTTTGTATTGTGTGAATCTAGAAATATCTTATTTATACTATCATTTAATAAATTGTCCTAGAAATCAAATACTACTTGTTACTGTAGTGGCAGACAGAGCACAATTTCTATTTAATTGGACTGATATATACTTTCCTTAGTTGATGATTGATCACAGAGTATGGTCAGTGTGCATGTATTTATCAATTTTTTTGTCATTTGAAAGAAAAAAAATTAAACATTAGTAAGTTGATTTTTTTTTTTTTTAAATAAAGATAAATTAATGAATTGGACATGCTATTATAAAAATAACTGCAAGGCAGTTACAAAGAATATAATTTTCAAATGTTCTAATTTAATATTCAGAAAAATTTTTGCTGATAAGATCTTGTGAAGTTTAACATAGAGATAATAGTAGACTAAAGACTAAAAATTATTGGATTGAAGCTCAACTTGTCATTTCTATTGCTCATATGTCACATAACTTTTTAAGAAATTAATAATTTGATTGTTCATACTGTGCAATTTAGTGTAATAGTAGAGGTATGTATCAAGAACTAATGGCTCCTGAACCAAAGTTCTGTCATCTTTAGTGCTCCAATGTCACATAATTTTCCAAACTTTTTAGTTACTGATGTTGGTTAAGATTCTTCTGATCATGAAAAGCTATTATAAAATCATAATATACTTGTCTATATATTATCATTCAGTTTTTAACCTTTTGGTGGATAATATCTTTTTACTTTCATAGTCTACTACTCCTTGAAGCACTTTTAGTTTTTCTCACTGTACCCGTTTTAATATTTCTTATGACTAATTATTCTTTTTTAACACTTTACATTTTTAACTTTATTTTTCAGTTTATTTTCATTCTTCTTTCTCGAGTCTCTTTTGTGTTATCAATAAAGTTTTACATATAATTTTAAAAAAAAATTGTTTCTATTTTCCAAACTACCTATCCTTTTCAGATTATCCAAAAAAGCAATGCATGTCATCCTAATAAAAACTTTTTTCAAAATTAATGAAACAAATATTCACTTATTCTTTCTATATATAGCTCAAATCTTAACAATTTTATTTGTATTTATTGTTTTTTCAAAAATCCACTTTGCTTTTAAATGCTTTTATTTTAATTTATCACTTAATCTTTTATTGTCATCATTATTTTTTATTCAACAAATATAAAAAAAAAATTTTCCTAATATGTTCAAATTATTAGTTATCTATTTTTTTTTTCTTCAATTCTTTAAGATGTTGATATAAAACTAGTATTTCTATAGTTATTTTGAATTGATACATCATTGAATGATATCGAAGGCAGAAGACTAAAAATTATTGGATTATGACTGGTTTTTTTTAGTGATAATATTTTATTTAATTGCCTTCAATTTTCAAATCATTTTGAAGTGAATAAAAATGACACAAAGTGGAATATTAATTGGATATTGTCTGATTTTGTGAAGTAATAAGATCCATTTTGAAAAATGGACGAATACACTAGTATAAATTTTCAAATCTTGGAAATGCAAATGGGATAAAAATGTTAATGTTAAACTAAGAATTAAATTATTTTAGGAATATGATCTCTTATCTCATTGCAATATATTACATGATACTTAATACAGATAATATCAGTTTATGCTTCAATTCTTATTCTGACAAAGATGTAGATGTCTTTCATATAGATACTTTAAATCTTCAAATTTTAATGTTAAAATTTATCCATAATGTTGCTTTTTGTATATAAAATTAAAAATAATCAATTTAAAACAAAATTGAAACAGACCACTCATTATAAATATAAAAAAAATTTAACATATCAATCCGGCTAAGGAATAAAAAATGAAAGCCAGGTTAATATATTAAATAATTTATTTATAGTGAGTTGTCTATTTGAATTTTGTTTTAAATTGACTATTTTTAACTTGATTTTCACATAGATAGATATACAGAATGCTTTTGAAAACATCAAATTATTTTAAAATCATTATTGATATAAAGCAGCAAAACATCACATGATCACCATTTCCTCTTTTAATGTTAGAATTTGAAATGTTTGACAATCTGTTTGATAAATTTAGATATAAACACAGAAATGAGAATTTACACATAGTTTTTTTAGTTTTTAGAGTAGAATCCAGAGAAAATGGGCATGAAAATATCCCATTAAAGGCATAAGCAGAATTGGATTAAATTTTGATTAACAATAAAAATGTAATAAGGCTATGATTGACTAATAAATCATCATTTAATGAGATGTAAAATACTTTTAGTGCAAACTATAGAGATAAAAGTTATTAACTAAGATAATATTAAAAGTTAATACTCTTAAAATATAAAATATTCCAATGAATTTAAATAAAAATATTAATAAACTTTGAAGATAGCTCAGAAATTGAATAAAAAGTCTATAAATATTTTTTAAAGTAATAAGTTACCAATAAAATTTTAACTGAAATATGGTAATTTATATAAAAAGAGGTGAGAATCATTCTTTAAAATAAAATAAGTAATGACTTTATAGTTCGGATGTTCATAAAAAGTTTGAGCATTGGAAATGACAAAACCAGACATGATAAAGAATGCATGACAGTGATAAACAATTAAAATTATGACATTGTGAATTATAATTATGACATATTAAGAAGAGATATTGTACTGATCACTAAAACTAGGAACAATATTATGAAAAAAAAAAAATAGTAACAAAAAATTACAAAGTAAACATATTATAATAGCGTCATTGTCTTATTTTTTAAATGAAGAGGTGGGTCAGGCAATTAAATCTATAAAGATTTTGAAAGCTTCAGGAAAGGATTGAATCACAATAGTTATTTTGAAAGAAGCATGTTAATAAACAATGAAATTATTGGCAAAACTATATACCAAATATCTACATGATAAGAATAATATATAAAATATCTATTAAGATTCTTGCAAATAATATATTGAGAAATTTGGACTCAAATTTAGTTGGTAATAATCAAGTTTGAAGGAAAGTTAAGAATGAACTAAGATTGCCACTTTACTTAGGATTTATAGATTAATTAGGAAAATATCTTTCTCTTTTTTGATTCTATTATAAAAGTATATAAATGTTTTAAACATTTACACAAAAGGTAAACTTTATATAAATTTATTTTATTTATTTACTGCAAATGCTATGAATATAACGAATTAGTTCATTGAAATCATGCTAGCAGTAAATTAATAAAATAAATTTATATAAAGTTTACCTTTTTTGTGTAAATGTTCAAAACATTTATATAATATTACGATTTATAGATTTAGAAGAGTAATTGATTTTATAAGTATATGTTGTGCTGTCGTTAAAGCTTCAAACATCATGATATAAACCAGGATGTTTAACATTAAGAACAATATATTGCAGCATGATTTAATCTCTCCAAAATTTATAGAAGTATTATGGTACTTAATTCAATAATATTTTTGCAAATAATGAGATTGATTTTTCAAATAATGCCTCAGAGCTACAAATGAAGGCAACAAAATAGAACTAAAGATAAATCCTATGAAAATCTAAAATCACGATTAGTGGTTTTTAATATATATATAAATTGATTACCAACTATAAATACCTTAAATTATTAATATTGATGAAATTGATTATAGAATTTATCTTAGATGAAATAATTTTGGTATAAATAGCCTAACATTAAAAAAAAATAAGATTTTGAAACTAAAGTTGTTGTTTTTTTTTGGAATGAGCAATATAAAGTCTGTAATCTCCTCAACAAAGTATATGTAGTTATAATAGCACAAAGGAATCTAAAGAGAAATATATGAGAAAACAAATTAGATATCATGACATCATTGAAAGAATTAATAAGCTGAAAAGCTAGGCTGGATATATTACTAAAAGATATGACCATAAATGGACAATTGGATTCCAAGAGATCTAGAAAGATTTTTGGTGTTATGTGAAGCTAGAAATGATGATGATGATTAATATAGTGTGATAAGATTTTGAAAATAATGATTTCAAACTTTCATGGATTATGTAGCTGTGATTTCCTAATGAGCATTGAAGAGCTTGTTTAATAATGGTCCACAAAGTTGTAAGGTGATTAACTGTCAGGTGTTGAAAGCCTGCAGATCTACAGTCTTGTAGCCCTGCCAACAATTAGAGTAAATAATTGACTGGCTTCATGTAGTCTTTCAGAGCCTGTGTAAGTATGAATGCCGATTGGGAAGGAACAGCTGTTAGAAAACATTCCCTGCTATCATGACATATACCCCCAAAAATCTGCTACTGTAGAAGGACACAGTCCTGGTAGTTTTTACAATGATTCCACATAGTCTCATCGATCTTGACAAACTGGGCCCGCCTATTTGACAGCAAGGTCTGGCTTCCAGTCTTTCACGGCACAGCTCATGCAGCCCGTTGTTCCAATACAGGATGGCATTTTGGATAAATCAAGCTCTGAGCGGATGTCTTCTACTGTCAACTATTCGTGGCTCCAGTAGTAGATAACACGGAGCACTTTAGACAAGGTGATTCTCAAGCTGTTAGACCTAGAATGCCTTTGATCGCACAAACATGACAAACATCTGAACTGACTTGTTGTATTTGTATTATAATTCTCATTGACGATCCACAAATGCAGGTCTTCTCATTTATTAGAACATTTTTTGCTTGCAGAAATGAAACAGCTTCGAATTCTGTTGATGACAAATCTTTCAAGCAGACGATTTGTTTGCTAAAATGCGCCATTTTGTTTGTCTTGACAAGACGTTATTTGATGCGTGACCTTCTCAGAATTCGGTTCGTTCCTACATTCGGACTACCTTTGTCACCTTCCAATTTCTCTCTAGGATGAATTGAACTTTGTGACAATTTTATTTTAGTCAAATTGCGTGATTCCCATTTACCAAAAAAAAAAAAAAAAATTTCAAAGTAAAAACTTTAAAACAGTTGACATCTATACACCCTCACATAAGACGGGAGAAAAAGTTTATGTGTGAGAATTTACATAAAACAACTTGCGAAGCACAAAGTAGGTCATAATATTTATGTGCAGTGTCTAATACAACATACAGGGCATATTAGATATAACGTATGTCCTGCGGCCGCTTAAACAGCATTATTTTATGTGATTTTACACATAAATAACGTGATCAAGTGGCGCACAGATCTAAAGGATTAATACCATTAATTCTATATATTTTTTTGACAAATTTATTGTAAGGAAGTAAATTATAGAGTTTGTTAATGGTGTAATAAAGTCATGAGAAAAAAAAAATTTGAAACTGCTCTCTAAGATTCTAAAAACTTGATAGTAAGATCATAAGACCAATTTGTACATTGGATAGTCTGCCAGTTGTGATGCTATTAAATCTATTGAAAAGATTATTTTCACTAATTGAACATATGAAGCAAATGAATAGTAATGGATTTCCTAAAAAAATATTTTACAATAAACTTGAATATGATTTTAGTGTAAGAGGCAGCTCCTCTTTACTTTATAAACATTATGTGAAAGATACTCCTCTTTACTTTATAAACATTATGTGAAAGATATTTAAGAAGGTGCAATATTGTTTATTTGCATTGAATGGGTGAGTCGATTGCTGTGAAAAGCTACTAACAGACAAGGTTTTTTTATGGTTAAAAATGTCAAAATAGACATAGGGAATAGCATTATAAAATATCAGACTTAAGGGTGGACATATAATGTATATGATTCTATTTGTGTTTTATGGATTAATTTGTTTAATCTTTTCAAAATTCATTATTTTAATTTTTTGCTTTGTTTTTCCCAAAGTTAATGCCATTAGGTAACAATAAATGTATTTGAATTAGAAAATGCACAAATAATGCTGATTTTAGTTGTCACATATAAAAATGAATACATAACTATGAATTTATTTTGTAAAAAGAAGAGCAAAGATGATAAAAGTCCTTTGATAAATAAGAGAGTAATTATGATAATTTGGAAATAGAATTATTAAAACTGTTTCATTTATAGTACATTTAAAAGACCATTGGAAGGTTGTGTGTTACAATATTAGTCATTCCTATTACAAGAGAATCTATTATATTAATGTCTTCATATTATTAGCATTAGTAAAAAGTAAAGCTCTTATTACAGAAGAATCTTACTTTAGCTAATTTGTACTGATTATCTTTGTATTCTCAACAAATTTGAGTCAAAAGGATTTAGTGTTGCCACTTGTGTTTGTCAAAAATTGTCTATAAGATTGCAGAGACAAATTGTTAGAAAATAAAGCTAAAATGATAAAGAGAAAGAATTATTATGATGACAAAAGTCTATACTTTGTTTTGATCAAAAGATTGTATGTTCTGTATGAAATTCTACATTGAAACATTATTGATATCATGGTCAAATGTGGCTAAGTCATTGAGGTGGGTATTCACCAATTTTCAATGTTTAAACATATTGCACTTTCAAATTATTGTGAAACTTGATATGAGTATAGAGGAAGGTCACAATAATAATTGCAAATTTTATTAATTATCCTTACCATTTTGTTAAATTGATTCTCATTATTATTAAATCTGATGATACACAAAAATAAAAATGAATCCTTTTTTTTTTTTTAATGTCTAATACTTATTTAAGATATCATTCAAATTTATATCCAGTTAAATGCTTACATTAAATCTTATATTTAAAATATCTTTGCTTATACTTCTATGTCTCTTCTGCAAATAGACTATTTAATCATAGATAATATTTTGTTTTTAACATTTACATTTTTTAATTATTTCTTGCCTTTTTCAAAATATCTATCAGTTTAAAACAATTTCATTATATATATATTTAAGACCAGGTATCCAAATATTAATCTCTCTATCAGAATATATCTTCATAGAAATACTTTCTACTTCACTATTTTTTTATTTCTAACTTTTCTAAATATAACTATTATTCAAATAAAACTCTCAGATACTTTTTATTTTTATATGAAATTCTAATAATTCAATATGTTAAGACTTAATGAAATTATAACATTTAAAAGAAGATAGATTGATCACTTATCTGAATCATATATTTATTTTAGAAATTCTTATTCTTAAAAATTATTTTTGATCTAGAAACACTATCTTTTTTTTTTTCACTTTTTCATTTCATATGATTTTGTTTTTATTTACTGTAACTATTCTTAAGCTACTTTGATATTATTAGATTCTTCTGAATAGATATCTGTAATCTAATAAAACTATAGAACATCTGAGATAATAATTTTATTGGGTTTTTTTTTTTTTATTTAATCGATTTACTGCATACTTTGGTGATTAATGTCCTCATTTGAGCAATAATTTACTTTATTTACTCAATTCTATATCCATTAATATAAGTTTTAATAATCAATTGATTTTAGATGACAGTGTCACAAATCCTCAGACTGATTTCTGATTATTGGTCTTAGTCACTGAGGAACATTTAATTTGCATTACATATCTAACAGTTTTTACTTTTTTTTATGCTACCTGAACTAATAACCCAAGATTTCAGTCATCTTAAGATTTTGAATTGCATGTAGTTATATAAGTTATATATAGAGCTCGCAAAATAATACAAGCTTATTAACTTAGATCATGTAACATCTGACTTTATTTTTTTGTAATATGTAGATATCTGTTCTTGTATATGCATTTTATAAATAGTATTGAATTAAATATTTCTATGGATTGTTATTTTAATAAAGAATAGAAATGAGGAGGTAATATCCAGAGATAAACTTTTGATGTTGCCAATAAATTATCAATCACTATTAATTGACAATTCCTAAGGCTAACAAGTTTTTTCATTAAGTAATAATAGCTCTTGTTGGAATTTTTTGTTAAAATAAAAGTTTTTTTATGTCATATCCAAGTTCTTATATGGATTTAAATCCAGAAAGCTACTTCTTATAGGTATGAGAGTGTGAAAGAGGGATATATTTTATGTGCTTCAAATATATATTTGTATAATATTATTTCCAGTTTAATATTTAATGCTGAATGATATTTCTATAGGGTAATTTTTCACTACACCACTCTCACTTAAGATAGAGACTGGTTTTTAATCTGCTTTTAATACCTCATGGAAGGATGTAATCATAAACATAAGATCTATGCTCCAAGATATACATTTTATGCTGTACTAGCACTCATCAGTTGCCTCAGACCACACACTCTTATACATATCTTTATCATTGTTCAGTATATATATATATATAGCAAATTATTACAGTTTAATTGATAAATATCAAATGTGCTGCCCTCACAACTTTGACTCAAATCACTTAATGAAATTATATTAATAATTCACTAGACTAGAGATTATCCAATAATGAATAATATTTCTGTATTGTAATTTTAATTATATCACTCTCATGCAAGATAGGGACTGGTTTCTTTCCACTTTTAACATCTTGTGGAGGGATGTAATCATAAACTTATGACCAAAGGCATGTGAAAAAGATCTACGATTTACAAAATGCATATAAACGTATGTATAAGAGATTGTAGTCTAGACCAACTGATGAGTTCTGGCTCAGCACGAAATGTGCATCCTGGGGATCTTAGATCTTTTTCATATGTTTTTGATCATATATTTATGATTACATCCCTTCACAAGGTGTTAAAAGTGGATAGGAACCAGTTTCTATCTTGTGTGAGAGTGGTGTAGTGGAAATTAAACTACAGATATATTATTCATTGTTGGATTATCTCTAGTCCAGTGAATGACTAATAAAATTATTAATATACTTTCATTAATTGATTTGTGTCAAAGTTGTGAGGGCTGCACATTTGACACTTATCAGTTAAACTATAATAATTTGCTGTCTACATATATACTGAGCAATGGTAAAGATATGTATAAGAGATTGTGAACTGAGTCAACTAATGAGTGCTGGTTCAGCATGAAATGCGCATCTTGGGGATCATAGATCTTTTTCACATCTTTGGTCATATGTTTATGATTACATCCTGCCACAAGATATTAAAAGCGGATAGAAATCAGTCCTTACCTTGTGTGAAAGTGGTGTCGTGAAAATTACACTACAGAAATATTCATTATTGGATAATCTCTAGTCTAGAGAATGATTAATAAAATTTATTAGTACTTAATACTGCTGTTATTTTAAATTCTGATTTTGCACATATAATATTTATGTGTACATATATACTTAAACTGATACAGGTAATGAACATTTGTGTTTCAAATGTGTGTAATTTTGTTTTAGTTCATGTGTCTCTGATGAGGATTTACCTTCTGAGGAAAAGATTGTTTGGAAAAATAAAATTGGTATTCTATCCTTGAAGCTGAAGGAGAAATCAGATTTAATAGAAAAATTACAGTCTGAAATAAAATGTCTAAAAACTGCCACTTATTCCATCAAACCTAAAAGGGAAATATCACATGAAAATAGTCTGGTCAGTATCATTGATGAAAAGGATAGAATTATTCAGGAATTAACAGCAGAATTAGAGAAAGAGCAAGAACATGCACAAGTAAGTCTTAATGGCGCAGAGCAAATAATAAAAATTTAAATTGTATTTTTAAAAAAAATGGTAAGAATTCTTTCATTTTTGTATACATTTAAAGTCTTAAATTTTTTTTTTTTGTTTTTAAATGATTTTTTAATGTATATGTTGTCTATTTAATCATTTTATTTGTAAAAAGTAGAATCACTTGTTGAAAATATGGTTTAATTATTTTAAGGTTATATGATGTAAAGCTACTAGCATTGTAATAAAAGTCTATGAAATAGTAAATATGCAGCTAATTTTCTCATAGAGAAAACTACTTTGATCATCAGCTAATTTTCTCGTAGAGAAAACTACTTTGATCATCTTGATAATTGCCATGTAAAATACATTTTTATAAATTTCCTCTGCTATAATTATTATTTTTTTTGTCAATATTTCCATCATCAGAGTATCATTCATCTAAATATTTTAAAATATCATCTCTCTTTTGAGTTGTAAATTACATTGCAATTATTAACTAATTCTTTTAATTCCTTTCTCCCCTTTACCTTAACCTCCAGTAAGCCAGAAAAATGAAGGATACTGTTTTTTACAACTTTGTTTATCATCATGGAAACCATTTCATATTTACTTGTTTTCTAATTTTATTTATATAGATGAGCCTTAATTTTTCTATCATACAAATAATAAGATGTGATATGTTGGACTATTTCCATCATTTATGAGTGAATGTTGAAAGTACAGAAAATTTTAAACTTTATTTAAACTTTCCAAATACCAACAATTTGTTAGTAATAACACACAAATAGGCAATACAGGTTAGTAATTACACAATGTTTCGAGTAGTATTATTCTCCATTCTTCTTCAGGGGTTGCTGGTTATATGCACAGTGACAATATTCGCTTAGAAGTTGAACCCGCACCTTTAGATTCTTGAATATCGAATTTTAAGGCAAACGCTGTACCAACTCAGCTATTCTGTCAAAGGCAACATATAGTAGAAATTTGATATATTTATATATGAGGGTTGGTTCAAATTCTCCTGAGTCCTTCAATTTTTTTTTTTTTTTTAACCAACCCTCATATATAAATATATCATATTTCTACTATATGTTGCCTTTGACAGAATAGCTGAGTTGGTACAGTGTTTGCCTTAAAATTCAATATTCAAGAATCTAAAGGTGCGAGTTCAACTTCTAAGCGAATATTGTCACTGTGCATGTAGGCCAGCAACACCTGAAGAAGAGTGGAGAATAATACTACTCGAAACGTTGTGTAATTACTAACCTGTATTGTCTATTTGTGTGTTATTACTAACAAGTTGTTTGTATTTGGAAAGTTTAAATAAAGTTTAAAATTTTCTGTACATTCAACATTCACTCATAAATGATGGAAATAGTCCAACATATCACATCTTATAATATACCATCATTAAAAACCTTCAGACAAATACAAATAATATGTTAATGGGTGATAACATAGCATGATTGTGGTCACACTCAGTTTCATAAAATGTTCTTCTCATGAATATGATTTTTCTATAAACATGGAAAATGTACAAAGGCTATTGTGGCATCATAATTTTTTCACTCAAACTTTTATTTTCCAATAAATTAAACTAAACTTTACATTTATAATTCCTCTACAATATTTCTTTTTTAAAACATACTCAACTAACCAAACTTTTATACAAAATAAATCATTGTTAAGATTTCTATACATTCTTAATAATGTTTAGTACAGAAATTATATTTTTTTCCACTTTTCCCGTTGTTTATTAATCATTTCAGTAGTAATGCAAAGTTTTTTTTCTCTTTTGGATTTTTTTAAAAATGTTTTTCATCTTTTGTTGACATTGTATTACCTAATATATTGCTATTATTTACATTTTATTTGTGAAATTTGAAAATTTGTTTCTTATGTATTTTTTTATCTTTATCTTGATTTAGAACTTTTTATGTACTTAAATTTAGTTTTAGTTCCGAGTTTAAAACCAAGAAACATCGTGGTTTTCTCAATTGCCTGATATTTCTTAACTGAAACATTTGAGTTTTCTTAAAGACAGGATGAATACTTGTGTAAAAAAAGTTTTTTTAATTAACTTTTTATAGAACTAAATTATAGCTCTTATTCCAAAGAGACTATAAAGCGATTAGCAGCTAAAGTTTAGGCTGCTATAAATTTCCTGATTGTAGTTGCCTTTCAATGTTGAATTTTTATTTAGATATTTACAACTGCAGATTATTTCCAAATGAGATAAGATTCCATAAATTGAAAGAAAAAGTATCAACTATGAAATGGAATATTGTTGGACTTCGTGAAGTTAGATAAAAAGTTGAAAAGACATTTGATTTGAAAACAGGGTATATGCATTTTATTATAATGGCACAAATATTGGAAGTATAAATAGAGTAGGATTCATTATAAATAGAAAATGGAAGAATAACATTATGGAGATTGATGGTATATCAGGCAGAGTGGCAAAATTAGTTATTTAAATTAATGGACGATATCAAATGGAGATTATAATATTTAAGTTTATACTCCAAGAAGTTCCCATTGTGATGAAGAAATGCAGAGATTTTTATATGGATGCATAAAATTCTTTTGATTAGCAAACAACATTTTAAAATAGTCATGAATTGGGAAATAATTGAAAAATGAAAGTGTGGTAGATAAATTTGACTATAAATGGCAGATTTGAGAGAGAACACAGACTTGTGGATTTTATAGAAAAAGAAAATTGTATGTTAATAAAAATTTTTTTGAGAAAAACAATAAATGGCCCTAGAAACATTGAATTCGGGAAGTGATCATTTATTTGTGAGATGTAAATTGTGTATTAATGTAAAACTAGGAAGACAGAAATCACCTTAAATGACAGTATTGGCAGTTGATATTTTTAATCTTCAGAAATAATTAAATGAATTCAGATTAGAATTTGCTAGTTGCTTTAAATATTGATAGACTTAGATAATGGCTCATACTTAATAGAAATCAATAAGAAGATAACTGATATTGTACTAAGAGTTGCAGCAAAGATAGTTGGTTAAAATACATACATACATATATATATATGTAGCAATTTACCATAAATTTTCTACTGAAATAAGGAGTGAAAATATTTTAAAATGTTTCATTCGGAAATATTAAATATCTGGAATTCTGTAAAATGGTATGAAAATTAATAATGATACAAAAAAATATAACTGAATCAGCAAGGAAAGCTATAAAAGAGAATAAGTCTCAAAAATGTAAAACATCTTGGTATTATAAGGAAAGTTGTTTTTGCAATAAGAAGAAAAGATGAAACTTATTAAAGAGGGATAACAGCAGAATTCTACAAATAATTATATGCTAATAAAAGACAAGAAAATGAAGAACCACTACAGTTGTTATATCTTTTAAATTGCGCATCATTTTAAATCAAGAAATGTATCATGCAATTAAATCTATGAAAGGAAAATTTCCATGAAATGATGGAATTTATTATTGATATTTTAAAAAAAGCAGATAAAGGAATAGAACAATTGTTGCCAAAATTGTATATCAAATGCTGGATAATTGGAAAACTGCTGTAATAATATTGATATTTAAGAAAGATGATAAAGAAGATACAAAATCTTTACCAAGATAATTTCATCTCATCTACAGTAAAATTTGGATTCAAACCAACCAAAATAAAAAGATGAATTTAAAAGTGAATCAGTACAATGGATCATACCCAAGTATTTAAGAGAAATTATTGAATGGACCAATAAATATGTGTTATCATTTTAGATTTGTAAATTATGAAGAGGCATTTGATTCTATAAGCATTTCCATAGTGATTACAGCTTTGGATCATTACATTATTGATCAAAGATACTATCATATTCTGAAAAATATATATCAAAATGCAGCAGCAGGTGATTAAATTGCATAGTAAGTACACCCAGTTTTATGCAGACTAACAAATACATGCAAATTTGAATAGAAATACTAAGAAGATTAAGTAATAAAGGTATATGATAGGGGGATTCCATATCTGCAAAACTTTTTACAGCAATTTTATAAGAAGTATTTTCTGGATTAAAATTGTAAGCTAAGAGAGGAAATAAATGGAGATTTTATAAGTTATTTAGATTTTTTAAATGATGTGATTATTTTGCAAATAATGCTTCCCAATTTCAGGAAATATTGCATGAGTTAACAGATGAAAGTAAAAAAAATGGAATTAAAGGTAAGACTAAAGTAATGTTCAGTGGATAATCATGAATTAGTAGTTAATAACTGGTAGAAACATGATGGATGAAATTAATCATAGAATTAAACTTGGATAAAGTGCTTATAATAGAAATAATTTAATATTAAAAGGGAGTGTGCTAATTGGAAGAAGGAAGATTTTTAATAGATATCTTTTAGTGATCTGAGACTTGAATATTTATTATAAGAGCAATACAGAAACTTCAGACTTCACAAGTAATGTAATGAAAATTATACTATTTATTTATTATTGGATAATCTCTAGTCTAATAAAAATTATTAATACACTTTTGTTAATCAAGGGAGTTGTGTCAAAATTGTGATGGCAACATGGTTGACATATCAATTAAACTGCAATCATTTGCTATCTAACAATGATAATGTTATGTGTAAGAGATTGTGGTCTGGGCCAAATGTGTACCTTGGGTATCATAGATCTTTTTCACATGTTTTTGGTCATATGTTTATGATTGACAAAGTAAGGCTTAAAAAAGCTATTACAAGTTAGGATTTAGAGAAGACTATGTAATATGACTTGTTAACACATGAAGTAGAAGATAATTGTAGTGGGAATGAAATTAAGAATTATACAGATAAGTACCAGAGGTCATTGTTTAAGGGCACTTGTGAGAATTTTGCCATTAAGATAGAAAATGAATTCTGCTGTCTGAATATTAAAAAGAGGGAGAAATGAAGAATATGTGCAGAAATTTAAAGATAAAAGTACTCTACTTTGTAAAACCTACAAAAGAAAAAGGCTCAGCAATATAAGATGAAAAAAGAAAATGATCTAATTGTAAAGTATTATCCTTGATAGGGCACTTAAGGGATCACCATATTCCAGTGCCAGTGCTGGAATTGAAAGAGAAAATGAAAAGAATGTTAGATTTTTTGATCATCCCAAATGATATCTCCATATCTAAAGAAATATCTGGAGAGAGGTAAAGTTTGATTTTAGAAGAATAAAGGATAAATGAAAATACCAGAAATGACTGCTAAAATAAATTTAGACAAATTAATTATCAAAATAAATAACAAGCTTACTACAAAATAGAAGTGTTTTAAAATTAATAATATTGATAAAAAAATAGTATAAATAAATATGAATCATATAATCAGAATAATTGTATAAATTTTTACAAAGATTGAAAAAAAAATTCTATTAAAGTTTGTTTGAATGTATTCTATTTCTAGTGTTGGATAAAGATTTGACCATATATGTTAGACAGTGTGCTATCATGTAACTTTTTGCAGTGTATATATTTTAGGTGCTACCTCGATATATTTGTCAAGTAGTTTACTCACCACCTGTAAGACTCAGAAAAAGCAAGGGGTGGGTCAAAATTTGTAGGATTTATCAGCCTCTCTAAGATTCAAAAAGGGAACAAGATATATCAGTCTCTAAGACTCAAAAAGGAGCAAGGCTTCATATATTAATATTATATTTGATTATTTGGGCTGTAGATAGCTGAACAATATTAAAACAGATTATTCTTGTAATGCTCATGTTTTTTTTGTACATTTTAATGTTCTAAGATTGATTTTTTTTGCATCCTAGAGTTTTATGATACTATTCATTTTTTTTTTGCAGTTTACTGCCAATCAAATCTGAACACTGAAATTATGGATAAATGTATTCTATTTATTTTTATAGTAATAAAACAGTATTTTATAAAAATGATGAAAATGTAATAATAGAGAAATAACTGAAGTTAAATTTTGCAATATATGTTGACAGATCAAATTCAGTAATAGCTTGAATTAGTTATAAAGCTCCATGATAAAAAAAAATAATTGCTTTGATAGATTGATTAATAAATTTATATATCACTGTGTGTGTGCAGACTTAATATATATGTATAACTACATTTTACTGTTTTAAGAAATTAAAGGGAAATACATTTATAAAGTTAATCATACTATTAAATGTGTAATAAAAGAAAATTAATGTATAAATTTTATAATGCTATCATATATTTTGTAAATAAAATGTATTTTGTAAAAGTATAGTTACTAAGGTGATAATTTATATTATGTAAGGGAAGAAGGAAAAATCAAATAATTTATTGAAAGAGAAATTGATTAGGTAATTTTTTTTAAAGTTTTAGTGTGTGCAAATGAATTTGAAATACATAGTGTAACGGTCAGAAAACGTGTTATTCGTTAACATAATGTAGAATTCAACCATCACACAGAACTGCAGCACCATCTAGGTAGCAAAGCCATTCGTAGTACTAAGTTCGAACATAGTTTATCGGATCCACAATACAATCTAGGAAACAACGCATCTGATGCGACATTAATAAATATTTCTTTAAGTACAGTGGTCAGGGATATGCAAGAGATTCATGATTTTATTTTTGAGTTAGCCAATCAGAACATTAATCTTAAACATTTATATTTAAAGAATCGAGGAAACATATTGAATGGGTATCGAATAAATAAATAAAGAAGTAACGGCAGACGTATAGTTTGACATTATTTATTGAAACATTTTAATAATAAATTATTTACTAATAATATTTGGTAATATTTAAATTGAGTAACGGAATTTTCCGATACTGTTATATATTCAAGAAATACATTTATTTATTTAGAAACATTTATACAAAATCAGTTTACCAATAATACTCTATATTTAAGATCTCAGTAGCGGTATTTTCCAATACTATTATGTTTACAAAGAGAAATACATTTATTTGATGATGTAATTTAGCTATCTAAAATTCTCGAGCAAGTATTTCTAAAGGCATGCCTTTAGGGATTTATACCTTTGAATTGCAAGAATCTAAAGTAAGATTTATAATAGTATCGGCGGACATATATTTATTTAATTAAAGATATTTACTAATAACTAAGGGCAAACATTTATTTGAGAGTGAATTATGTCACTAATGCAGGGACGGAGTTATACATAGAATAATAAAGTTAATAAAAGAAACACTTGGTACGTTTAGAAAGGCGATATGGAATGGCAGTATATTGAAACTGCAAAGCTGTGAATGAGTTTATAAGAACGACGGGCTGGCATTTGCCATAGGCCCAAAGAGGTAAGGGGTCACATAAGCATAACCAGGGACAAGTGGTTCGTGCCACAATTGCCTGCTGGCTGCGTGACTTTTGTCAAGCCCTACAGGAGCATTTATTATGTCAGCTTGTGTAGGATGACTGGGGTTAATTTCAACCCTATAGAATCCGAAATATTCAAGGCTTGTAATGGGTCATTGCGTCTCTAAAACATAACACATGTATAATGTACAGATGATTCTGTTAAGATTTAAATATATTTTATAACTCGGCCCTACATTATCAACATTTAATAATGAACGCTTGCGACTCTCAAAGAAATGCAATTTTATGGAATTATTAATCAAGATTTAATAAAATATAAAACAATATATAAACTGGGTGATTATTACAACTAATACGTCAGCCATTTGCTAAGCAGTAGACCCTTGCATTTATAAAGGAAGCATTGAATGCATGTCGGTTTGTATGAAAATATTAAGTTATTTATGAAAGTAAATATTAATGAAAATTTGATACGCATCCACTGTTTCAAGCGATCATAGATTTATACTTAGAAAATTATGTGCATATGATAATTATATAATAAAATGTAGATTTTAGAAATACACACCCAAGAAGGATAGAGTTAGGCAGGCTAGATTATTAAAGAAATTTACATATTAATTATTAAATTTATAGTATTACAAATGAGATTTTTACAGTTTATAGTTTATAAGTTATATAAAGAATGAATGAGCTATAGCGGGATATTAGTAGAGTACTCTAGAGAATTTGGATACAGGTACCTGTTTTATGAGAAGTTTTACGATTCAGTGGTCAGTAGCAAATTGTTCATGATTCTAGCATTAGCAGTTCTTTCCTGTATTTAGGTGGTTCATTTAATTTAACAGCAGCAGCAGCTTTCTAATTGTTCGGGCAGCAGATCTTGGTTGGTATTCTGGAGGGCATAAGTGAAGGTTCACGGCATACTATAGACCATCTCCGGGGAGAATAGTCTTTGGCACTTACTACTCACGCATACTGTGGCACGTAAAACAATATATCTTTTTGGAGACTCTCCTGATCGAGAGCAAAGCTAAAGTTAAACTTAAAGTCTCTTGAAAGTCTAAAATGGCCTCCTTTCTTAGATCTTATCTTTTACATTTCTGTTATAGTTTATTTTTGGATTCCACTTAATCTGCCCTGAGGATAATCAATGCATTTTGTTAAATTTAATTATAGAAAAAGCTGCCTTTCTATTGTTTACATTGACATTTTTATTTTATAATTACATTTTAGGGAATTTTTCTTTAATTAATCTGTTATCTCTCACCGGCCGTTGCTTTTAAAATTTCAAATACAAAAGGGAACATATGATTAATCTTACTTTTAATTAAATATTACAATCTATTTCTAAAATTATTACTAAATGAAATTTAAACAAAGCAATAAATAACGGATTTTACAATTCAAAATAAATAGTTAAAATTATATATTTTTATATAACTAAAAGAAGAAATCTAAATTATATTATTTATCTTTATTTATTGTCTTAAATTTGAGATCCAAATGTGTGCGTGTTTATGGTGAATTTACATATATCTATACATTTTTAATATTGCTACACACACAATTCGATACCAAAAAGTTTAAATTTGGGTAGGATTGAGCGGTGAGTGAGAGACGATAGAAAAAGGTGAAACTTAAAATTCGAATACGAATCTTACTGTTTCAATAGTTTGTGAAAATGTATCATATTTTGTAACTCTTTTATATTTGCTTAATGGTTGAGGTTTTAAAGAAATAATTTGCGTTTTTTGTAGTAAATTAAATGGCAAATCTAATTAATTATTAAAAATTACAAAGCACTAAAATTGAAAAAATTAAGAAACAAAGTTCAATCATGATTTTTCTCTTTTCCTATCATTACCATAAATAAAGATAATACTATATATTCATTTTTACAGCTACTGTACATGCGCTTTAATGAGTGTTAAATAACAAATGAGTACTTTTCAGTGCCCATACAAGATATAGCATTTAAGAAAGAATAAAATGAATCCACTTATTCTTTCTGAACCCAAATGTTTATATATGGGCAAATCTTAAGTACTGGCAAATAAAGCGTGAAGATAGATCATTCACTTTAAATTACGGTTCGCGTTGTCTGACTTAATGACATCGATGAAATTACTTAGAATTTACTTAAACGTCACTTTCAAACGAAACTCAAACATATGTAAACAAGCATCTATTTTTATAGCGCGATGTTTATAATTGTAATTCACTAAATATCAGCCTTTTACAGCTACTGTCATTAAGTCAGACAACGCGAACCGTAATTTAAAGTGAATGATCTATCTTCACGCTTTATTTGCCAGTACTTAAGATTTGCCCATATATAAACATTTGGGTTCGGAAAGAATAAGTGGATTCATTTTATTCTTTCTTAAATGCTATATCTTGTATGGGCACTGAAAAGTATTCATTTGTTATTTAACACTCATTAAAGCACATGTACAGTAGCTGTAAAAGGCTGATATTTAGTGAATTACAATTATAAATATCGCGCTTTAAAAATAGATGCTTGTTTATATATAATCATTTATAAAAATAATTTAAGGAATGAAGAAAATATTTATGAGAAAATGTGAGAAATATATATATAAATTAAGTCATTAATTATAGATAAGCATATTTTTGGTGGACATCATGATGATTTTGTGTTATGTGTAAAAAACATGTTGTGAAAACATATAAATAGGTTTTAAAAGGAAAATGACAATAGTTCACTTAGCAAGTCTTGGTTCATGAAGAAAGCAGTAAAGTTATTTCATGAAGATAGGAGAAACTGCTGGTTAAAACAGTCTCTCTCAGAATATCTTAGGATAACTATACCTTGCTGATGGTTTTAAAATATTTTTTAATACTCTATCTGTCTCAACAATTATGGTAACATTAGCTAGCCAATGATTATTTACAATGTGTGGCCAATACAATCTATAGCATGCTAGTCAAAAAACCTCAAGTATGCAGAGATGAACTTTGAAGTTGCATAGAATATGATGACTCTTTAAAAAACAAAAACCATGCCGAAATGAAAGAAGTGGATTCTACTTTAAGATCTGCCATACTCACTAACTGTCATTTCCAATACTTGAAGAGGATAATCCCAATCAGGATTGAATTTTTAAAGACTTGTTTGCATATATAATAAACATGTGATAGCTTTGGAAAATCATGGTTTAAAAATTTAAGACATTTTGTAAGTGGTACGATTATAATTATTTTTTTTCTGATATTTTGTATTACTAATTTCAACAGCATGAAAACAACTTTTACCAATGTTTAAATATCTATGTTAGCTAGAATTATTTGTAAGCAGACTAATAAGTCATTTTTAATAAACTTGCAAATATAATTTAATTGTAATTGTAGATTTATTAAAAATGACTTGTTATGAATATGCTTACAATCAATTCTAGAGAATGTATTTGAATGAGAATGTTCCGAGATTAAATATACTTTGTATTGTATTTATATTTATCTGGTGGCAGTTGCAAAAGCATAAGGAACAATTTTATATTGATTTATTTATTATTATTAACTTTTTTTTTTATTTACTAATTTAGTTTGTTTTTGCTTTATGAACTCATTCCAAATATGTCATTAATGTTCATTAACCCTGAGAAATAATATAATATTAAATCATCTATGCTCTTTATCACTGTTTCACAATGCTTTAATTACCACCCTCTTAGAGTTGAGTTTTGAAGTTATAAAAGGAAAGTTCTGAAGAAGATTGCTGGGGCAATCAAAACTGTAAAAGGGTGGTAAGTAAAGCATTGTGAAACAGTAATAAAGAGCATAAATGATTTAATATTATATCATATACATTTTGGCAATGCAATAAGAAAAATTAGTTATTATACTTCTTGAAGAAGAACCCTGAGAAATTAAAACAGACAATACTCTTCATACAGTAGTGCCACTCAGTGCAAGCCTGAATAATCAATGGATGCCAGGAGGCATCATGCAATCTACTGAAGAACATGCAAAGATAATGTTAGTAATTTAAAACAATGATGATCAGCAGTATTAAGATTTCCAGAAATAAGTTTTTTTCTTAGAAAGCTTGGCACCTAAAGATTTTTTATTTTAAATTGTATCTAGAAAAAGAAATTTTAAAAATACTTGTGGAATAATTACACTTAATCTTCAGTGCTAGATTATTTGATAATCATCATTAATGTAGTAGTTAGATAAAATGTATATATATGTGTGTGTGTGTGTGTGTTTTTGTTAACTATTTCTAATTAATTATGATAACCATTTTAAAATCTATTACAATATCATTATAATTAGAAAAGTCTGAACATATAAAATAACTTTCTTTAATCAATGTTATAATGTGTTTAATTTCAAATAAAATTTTTGGTTACAAATAATTAGCTACTTGGCCTCTCATTTCAGCTTTCATAATTATAAATGTTTTACGTAGTGACATGAATAAAATAAGTAAATCTCATCTTAGTTACAATATCATAAAATGTATAATGTTGCACAAGAATAAATTTGATATCCATAGCCAATAATAATGCATATATGATTTTTGTCTATATATAAAGCTAAAATTGAAGTTGGATATTGGCCAATAACATGAATCTTATGAAGGATGGTAATAATTTAAATGTTTTTTTATTATGATCATATTTATCATTAATAGATTTTAACTATATGATAATGTCATTTATAAAGTCTCTCATTATATTTGTGTATTATTGCATGTGTGTGTTTTATTAATAATTTTTTATTTTAATTAAAGCATTTTAATCTATTTTTTAATAGCTAATCCAAAATAATTGTTATAATATTAGCCACATAAATAACAATTCCATTCATTTTAAATTACAAGAAGTAATTAAAAACATTTTTGTAGAATAAAGACTAATAATCTTTTATGCTTGTGTTCAATTTAAACCAAATGGGTTTTAGTGCTTCAACAGCTGATTTGAAAGGGGGGGGAGGGGTTGTTAGTGATTATGTGATTCAAAATACATATAATAAAATGTTGGACAAAGGGTATACTATTGAAACAATTCAACTAGAGGAAAGAGTTATAAATTTATATTGTTTTATTAGTAGTACTATTTAGATATTATTTGCATACAAAAAATATATTATGTAAAATATTTACTTGAAGAGTAGTTTTGAAAACAAACTCATGTCTCAACATTATGATATTTCAAGTTACATTATATCTTGATAGTCTCTACGTATGATCAAACATATTTTTCACAAGATGTTAATATTTTTTCAATGTTAATACAGCATGTGTTTATATAAAATTTAGGGTAAAACAGATACTACAATATTTCTTATGCATCAGTCTACTATACCTGCATGGTCTTAAAGAAAGTCTTCCTAATATTAAAATTTGGCATCCTGATAGTGAGGCCTGATATATTTAGTGTAGAAATATGAGTGGTCAAACAAAGTAAAAATAAAATTTTAGATTTGGATAAAGACTTAATAAAAGTAATCACTTAGAAATGTGATAATGAAATTGAACAATTATTTTGAAACTGACAATTTATTAGTGCTGAATGTTAGATATGATGTCAGTGTCTTCTCCATAATTTGTTGAAGCAGTGTAAGAGAAATGTTAGTGGAATATTTTTAAATATATTTGGCCATAAAGTGTTACCTAAGTTAAGGAATCCAAGATAATCTAAAAAGTTTATTTTCATGATTGTATTAGAAATATATATATATATATTCAAATATGAAGCTAGATTGCTTATACCAGGACGCATCAAGAAATTATGGACACTATATTTAGTAATAGTCAAAGGCTTAATTTCTGATTTAATATTTATTGGTATTTATTTAGAATTATCCAAGAGTGAAATTCTTTATTTTAATTATATTGATTATTTTTGATGACTTTAAGCTGGGACATCTATTGTAGCTAATGCACCAAACATAAGTTTTCATAGGAAAATTTGATTAAATGAATACCACTATTTTTATAGATAGCTTTGACAGTGATAGATGTCATAGAAAATTTTATTGCACTAGATAGATAAATCTTATAGGTAAAATTAATATTTTATTTATCTTAATATATTTGATGTTTTATCCATGCACATTATGAATTCATTCCAAGTTTCTATTATTGTTTGCAAAAGTAAGTTTGTAAACATTCAAAGTATAAGTGGATTTTTGACTTTTTGTTAACATACAGAAAGTTATTTATTCATAGCCTGAGAAGTGCTTTACTTTTTTTTAATTACACACTATACAAATATATAAATATTATTATTTATATAGCACATTATTTTTATAAATTATAATAACATAGCTTACACCACTGCACATGCGCTTTACAGATCAAACACTATTTATAATGAATACTCTCCAAACACAAGATAAAATCTTTTAAAAGGTAGAATGGATCCATTCTATCTTTTTTCACCCAAGAGCATAAAGATTTAATTAATCACTTAAATTACCTATCATATGAAATTAGTTAATGATGCTCGCGAAAGTTTTACAATATGTCATTATTAGATGAAAACTTCACGCTAGTCAAAGGCTTAATTTCTGATTTAATATTTATTGGTATTTATTTAGAATTATCCAAGAGTGAAATTCTTTATTTTAATTATATTGATTATTTTTGATGACTTTAAGCTGGGACATCTATTGTAGATAATGCACCAAACATAAGTTTTCATAGGAAAATTTGATTAAATGAATACCACTATCTTTATAGATAGCTTTGACAGTGATAGATGTCATAGAAAATTTTATTGCACTAGATAGATAAATCTTATAGGTAAAATTAATATTTTATTTATCTTAATATATTTGATGTTTTATCCATGCACATTATGAATTCATTCCAAGTTTCTATTATTGTTTCCAAAAGTAAGTTTGTAAACATTCAAAGTATAAGTGGATTTTTGCCTTTTTGTTAACATACAGAAAGTTATTTATTCATAGCCTGAGAAGTGCTTTACTTTTTTTAATTACACACTATACAAATATATAAATATTATTATTTATATAGCACATTATTTTTATAAATTATAATAACATAGCTTACACCACTGCACATGCGCTTTACAGATCAAACACTATTTATAATGAATACTCTCCAAACACAAAATAAAATCTTTTAAAAAGTAGAATGGATCCATTCTATCTTTTTTCACCCAAGAGCATAAAGATTTAATTAATCACTTAAATTACCTATCGTATGAAATTAGTTAATGATGCTCGTGAAAATTTTACAATATGTCATTATTAGATGAAAACTTCACGCTAGTCAAAGGCTTAATTTCTGATTTAATATTTATTGGTATTTATTTAGAATTATCCAAGAGTGAAATTCTTTATCTTAATTATATTGATTATTTTTGATGACTTTAAGCTGGGACATCTATTGTAGATAATGCACCAAACATAAGTTTTCATAGGAAAATTTGATTAAATGAATACCACTATTTTTATAGATAGCTTTGACAGTGATAGATGTCATAGAAAATTTTATTGCACTAGATAGATAAATCTTATAGGTAAAATTAATATTTTATTTATCTTAATATATTTGATGTTTTATCCATGCACATTATGAATTCATTCCAAGTTTCTATTATTGTTTGCAAAAGTAAGTTTGTAAACATTCAAAGTATAAGTGGATTTTTGCCTTTTTGTTAACATACAGAAAGTTATTTATTCATAGCCTGAGAAGTGCTTTACTTTTTTTAATTACACACTATACAAATATATAAATATTATTATTTATATAGCACATTATTTTTATAAATTATAATAACATAGCTTACACCACTGCACATGCGCTTTACAGATCAAACACTATTTATAATGAATACTCTCCAAACACAAGATAAAATCTTTTAAAAGGTAGAATGGATCCATTCTATCTTTTTTCACCCAAGAGCATAAAGATTTAATTAATCACTTAAATTACCTATCATATGAAATTAGTTAATGATGCTCGCGAAAGTTTTACACTATGTCATTATTAGATGAAAACTTCACGCTCTCAGTTCCAAACGCTTCAGATTGGCCCATACATATAGCTTAGGTGAAAAAAGATAGAGTGGATCCATTCTATCTTTTAAAAGACTTTATCTTGTGTTTGGAAAGGAGAGTATTCATTATAAATAGCGTTCTGTCTGTAAAGTGCATCTGCCGTGGTATAAGCTACGTTATTATTATACAAATATATATAATTAATAATCAACTTGTTTGTTTATACTATGCAGTTGTATCATTTTTTTATTATTTTGTATTCATAATATTTTATTATTTAAGAATGGGTTTTTCACAACCTTCTGTTTTCAATGATTTTCATTGATATTTTTATGTTAGTATTTCGACTTGTCAGCAGAAATCTTCAAATCAAAGACTTTTCAGGAAACTTAGTTGATATGTTAGACAAATATCAATGAAAAACATTAGAAAGTCTACATTCGTTACATGTATTTCAAATCAAAAAAAAAAAAGTCCTAAATTTATTATTTTTCCTAATTATTATGTATCTGACTCTCAAGAAACTCTTAACTGATAGATCCTTTGGCTACCATATTAAGATTATTAAAAGACACTTGAAATAAATAAGCAGTTGATTAAGATATTTCAACATTGGTTGTCAGAATTAAAATGTTTTGTTCAAAATTAACTTCTCACAGTTCTTTTTTTTTTTTTTAAATTACAGAATAGGCTATGGTGTAGATGATGTATGCACATTATGCTATAGCAAATAAGAAAGCCTACTTTATTCTCCCCATGAATGTTTAGCTTGTAATTCGCAACACTTATTGTTAACGAGATTCTCATACAAATTCTTCTTATAAGTTTCACAGAAGATTTTTTTCCTAGCACGAGAATTTCCACCTTTGTCTATATGTTCTATAGTTTGCAAATTGCATCTTTAAATGCAATCACAACTTCAGACATTACCCAAATCCAATAATAATGATGATGGAACTACCAAGCTTCAGACTTCAGATTGGCTCATCAGATTTTTATATGCAACTCTCTGGACATTATTAAACAAAAAATCCATTCTATAGAATAAACATTGACAAGCAAATACAAAAGAAACTCAAATGACTAATCAAAATATAAACTGGCGAAGAAGAAAGCTTATTATCAGAAAAAAAATTCTTTAAAATAATGTAATCACACAGACCAACTAATTTTTTAATAATGTATGATATGGATTCAACACAATGTGAAGAATAACCACTTTGTAACTCATACTACTATTTACCACTATTATGTACTTTTAAAAAATGTAGTAAGTCCAAACTAAGATTTCAGTAAAGCAATGAAGTCAAAAAGTGGGAAATTGGTTATCTTTAAACACCATAATATTAAATAGCCATATTTTAAAATTTTCTTCTTTCTTTTTTTTTAGCTGACTAGTAAAGAATTGGAGAAAGTAAAAGCAGAATTGATTAAAAAGGAATCCTTATTGGAACTTTTGAATGAAAAATATCAGATAGAATTAAGTACAATAAAAATGAATTTAGTAAAACAATGGCAAGAAGAAAAACAATTTCTTCAAGAAATGATAGTTAAACAAAAGGTAATTATAAAACTTTGTATACATTATTAAATGCATATGAAATCATTTTAAATGTATTTTATTTAATATCTAGAACAAAGCAAAACTATATGTATGTGTTAAAATGTCCATTAAATGATTAATTAATATTCTCCAAATTATTTTAAATGTATTTTATTGTTTAATATCTAGAACAAAGCAAAACTATATGTATGTGTTAAACAAGATGTCCATTAAATGATTAATTAATATTTTCCAAATAATAGTGACTGAATTTGCATATTAATGTTGAAGATGATTTTCTTAATTTTTTAATCTTACTTGAAATGACTATGAGAATTTTTTTGAAATATCAAAATTCACGTTTAATCCAACTTTAATAATTATTATTATTTAAAAAATAAAGCATTTCTTTTAATTCTTTCCATAATTTGTTTTCTTACTGAACTAAATCATATAAGTTTAATATTATTCCATTTTATTTTCTCATACACTGTTATTTTGATTATTTAATATAATTTTTTTCAACATTAACAGTAATTTAAGAATATGTGAAAAAATATAAGCATATAAAATATACCAAAAATATATATGCAAATATTTTTACAAAATATATTTTTTATTATTTAATAGAAAAAAATTAAAACTTTTATGGAATAGTATAATTTTATAAGATTTTATTTGGATTAAAACTTTAATAAGAGAGGGCATTATTTGTAAATAAATATCTTAGATTAGAAACTTCAAGCATAGCCTTGCCATCATCTTATTAGTACGTTTTGTTTTTTTTTTGGGGGGGGGGATAGTTATTCAAGAATAAATTATATTTCCTTTTTATCTTTTTTGCAAGTTATGTTTGAAGTTATTCATGTTAAAACATTTTAAAGAGTGAATTATTTATAAATAGTGATACTGCATCTCAATTTTAGACTTTAACCCTTTAAATTAAGATAATGTATTAATTAGGATTCTATAAAGTCCACCTTAGGACAATTTGCAATATAAAGTGATTTGAATTTTACGCATTATACATAAAATTGATACAGTTTAATTTTGGTTAATGTCTTTACTCATATTTCTCTCCCCTTCAAATATATTCACATATTAACAACATATTACTACTTTCTGTTAATAATTTTATTTTTTATGTTATAAATGTCAATGTTTTTTTGTTAATAAAACTATTAAAATAGATAGTTGTACTTTTCATTTAGCTTTTGTTATTATAACAGCTGATATATAATTTTGAGACATAGTTAACATACTAAAAAGTTAATGTAATAAATTATATATTGTTCAAGAAGATATGCAGATACTAAAATTGAAAAATATTATTGAATTGTCTAATAAGCAGGTCCATAACTATGAAATATGCCCAGAAAAGATATGGAACATGCAATTTGGGAATATTTCAAATGTCTATACATTAATAATAGTCCATCAACATGTGACTGATTGAAAAGCCCAGTTTTATCTCAACATCTTCAAGTTTCCTCAAAAAATATATAATAAATAGACAAATTAAAAACTACATTAACATAAGGATTTTTCAAGATTTCATCTTACTTATATAAATCCTTGAATTATTTGATAGCTAATCACTTCATAAGTTGCTTTAACTTATTAACTACAGAGTACTTGGATAAGCCAATTATTAATAAACTAATATCTATGATAGTGAAGACTCCTAATACCATCAGTTCACATATGACCAGGAAACTTTAACGATTGAAAATATACATGCTAAATATTTGCTAGAATATATAAGCTGCAGTCTTTTTTAACAATTAAATTACTACCTATTCATTATTCTATCTTTAAAAGACACACTCATCATGCAATATTAGCATGTCACAAAATTATAATGGTAAAGATTGATTTCAAAAATGGTTTTGATCTTGTTAATCTTAATTATCTAGCTAAACAGTTATCTAATATTATTTCAGAAAACCTTCGTATGTGAATTAATAAATTATACAAAAAATAAACAATCAGCAACAAAAAACTTCATAAGACTCTCACGAATATTTCAGATTACAAAAAGGATTGCTTTAGAATCTCCTCTTTCCTCTGCTTTGCACTCATAAGAGAGTCTAATAGTCTTATTTTAGAATATTTATCCCTCATCTTGATAGACAAATATACTTGTTTATGACAATGATGTTTGTGATAATTATCAGAGAGGTTTTACTGAGAAGTGTAAAAAAATTTTTTTTCAAGAATAATTTAATGTATTGGGAGACAAATCTTTGGCATGACAGATATTAATAAGAAGAAATATTCAATCAATGTTAAAACAGTCAATTCCTTGGTATTCCAATATGTACTTCAATAACCAAAATCAATTTAATAATTAATAAACTAATCATCATTAAATTTTTAACTAAATTATTAATTATCAATCAGTTAACTGCCATTTAACAACAAACTTTAAATAATTATTCTCAAAGGTCTTTTGTAGCTATATGATCCATATAACAATAGCACACATTAATAAATAATTAGTTGAAGTTGTTTTATCAATTCATGAAAATTAAGTAATTTGTCAGAATATGTAGTTATCCTCTATTTGTCAGTCATCTGATTTAGTACAATATATATAAAAAATATTTCATAATAAACACTTCAATTTACTCTCCTCTAAAAAGCTAAAGATAATTGTTGTTTTTTTCCAACTACAATTGGGGATTTTATATTTAACCTGAGATAAAAGCATGAGAGGTCCAGAAATTAATTAATTCAATGACAATTAAGAACTGAATTAATTAATTTCTACATGCATCATATTTTTATTGCAAGTTAGATACAAAAATCTCTTATGGTTGAAGAAAACAATTATTTTTTGAATTTTTAATATTATAATAAAAGCATTTATTATAAAATATTTTTATATATATTATTTTTAACTTTTTAGTATTGGAAATTTTTTGTAATTATTCATATTCAAATTTTAAAATTGACTTTTTAATATATGTTAAATGAAAGCATTATTTATAAAATATTTTTTATAATTCCCACACATAACACTGTCTGAAATAATTATCAAATCATCTCAAATATTAAGAAATTTTCAGCTATATCCTCTGAGAATAAATATATAAAAGTCCGCATCTCAAACAGCCAGTTAAAAAAGGTATCCCTTTGAATTATATTTGTATTATAAACATGTTTGCTTATGAGCAGTTTAAGATTATTGCTTATTTAAATTTCATGTTTTTTGTTTGAATAAATCTGAGTTTCAATATTTAATATCATTGTAGCTTATAAGTCAAAGGGATACCATTTTTGAACTGGCTGTTTAAATTTTGGACTTTTATATATTTATTCACAGAGCACATAGCTGAAAATTTCTTAACATTTAAGGTGATTTGATATTTAATATTTATATATATATATTATTTTTAACTTTTTGGTGTTGGGGTCTTTTTAGTAATTATTCATATTCAAATTTTAAAACAAACATTGAAAATGATATCACAGTCTGTATAATATTTGAGAGGAAATTCACAAGTCTTAAAATATATTCCAATATTATTTTCTTTTTATTTCTATTTTAATTGACTGTAAATACTTTTTAGTATAAGATTTTTAAAATATATCTATTGCCATCTCATATGCATCACTGAAAACTCATTGGATCAAATATCAACGTCTTTGAAATTTGCCCCCTCTCCCAACAGAATTAGAGACAGAACTTAGTTTCTAACATGTGGACAAAATTTGAAGGTAATCAAATTTAAATAAACAAAAAAGAATTTCTAAATTAAATAAAAGCATTTAAAAATTGGGTAGGGACTAGTCTACTTTGATATAAGAGATCAGATGAACAGACTTAATACAAATAACATGCATAGATCTATGAATAATATATCCCAAAATTCAATCATGGAGACAACTGAAAATCCATTAATCTGTAAAGGTGTTAGAAAATATGTTTCCAGATGACTCATTGGTTCATGAAACTTCAAATTTCTATATGACATTTTCCCAAATACATTTCTCAACAAGATTCTCAGATTGTCTTTTGACATAATTTGTCAATTATTTTGATCAGATGAAAAATTTTTTTTACATATTAATTATTGTTCCTTTTTCAATAATGTAAGATCAAATTTAATCTTTCTAATAATCCACTAGTGAGATTTTGACTTCATGATTTTTTGATTGGTGATAAAATAATAATAAAAGCTGTGTTATCATTGTTAAGGCTTATATAGCTATTTATATATAAGCAATTTCCCAAAACATTGTTATTCTGTTTAACAGTTTTATGAATGCTGGTCTAATATGGTATTATAGAAATCTAAAATACTTGCTAAAAATTAATGTTGTCACAGTGAAATATAGATTCATAACTGCACAATCATCAAGGAAGAACTATTTCCTATGTTGTATTATATTTGAATACTTATGTTGAGAGTTGTGCAAGAAAAATAATAACAAAATACATCATTGTCTTTCTTAAATATAACATGTTAAGTTTTGTTTTTAAATACAAGTTTTTTACTTGATATATATAAATTCATTGTATTTAGTAAAATAAACTAGTTTTTAAAATATTGTTATTTCAAGTCTTATTTAAATATTGTTTGCTGTGGTCTTTTTAGGACAATGAATGAATAATAAATATTTTTCACCAACTTTTCCCAGAAACCTTGAAGCATTTTTTTTTATGAATGGCTTAATATTTTTACAATGTTATATAATAACAGAATACAAGTAGTTCTTCATGCAATAAAAATTTAGAACTTATTGCAAAATAGCACTATTCAACAAGAAATTAAAAGATCATTTCATTTTAAATGATCTTATCAAAAAAACTATTATCTTCAATTATTTTTAAATTTGGCTCATCAAATGTGCTCACCATACATAGTAAAAAATTTAGGTTTTAAAATTTTTATCTGATGTAAGTAAAATCTTCAGGAAATCATAATTTTTTATATGCAATCATACAAAGAATGACTATTCAAGTTCGAATTAATATAGAAGGTTATAAAAAATAACAAGTTGCAGCTTATTTTATAAGCTTTCATGTAGTGTGCAATGAGATTTTAAGTTTTTAATTTAAAGGTCATTTTAAAATTTACTTTGGATTTTTCAAAAATCTACATTTCCTAAAATTTTAAAAGAACATTTTAAAAATGTAAGTACTTATCATTATTCGTAAAAAGTTTCATTGTGGCATACCAATTCTGTTTTAAAATGAAGAATTTAGGAAAAATAAAGTAAACCAATTAATTGTATTATTGGGTGGAGGGAGGGGTTGAGAAGACCACAAAAACTTCATATAAAAACTCATTTTTGTCTACATAATACTTTTGTTTAAAATAATCTTAACATAGAAAAGTCTTAAGTAATTGTGTATCTTTATACATGCTAACATTGTCATAAATCATTATGTGTAAACAATTCTAATTATCCTGTGCATGATAATTTTGAAAAACAGTAGTTGTTATTTCCATTTTTATTTGAAAAGGTAGTAATTACAACCAGTGGGGCATCTAAGATTTACTTAGGTCAGAATTTGGAATACAGACATTTTAAATTTATCATCAATGTTCTCTGATCTTGAATTATTTCTAAAAAACATTTTTTCAAGTAATTTCTCTTTTTCTGTATATGGAAAAAGTTTCGATTGCATAAAAATTTCACTCCTCCTTCATTCCAAAATGATTTTCATTTTGTTTTACTGTTGTTGTTTTTTTAAATATCTCCTGTTTTTAAACTATTGCAGGAACCACTTCTTTCAACTCTGATATTAATCACAAATTTATTTTTTTGATCTGTATAATATTGTTACGGGGTAGGAGAGGTTGTTTTGTCATCTCATAATAAAACTTTTGACAAGTGATTTTTTTTTTTTTTTTCAAAATTGTTAAAAATTAGGTTTGTGAGAAATTCAAGGTCAAAAACTTTAGAAAAATGAATTTGAAATTAAAAATGGGGGGAAAAAATTAACATTGTTACATATCATGAAAAAGCTTAAGAAGTAAGCTAGAATTTAATACTTTCTATAGCTTTCTACCATAATTCTAGCTTGAGTTATCACTCCTTTTGTAATTGCATTTGTGTGAAAACAACTATAATATTAAAACTAACTATACAAGATAAAAATCATAAAGTTTGAATTTTTTTTTTATTACTATTTTTGTTAATATATTTGATAAGCTAAATTAAAAAAAAAAAGATCCACAATAAAATTGTTAAAATATTGGATCACTTATGCTATGATTCAAAAGCTTTATGTGAATTTTCTGAATCTAACATTGGAGCAGAAACAATAATAAAATAGGCACAGGCATCCTTATGCAAAAAAAATTTAATGACATTATGGAATTCTAAGAATAGATCGATCTGACAGCAAATGTAACACTATGCAGTTCTTTTTTTTTTTTTAAAAAAATCAATAAAAGCTAAAAATAAAAAATAAAACAACTTAAACTGTCTACTTGTTTGAATTAATTTTTCTTTATCTGCTGGTTGAGTTTTACATTAAGAGTAGTTATATTGATTTTAAAATTGATAATTTCTTATTTATAAATGCTATTTTTCATTGAAGTTTTGATGAATGATTTCATGCACTATCTTTAAATGTAATCTTATGTTTTTCAAATGATGTAAATCATTTAAATTTTTTATTTAATTATTCTATTTATATATTGGATTTTATTAATTCCTACTAACTCGAATAAATATAGAGTTGTCTATAACTTTATTTTGGCTTTAAGCAATGTAAATTAGTTTTCAAAAAAAAATTTAGTCTTTTCTTCAATCTCTGAAAACTTTTCAGGTTGCTTAAAATAATTTTAATGAAGTTGAATCATCTATGAATTTTTTTATTTTGTATCATGTTATTGATGAAGTAGTTTTTATAGTCTTGACTTTTTAAGTTGTTATTCACAGGTAATATATAAATATAATCAGAAGAACCTAATAATCTATGAAACTTAAACACTGGCAATTTACTTCTTATAGATGCTCATTAACTTATATAAATTTATATAATAGCTAATAATTAATTATTTATCAGTATATAATAGATGATTTGACAAGTTGACAGTACATTCTTTTAATTATGCCCATCAGCCCAGTTAGCTGTACAATTATTCATTAGTAAATGAGAAGTAGAAGATGAAATATGAACAAAAATCACAAAAATATTCACAAAACATTAATTTATTAGCCTTATGAACAAATTTTTTTTTATCATTTTTGTTAAAGGGTGTTGGAATTGCATTTACTCTGCAATGGACTGTTTAATGCTATTTTATTTTGTCTGTCAAGTGATTAGATTTTGATAGTATAAGGATTTTAGATAAAATAGTTATCATATTATAGAAAAGGGTTACTGATAAAATAGTGAAAGAGAAAACAATATATGTACTAGTAGTCTAGAGATGTATTAAAAAAAAGTGTTAAACCAATAAAATCTAATGATTTGACACATAAGGTAAAATAGCTTATTGTGAAGTAAATGTCTTTTCAATGTCCCTTGATAAAGAACAGTAAAAGAGAACACATTACTTATCACACTAGTCAACTGATATTCTGTAGGTGATTTGTAATGTTTATTTTATCTTTTAACTATGTAGTAAATAATTATTTAATAAATTTTTAAATAATGGATAATTTTTAATTTATATGATGTGTTTTTTGTTTATTTAAATTAATGTTAATCATATTGTTCATTTCACAATATTTAACTTTTAGAGAGAAAACACTGAATTGACATCACTTGTGCAAATTTCACATGCCAAACTTGAATTATATGAAGATCAGGTTAAAGAATTTAGAGAATTTGTTCAACAAATTGATGATTTTTTTGCTGGAAAAGTAAGTTATTATATATAAATTGATTATATATTCTCCAATTTGTAACAATCTTAAACTTTCTTATTAAGATCATAGAATAATTCAACTCTACAATGTATTCTGCTTCAACAATTTATTTTATATAAATATAGTAATGAAAACCTCTGTTGAAAGTATAAAATTTTATGTAACTAAAACTCCTGGTATCGTGTATATTTATATCCGATAAATGCTAGATAAAAGATTAAGGAATGATATTTTCAAATAAATTATCCAGTTAACTAAATAAACTGCAACCTATAATTTTTGGTGTCTCAATTTAAGTAGATATAATTTATTTTGCTGACTTTTTTGACGCAGATCCATATGGTTATGCTACAGTAAACACAACTATGCTAGTAATATTTATAAATATTATTTTCAGTTACATATACAAACTAGACTAATTTTTTTTGATTAAAATAACTATCCTTTCAATTAGATGATTTATTTATTAAAGCGTTCTGCATACTTATAGAATTATGTGTAACAAATGCTCCTAAGTGCTATACTGAACCTATTCTCAAAGTTAAATAAAGATTGAGCAACTTAGTTATACCACATATTCATGCATACTCCCTCATCCATTTTCTGTTAACTTCTGGCTTTTTAACCAGTTCACTCAGACATTGGAATTGGAGATTAGAACAAAAGACTAAAACTAGAAACAAGGCATAGGATGACATAAAAGAGTATTAAGATTTGAAATTAACAAAATCAATTTACTTAGAACAAAATAAACAAATCTTATGAACATTAACAATGATATGGAAAATAGAAAACTTTTATCTCGTATTCTTATCATTCTATACACTGTTTGTAAGTGATCTGCGTAGAAGATTAAACTTAAATGATTGTTAATTATTAAAAAGATTGAAATAAAATAGCATTAAGTTGTCTAAGGTATAAATATTACAATAATATTTTTCATCTTTTCAGTATTTACACGCATATATCTGTCTCTTGCTTATTCTATATAGTAATCTGAGTTTCATTTTTGATATGAGCGTTTGTGATAATCTCCTAAATAGAAGACTGATTAACAAAATTATAATTTATGATTATGCTGAAATTCAAATCGTCTGGCTATATAGAATTGTGAAAAGACTAACTGTATATCACACAGCTATATATCATACATAGTAACATAGTATAAATAAAGTGGTGTCCTGCATGATTCAGCGCAGTAATAGTATTGGAGTCTGCAACTTAAGACCATCAGACTGTTTTCCATTCTGTCACTTTCAGCACTTAAACTTTTTTATGAACTCATAAATAATAAAACTGTTTGATTACATATTTATTTTTAATGCCAGTGGTTCTTGGGAAATGTTTATCATAAAAGGTACCAGGACTCTCAAAAATAAAATTCATAGGTGGAATTAATTAACTATTATCTCGTTTTAAACTTTTTTCTACAAATGTTTTTTATTACAAGGACTTTATCATGGAAAAGTTGATTACTGAATCATTGTCATTATGAACCTCATATTTTTTCAAAGTTTTAGACAAATTAAGAACATTAATTTTTATAAAAGGTTTCTACATTCATATTAAGCTTAACCAGTATTACAATATACATATCTTTAAATGATCTCTTACAAAGAATTTACCTACCTATTGTAAATAGGTATATGAAGTCACTTTTTATTTCAATATTTTCTCAGAATAGCTATAAAATAAAATTTAAAGAGATGTCATTCATCATCTACTCCTATTTATATTTGCAAGTAAGTGCTGTCTATAAGACTTTCATTTATTTGACATACATGTTTATTATATCTTTAATATCCATATAAGTTATATGTATGAAATTAATAAAATCTTTTAACATAAAAAATATCGTAATTATTATAGATATTTATACAAAATTAGATAAACATTGGAGCAGTAATGATGAAAAGATAAAATAAAATTTTCAATTGTTTTTTCATAACTTATAATAATTATTATCTTTCACTTTCTCTGAAAACTCAAAGGAGCTGAAGTTACTATACTCAACCTATGATCTATCAAGCATTTTCTAAGTTTTAAAAATTTTGAGATTTGCAGCAATAGTTGGCCAATTAGAAAACAGGAGTTTGCAGCACTTAACCACCCTAGCTGGCTTCTATTGGAAACTGCATTTTTAATGCATTTGTTTTAGTTTTGTATTTACATTGATGCATGATAGTTTTTTTTAATTTAATTTAAAGTATCAATTATGCAGAATGGATATAGAAATTTACAACTGCAGAAGTGTCTTCAAAATATAAAAGAAAAATATACAATGAAATAGTGCATTTCAAGACAATTGGGAAGAAAAATATTTTGTTGTGCAAAATCGTTTATGCTTAGCAACTTGTTTGATTTGTCATTAAAGTACTGTAATAAAAAAATATAATATTATTCATCATTATACTATGAAACACGACTCATTTAGTGACTTTTTTTTTTTTGTGGGTTGTTATGGAAAATTAACTTTTTGAAAAAATTATTGCAACAAATAACGAAATGTTATGTCAGTTGCAATGAAACTATTACTGATACAGATGTGAAGCAATGTTTCGTCAATGCTTCAAATATATTATTTGATAAATTTAGCAATAAAATTTAAATAATATTGCAAAACGTATTTTTGATCACAATCATAGAGGATTTAAAAAATTGTAATATTTTAACTTGGCTTTGATTCTATCCCCAACTTTCCAGAACAATGTTCTGTTTTGTGAGATACTATGCTGAAGAGGATTTAATTTATAAAGTTTTTTTTGAAATTTCTTCCTATGAATAATCAAACCAGAGAGGCAAAGATTATCTTGATGTTCTGGAGAAAAATTATATCAATATTTAAAAAAATGGTTTATATGTGCATTAATGGATGTCCTTCAATTATTGGATCTGAAAAGGAATTTATTTTCCTATTGAAAAAGAAATATAATTTAACAAATCTTTTATCTATTCACTGTATCATTCATCAAGAAAATTTGGTAGCATATATTCTATGGCCAAAGTAGATGCCTTTATGAAAATTGTTATAAATATAGTGAATTCTATCTGAGCCTGAGAACTGAACCATGAAAAATTCAAAAGTTTTCAAAGAACTGAACAGTAATGATGAGTTGTTGTTTTTTACTTACCTTGATGCTATTGCTATTGAGAGGAAAAGTTCTGGATCAGTTTTTTTTTTTTTTTTAATGGCAAGAAATTATTTTATTTTTACAACAAAACAATGAAATAGAGCAAACTTGAAAATAATGCATGGTGGTGTCTTTTATTCTTTTTATACAATATTGCTGAAAAACTTGGTGAGTTCAGTTATCATTTACAGACTGAAAATAAAATTATTTTGCAAAAGGTATTTGCTTTTGAAAAGAAATTTAGCATATATGAGGAAATATAGAAACAAATACTGCATAATTTATCAATCATAACAAAAGCTAAACAAGGTGATACTGATATTTCTCCAAAAAACTATATAATCACTTCAAATTATTTATTTATCTTATACAAAAAATTTAATAGCAGATTTCAGGATTTAAGAAATACTAAGAATTGTCTAATGCTTGTAGAAAATCTCTGGCTAATTAGAAAGAGCAATTATTATGGCAATTAGCTATATTGGGATATGATTATGCAAAACTATTTGATGAATTTATCAATCTCAAAAATAATAGATATGGAAGTAATACAATTTTCTTCTACCTTTTCTTATGTATTGATTTCTTTATATTTACATAAACCATTTCCAACTTTCTTATACACTTCAACAATACTATTTAGTATTGTTGAAGTGTATAAGAAAGTTGGAAATGGTATGATATATAACAATAGATATTTGAAGGTTATTTTTTAAAAAAAGAGGTAGGTAAAAAAGTACGTTGAATTTGGAAATTAGTGCCTGAAAATACAAGACTATACAAAGGTATGCCCAAATGTTGCTCATGTTATTTGCTTCACCATATTTTTGCAAATCATTTTATTCTAAAATGAAATATGCAAAGAATGTATATAGAAATCAACTTACTGATTTCCACTTTGAGTAGCATGTAACAATTATAAACCTGATCATCTAAAATAGTCAAAGTTTATATCAACATCAAAAATCATTAATTTTAAAGTAATACTTGGTCATATTTATATTTCCATTATTATAATATGAAGTAAAGTGTGCTGTGTTGCAACCTGAATAATATAGCAAATGTATGTGGTCCAAGCGAGGAAAAGGTTGTTTAAAGTGAACTAAACTACAACTGCTTAACTAAAATAGAGTTATTGTTTCAGGAGGGTCTTTTTTTTTTTTTGGATAGAATAATAAATGCTTTAAACAAAACTTTGAGGTATTAGAATGCATTGCAGATATATATGATTGCTTTACCTTGTTATTGGAATATTTTATTAGACATTGTAAATGGACTCTGCAACTTGGGGATTTTCTTAGGATTCAAACTATGGGGTGGGAAGTCCAGGCTTATCTACCTTTAAGCTTGATATTGTTTGAAACACTAGATTGATTTTTAGTATTATCTTGCCAGCATATAATATCTTGATTTTAATGTTAGTCTTTTTCATAACTTTCCTGTTTCACTTTTTATATCACCGATCAAATTGCTTTTTCTTTTAAATATTCAATTGCATCATATTTTTGCTAAAGTTTTGAAAAAGAAAATAATCCATTTTCTTAGATAATGAATAAAAAATATCTAATTTTGCCAACAGTTATCTAATACTGACTGCTATCTTTCAAGTAAATAGATTGTCTATCATTATCATCCGATTAAAATATCAAATGTCTATAATTCTGTATCTATTTCTTCAATAACTTTTCATAGGTGTCTGTCACATTCATGCAGATATTCATACTAGTTATGTTTTACAAAATTGTAAATGACAGATATTATTTAATAATTTATAATAGAAAATGTATTTTTAATTTTTAAATAAAAATAATTTTATAATATTTAAAATCTTGCACAGATGTATTCCATTGATTGCATATTCTAATCATCTATATCACACATATTTTTACTTTCACATTTTTGGCATGTATGCACTCTCCAAAATGTCTATAGAAAAAAGCTATATGATATAAAAAAATATTTGGAAATGATTTTTAAAAAAAGAAAATATTTTTTTATTATATAACTGCATAATGAAATAAAAGATGAATTCTATCTTAGATAAATAAATTTAAAAAAATATTTATTATAGTTGACCTTAAAGCAAGTTAAACTTACATATAGCAATTTTTTTCCTAGAAAAACATTACTGAAATTTTTAATTGCTAAATCTTTCAGAACCTTATTAAAATAAATGAATAACCAAATAATTGATAACATTTTATACATGAAGAAAGGAGGGAGATTAATAATTGTTTATTTATTTTTTTTAAATTTTACTTTGTGCTGTATCAATATGGTTAATAAGTATTAAATATACAGAACATATTCTGAATATATATATATTCTGTAGATACAAAATTAATTATTTAATAAAGTGTGAGGAGGACAACTAATTGATGTATATATTTTTATCAGCATGGAGATGCTTTAAAAACACTATAGATTTATAATGTTATGTAAAAGGTATATTGTTGAATTTAATTTATTAAGAACTAAGAATGCCAGATTAAAAGAGTTTTCCCAATATCATGTTTATTTTTATAGGCTTTTTACTTTCCATGCTGGTTTTTAATTGGGTTTTATCAAAATATGATGGGAATAATTCAGTATTAATCTGATCATTAGTCTTCAAATGAAAGTTCAGATTTAGTATTTATTTTATATCTTTTTAAATTCTTTTAACTGAGTTAAATCTTGTAACCAATTTTTAACTTGCTTCTACTAAATGGATTTTTTTCAAATTTTGTAAATGTGTTGGTTTCATTGTCTGGTTGAATAATGTTGCCTGGCTGCTTTCAAATCACTTCGTTAAGTTTTGAGTCATGGGCAATAGATAATATAATATTTTTTAAGAAAACACTTTCATTCAATTTGAGAAAGAAATTTTAGGAGCATTTACAATTTATTAAAATAGAAAGAAAAAAAAAAAGACTGTTGAAATTTAATTTCCTTTTGGATTGTTTATGTAAAACTTACTTTTTTAAACTATTGTCTTAATGACAACAAACATTTTGTAATTAATTTTTAAACTACTTCTATCCAACAGACATTTTTTATATTTGCATTATTATTATTTTTTTTACATTTGAATGGGATTGGTTAGCTTTCCTATCTGTGTGAAAAAAATGTATTCAAAATAAGGCTTTTGAAAAATTGAAGTGAAACTTTATAAGTGTGATATTTCAGCTATCCAATCTAACAGTGTTGGCAGTCCAGATTTCAAACTGTATTGAAATCAGTTCAGTAAGTTTTGAATGATTTGCAATAAATGGCTCTAATTTTTTTAAACTACTGTCTTCACAAACCCAATAATCTTTGAACAGAGTTTTAACATGCACAAATTTAATTTCAAATACTGGAAATATGGCAACTTTGGATACATTCTCAGTTTTTAAAATTAAATATGAATAGTTTTCCTGTTTATGACAAGTGATTTTGAAAAGTTGAAGTGATATAGGCATAGACTCGAATAACAAAAATAATATATATTGTACCAACATTGTGTTGGCACATAATAATTTTGTCTAAAATTATTGAAATAAAAATTATTCGTAAAAAAAAAAATAGTATGTAAAAGTTTAAGAGTTTCTTTTTTATTATTGCAGTTTGTTTTCGAAACGTAAAATTAGAAGTCAAAGAGTTTTTTATTATTAGTTTTTGAAATAAAAGTTACTATTAATTAATTAAAAGAGGGAGGGGGGGTTGCTTTAGAAAAGTCAAACTAAAAGTTTTATAAAAAGAAGTAAAGAGTTTATTATTATTATTAGTTGAAATATAACTTAAAGTTTAAAATATAAATCTCTTTTTATGTAAGTTAGGAAAAAAAGTTCATCTTAAAAACTAAATAATGAATGATTGTTAATAAAATATACATGTGCGTAAATGACGAATGCTTGTTAATAAAATATATATGTACGATTATAAACATTGCATAAATACGTGCGTGTTAAAATGAAATAAAGGAAAATTATATTTAAAAACACAGCAATGGCTACTAATCAAAAATGTAAAAACAACACGTTTGTGATGGCTGCTAATTAATATCTCCAACAACAGGATTAAAAGCTTATCTCAAAGGAATGCAATTAAAACAAGGAAAGAACTTCGACAACAGATATAGCTGGAGGATATCAAAATGACAACACGTCTTAGGTATAAATAGTCAATTTTTATCAGTCAGTTCAGTTTTAGTTTTGATCAGTCAATCTATGAGTTCAATTCGTCAATCAGTCATGCAGTGTTAATAGCTTCATCGGAACATACGATGAACTCCAGACCTTGTCCAAATACCAGTACTCTGCCTGAGATGAAGTAACAGCCCCCAATAAGTGAGCGCCGCCCCCCAAGTATCTACTGTTTTAATAATAATAGTACCATGAAATAAATAACCATCCTCAACCTTAATAAAAGAAGTAACCAGGATCGTCACTCAACAGGAATCCTCCGCAGAAGTGTAAAACCAGCCGGCTGGTAATAAAACAATTCAGAAACACACTGGAAACACAGGAAACAAACAACCAAAATCTCCATGCTCCAAAAACCTAGGTATTTAATAACTTTCTTATTTCCATTTATAAGTTCAAAGTAGTCATTGCCGTCCATAAAGCCTCCAGAATCAGTAGTAAAGGAATTCTATCGACGCATAAAGAACTGTTGATGTGCATGTTGGTTTGAATGCCTTATATTTAATATTTATACTATTTAATACTTTGTCGTTTAACATTGTTAGATTATATTTTCTTGTGTATTTAAAATGTGTGTGCGTGGTTATATATAAGTACCTTAAATGTTTATATTAATTAAAAAATATCTAAAGTAGTTTAAAACTTTAATAATTAGTATTAATTAAAATAAACTGTCTTTTAAACTTAAAGCTTTATTTTGTCGGTCAATTCTTTTTGCCACAATAACTTGTTATTGAATTAAAAAAATAGACTGAGCTAGTTAAGGGATTTTTCGAACGCTGGATTATGGGCCTACTGACCGAACATGTTAGTTTTAGACTAGCTGGCGCCCGGAGTTTACTCCGAAACAAATAAAGTGTTTGGATAGTAGGGGTTTGAATCTAGCAGCCGAGGTGAGCCACGATCTGGAAATGTGATCATGTTATGCGTTACATAGCTCGGTCTGATCATGGGTATTATTGACAGCTCTGCTATCAATAGTATTCTCCACTCTGCTCGAACATGCCGGTTCGTTCACGTCATATTTATAATATAAGATTATAAATTTATTATAAATAAGGTTGAAAACCAGCTAAACCAAGCTTGCAGAGCAAGTGTAATCGTCAACGGATGGAACCGATACAATATATATATAAAATATTTTATTTAATTTGATGAATAATGCAAAAATTTTAGTTGTTATATGTAACTTTAAATAAAAGCATGTGATATTCATAAATTAATGGTTTCAAACACCATTAGGTAAAAAAAAAAGATTGAGTTAATTAATTTATGGATTTCTCACATTTTTATTTAAAGTTGTTACATATAATAACCAAAATTATGATTCAAGAAAAAAAATATTTTTTGTTTTTTAATGCACTACTTACCAAATTAAATAAAATCATTTTTTAGAGAATATTTATATAGAATTTATGTATTTTTTTTACATTATATTGTCTAATTTTTATATTCATTTAACATTTTTAAGCAATATAAATTATAAAAAAAAATAAAGTAATAAAAGTTTTAAATTTCATATTGACTAACGGCCTGTTTTTACAAAAATCATTAACCACTAAATTAGTAGATAAAATGTAGTTTTTCTTTATAAGTGAATGTTATATTTCTAACTTTATTAAAGTATTTATCATATTTATGCTAAACATCTATGTCATGATTGTTATCTTATGTTTGTTTGTTGGGTATTTTACAAAAATATGCAGGTGATTTTCTGGTTACATAAACCTGATATAAATCTGAGCTTACATAAACAATTTTCAGCAAATACGAAAAGTATATAATTTAACACAGATCATATCACTCGAAGTGTTAATCTGATTTACATAATATTTTCTTTATGCAAAAAGTTGTCAAAAGAATTAAATTGAAGATCATTTATATATTTTTAATTTATTCTAATATTTTTGATATTGTTTAAAAATCTTCAGTTTGTTTTTATTTTGAAGAATATAGTGCCTGCAGGAATTCTATGTTTGTATTACACCTGCCATGAAATATATCTCATTCTTAATTATTGATATTTTTGTTTCAATTTTAGTGCTTTCTTCATCTTTAGAAATGTTTTTTTTTTTAAAGGGATTGCATATACCATTAAATTTATCCAGACATTTATAACAATATTTTTCATTTTGTTTCTGTTAAATATTGCAGACTTGAGGACCAATATATAATATATATGGTCATATTTAGGTTTGTTTATATAGTCTTTTCAAAATTCATGCAACATTTTTTTTTGTAATAATTACACTGATGGTGCATTATTAATGTGTTATAACACAATTTTTTTTAAAGTACATATTTAAGTCAAGTAATTGATTATAATATTTATTGGAAATAAATTTGTATATGTTTATATGTATTATTTATTGTATATCAATAAACAAAATAATATACAAAATTAAATGTGGAAAATTATAATGAAATTAAACCAAGAATTTAGATAAAAAAAATTTTTTTCTTTTATAAAATGGTATGACTAGGGGAAAAAACATTACCAAAGATAGATTTTTTTTTTTGAGATTTGAACATTCTAAATTATAAACTAACACTTAAGAAGATTCAAGTGTTGAATTCAAATTAATGTTGGATTCACAAGTGATAAATAATGGAATGAATTTCAGATATAAAGGTTGCCCTATCCGATATATCTTTTGCTGCCTTATAGAATGGGATGTTAATTCATTAAAGACTAGGTATGGTTTTCAACACATTTTTTTCTGTCTTTTTCTTTTTTTACCATTTTTTCCCCTCCTCCCCATCTTTTTTATTTTACTGATTTCAATTACTTAGATTAATACTTTGTCAAGTCATGAGATTTTCATATCATTAGTTACCTCTGCACTAATCATATTAAGAGACTTCTATAAGGGTACTATCACATTTTTATCTTTTTATTATATAACCAGCAATTCTGATTTTAGTGTTTTATTTTTTCATTATTAATTTTTTATTCTTCATCTTTCTACCTTTTTTTATTTATTTAAAATGACTATTCAGTTTCAGTTATGAATGGCTATATTATTTGCTATGTACTTATTTACGTACATCTTATCTCACATATCACTATTTAATGTGATAAATGTGAAAATGATTAATATTGAATTTATTTTATTGTATTTGTTTTTATTTATTACTAGAATTGATTTTTTTTAATTAAGTCTACTTCTTCAGACAGCTTCTTTGAATGAAAAGACAACTTCAAAATTATTGATTGCCACTGAAGAAATTAATACTCTACAGTCCCTGAGTAATAATTTAAAACAAGGTAAGAAAAAATGAATTTTACTTTTTAGAAAGTTTTCTCACTTTTTTCAGACTGGGTACTTTTTCTGATTATTAGCATATTTTAATGAGATTATGATATACATAGCTCTAAAATTGAAAAAAATTTTTGAGAGGATGACAAGGAATACCAATTATTAACAATAGTGATCTAGTATTATCTCTTCCTATCTTCAGCAAAAAACATAATATACATGCATACTGTAAACCCTCTTTGAAATGTATTGCTTTAATCACATTCACTAGTTTGCATTGCATACTATTTTTCACAAAGCTAGCAAAAACACAACTTTAGTTGTAAATATTTTGTGGGGTAAATTTTATTAATTTTTATTTATTGAAAAAAAAAAAAAAAAATATGTTTCAGAGTTTATGAAAGCATTATGAATATATTATATCCCAAATTTTTATCTATCAATGTTAATAACTATAATGGTAATTTTTCTTGGAAGGATTGTGTGATATAGTCATTAGCACAGCTAATAGTTAATGGGTTGGAATTCAAGTTGGATTTGATTGTTTTTTTTTTAGATAATATCTAAGCAAGCATTTTTTTTTTTTTTTTGACAGCTAGTCTATGGCCTGGTAAATGGAGTTTTAACCATTAGCTGAAGGCTAATAATTCTAAGATAATATGGATTAATCATATATATGTTGATGGACTGAGTATAAAGTAGAAATATAAATAATATATTGTGACCTTTATTTCTAATGAGAAAATTGACATATTTTAATGGAAACTGAGCACATGGCTTTCGGGGGTGGGGGGGTGGGTTAAGAAGTTTTTTATATATATTTTAAGAATATGAATTTTACTTGTTATTATTATGAAACGAGCAATTTTTTATTCTAGTGGATAGGTTTTTAAGTAGTATTTTCTGATAATCATTGATTACTCAAGATTGCTGCAGATGGCCTTAGAAGAATTAATAGCTGCACATTGCATATTGTTTTTATACTACTGTTATTAGTGACTACATCATTCATTTGATAATCTCCTTCCCCTTTTTTATTATAGTTTTTTTTACTTAGAATTTTTTTTGCACCATTAGACATTAATTTGCTTTTTTTTACATGTGATTTATCTAGATTTTGCATTCATTTGGGTTATTATAGTGATCATTTTAAAATTATTATTTTTTTAATTAATTTTATCCCGATCATAGACATTTTCCATTTATCCAAAGAAATACTTCCTTATCTGTACATATCACTTTGGTGATTCTTTTTTTTAAATAGACTGACTGAATAAATATGATGCATCAAAATGTGTATTAGGTTATATATAATATTCTGGTACATATAAAGTCATTATGAAAGAAACTGACAGCTTTCCATTGCATATATTAGAATGAAATATTATGATTCTTTAGTTTATATTTAAACTGTTTTTTTTTTTTCAGTTATCTTTTTGTCTTCACTCTAATGTCAGCGGTGAAAATATGAGTAATCATTTTACATTAGATGGTTGTTTCATAAGTCTGTGACCTTCCATGAATAATTTTTTGACACTACTATGTAGTTGCTAGTATTTACAAAGTTGATTAGAATGAGGAGTAAAAGATTATCACTATCTATTAGTTAAAAAAAAAATTTTTTTTACAAGTACAATATTTAAAATTCTACCAAAGTGATGCAACTTTGTACTAGATATCCAGAATAAGTAGATCCACAAAATAAAATCCCAAATTCTTCTTTTCTGTTTTTTTTTTTTTTATATTAATAATGCATTCTTCGTCTGTCTTTTGAAATTTAATTAACTATTTTAATGATTTAATAATAAAGTGTTGTTTTTTTTTTTTTAAAAAAAAAGAAAGAATAAAGACAGAGAAACTATTTGGAATTTTATTTTATAAATTATTGTCTAAAATCAGTAATGATAATACTTTTTTCACAAATTTAAAAAGATCATGTCTACAACTAATTTACGAATTTTAAAAAGTGCTTAATAAAGTTTTTAGACAATGCATATAATTTTTTTAACTTTTACAATCTCATATTAGTGACTTTATTATACAATGAAAAGAAAATATTCAAATAAAAACTTTGAACCATCTTCTAATCTTAGGCTATAACAATATAACTCATATTCTAAATTACTTGTTTTTATCTTTATTATATAATTTTAATATCTTGCTAATCACTTGATCAGTAATCCAAGAATCAATTCTTAAATATTTTTTTATTATTATTAAGAATATCACATTTAAATAATTTTTATATCACTAATATTGACTGAAAACATAGCAATGAAAATGTTTTTTCTAGGATATTGACCAAATTTATCTTTGCTATTATGCTGTAGTTATATTTTTTGGGGTTGAGTCAGATTGCCATAATCTGTCATAAAAAATGACTTCAGCAACGTTGGAAACTCAAGCTTACATATTAATCTCCTCACACTGATTGATTTTAAATCCACTTGTGATAGTTTGAATCTTCTTGAATCAGCATTTTCACTCACTTCTATTAGTTTATTCTAACTTGATAATTTGATAGAACTGGAAAATTATAATTGTATGATTTGATCAGTAGCAAAAATTTGCTACTTAGTTTCTCCAGATTTCCTCATGTTTTCTTATATATTGTTGTTTTATAGCCCTCTACTTTGGAAATTTTTATTAACTTATCACATTGCCAAATGCTTCTGATATTTTTCATTATTTATTGGTTAACTTATTTATATGAAGTTAGACTAATATCTTGTTAGTGAAAAATGTTATTAATATTTTATCAAGTTTGTGTAGAAAGTGATTAAGTTGTCTTTTTGGAAATAGTATTGACTTCTACTTCTATAATTATATTATTCACTGAATAACAGCATTGAACTTATTTTCTTTCTGGTCATTATTGTTGATAAGTGGTCCAAAATTTACAGAATAAAAAGTGACTTAAAAATTGTTAAAACTTGTGATAGTGATTTGTAATAATTGTATACTGAATTTTGTTGAGATTTGCACAATATAAAAAAAAGTATCTTTTTCATAGAGACTGAACTTTATATTTCTGGAACCATACATAAGGTGTTAACAGTTTTGTTGTTTCAACATTGCCATTAAATTGATGTACAGGAAAAAAATGAGAAATTGCAAGTGTATTTTCCAATTTATTAAAATAAAGTTGAAATCACTTCATACCTCACTTGTGTCAAAATAGATATAAAAAAAATCATCTTTCATAACTATAATAGTATTGAATTATAATTGAAATAATTTCAGTATCTTTTCTTGATACTTGGAATAATAGAAAATTAGTAAAAATAAATCTATCAGGATTATTAATCTTGTATTGCTGTTATATGTGAGATTATTGTCACTGCATCATTTAAAAGTACCCTGTACTCATATTTATTTTTTATTTACTATTATTGAATTATAACTAAATCTCAACTGAGAGAAGTAAAAAAAGAATCTCATTTGATCAACCTAATGTAATTGTTGTGAACTTTGAGTCATTTTTTGGTATTTGAACATTGATATTTAATAAACTGGCCATTCATGAATTTGGCCTCACTAATTTAGCATGATGAGAGTAGAGATTTGAGAAGTTATTGATCCCAAATAAGGAAAACAGAAAGACAATTTCAGTTTGATCATTTAAATGGAACTATTGTGTTCAGGGTATCGTTTTGATACTCAAATTTAATTTAACCAAGTAACCATATGATAAATAAAACTGTCTTTATAGTATATTCTTTATGTAACGTAATGTAATTTTAAATTTGTTGAAATTTATTTAAATCAGCTCTACTATACATTCACCTCTATAGACAAAATCATAATATTTCTATTCTAATGAATGTCATTATTAAAATCATACGAGAAGACAAAAAATATATTTAGAAATTCAATTAATTTTCAAAGATATATAAATTGTTTTTAAAAAAAAACTTGAAAACAATACTAACTTGTCCGAATTCCTCTTACAGATTTTTATATTGGGCAAATTATAAATGATCATATTCTTTTTTAAAAATTGTATAATAACTTAAAACTAATTTTCTATTCTAATTTTATTCACCTTAAATGGTAATTTTGGAATGTTATTATGTAATGAAAATGACTTATGCTTAAATCAGATATATCTTAAGTCATATATTTTTCCTTTTGTTTTATCTTTATGTATTAATAAAATTATACCACCTTTCTATTATCACTATAAGAATGCTTAGTTTATTTTATACTTGATCAATCTGACTGTTTCGCTAATGAAAAGTCTTCTTTAGAGCTGCCAGTCAAAATTGTTAGATTGATCAATTTAAAAACAAAACAACAGTTAATAACCTCTATCCAACTGTCATACAAACCAACATATAATTCATGGTGAGAAGTGTCTATTTGTAGCAAATCAAAATCATCTATGAGTATCTCAAGCAGGAATGATATATATCATGGGGAGGCAAATAAATATATACAAAATTTAAGTATAGTGGATAAAATATCTAAGGATCACTATATGAAAATGCACACACGCAGATAACAATCTTGAATTGTAGATGCATGTGTGAAGCAAACAAAGTAAATAGGCAAGTAGCCTACAAATGTAAGCACCACAAAATCTTATTAAATGATTTATATAGTTATACGCACATCACATAAGACACACATATATTTGCTTACATTAATGACTTTTGAATGTGTTCAGAAAGGTACTTAATTTTAATAGTAATAAATTTAACTATTAAAAAAAAAAACAAATCTTATATTTCTTTTTTAAAAACTTTTTTTTTTTAAAAGTAATATTTATCTAAAGCTAAATGTTGATTATTTTAAAAAAAATTCTGATTATTAATAATTGCAGAAGTGATTTTTTTTTTAAAACGCTTTATAGAGAACAAATAAAAAAAAAAAAAAATTGATTTCTTTTAACTTTCAAATATTTAAGAATATTAACTATTTTGTCTAACTAAATGTTTAAAAAAAATAATTCTTGTATCTTTAAAATAGAAATATTTAAAATATTCAAAGTATACCATGCTATATATCAAATACACTGAGTTAGATCATTTTTAAAAAATATGACTATTAAAAGTAAGTTAATATAACAGTTAAGTACATAAAATCATCCAAATTAAATTATAAATATAACTGGTTTGTTGGTAACGAAAGTTTAAAAGTTTATCAAATAGTTCATAAAATGAACAAACGATTATCTTTAAATCCCAAAATATAACTGAGTAGCTATTATTCTTTTGAAAAAGTGGAATTAGATTTATGTATATACGTTTCAAAAATAAAGCTCTTTTGTGCTTACTATTTATTGAAATTATTCCATCTACATGTTTTCAGGTAGAATTGGTATGAAATTTTTCCTTTGCTGTTAAGCACATCTGTTTAACTGCATATTGAAAGATAGATGGAACATTGTTGGATAAAATTCAGTTCGACATTCTGATGATTATGGGCTACATGCTGGAAGAAATTCAATCATGGCATCTAGCCATACATATTTATTAGTTTATCTACTGGAAGAGGTGTAGTATTTTTCATAATAAGTAGGCAAAAGCAAAGACCAAAAGAATAAATATTTTCCAAATTGGCTTTTGATATCGCCTAGCTTTGCAAAATACTTTTTAAATTAACAATCCTACTTGTTTACAAAATTTTTTAGTTAAGCAAGCCAGTAATTACTTTAACCATCCCTGTTTATAAAATTCTTTATTTTACTAGCCCACGTGTTTATGCAATTTTTTAATTAAAAAACCCACATGTTTAGAGATGATTCTTAGTCATCTTAATCCCTAGAATATTATATTTTCAAAACCTGAACAAAACTTAAAAGGAAATTGATTTTCCAAGAAATTGAAACTAATTGAGTAAAATTTTATGGATTATTATTTAATTATGTTTTGTTCTTGTAACATAATTTTTTACAATAGATTTATTTGAAATACATTTAGTTAAAATAAATCAGTTTCTTTATCTTCTTAAAACTAAAATAAAAATGACAATTTGATTTTAAACACAGACCTTTATCAATATGTGTGTGCTTATATAATACAAACCTTTATAAAAAAAACAATCCAATTTATGAAAGCTGAATTTGATTTATATTTTGCCAACTACTACATTTTTAATATAAATTAAAAATTTGAGATAGATCTCTATCTCAATATGTAATATTGTTTTATTGATGAATCTTTAATTTTTCTGCACAAAATGATTAGCTTAAATTGATTTTTATTTCATATGAAAATAATCACTAGGCCAAGTATAGGCTGTATATTAAGAATTAGATTAACCAAGAAGGTGAAGAATCATTATGACTAAGTCGGGAATAGGGTACTTCAGGCCGGAAGGCCTATTACAACCCTTGAAAGTTCTCAATCTGACCCTTATACATTTTCAAAAATGTATAGAAAATGATTGTGTATAAAATCTGTATTTATAAATTACTATATTATATACTAATATTTAGACACAAGGGTAGTGGAAATATTGAATTAAAAACTAAGTAAAATGTATTTATTTTCTCAGTTGTCTTTTTTTCTTTTCAACCTTTATAATAGTTCTAGTATATTGCATGGTCTATCTGATTAGATTTAATCTATGATGCTGGGGGCATCTTGGTTGTTTTTTTATTATTTTGCATCTAATTTTTGTATTGGGATTACACTGAATAAGATAAAAAAAAGTGGTACATATTAAGAGGCATTATTTATCAAAATATTTTGATTACAAAAAAATTGTTGGACGGCGGGGGACTATTTAAATAGAAAACTAGAAAAGAAGATTCATTAAGTGACTGACTTGTCTCATAAAAAGTACGAACAAGTCAGAAAATTTGAAACCATTTTTTGAAGGGAGTTTATAAAAGATTGTATTCTAACTACTGTAAAATTTATTTGTCTAGAACATAAACAGAAATTTGAAAATATAAATATATCATGAAGAATAGTTACAATGCAAACTGGAAAAATTGTCAATTATTAAAAGTTAATGATTAGCATAAATTAATTAAATTTTTGGTCAAATATAGCAGGCTAATTTTTAAGTAAATAATTTTGTATGGCTCGTGAATGATATAAATATCCAAATGGCCATTGGCATAAAAAAGATTCCCCATTCCTGCTTTAAATAAAAGCTAGCATGTGCACATAATGATTGTTTGGCTGGAAATTCCATATATACAGTTTAAAACTGGCTTAATTAGACTAACTAAGTGCCTCATAAAACATTAGTCCTTTCTTTTTTCTGCTCTGATATCTAAGTCTTACCAAAAATTTAGCAATCAAATAATTTTATTGAAAAAATTAAAATATAGTAGCATTTCTGTGAGATTACAATACACCTTCTTTCAAACATTCTTATTCTTAAATTATAAAAATATATTTTTCCCCATTGTCAAAGGTCATTAGCTGAGGTTTAAATAATGATTTTTGGTCTAATAACTTTTTTAAAATAACATTAATTTTATTATACTGATACTTTGATTTATATTATTGTGCCTTTTAATAATTTATTAGCCTTTCTTAAAAATCTCTGGTTATTTTAATTAATTTTTGTTGAAATTTATGTTTTATTAAAATTAATATGCAGACCATTGAAAAAGGGATTCATTTTTGTTGTTAGAGAGGAATCTAATTCATCAGCCATTTACTCACATAAATTAATAAAATATAATATCAATTTTAATGAAATTATGTGAAGTCTAAGGAAAAATCAGCTATTAAGATGAAAAATTATTAAGAAAGGCTATAGAAATTTTTAGCCCAATATCATAAATGAAGAATGTGACTTAAATAAAATTATTTTGATAAATTATTGGAGTAAAAAATCATTATTTAACCCCCCTCAATCACAATGATCATTGAGAATGGAAAGAAAAATGAAAAAGAATTTTATAATTTAAGAAAAGGAATGTTCTGAAAGGTACATGGCAATTTCAAGGAAATATTAACTACATTTAAACTTTTTTTATAAGACTTATATTTGAGTGACATCATTTACTTTAAAGTTTGTCAGGAAACAGCACAAGAGAAAAATAAAGTAGGCCATTTTTTTCAGCTTTAGTATGTCTCATTAAAACAGTTTTAATTATATATACACTGAAATTCACCAAATAATATTTTATTTATGAAAATATTTGAATTAATATACATGTATGTATACATGCAAGGATTTTTTTATATATTTCTGTACAGAATTAACAAAAGCTTCTCAGGAAGTAGTTGCTCTTCGACAAGAACAAGAAATAATAAATTTTCGATTGCAAGAAAGTGAATTATCAGCTCAGGTTTTAAAAACTACTATAAATACTCAAGAATCTGCACTTAATCAATGTTATTCAAAGTATGTTTATGTCTTATTGTTTCTATTAAATATCTTTTTTTAGCTGAAATATTAATATTTGTACATGTTCATGTTTATGATGTTAAATTGCCAGTATTTGGTGAATGAAATAAATGATAGAAAAGTTTGAAGAAGATTGTTATTCAATATTGATATTCAATATTAATTTTCAAATAGCTTTGAAAATTAATATTGAATATCAAGTTCATGTATACTTTTTCTCTTTTATATGAAATTATTAAAAAATTTTAAAAATAAATTATAAAGAAAAGAATAACAAGAAGAATAAACCTGTTGAATATTTTAATTGATATGAATATTAAAGAAAATTTTTCTATTATATATGAGTATATTTAAAATGAAATTATTAAAACTTAAAAAATAAAACTTGACTAAAGATATATATTTTATATCTATATACTGTATACTATAACAAATATTAATATATATACTTCCATCCTCAAAAATGTAACAGCTATTCCCAAATAAATATGATTATTTTAATTTAAAAAAAAAAAAAAGAAACCTAGAAAGGCAAAGAACAAAAAGCTAAATCCGAATTTTTAATGACTATCAACTAATATCTACATTTTTTGCAATTTTTTCATTCTACTTTGAACGCATTTTAGCATAAAACTTTTTATTGTACATATATGCATACACAATCTTATGTTTTGACTGTCCTGCAATCTTCTTCAAAGCTATGTAAGGTTTAATACGCTTGACGTAGTGAAATTAAATTCATAAAAAAATGCACTAATATTTCTTAAGGCTAAGCGCTTTCAGAGCATTCGACTCCATATTCATAGCCTCCAAATTAATGAATATGGAGTTGAATGCTCTGAAAGCGCTTAGCCTTAAGAAATATTAGTTGTATTTTTTTATGAATTTAATTTCACTATATACGTCAAGCGTATACATAAGCAAAATATAAAAAGTGGTGTATTTGGTAATATTACATTTATTGCAGTTGGTTCTGTAGTCTGTTTAACAGTTTCCCAATGAAAGCTGTGGGAAAAAGTCTACATTTCTTAGAAATTCATTTTCAAGTTTGCCATAATATATATATATTGTACCGGTCGAAAATGTATGTCCATCCAACAAGACTTATAATCTGAGCAAAAGTACCCCGAATCCAATCATGCCCGAGATACACAGGTCAGGAGCAATCATGAATTCTAACCTTTTTGCCCATTCCCCAAATCTTTAACACTACGGACAACACCTACGGTGATACTACATAAATTAATTATTTCTGGGCTCACTGCTACGTCGTTTTGCATGAGAACTCAGCTGATGATGATAAGAGATTGAGTGAACCCAAGATATAAGTTAAAAACCTACACAAATGTAAATATTATTAAGAGATTCGAACAACTGGATTAAGTTTAAAAATATAAATATTTATTTTAACAAAATTCAAGATGGTTTTTTATATATATACTCAACTTCAAGCATTCTAAAACTTTATTTTTGCTTACAAATACACCTGGGCCTCGTTTTATGCGGATTTATTTAATGAGATTTTGAAGTTATGCGATTCATGTTTCTTCTTAATATCTTTGTATGCGGTTTTCTTTTATGCGATAAAAATTATTAGATCAGAAGATGAGCACCGATAATGTGCTATTACTTTAAATATTATAAATTTCATGCACTCACACATCATATTTAAAGTAATAGCGCATTATTGGAGTTCGACTTCTCTCTAATAATTTCAATATTTTCAGCGCTTTATAATAGTACTGTAATAGATTTTATGCAATAAAGAAGTTCATAATTCACTTAAAATCAGAATTTCTCCATTTTATATAAACACAATAAATTTTACAAGATTATAATGTAAATCTGTTCAAACATTATAGATGAAAAATACTATGTATGTTGTTGTTTTTGTATTTTAAATCACTTTCTATTTTTGCTTTTTATAGAAAGAGTATGTAATTTAGTGTCCACAAGTTTATTTTTAAAAGGTGAATAACAGCAGTAGGCACAATTAAATTTGACAATTAAAATCTGATTTTTAATTGTAATTAATAATTTAAAAATTATGTAACTTTAAGGTGATGTGGAACGATGAAATTTGATTTTTAAACGAAATTGAAAATTAAAAAATTAAAGACAAAAATAAGAATTTACTTTTTAATTGTTAGTTTTAATTAAATTTTGCCCAACAGTGGTGAGTCAGTGTCTTTTTATTATCGTAAGTCTAAGTTCTTATTTTTATTTTAAACTTGTCACCTAAGAAAATAAATTTCTTTGTAAACAAAAATTTCAATTTTAGATCGCTTAGCAAAATGAGAAGGATCAACAGCAATTGGAAAACGTTTTAGTTGTATTTTCTCTTGACTTCATTTAAGGAGAAGCTACAGTACCTCACATCACATCATAACGAATCTGATGTCTCAAATAGCAATAATGATTAAAATACCGTACCTGTATGAAAAAAATGTAAATTACACCTAAAAATATATTGTTTTGAATAAAATTATATACTGTACTTAATAAAAAAAGTAAAAAAAGTTTGTCTTGTATCAATTTTTTTCAAATTTGAAATTTTTTATTAGTCATATTTTATTTCCTTATTTTTTTTTTTTGTGCAAATTTTAAAATAATTTTACGTTGTTGCTTTGCTTTTATGCGATTTTTGGAAAATTACAGTACATATCCCCCATTTTTCAAGGTAAATTAAGTCTATTTTTGTGCGATTTCTTTTGTGCGCATTTTCTGAGGAACTTATCTACCGCATAAAACGAGACCCAAGTGTATTTGACTATCTTGATACAATTATTTTATTTAGATAGATATGAATTTAGTGCGGCATTTAAATACATAACATATATTAAAAATTCGGATTTTATGTAATATTATCAAAATAGATTTATCTGGGTGGTTGGTGGACTTTTATACATTTAAAAAAAGAAACATAAAGATATGACAATAGAGTTTCGCTGTTTTTACGAATTCATAGAATGCCCTTGGCATTTGATACATAGTTTTATTTTCGTTTATAGAATTTATTTACAACAATTAAGTAAGGATACATTCTGATCAAAATATGCTAAAAACATTTATTTATTAAACATTTTTGACATTTAACTATCAAATATTGCGAAACTCTATCAATACGGGGATTGCATATTTCAATAAAGGAGAGGGCAGCTTCATGCTGAAGTTGGATCTGAAACTCTAACGAAAAATGTTACAAAGAGAAAAACGTTTCATTATCATATATCATTACGATTTATTTTGTCAAACAGGCTAGAAAACGAAACAGGAAATTGCGGTGCTAGCATTATGTCAGTGAGAGAGAGAAAAATGGCAGCTTTGGCCAAAAAAGGTCATTCTCCGACTATTAAGGTGGTATGCCAGATTCATGCTGAGAGTACTGAAGGACAGATCGGTAGGAAGTTGTTATAGGTCCGGATCACAGCAAAACCATTTAGAGCTTCAATTACACTAACTTGTTATGAATGAGAACGCTAACAAAACGGAAGGCTTCGAATCCCCGGGGCGAGGTACGGGCGAATCAAAGCAGTATATAAATATATACTTGGAGGAGAAGAATGACAAACAAAGATCATCATGAATCCCTGGAATGAGGTACAGGCGACTCAGATCAAGCCCTATGTGGTTTATTAATAATTTCTGACATACACCAGCAATGCTATTATAAGAATATAAAATCATTGGGTTTAAATATTAACATAAAGCCTTAAGTGGTTTAACAGATACGTAATGATATGTTAAAATAATGACCCATGTAAGATAAAATCATTTATCAGAAGTTAAAACTATAATTAATGAAGCGTGCATTGCTCCCCCTTCTTGAATCAATGCTATGTTGTTTCATATAAAAAAAATTAAAATTCACACACTTAAAAATGCAAATAACGAAATAGAATAAGATCGCCAGCCTTTTTTGACGATGATGATCAATAAAGAAATCCATAAAATTAACGGACACCAATATCCACCCCAGATTGTAAAATATTTATACATTTTGTATAAACTTACTATAAAATATTTACTTAAACGCATGTATTCATTTAAAATACAAACCCAATCTTAAGAGTTATTTAGATATAAATAATAATAACTCGTTATTCCCCCCCCCCCTATTCCACAGCAGGCTATAGAGAAGTTCATAAGACCCGGTTTGGTTGGCATTTACAAATAAAATTAAGTGAAAAATATAAAAAATATCATTAACAATAAATTATAACCGCACTAAATTATAAAAATAATAAGAAGCATGAGTTGGATGGAAAGTTTTGTCAGTAGTATTATTTAGATAAAAGAGAATCGATACAAAGAAGATTATTAATTTAGCATACTCGCCGATTAGCGAGTTAAACGAGATTCAAAATATACAGAAAACATTAATTTTAAAGAGTTAGGATTTGTGTAATACAATTGTAATGACTTTAGACTTGTTACCTCAGGATTCTATGGAATACAGTATTGACAAATCTTCTGTGGCAGGCGACATTCTTTGATTTAAAATGTCTCTTGGCCTCGGCGGTTTTTTGACGGCACATGCACACTTAGGCGGTAGGAGCTACATCTCTGCATGGCAAAGAGTTGAGCTGAAGATGCAGTGGAAGGTGGCTTAGGCCCCACTTTCTAAAAATCAAACGTGAAGTCGGTTAGCGACTATTGACCGAACTCTGACACAATAGATTTTTGGCCCTATTTATAGCAGTTTTGAGTTATTTAAAGAATGTTTTTTTTTTTTTTAACTTAAATTGAATCTTTAATTTACAGAAATGTTTCCTTTTTTGTTATAGGAGATGCAATCGCAAGATAACTGTTCAAAATTAAATTCAGATCAATTTCCAGATTGGAAATAGATTTGATAAAAATGTTACCAGCTAACTTAAAATCAATTAGCTTTGTTTTAAATTTTACTTTCATTAACTTTAATTTAAAAATTTCTTTTAAAACCATGAACAAACTAATGTTCTCACCCCTTTCATTACTCTTGGACAGTCAGCGATTGCATCTTCCATCTTGAATTTTTATGTAGTTTTATAACGAAAAATAATTATAAAATAAATAAGATATAATTAAAGAAAAAAATACAAAATTATTTACAATATTTGTTTGTGCTTTTATATATATAAAAGCTTCGTTAATATACGTATATATCTGAGTCGCATCTAGAAAAGTTAATATTTAAAATAAAGGAAATTTTTATTTAAGATTTATATTTATAAATCTCATAGACGCTTCTCAGAAATATACGTATAGTTTATATATATATATGACAAAAAAAAAGCAGGATGAAATGTGGGTTGTGGTAGAACAGTGAAACTCGATCTTGAACTAAGGTCGGCTATTTCAATATATATATTATATTTAATGTTTTCACAGTTATATGATGTAGATAAAATAATATTTTTGGGTACAAACCATATATTTTGCATTACAATCCAATATTTCGACAGACTAGCAACTGCCATTATCAAGGTTAACTTTTGAAAGAACAATTGTTAGATCTCAAACAATAACGTGACTCAGTACGAGATGAGAAATCTGAACTAAAGACTCCGGCTAACTAAGATACCCACTATAACTAAAATCCAGTTACATAAATACTGACTATTATGGTTAATTATTGTCAGGACTAGCTCAAGATATAATATCTAATAAAATCAATATTTTATAATAATTAATTATTAATTAACTGATCTAATTAAAACATAACAACACTTAATCACAATAAATAATCAGGGTTCCAACTAGACTACTCAATTCATTTATTTTACTAATAAATTTAATTTATGACTAGCTCATTATTACAAATAAAACATTTTGATTAAATAACAAATACAATTATAAAAACTTTTCACATGAGACATTCAGCAACGTACAATGGTGTAAACATTGAGGATACATCCTTAAAGATGCATTCTCAATGGCACAAGAATATTACCCCTACTAAATCAATATAATAAAACTATCTTGTAATATTCTTATGTCTTAAAAAACACATAAAATAATCCTAACATAAGATTTATAAATTTATTATAGAAATAATACATTAATTACTACCTCCTTTAATATAATACTAAATGAAAATTAACATCAACTGATAATTCTTTTTTAGCACACACTTTACAATTATTTTAAAAGTAATCTCAGGTTCATTTCTAAAATTAATAATAAAAATAAATTAATTAGTTAAGATATTGTAGTTAAATATGATGAGGGATTTTACTAAGATCCCTTAATGATTCTTAACATTGAATCCATTTAGATATTAATGTTTAACAATAAAACATAAATAAAATAATAGGATTCTGAGAAAAACATTGTACAATCTTTTGTTTATTCATGTGATATATGTAAAATATAATATATTTTATGATATAGTGGCAGTGTTAAATATCTTAAAATGAATGTTGGATCATATTAAAATAATCATCAATGATTGTATCTTTTGTAATAATAAAAATTATGATTATATACTTTATTACTCCACAAAGGTTAATTGTAATAATATTTTAAATAATCTTTACGAATTATGTGCAAGCAAATAATATTTACAACTATTAATTTTTTATGGATCATGCATGTGGAATGAAAAATCAATTAATGATACTTAGACAAATTAAATTCCAACAATGAAGTAATTAAAAAAAAATTAACAATTTTATTATAGTTGAACAACATTATAACTATTATACAATAAGTTTACAAAAATTTACAAACTGTAATATAAAAAAAAAAAAATTAACATTAAAATATTTATACAATAAATATTACAAGTAAATAAAAAAATAATATAGCCTTTATTCCGACTACCTAAAATATAAAATCTTACAGTAATCATAATATACTATTTTATCTAATAAAACAATAACATTCTATTGTTTTATGGTGGGGAAAATAATAACAATAAACATCCCAATTAAAGAAAAATGTTAATATTGTAATGGTCAGATTCATCTGATTCGTTAACATAGTGCAGAATTCGACCACCACACAGAACTGCAGCACCATCTAGGTAGCGAAGCCACCCATAATACTGAGTTCAAACATAGTTTATTGGTTCCGCAATACAATCTACGAAACAACACATCTTATGCTACATTAGTAAATATTTCCTTAGGCACGGTGGTCAGAGAGATTAAGAGATTTAAGAATTTATTTTCGAGTTAGCCAATAATAACACCAGTATTAAACATTTATATTTTACAGAATTGAGGAAATATATTGAAAGGGTATCGAATAAATAAAGACGTAACGGCAGACTTATAGTTTGAAATTATTTATTTAAAACATTTTATACTAAATCTAATTAATAATATTTTATTATATTTAAAATCTCAGTAACGGTATTTCCGATACTGTTATACTTTACAAAGATATACATTTATTTATTTTATACGAAATCATTTAACCGATAATATTTTGTGATATTTAAAATTTCAGTAGCGGTATTTCCGATACTGTTATACTTTACAAAGATATACATTTATTTATTTAAAATATTTTATACGAAATCATTTAACCAATAATATTTTGTGATATTTAAAATTTCAGTAGCGGTATTTCCGATACTGTTATATTTTACAAAGATATATATTTATATGGCTGACGTAATCTAGTTACCTAAATTCTCGAGCAAGTATTTTAAGAGCATGCCTTTGGGACTTATATCTTTGCAATGCAAGAGCCTAAAGTAGAATTAATAATAGTAACGGCGGACACATTTATTTAATTAAAGAAGATATTTACTAATTACTATGGACAGACATTTATTTGAGAGTGAGTTATGTCACTAATGCAGAGACGGAGTTATATATTGAGTAATAGAATTAATAAGAAGAAACACATGGTACATCTAGAAAGGCGATATGAAGGTGGCAGTATGTTAAAACTGCGAAGCCGTGGATGAGTTTAGAACAACGGGCTGGCGTTTGCCGTAGGCCCAAAGAGATAAGGTGTCACATAAGCATAATCAGAGGCAAGTGGTTCATGCCAAGATTACTTTCTGGCTGTGTGACGGTCGTCAAGTCCTACAGAAACATTTATTTTTCCACTTGTGTAGGACGACTAATTAATTTCAATCCTATAGAATCCGGAGTATCCAAGGCTTATAATAGGTCATTGCATCTCTAAAACGTAGCACATGTATAATCTACAGACTATTCTGTTAAGATTTAAATATATTTTATAACTTGGCCCTACATCATCAACATTTAATAAAGAACGTTTTTGACTCTCAAAGAAATGCAATTTATGGAATTATTACTTAAAACTTAATAAAATATAAAACAATAGGCAAGTTGGGTGAGTATTAATAACTAATATGTCAGCCATTTGTTAAGTAGTAGACCCATGCATTACAATCAATGAAGCATTGAATGCATGTCGATTTATATGAAAATATTAAGTAATTTATAGAAGTAAATAGTAATGAGGATTTGCAGGACACGCATCCACTGTTTCAAGCAATCATGCATTTTTATTTAGAAAATTATGGAGATTTTCGAGCTGACCAGCCAACAGAAGTATATAACGAAATATATTGATAGGTTGTTAGACAAACTGGCACCCGTCTTGATTAAACTATATTTTAATTTGGTGAGGTCCGTTCGGAAATCTTACGAGCATGCTATAATGAGATAATAAAAAAAAATGTAAAGTTTTAAATATGTACTCAAGAAAAGATAGAATTAGGCAAGCTAGATTATTAAAGAAATTTATATAATAAATTAATAATTAAATTCATAGTTTTACAAATTAGATTTTTACAAGTTATATAGATAGTGAGCTATAGCATGATATTATTTAGAGTACTCTAGGGCTTGGGTACAGGTACCTGTTTTATAAGAAGTTTTCAGATTCAGTAGCAAATTGTTCATGATTTCAGAAGTAGCAGTTCTTTCCAGCATTTAGATTCATTGATTTTAACAACAGCAGCAGCTTTCTATTTGGTTGGACCGCAGGTCTTGGTTGATTTTGTGGAGAGCAATGGGAAGGTTCGGCATACGATAGACCATCTCCGGGAGGAGAATAGTCTGGGCGCTTTCTACTCGACCATACTGTGGTAGGTATATTAATTTATGACTTCTGGAGACTCTCAACTGATCAAGTGCACAGCTAAAGTTTAACTAAAAGTTCTGAGAAAATTCAAAATGTCCTCCTTTCTTTGATCTTATCTTTTATTTTTGTTCGATTTTATTTTTGGATCCACTCATTTGCCCTGAGGAGAATCAATACATTCTTGTACATTTAATTTATTATAGAAAGCTGCATTTCTATTGTTCAAGTTTATATTTTACATTTACATTTTGTAATTAAAGATTTTAGAGAATTTTTCTTTTTAATTAATCTATTATCTCTCACCGACCGTTACTTTTAAAATTTCAAAGACAAAAGAGAATATATAATTAATTTTACTTTTACTTAACTTACAATCAGATTTCTAAAATTATTATTAAATATGAAATTTAAACACAGCAATAAATAACGAACTTTATAATTTAAAATAAATTGTTAATATTATATATTTTATATAACTAAAGAGAAATATAAACTATATTATTTATCTTTATTTATTGCTTTAAATTTTGTTATTGAAACGTGTGTGTTTATGGTGAATTTTACATATATTGATACATTTTTAATATTGCTACACACACAATTCGATACCAAAAAAGTTTAAATTTGGGTAGGTTAGAGTGGTGAGTGAGAGATGATAGAAAAGGGTAAAACTTAAGATTCGAATGCGAATCTTACTGTTTCAATATCTCTCTTTGTAAATTAACTACTTATGAAGAAAAAAAATTTTTCAAATATAATTTCATAAGTTTACTCTATTTAAATATATATAGCAAGTTTAAAAAAACCTATTAATAAATTACACCTGGGTCTCATTTTACATGATAGATAGGTTCCTCAGAAAACACGCACAAACAAAATCACACAAAAATAGACGTAACTTACCTTGAAAAAGGGGGGATACAGACTGATTCTTCAAAGATCGCGTAAAAGCAAAGCACCAACGTAAAATTACTTTAATAAAATATGACATAAAAAATTTCAAATTTGAAAAAAATTCATACAAGACAAACTTTTTTTAACTATAATATTTAATTTTATTCAAAACAATATATTTTTATGCATAATTTACGGTAATTTACATTTTTTTATACACGTTTTAATTATTATCGCTATTTGCCGTTAAACAGGTTCATTTGCAAACTGGCAAAAAAATCACAAGAGGAAATACAACTAGCGCCAATATCACTCTCATGTTGTGTTAATGGTTTTCTGGTTCTTTCAATTTTTCCTTTCAAACATATTCTCAGACTTAAACTTCATTTAAATTAAGCATTAAAGATAAATTAAATATAAGTTTCTCCATTCACATCCATGTAACAAAACAGCTATTTTAGCACATGATAAAAATCTAATTTAGCTTTTAATTTAAATGCAAAACATTTATTTTCCTTTTTTTATAAGAATTTTTTCATAAATATTCTTTTTCTATTTGTCAACTTAAATTTCCTTGAAAAATTTGATTTATTATAACAAGAAAGTTATTAAAAATAAATATTTGTTCACTCTGAGTATATTACTTATGTAAAATTAGAAGTTCTTACATAACATGAAGTCTCCCCCTCTTCTGTTGTTAATTTTTTTTGGCATTTGGTGCACATTGTCCCAACACTTAAATAACTTATTGTTTTCCATAAAATCATTGTAGTTTTAAATTAAGCTTCAAGTAAAATCTTGTGATAAGGAATTATTGGTTTTCTATTCTATCATTATTTTAAAATAATTATTAAATTATACTTTTAAACTTTTTTAAGAGAAAATAATAATAAATTTACGACTGTTACAATTAGAGAGAAAAAAAATATTAATTATAAATTTCACAATCACTTTATTAACACTTCACTATACTGTACTGCATTTTACTGTGTAGACTTGATTGAACGTCTCCTTTTATACTGATCTAATTAATGATTTTATTGGTTAATTTTATTTTTGAAACACTTGTTAATTTACATAAACTAAATTAATTTCATCTTTAAAATTAAGCCTTAAAACCAAGAGTCATTATTTTTAAAATATTATTCCAAATTATTCAATACTTTAAATATTAAACACTTTTATTAAAATATTAAATATGTTAACACAATTTAAATATTTTAATGACTCTAAAATTGCTAATTTTCAAAGCAAAGTATTGTAATTTTAACTTTTACTTTTAAAACATCTTTACTTCTAATTTTGCAACTTTTATAATGTATCTAATTTTATTAACAAGACTAGAAATCAAGGTTTCTTTTCCTTATACATGCAAGCTCACAGACATTACACAATCACCTTTAAGACATGTGACACTTTTAGAATATTTTAGACTAATATTAAATTATTTATCTTCTGAATATTATTTTAAACAAAATGATAATTTTAAACACATTATATAAAATATTTATTAATATAATGAAACTATTATATTATTATAGTATCTTTTGAATATAATAAATAAAAATTAATCTTATCTTTTAATTAAACAACATATTAGGTACTTATTACTTAGCCGGGCTTGGCTGCTTGATGGCATTATTGCCAGGCAAAAACAATACAATGCAACGTTACTGGGCTGCGATTTTTAACAACTTTTGTTTTCTTTTTTAATAAAATACAGCGAGTTTTTTTTTCCTATACGACGTTTTTATTTTTCGCTATACGGCGAGTTGTTTTTTTTTTGACTTTATTTGTATGATATTCACACACACACCCTCTCAATTAAAATAAGATCAAAAGTTTTGACTTTTTCAACTTTCCCTTACTTTTTTTTTTTTGTTTTTAAAAAAAATATGGCAACTTTTTTGGGGGGCTTTATTTGTATACTGCTGATATAGTACAACTTTTAGTTTTAAAACCGATTTTTATTACCTTTTTTAAAAACTAAAAACAAACTAAAAATACATATTTTTGTCTCTAAATTTTGTCTCAGTGAAGACAAAGTATTTACATTTAATTTATTTTAAAACCATTTTAAGATACCTAAACATCTTTACAAGCTTTTATTTACTAAGTTTAAACTCATACTACCTATAAAATCACAATTATATAGTAGAAAATAACATAAATTAATTTTTTTTTAAAAAAATAACTATATTTCAAATCCTACTTAAACTATCTGCACCAAGTATAAGGGCTCAATATATATTTTCTTAGAAAGTTGATTCATTCTCTTTACATATCCAAACCAATGAAAATATGTCTGCTTTATAATAAGTATAAGGGCTCAATATATATTTTCTTAGAAAGTTAATATTCATTCTTTTTACATATCCAAAACAATGAAAGTATGTCTGCTTTATAATATTATATCCATAAACTGAAGAATATATAGTTTAAGTCTTAAGATTTTATCATATTTTCAGAATTTTGTGAAGTATCTTTACATAAAATTTTTCTAATGCTTTTGTATTTTATCTATAATAAATTCTATCTCACCATTCGTCAAACTTAGTAGAATAACACTCCTATAACAACTTATTTACTTTGAAATAATTATATTACTTTGATAAAATAATTTATTAAAAGCAGCAGCAGCAGCATATTGAAGTCTGGTTTAGCTCAACAGTCAAATCTTTTTTTTTTTTATCTAAAAAGCAACAAGATATTTAAGTTTTTCCACTTTACACTAGATTTATCTAAGTTTAAACTATATTCAGTTAAGTTAAAAACTGTTAAAACATGATATAGAAACCAAGTAGGATTCACATTTTTAAGGAATAAATTTTTTTCTAATCAATAATGCTAAAGTTAAAGGAGATATTTTTGTAGGCATTATTGTCAAAGAACATACAGGTGTTATTGATATCATTGAAAGAATTAAAGGACTGAAGTGGTGTTGAGCTGGACATATTTCTAGAAGAGTTGATGAAATCTTAACCTGGGTTCCAAAATATTATGAATAGACCTAGAAGAGATCATATTTAAGGTGGATGGATGAAATAAGTAAGTGCTGGGATGATGCAGGAGAAGATAAGCTAAAGATTGGAGAAGATGAATTGAACTTGGAGAGACCATCCTGCAGTGGATTGATAATTGTTGAAAAGAATTATGATGATGATATCAGAAAATGGTTAATAGATCAAGCATTTGAAAAAAGTTGAGAAAAGTTTAAAAAGTTGCTTGTGAGGATTTCAAAATATCTGCATAAATTATCTGGGAATCACAAGATAGACAACTATTCTAAAATAATCAGTGTCTTTCTTGAGGCTTATCAAGCAATAAGATGTGTATCATTAAAGATTTATTTTTTTGCATTCTCACTTGAAAACGTGTTTTTGGTAAACCTGGGTGTGTTGAATGATGAACATGGTAATGTATCAGGACATTTTTAATGTGGAAAAGTATTAACAAGATTATTAGAATCTCAGTATGTTCGCTAACTATTGATGAATTCTTTAAAAGGAACATTCCTGAAAAAAAATGCAAAGAAAGTTAATTTTTATACTATAGGTTAATTTTTTTGATTAAATTTTATTAAATATATCATTGTGTTGTTTTAGAAAATTATATTGCAGCCCTTCAAAAGTTTATCTTATCGAGAATTGTGCAAAAATTGCTATAGACAATAAATAGTTTCACTATTTTGATATAAAAGAAATTCCCCTTTCCCTAGTATAATCAATAAATACAGAATTTTAGCATCATTTGATGTCCATTGGTTAGATGCTGCTTAAATTTAAACTAAATGATACCATTATGCTAATTTACATGGCACAAGTTTACAAGTGATATTTTTTTAAAAAATAAAAGTTACTAATTGTTTTATATTATTTGGTTATATAATTACCCCATTCATATTTTCTCTTAAGTAATTGTTTTTTTATTTTTGTTTGTTTGTTTTTTTTTATAGAGAATCCATTTTACAGAAAGAAGTTAATGATTTTCGAACTACTACAAAATTAGAAAAAGAACGGTAAAATTGCATGCATGTTTGTGCTTAAGTATATATATATTACATTCAATTTTATTTATATATATTATAGCAGTGTAGAGAATGTTTACTGTTCTCGACTTGCAATAATTTTTATTTTATGAGTACCATGAAAATCATAATGATCTCCACTGATGTTACCATACGGTACTCACTTCACCCTTCTGTTACACTAGCCCAGATTTTCAAACTTACTTGACCTACCATCCTAAGAAAAATTACTCAATGCATCTCTTCCTCCTTCGAAATCTTCCTTAAAGTGAATAAGCAAAAAAATGCAATGACAATTTTGTTTTTTTACGTGATTTATATTTTTACCTATGTCCTATAATATAATAAAAAAATACGCAAATAAGACATCTTGAAGTTTGAAATTATAAAATTATTTTTTAATATCGGCCACTAATATTTGCATTACACAGAAAATTAAGATAATGAAAGATATTATTAAAATAAAATCATGAATAAGGTTAAAAATTATCCTAATGAAAAAGATGAATCTGGTGTCTGCTATCAATTTATTAATGTTTGGCTCTATTTTTTGCAGCATTTTTATTATGTTATTTACAATTTTTTTTTTTTTTTTGTTCGTTTGTTTGTTTTTTAGTTAATGGATTTGTGACCATATTCAATCCATGTTCCACTAAATATAATAGAGAGAATGCAATTAAAAACTTTTGTACATATTTCATAATCTAGAATAAAATGTGTAGGTATCTGCTTTTACAGTCAGAACTGTTTGTAGCTATCTTTGATTTAAATTTCTCATTTGTCGTTACTTCTATTGTTTTTTTATATAATTTTGGAGGTTCATCTGTGTTTGCATTTGAAAGAGAATCCAAAACTCAATCACATATGTTCATTGTAAGAATATGTTAAAATTGTTGATTGAAGTCAAAATAGAGAATCTCCATAAATAAGTATACAATTCATTTTCATTATGTTTTCTACTGTTACCATATTTAGAAAGTGATTGAATTTCCTTCATGCTAAAATTTGTTTATTTACAAGTTTTGTCATAAACATGAAAATATCTTGTTTTAATTAAGTTTCTTATCATTTTAGAGTTGTAGATTTATTTCATTAAATTTATTAAATAAATCTAACTAATAAGCTATGTCATTTTTGAAATCACTTAATGTATCTTTATTTTTTAAGAACTCTGCAGTGAATCACAGATTTTATAAAATTGATCCAAATAGGCACTTTTTGATAGCCAACAGTAATCAATTCAATTCTTCATCATTTTCAATACAAAATTGTTTAAACAATCTGTCAAATTAATCATTTAATGAATTGTTTTTGATTTTGTTTATTGTTTTAATGATCTATGTAGGCATTCATTCAGACTTTTAGTAACTAAATGTTGATAAATGTGTCATTGTGTAGGAAATACAATCATGACCATTTTTTTTTTAAATTTGCAAAAAAATCCTTGTACCCTGTTGTCACTGGAACTAACAAGATATTGCTGCTCGGAGAATTTTTTTTTTTCAAATACGTTTTCATTTAAAAGTCATGAAATTTCAGTTATCCTATAATATCATTTTACAAAGTTTTAGCAAATAATAATTCTTCATATTTTTTATTTTATGAATTACAGAATTACATGTACACTTGTGTCTCTTTTTACACGGACTTATTTAACACGATTTTGAAGTTACGCGATTCGTGTTTCACGGGAAATCGAACTCCGATAATGCGCGATTACTTTAAATAATAAATTTTGCGCACTTACGTTATATTGAAAGTAATAGCGCATTATTGGAATTCGACTTTCAACTTAGTAATTTCAATATTTTCAGTGCTTTATAATAGTAAGATTTTATGCAATAATGAAATTAAAATCATGATTTCCACATTTTATGTATACACACATTAAATTTTACAAGATTATAATGTAAATTTGTTCAAACATTGTGCGTGTTAATTTGGCATTTTAAATCACATTCTGTTTTTGCCTTTTAAAAAAAGAACGTAATCAATTATTAATCAATTTAATTTTTAGTTGTTAGTTTCATAAACAATTAATAAAATCATTGTCTCAAAGATTAATTACTAATTATGTTGTTACCAGAAAACCATTGACACAACATGAGTGTGAAGTTGGCACTAGTTGTTTGCAAATGAACGTGTTTTTCGGCAAATAGCTATAATAATTAAAACGTGTATAAAAAAATGTAAATTACTGTACTGTAAATTATGCATAAAAATATATTATTTTGAATAAAATTAAATATTATAGTTAAAAAAAGTTTGTCTTGTATCAATTTTTTTCAAATTTGAAATTTTTTATTAGTCATATTTTATTTCCTTATTTTTTTTTTTGCGCGAATTTTAAAGTAATTTTACATTGGTGCTTTGCTTTTACGCGAATTTTGAAAAATCACAGACCGCATCCCCTCTTTTTCAATGTAAGTTACGTCTATTTTTGCACGATTTTGTTTGCGCGTGTTTTCTGAGGAACCTATCTAGCGCTTAAAACGAGACCCAGGTGTATACTAAAAATGTTTCATTTCCTGGTAAAATTGACTTGACAAACTGTATAAAGAACTAAGATGCTCTTAAGTCTTCCAAATCTTGAGCCATTTCATCAATTCTTTTTTGTACTGTATTATTGCTCAAAATTTTTTTAATTATATCAGATAATGGCTTGTGTGACTTATATTGCATATTATTTTACTTATAGTTCATAGGATTAATTCTTCATCAGTAATATATAGTTTTTCTGATTTAACAATCGCTAATGAAATATTAGAAGCATAAAACCATCATCTTATTTAGATGCTATTGGAAATATTTCTTTGTCTCAAAAATTTTTCTTTGTATGCTTAAAAATAAGATAAATTCTTATCTTTTTTATCAGCGTGAACTTTTGTCAAATGTTATTGTAATCTTAAAAGCTTTAGAACTTCATTTGGTAACATGTTTTGGCAAATCAGGCACATTGATAATGTATTATTTGTAGACATTTGAATAAAGTCATAGTTCAAAAATTCATTATTATATTGGTTTTAGTTTTCCTTAGATTTAGCCATGATATTATCTATAAAAAAAAGAAGTAAAATTTACATCTATTTATCATAATAGAAGTATATAATTATCAAGAGTTGTAACAATTTATTTAATTGAAGAAGCAATTTTTCTCGTTGAAATCAAATTTTTTTTCAACATAGCATCCATGATATCAATTATATAGTACAGTGATGGCTAACATATGGCATGTTCGAATATTTTACTGGCACACGAACTATTTACATATCATAATTTTCTATGCTTTAAATTATTTAATATTTTTTTTGTTTCTAAAATCTGTACTAATAAAATTTTACTATAAACTAAAGGTAAAATAATAAATATAACATTATATTAGAATTCAGTTTACAATTAAACTCTGATTAGAAGCAATAAATTACAAAATTTGAAAAAAAAAAAAAATGTATACATATTGTAACGGGAAATATATACGTGTTACATTTAAAGTTTAATACGTAGCTTTTTTGTAAATATCTAATACTGAATTAAAAGCATAAATGTTCAAAATGCACAAATAACGAATTATTAATTTATTAATATGTTTGATTTAAATATTAAAATAAGATAAGCTTTAAAAAAAAAATTAGAGAATCGAAGCAAAGATTCGAATCTTTAAATAAAATATAATAAAAACCTTTTGATTTAAAAAAAAAATAACAGAGTTTTTAATCTTAAAAATAAAAATTACAAACAGATCTTTAGGGCAAAATGACCATTGAAAAGATGATTAGGAAAGAAATAAGAGTCGAGAATAGAAACAAAAGACTTGCTTTTCCCGCCCATAGATATAGACACAGACCTCAGTGGAAAACCCAAAATCTACTTGGCGACAAACTCAATGAACCAATGAAATATAGATATGAAATATGTTTGATGGATCCGTGCATTCTAGAGGTAAGACGCCTTAGAACTATAAAAAGAAAAATCCAAAAGAACTAATTAATTGGAGAATTAGAAAATTAAAATTTTAAATTCAATTGTCTTTGCTGAAAGTAGAAAAATTTTAAAAAGCTATTGTCGCCGTCACTACGAATGTAATCAGCTTCATCGTGCTTCCTTCGGTTCGGCCGGCCGAAGGCAGCCTTCATCTTCACGAATTCCAGGATCGAACCACTGGAACTGTCTTCATAAAGCGTCGTAAGTCTTCATAAATCGTCATCGTCCGCAAGAAATGGCATTTGCGTAAATTAGATCTTTGTCGCGAGAGAACAAGCACGGACAAAGGAAGATACAAATTTATAAATGATAAAATGAAATATAAACTCTCTTAGGTTTAAAAGCTTCAAACTTTATTTATCTTTGAAATGAACTATAGACCTTCTCTCTTGAGCAAACCTGAACTTTATTTCTTATTTTTTTTTAAATCTTGCAATGTTAAAAAGTATAGCTAAAGTTTTAAACGTAATCTCTTAAAAAATGTAGTGTTTTTTTTTTTATTCATGCTTAATAAGATCTGTTTGTAATTGGGTAGGGGTTTGCGATTGCAAACTTAAATTTAAAGATGAAAACACTGATCGTTATTTGTGCATTATTGAATTTAAAAGAAAGGAAAAGTAGGTTAAATAGTATTTGTAGTAAAAATAAGTTAAATATAATGTGTTATCGTAAAATGATTTTAAAACCTTAAACTAAAGATTTTTTTTTAGAATTAAATTAATAAATTGATTTAAATGTAAGTTGAGTGTGGGTAGCCGTTTAGCCTCATTTGAATTAGGGGTTTTGACTTTGGACTATTTGTTTCGTAGTTGTGTCAATGCTGGTGGAGAGATATATGGACGTTTACATCAATGTAATGTGAAGTATGTTAGCACATAAGGGCAACGAGTCCAACTGAATGCATGACCCCAAAGAGGTAGTCATACCATTGCAATGGACGCAGACGTATTTCCTGTGCCATTGACCCATTCCAGCTCTATGGATCGGCACGATAAGCCGGCAAGATAGACCGCTCTCCCATCCATACGTGGACGAAGGTCATGTTTCTTCAAATAATATCACACTGTTCAGATGCACATTTCTGTCAGCGTGGTGCTAACATGTTCACATTGCATTGGTTGCGGATATATATCTGGAAGCGAGCATTGGCGTGGTTGCGGACCTTTAGCCTGGAGTCAAGTGCCTTGAAGATCTTTTAAAGGCGTCATCTAGGTGGTCTACCTGCGCTCGACATTCTAAGATTAAAAATTAGGGTTAAAAGTAAATAAAATAATGATAATGAAACAAAATAAAGCATAATTTTTTTTTTTATAGTAATTTTTTTTTTTTTAAGTTTGTGTGTTATTATATACGTAAATAAAGTTACTTTTTGTATTATTAGTACTGACAGTGATCTAGTGTTTGTTTTTATTATTCTTTATTAAAAGAAATATATTTAATAAATGTTTTAAACCTCTGCTACTCCATAAACTAGTTCCAAGGGCTGGCGGTCGTGATCTTAACAGCGCGTATCTGTCTACTTTATAAATTTTCTAGGTTCAAATGGCCTAGTGGCGCCTGTACGGCAGATACGGTAAGACTGTAAATTTCACTTCTTTGCAGACCCTTATAATATATAGGTGGGAAAGATATTTTAAGTCAAAGTGGTACGGTATACTGTAGTATCATATTCTATAAATCTGCCAAATGATTCCAATAAAACTAGAAAGTAAACTCAGTAAAATGTTTTGTAACTCTTTGAAGTAATTTTTTTCAAATGTAAAGTAAAAGTAATAAAATAGTTTTCTGTCGTAATCTTTTTTGATCTAAACGTATTGACACCATTCATTTTTTAACGTATCAAAATCATAAACAAAGGAATGAAATGCAATGCGTAATTAATGCCATCAAACGACTTTTTTTTTTTTTTGCTTGATGTTTTGCTGCAAAAGTGAAATAGGATAATATATTTTAATATATAATAAATTTTTGATTTACAAAATTATTAAAGCTCATTTAAATTTACTTTTAAATAAATTTGTTACCATTATATTAATATGACTATTGAAAATGAAAAACAAAAATTGTCAAGCAGTAGAGAATTTCAAAATTGGTGGACTGATGGGTATGGAATGATTAAACAAAAGCACCAAAGTATTATGTGTTTTATGTTCCGCAACAGTTATATTGAGAACATCATCGGTAAAATGGCATTACGAGACCAATCGTAAATCGCTCTGTGAAAAAATAAAGATGAACAAAATGATTATATTGCCCAAGCATTTAAAAATATAAATATTCAATCAACATCTATAATGAAATTTATTGAAAACCATTTAAATATAACTGCTGCTAGTTTTTTTTATTTCAAATGTAATTGCCAAACATGGGAAATCTTTTAATGATGGAAAATATATGAAATTTTTAAAAAGTTAGTGACTGCTATATTATCAATTTTCTCCTCTACATATGCATGTGAATCATTGTTTTCAGAAATGAATTTAATTAAAGACATTTCGAGAAATAGAATGACAGATGAAGCTAGTTCAGTATGTACATTATTAAAAGTGATAAAATATGAACCAGATATAAAACATTTGGCATCCAATGTACAACAGCAAAAATCTCATTAAATAATATTTATTTATGTCAATTTTATATGTTTATTTCCAAGATTTTGTTTTAATTACTATTAATTTTTTTACTATTACATTTTATTCAACTTGTGCTCTTCTAAATAACTATAGTTCACTTGTATTTAGCTTATTTAGAAAATTTGTTTAATTATTATTGTTATTATTATTATATAGTTTTATAAACTTTTAAAAACTGCAATAACTAAGTTGTTTATATTTTGATTATGCCTATGTGTTTGAAAAAGGTAATCTGAGACTTGGACACTTAAGTTAATAGAAGAGCATTACAGATACTTCAGACCACTCAAAAAAGTATGGAGAGATGCATGTTAGGAATATCAATAAGAGATCGAAAATGCAATGTATGGCTAAGAGAACAAACAGGTGTTATTGACAGTGTTGAAAGTGGAGTTGGGCTGGACATATTGCTAGAAGAGATGATAATAGATGGACAATTGATATCTCAAACTGGATTCCAAGAGATTGTAAAAGACCCTGAAAGAAACCACATGTGGGATGGATGGATGAAATAAGAAAGTGTGCAGGGATTATGTGGAGAAGATAGGCTAGAGATCGGAGAAGATGGATTGAACTTGGAGAGACCATTCTGCAGTGGATTGATAATTCTTGTCAATGATGATGATGATATTTTGATTAAATAACTGTATGGCACATCAATAATTCAATAAATATTTTTTGGAAATTTTTGGCACGCGCATATAAATAGGTTCGCCACTACTGATATAGTAGATTTTGCATAATACAACAATGGACATACTAAATTAATTAACTGGGTTTTACTCTTTGCACAGCATTTAATATGTGTATTTAATATTAAATTATCAAATATCAGTATGTAATTAAAAACAATATTTTTAATTTAATTTGTTTTTATTTAAATAATATTTTTTTAATTAAGTCAGTCAAATCTTATTTATTAATTAATGCAGCTTATTTGATAGATATAAGTAAATGATAATGGTTGACATTTTTTATGAGTTTATTTTCCTGATTTCATTAATATTGTAATAAATTATGCATATATTGATTTTATATTTCAAATAGCATTGTTTAACAGAAATCTATTAGGATTTTATTGTTAGTAAGCACTAAAAAATGCAGAAACATGCAGTATGTGTGTAAAAACAAAAAAAGATTAAAAATACTAATCATGTAAAGTACTGTTTTATAGAAATATCTGTAATACAATTTATATGTGATCTGTAAATAATCCATAAAGGTCAATGTTATTAAATATGTATTAAAAATTTTAATTACTTATTGCATTTGCAAAGTTCAGAAACAGTCTTCGATTTCATAAACAAGCTCACCCATATTCATATACTATATGAATAATTATATAGTAGTAACTGCAGCTATAACAAAAAGATACGAAGTGGACATTGGGAATTATTCTGCTCAGTTCTTTTAAAGACGAATTAAATGATTTTCTTTCAATTAATAGTAAACTTCTTTTTGCAGTCAAATTTTAAATTAACAAAAGATATATTTGGCTGACATTGTTTTGTTTTGTTTTTGTTTTGTTTTTTTAAAAAAAATCCATATGCAGACCTTTATATTGATAATTTTTTTTTTTTTTTAATTTAAGAGGTTAGAAACCCTGAGTCATAAGCTAAAGAGAAATGAGTATAATATATTGCATAAACTTGACATCATATCTACATAATATAATAATGGCACATATTATAGCTAGCAGGTTCAATTTATTGGCTTTTTATCTTTTAAATTTGAAATCAAGAAATACTATGGTCTTTTTTTTAAAAAATTGCCTGATAATTTTTAACTGAAATATTACATTAGTTTTTTTGAAAGCAGAATGAATGAATGTATGTGTGTGAATAAATTTAAAAAATATATATATATTTATAATCATGATGGTCAAAAGTACATTATGGCTCTTATCTGCCAATGAAGCTGAGGGTGCTAAAAATCCCCTGATTGCAAACCCAGGCTCTTACTTTCAAGTCAAGGAAGATTGCATAAATTGGGAGAAGAATTATCTAGTATTAAATGGGACATTGATAAATTTTGTCAATTTAGAAGAAAAGATGAAGAGAATTAATTTAAAAGGGGTCATGTATTTTACTACAATGGCCGCAAATATTGGAAGTGGAATGGGTTTTATTGCAAATAAAAAGTGGAAGAACAACATTGTGGAGATTGAGAAGATCAGCTATTCAAGATAACAAATACAATTTCATTGTGATGAAAATGTATAAAATGCTTTTGATCCGATCAAATGGGAAACTTTAAAGCTAGAATGGGCAAATGGCTGAAAATGAAAGTGCTGTGGGTAAATTTGATTATAATGATAGAAATCAGAGAGGGTATTTACTTTGTGGAATTTACAGAAAAAGTAAAAATTTATATTATGAATTTTCTGAGAAAAGTTTTAAAGGAAAATAGACATGGAAGCGTTCAAATGAAAATGCAGCAGGATTGAATTATATTTTGACTAATAGAAAATAGGCATTTCAAAATTTGTAATATTTTTAATAAATTCAACACAGAAACTGATCATTGCTAGTGAAATATAAGGTGCCTGTTAATGCAAAACTATGGAGATGTTGGTTATATTAAATTATTAGCGTTGAGATGTCTATTATAAAAGAGAATAGAGATTAGGTCTAATGTCTGTTAAGAAAAAGTTCAGAATAAATCATATTAAATTTTATATCAATAATCTTTAATATCTTTAAAAGTAACTGGCTATCTATTAGCCAAAAAGAAAAATACTTATATGCAGAAACAAAAATCAGTAAATTTTTTTATCTTGATTAAAAACTTATTGTGCTTAAAAATTGTTAATTTTTAACCATGTTTATAAATATACTGAAGTCACTGATTATATATATGTGTGGAACATCTGGACCAACTGGTTCAATGCAAAAATATATATTTGAGATCATTTATTATTTTCACATGTATGTAGTCATGGATATCAGTTATATAAGATGAAGTGGATAACTGAAGGGAGCTTGAAAGTCTTGTGTTCAAATCCCATATAATTAAATCTAAAGTTCAATATATACATTGTACTTGTATTCAAATATTACAGATTCAGCCTGAATTATGCCCATTTCTCTTCTGTGTATTTAAATGGGCATATTAAGGTCTTGCATATAAAGTCAACATGGGTATGGCAATAGTGGCATCAACAAGGGCTTTGAGCTTTGCATCATCAGATTTTCAATAATATGGATGGCTGAAGAGTCGGAGAATGGAGAAGATTGAAGCCTGTCCATTAAAGTTCGAAGATTTGCTATTTTAGTTGAGCACTGATTATATATGTGTTTGGAAGATGATGATCTGGACCAAGTGATGAGTGCTGGTTCAGCACGAAATACGTATATTGCAGATCATTTATTTTTTTTACATGTATTTTGATCATAAGTACCAGTTATTTAAAATAGAGTAGATAACTGAAGCGAGCTTGAAAGTCCATGTTCAAATCCCTTATAATTAAATATTCATGTGTTAAAATTTGTAGTTACATTCTTTTATAATTTAAATAAGAGATAAAATTTTAAGAAAGGAAATAATTCAAAATTAATATTATAAGAAAATTGCTTTTAAATGATTTATCTATTAAATATTTTGATTTGAACAAAATTCTCAGAATCTTATTTGCATATTTTAAAACTAAAATAAAAATTGCAAGTAATTAAATCTTAAAAAAATTATAGATATTAAGTCCTGCATAGTTTAGTGCAATAGGAGAGTGTCAGACTCTGGAATGTTTGGTCTTTGGATCGATTCCATTTCTGATTTTTCCACCACTCATATTTTTTATGAACTCTGGAGTAATAAAGGCATTCAATTATAGATATTTTGATTTATAACAAAGAATTGCAACATTGTTAAAACAACTACAAAGAGAAAAAATTGTATTTGATTTTTATTCAGGTGGTTTTTTTATTATTATTATTATTATTGTCGTCGTCGTCAAAATTGGTGATCAAGATTGTGTTTCTAATTATAGACCGATTTCTGTTCTGCATACCATTGCATGAATTTTTGAGAGATGTATTTATAATAAAATTATTTCAGATGTGGGTAAGATAATTTCTTCTCAAGATGGTTTTAGTCCTAATAGATCAATTGATAGTAATCTACTGACAATTTATGATCATATAGCTCATGCTATTGAAGATCGTCAAAGATTAGATGTTATTTATTTTGATTTGTCAAAAGCCTTTGATAAAGTTGATCACAGTGTCTTACTTCATAAATTACATAAAATAGGTTTCTCTAATAAACTTGTATATTGGTTTCAATCATTTCTGTGTAGTCGTACAGCATATATTAAATTCAATAATAAAGTTTCATTTAATTTTGAATGCAATTTAGGTGTTCCGCAGGGTAGTATTTTAGCACCCATGCTGTTTAATGTTTACATTAATGATCTTAAGGATTGCTTGAGATATTTTCTGTTAAGCTATGCTGATGACTGTAAGATTTTTAGAAGAATTATATCAGTGAACGATTGTGTTCTCCTTCAGAAGGATATTGATAACTTTAGTGCTTGGTGTGAGTCAAGTAATATGACAGTTAATTTTGATAAATGTTCCTTTATTTTTTTTTCCAAAAAATCTGAAGTTTTACACTTTTGTTATTATATCAATTCTCATAAAATTATTTCAGTTAAATGCCAAAAGGATCTTGGAATTATGTTTTCTTGTAATGGATCTTTTATTCCTCATCTTGAAATGATTGTTGGTAAGGCTTTTAAGATTATGGGCCATTCTTAGACATGGTTATCAGTTCATTAATGATACTAAACAGAAATTGTTTTTTTTGTTGGTTCTTCCTATTATTGAATATGGTTCAATAATTTGGAACCCTAGTTCTTTTCAAGGATGTAACTTGTTGCAGTCTATTTCAAAGAAGTTTTTCAAATATGTTTCTTGGGAGGGTAAAATGATTAATCTTTCATCTTGACGAAAGTATAGGGATTTGAAATATTTTTATAAAATTGTTAATAAACAGGTCATTTTATCAGATATAGTTTCAACTATCTCAATTAGGTCTTTGAGTTATGATACTAGGTCTACTTGTGTATATCGGATTCAAACATATCGTTCTAATATTCTTAAATTTTCTCCTTTATTTAGGTTACCCTCTTTATATAATCAAATTGGGAGTAACCTTAATCTCTGTGACATTGATTATAAGAAATTTTGTAATTTTGTTAAACTGAAATATTATGTTTGATTTTGTCTTTTAAATTTTACTTTATTATGTATACATTTATATTTTCATTTTATGTTATATGTTTTATTTTCACTTTTATTGTATGTGCAAACTGTAATTGGCTTTATGCTGTTGTTTAGCACTTAAATAAATGAATTGAATTATTATTATTATTATCATCATCATCATTATTATTATTTAAGGATGGATAACTGATTTTTTAATATAATCAGAAATTGAAAAATTAGATTGCTTTGTAGAAATTTTGAGAAATAAGTTTGGACTAGTTCATTCAAAGCCTAGAAATTATAGATGACTTAATTGCATTATTGATGTTCATTGTCAGATTGAAAATCAAAATTGGTAGTTGTTTTATAGACATCCATGCCGTGTGAGGGCATTGTTTTTTTTTTTAAATTGAATTCCTTGTTTTTTTATTTATTTTTTTTATTTACAAATAAATTAAACACTAATTTTATTTTATTTTTGTTGTAAACATTTATTTTTATTAACATCAACAAAATATAAAATAAAATCAACATTTTTTTTTTGGTGGGGGGGGTCTTTCTGTTTTTTAAATGTAAAACTTAGTAAGCTTATTACAGTTGTAACTTTGGTTTCCTAATATTGTTTAAAAAATAAATCCTAAAGTTAGTAAGCTTTTTTTTTGGTTTCTTTTTTGTAGGAGGGGGGGGGGTCCTTTTTTTTTTTTCCAATGTAAAACTTAGTACGCTTATTATGGTTGTATTTTTGTTTTCCTATTTATGTTTAAAAAATAAATACTAAAGTTAGTAAGCTTTTTTTTTTTTAAATAACATAAACAAATTTAAAATTATTAAGATTTTTTTTTTTTGGTTTCACTTTGTTTTTTTTTTTAAAACAACATCAAAAAAATTAAAACTTATCAGGTTTTTTGTTTGGTTCCGCTTGAAACTGTATTATTTAGCCATCATCCCATTTCACCTACTATGTCCCATCGTAGTTAGTATCTTTTATAACAGTTCGAACCCTCACAGTCCACATATATAATCAGAATAATTTATTTTGATATGTAATAGCGTATATTTACGTGTATGTGCGGATATGTGTGCACATTTAATATATATTAATGTCTGTATGCTTGTAATGTATATGCAGTTATTAATTTAAAATTAATAAAATGATCTAATTAAATGACATTGTGTGAACATTATTACATGTGTGTAACCACTTACATATATATGTGAGACAAGCCGTAATGCAATACATTTAAAGAAGCATTATAACTCTTTAAATTAATAATATAAATTTGAAATATTCTCAGTTAAAAATTCTTTATTTAAATGCATTGGTATATAAATTTTAATTCCTGGGATAGTCTCACACGTATATATAATAAAATGTTTACAAACTCTTTTAAAAAAAAGTTATCTGTTTTTATAAAAAAAAAAAGTTGTCAATTCTTGGGAAATCATCTGTAAGTAATCAACAACAACCGAAATCAACCTAGCCTTAGGATCTTATAGACATTGGCCCCTTTTATGTATTCTCTGTTTAGTATATTCATTGCAACCTTTGAACAATAATTAGAAAACAATAAATTTCTTAAGATAGCAATTAATGAAACTTGGAATTAAAATTTTAAATGTATTTTAATAATAAAAACTTGCCTATTTTTTAAATTCTAAAACTCTAAACGCTTGTTAAATAATAACTTATTCAGTAATTATTCTATTACTTGCTAATATTTGTTTTATATATATTTACTCTATAACCTACCTGTATGTGTCGTTCAATGCACTTATGTTTATTTAATCTATATTTAAGAATTAAAATATATTAAATTATAAACAAACGTGTTGCGTATCATTCGTAGTCCATTCCAAATCTTAGTTAAATTCTTTAATACTAGCGTTAATTATTAATGTAAGCATCAACAAATTTCACATTTATTACTGTTTATTTTTTTTTTTTTTGGTATAAATAAATTAAAAAAGAATAAGTCTATTCACAACTACAGTAATATATCAGACGTATAGCTTGAACAAAGTGGTTGTTAATTGCGAAAATCGAACATCTGGTTTTTCTGCGCCGCGTTCTTTGTCTTGTTGAGGTTATGAGAATACATTATTTGACGCATTACCTTCTTCAAAGTATTGTTCAGACATACCCTTTGACAAGGTTTTGCACCTTAAAACTTGACTACAGAAGTGTGAAACCCTCCGATAATTATTGCTTGATCAAATCATGTGATTTCAAAAAAAATCAACTTTATTTACAATTAACCATTTATACATAATTGTAGGACACACACCCTCACACGACACTAAAAAAGTGTGAAGTGTGCGAATTTGCCGAAATAATTTATTGCGATGCGACAACGCGGCCTGCAATGTGTAATACAACAGAACTGTTGTATACATTTAACACATGGCCGCAAAAATACGTTCAGCTGCATAAACAGCATTTTTATGAGTTTTAGCACATAAGTCGTACCATCACGTGGCGTCGATGTCTATAAAACAACTACCTCAAAATTTATCATATAGTACATTTTTACATAGAATTCATTTATTGACATATAATCAAATACAGAGAGAAATCACGATTAGTAAAAGGTAAAACAAGTTTTAAGTAATCCATTACAACACAAAAGTCTCCGATAGTCCCTCGTAGAGGAAGAGGCAAAGACAATTCTCACCAGGCTTGCCATTTGTTGAATAGTAAGGATTCAAGTATTTCTTCCTTGTTTTAGTCTCTTATTGAGAATAGCTTGATCTCTATTTAATAATTAATGTTGGATAGTTAATTGTATTGGCTGTAATCCAGCTACTTTGAAAAAATTTTTCAACTTTGTTTAACTTAGATTTAAACTCAGATTATCTGCATGGAAGGCAAATGGACTACCATTGAACCACAGTGAACAGTTTAAAAGTGTAAAAATGAATTTACATTGGGAAACTAGGAACTAATTTGCATTTATCAGTAAATGACACACTAATAATACAAACATATTAAGCAATTAAACACAATAAAATATATATGTAGATGAAAGTAATTACAAATGTTAGAAAAATCCTATTTACTTGTAATCTTAGGTAAATGGGTTAGCATAACTAGAACATTATATCAAGAAGACATTTAAAAAAAAAAACATAAAATATCAAGTTGCAATGAGTACATGCTAGCAAAACTAAGATATGTTACAATTAGCTGCTAATTTTAAAAATAGTATTTCAAATTTAGAATGTAAATACATAATAATTAAACAATTATTCACATCTAGATAGTTTTTTTTAAGTGTATTTTTTTGGTTAAAATAGAGCATTTTATGAAGTCTTTAATGTTTTTAAATTTTCTTATCGAAGATTTATATATAATTTTTTGTAGTTTAGTAAATTTATTTTAAAAAAAATAAAACATTTTATATCAGGGGTGGGCAAACTTTTTTCGCTGAGGGTCACATTGTCTTTCGTAACACTTCTAGTGGGCCATAAATAACATAAATAGAAATATTATTTGAAAACATAATTTTCATATAAACTTATTAAATATGTTTACATATATCACAAAAATATATAACAAAATATTTTTTTTATTAATGAGATTTATGTAATTGTCTACAATTCTGCTCTAAACTGTCATAATCCAGAATGAGACTGCTAGTACCTATTCGTAAAATTGCATTTAAATTTGAATCTGACAAAACAGACCTATTTGATTTGTTTATATTCATACAGAAGAATGTCTGTTCACAAATATATGTTTAAGCAAACAGTACAAAAATTTTTGGGGCAAAGGTTTTCAAATTATAAAATTTTTGTGAATTGAGAGATGCATAAAAATCTGTGTCTTATTCATAAAAATTTCCCTCAGTGCATTATCTGATTGGAGATCTATCAATTCAAATTGCAAATCATCCAATACTATTTCTATATTGCTGGTCAATGGATAACATAACAAATTAAATTCATTTTCCAGTGATTTACAATTTGCAAAATACTTTGAAAACTCTTCTCTTAAAACAGACAACTGCTTACCGTATTTCTTTGAACAAACTGGATTGATAGTCTGCGTCTGCAATATTGGAAAATGCACAAAATTTTGTTTATGGAGGTGTTTGGCCAAAAGTTGTAATTTCACTTGGAAAGATTTAATTTCCACAAATAATTCATGTGCAAAAATATTTTTGCCTTGTAATTTAATGTTCAGTTCATTTAATTTATTGAAAGTGTCAACTGTAAATGTGAAATCACATACCCATTCATTGTTTTTTATGTTAGTGACAAATTCACAATTAATGTCTTTCATTTGAAAGAAAAGCAAAATTTCTTGTCTCAGATTCCTTATCCTTTTCAGAACATTGCTAAGGCTTAACCAACGTACATTATTATGATACAATACATCTAAATAATCACAATCCATTTCATCCAAGAAATTCCTGAACTGTCTGTGATTTAGTCGTCTTGCTCTGATGATATTTGTAGTGTGCACTACTGGATCAATCACGTTTAAAGTCCAATGAAGATTTGCATAAGCTTTTTTGATGAATTATACAATGCAATGACATTAAAAAATGATGTGGATGCTCTTCTTTGACTTTTTCACCAAGAAACTTCACGAGTCCTACTATTTTTCCTGTTAATGAAGGTGCACCATTAGTTGTTATGCTTATCAATTTATTCAATGGTAATCTAGATTTATTCACACAATTTTCAAGGCATTCATACAAATCTTTACTAGTTGTTGTATCCATCAATTTTTTAATTGAGAACAATTCTTCAGCAATTGCAAAATTATGATCAATTCCTCTGATGAATACAAGCAGATATGCAGTATCTTTAATATCATTGCTCTCATTCAATGCCAAAGAGTACCAATCAAATGATTTGCTAACCTTAACAAATTCTCTGAAATTGCATCTATACAACATACTATAGTTCTTGACAAAGATATTGCTTCAATTTTTGTTTTAACTTCTGGGCAGATAATGTCAACAGTGGCAAGCATGCATTTCTTTAAAAATTCACCTTGAGAAAATGATTTGTTACATTTGGCAATATTATATGCAAGTACAAAATTAGCTTTCGTTGCACTAACTTATGTGTCACTTTGTTTGACAAAAACATTTTGTTGCCAGTTTAAACTTTTTAATAAATCATTTGCCTTTTGCTGTTTTTCATTTTTTAATAAAATACTTGCAAATGTATTGTGTTTACTTTGCAAATGCCTCTTCAAATTGTACTCCTTGAAAACGGCAATGCTCTCACAGCATATTAAGCACACTGCTTTGTTTTCAACATGTTTATTCATTGTTAAAAACAAGACATCGTCAATTTTACGTTTTTTAACTGTAGTCATTTTTAAGAACAGATTTCTAAATTTGGAAATTAACAGCCATGTCTGAACACTAGTGAAACAAACAGTATACTGCCAAGTGCAATGATTTTAAGAAGACCGAGATTTAGAGAAAAACAGCTGATCTAGCGAAGAGTTCCAGGATCTTAATTTGAACAATTATTTGGTTTATACATATAATGAAAACAAGTTCAGTTGATAGCTTCACTCAATGAATTACATCTTTTATTATTACAGCATTTATGAAGCTAGTGTAAAGAACAAAGAAAATAATTGAGAATAAAAAAATAATTGACGTTCATATATATTTCATCACCTTTAAAGATGAAAATAATTTTTTAATCTTAGCATTAGTAGTTTTTTAAATCAACTAAAATTATTACTCATTTAATTATTTTGAAGTTGTTTACAAGAACATCTGAGTTTAGTAATTATAAAATAAATTTAAAAAAAAAGTTTCAACTGGTGATGCATGATTAATTTATGTTTAAACAGAAAAGGAAAATCTTTTAGAAACAGATGAGAGAAGTTAGATAAAAAAAAAATAATTTAGCTGTTTAGCATTCTATTTAAGTATTTTTTTTAAAAGGGGATAAATTTTTAAAAAATAAAAGTTACAAATAATTATTAACCTGTGTTGTCTATTTGTATGTTATTACTAACAAGTTGTTCAATTTTTAAATGTTAAAATCTAGTATACCTATACATTTTAAATAGGTTTGCTATTCATATTTGATGACCTCAATGTACTGGATTGAATGAAAATAGCAAAAGAAGAACAAAAATAAAGACTATATTTTCCCCAAGGGTTTATACATTTTTATTTCAAAAGGCATTTGGGAAATGTTAATTGAGATTTTTATAGATCGTAAGTAAGATCTTTTTTTAATTGAAGTTAAAAATCTTCCATTTGTTATAAATTGATAAAATTTTTAGCAAAAGTGGTTTTGAGTACAAATTTTCCCTTTGGTAAATTAGATACGTATTAACAACCTTTACAGCCCTGAATGGTCATTTTGAATTTTAAAAAAAATTACAGGACATATAATTTTAAGTGAAATTTCTAATTTATTACAATAAATATAAATATATATACATTTTTAGAAAGTGCAAATATGAAAGAATGTAATAAAGCTGATAAAATAGTCATTACCAAAAAAAAATAATTTAAAAAAGATTTTTTATATTTTTAAACATATTTATTTTTACATTGGTTCACAAATTCTCAATTTTGAAAGGTATAACTTAAAATTAGAATTTCATAGACAGCTTCATCACATGCGTCTCAAAATGCTGAAAAAAATGATATATAATGTCTTACCTGAGGTAATTTTTCTATGCAAAAATTACAAAAACAGTGCGATTGGTAACTTTGATTTTTACTAGCTGCCCCACATGTTTCTACTTTTGCAACAGAGTATATGCTAGAAATGTTTGGTTGTCCTTGCATGCAGGTGTCTGTTAGAAATATGTTTGGTTTTTAGTGGGGAAAAAAAATAATGAATAATTTACAAGATATTGAGGACTTTAGTAAATTATAATGCAATCTATAATATAGTATAATATTATTATATATTACTTGTATTATATTATATTAGTAATACATTAAAGATCAGTCTTTCAAGCTATTGTGCATACGCTTTTTACAATTGTTAATAATAAATGAATACTCCCAACACAAGATATAGTATTTACATATGTTTAAGTTTCATTTGAGAATGATGTTTAGTAAATTCTAGATAATTTTGTCGACGTCATTCATTCAGACATCGTAAACAGTAATTTAAAATGAGTGGTCTATCCTCACGCTTTCACTTCCAGTACTTAAGACTTGCCCATATATAAGCATTTGGGTTAGAAAGAATAGGTGGATTCATTTTATTCTTTCTTAAATACTATATCTTGTGTTGGGAGTTAAAGTATTCATTTCCTATTAACACTCGTAAAAAGCGTATGCATAATAGCTTGAAAGGCTGATCTTTAATGTATTACAATTTATAAGCATGCACTATATAAAATAAATGCTTATTTAGATATGTTTAAGTTTCATTTGAGAATGATGTTTAATAAATTCTAGATAATTTCGTCGACATCATTCATTCAGACATCGTAAACAGTAATTTAAAGTGAGTGGTCTATGCTCACGCTTTCACTTCCAGTACTTAAGACTTGCCCATATATTAGCATTTGGGTCGGAAAGAATAGGTGGATTCATTTTATTCTTTCTTAAATACTATTATCTTGTGTTGGGAGTTAAAGTATTCATTTATTACTAACACTCGTAAAAAGCGTATGCACAATAGCTTGAAAGACTGATCTTTAATGTTTTTCTGAATTATGCACAATAGCTTGAAAGACTGATCTTTAATGTATTACAATTATAAACATGCGCTATATAAAATAAATGCTCATTTACATATATTATATTAGTGAAAAATGGTGAGTGATCTAAAATGTGTATTCTTTTCGAGTAAATAAAATGTACTCAAAAAATAAATATCAAAACAAACAAATTCATTATGAGCACTGATTATATATGTGTGTAGGAGATGAAATATGAGAGTGGATGCTGATATTCTCTAAAATTCTATCGTATATATATATTGTTTTCTATATGTATATATCAAATTCTATCGTATATATATTCTTTTCTGCATATATATGTATAATTCTATCGTATATATATTGTTTTGTATGTGTGTATATATAATAAAGAGTTATAAACTAGATGAGAAAAATAATTAAAATAAACGTTTTTATATTATTTCACCTATATTCTATCATATATATATTATATCTATATTTATATATAAAAAAAAGTAATAAAAATTAGGTCACAAAACTAATTGAAGTAAAAGTTTTTACATTTCAAATGTGCTTTTATCTAAAATTTTATCGTTTTTATAAAAAAAAGAATTCTAAAACTATGTCAGAAAAATTATTAAAATAAACGTTTTTTATATTATTCACCTGTATTCTATCATATATATATATATTATTTCTAATTATATTTAATTATAGAAAACAATAATAATAATAAAATAAATAAATAATAAAACTATTTCAAATACTCACAGAATCCTGGCTAAATGTTAGCACCAGTTTCAAATTTGAATCCAGTTATGAAGGCATCAAACGTGATTATTATAGCAAATAAAACTAACAGTAATCCTTTTGTATTTTTGATATAATCCATTTTTTTTATTTTCCTTCTGACTTTTTTTTTTTTTGAAAAAATAAGTTTCTAGAAAGAGGACTTATAAAAGCCCCTCCATAGGTAAACGTAATTTTGAAGCTGTAAAACTAAAGCAATCGACTGTGAAACATGATTTACGGTCATTAAATCTAAAAAACAAAAGAAAAAGAAAAAAATTAAAAATTGTATTTTACTAAAACTTTCATAAAAAATCCAAATTTTATTGTAAAAATAAAAGTAATACACCTGGGTCTCTTTTTACGCGGACTTATTTAACACGATTTTGAAGTTACGCGATTCGTGTTTGTCCGGAAGTCAAACTCCGAAATGCACTATTACTTTAAATAATAAATTTCGCGCACTTACGTTATATTGAAAGTAATAGCACATTATTGGAATTCAACTTTCATCTTAGTAATTTCAATATTTTCTGTGCTTTATAATAGTAAGATTTTATGCAATAATGAAATTAAAATCATGATTTCCACATTTTATGTATACACACATTAAATTTTACAAGATTATAATGTAAATTTGTTCAAACATTGTGCGTGTTAATTTTGCATTTTAAATCACATTCTGTTTTTGCTTAATCATTTATTAATCATTTAGTGTCCACAAGTTTATTTTTAAAAGGTCAGTAATAGCAGTGGACACAATTAAATTTGACGAGTGTGAAGTTGGCGCTAGTTGTTTGCAAACGAACGTGTCTTTCGGAAATAGCTATAATAATTAAAACGTATAAAAAATGTAAATTACTGTACTGTAAATTATGCATAAATATATATTATTTTGAATAAAATTAAATATTATAGTTAAAAAAAGTTTGTCTTGTATCAATTTTTTTCAAATTTGAAATTTTTTATTAGTCATATTTTATTTCCTTATTTTTTTTTTCCACGAATTTTAAAGTAATTTTACATTGGTGCTTTGCTTTTACGCGAATTTTGAAAAATCACAGACCGCATCCCCCCGTTTTCAATGTAAGTTAGTCTATTTTTGCTCGATTTCGTTTGCGCTTGTTTTCTGAGGAACCTATCTATCGCGTAAAACGAGACCCTACTTCATTTTAATTGTAACAAGATGGCGGATCAAATGGTTTGAGAACCGTAAGTGTATTGTTTACGGATTCTGCGCAAACTCAGTTGAAAATCTAAATTTTTGTTCAGGGGCTCAAGGGGTAAACGGAAGAAAAAATACAACATTTTTTACAAATATCCCAAAAGTATTTATTTATTTGTTTTATTTTATCTTATTTTAAATCTCTATGTCATGTATGCATTATGAATTAAGTTGTATTTAAATAAGTCTTAAAATTTTCTTTCTTCCAATTTTAAATGAAAGAAAGCCAAACGTTAATGACATTTTTTTTGTTGTTGTTACCAGACTAATCTGTCAGTAAAGATTTTGTTTTTATTAAAGATGATTGATCATGCATTTCAGTTCAAAGTTTACATTTGCAATTATAAAAAATAGGTTTTTATAAACAATTTAAAAAAAATTAGTTTCATTGATTTGAAAATATTTACACATTTACAAATCAAATTTTATTTTATTCTTAAAATATATATATGCATCAAATGCAATATTATTTTATTTTTAAGAAACAAATATATATATATATATTGAAGCAGTCGGATCTAAGTTCGATCCTAGCTTCGTGACATCTCGCCAGAAGCCCACTTCAAACCCTAGTACTAACCTTGAATTTTCAAAGCAATGGGGCTTTATACGTTCAATCCACGCTAGTTTCCTTAAAGAAAAACTATTACATAAATGTGTGTTAAAATTAACTCGTTTGAGGTTTAAATTAATCAATTCTATTAATAAATTTATGATAGAATTATTCATGAATTTATATATATTATAACTGTGGATTGTGCGTATATATTTATAAATATTTAAATATATATTTTACCGGACAGACCAATTCACTTGGGTATATAGATCAGATTCAACAATCAGCTGGTTCGGTCACAATGTATGACCAACTTACACAAAGTATTTATGGGATGATACACCTATCTATTGAGCCCCACACGTTGCTGGTGCCAGATATAACGGACAGAACGATGACCACTAGCCCCAAAAGTTGATGCCAGATATAATGGACGGAATGATTACAACTAATCCCAAACATTGCTAACACCAGTACAATGGGCAGTACTTTTCATCAACAGTCATAAACTAACCAAGCCCAATGATGGTGCACCAGATGTAATGGATGGTCAACTAACTTGCAGACTGTACTACTATGCAGATGTAGCAATATGGTGTGGGGATAAGTTTTAATATGCTCTAATTTATTACCTCTAATGAAACAATCTGCAGAGACCTACCAGGCTTAGAAGGGAAAAAAGTTGCATCAAACTATGTTCAGACTGTGGGTCATCTGATAGAATGCTAATGAGAACCTGATGAAAGGCCTAACCAATGATTGCATACTCTTTAATTGACTAACTCTAATCCTATTTAATAATATTAAATGCAATTTAGGTTAGTTCATCCACTTTCCCCCTTTTAAATTTCGTTATGCCCTAATATTCAAGCCCAGAGAGAATATTGCTTTTGACTCCTTTAGCAGGTATGAACAGATACACACAGCAACACCTGCACCTACATATAGGTTACAACTAGCATTTATTATATGTTTTATTTTCAAGCTTTTATATGATAAGAAAAATAGATGTGGATGCAGGCCTAATTGTTTATAGACTGGAATGTCAGGACAATTCAATAATCCAGAGACCAGAATAAAACAAACTCTCAAACACTTATTAACAATAATAAATTTCAAGTATAACAACAATAGTAATGATAAAAAAAATATAAAAAAATAATAATCATATGTACATGTGTCACATGTGAACCTCTACCATTTTACTAATTAATGATTATTATAATCCAACGATGGTAGAAATCCACCCATGTCACTCATTCTCTTTAAATCATAATTATATAGAAAAATAAACTTTAGTTATTTAAGATAATTGAGATGCTGGCTAGCTAAATTATATATTTGCAGATGTTAACCTATTTAACAAGTTCCCCCAATTTATATATATATATGATAGAGATAAATACTATATATGATAGAGATAGATACTAGTTGATTAGTCAAACATACTGGAAAATATATGTACAAGGTTAATCACAAAATGAAACATATAATATGTATTCTGTATAAGTGTTGTAATTTAACCTATGAAAATAAATTTAGATAATCTTACCTCAATATTTATGTGGATAACCTGATGTGATGGTGGGTGAACCTAAATTTTATTTACAATGAAAATATAAAAATATCAAAATGAATAATTCCCCCTTCTTTGCTAATTCTGAAAAATGGGGCTTCAGCATCAGGGTGTGAAAATACAACAGATAACATGAATAAAAATAAATAAACAAAAATTTACAATATTGATTCTTTGATTAAAAATTGTAATTGGAACAAAGTTCATCAAAATCATCATAATAGAAGAAGTAGTAGTAGTTGATAGATAGGCAAGTTGTTCTTCAAAGCAGTTTCACTTAGTAAATCATTTTCCTTAGCAAGGATAGATAGGTACAATGGTGTTTCCTGTAGCTGTGTTTAATGGTAAACACCTTGATCCTCATTTGATTCACCATAAAGTATTCCAATCCTTGTTTACTTTGGACTGCTGGCATCTTCTTGTGTGTTTACAATAAAGTAGAAAAATATAGATATAGAGGTTTAATGCAGCTGGTAGGAAATACCATGACGCACAATAGCATGTTTTGCTCTAGCCCATCTTCATATTAAAGTACAATTTAATAATTATTTGTAATCATAAATTTATATCAGATAATATAGAAGCACTTTATATATATATATTAAGAAAATTATTTCATTTTTCTTTTCTAATTTTCAGCAGATTAATTTTCGTTATTCTTTTTGAAAAAATTTAAAATAGTAAAAAAAATTACTCCAACAACTTTTAAAACATGATTTAATTATTTAAGAATTTATCATTTATTTTTACTTCTTATTTTACTTCCTTTCCTCTGAAGTTGGTAAACTTTTAATTACAGCATTTGACTTTTAAAAATGTTTATAATTTTAATAAAAGAAAAAGTAAAACTCCATTTTAGCGTTCTAAATTTTACTTTAAACTACTGTTTATTGTAGCTGCTATCTCTTTTGATAAGAAGAACGATTTGTAAAAAGTTTCTATTTTTAAATAAAACGCTGAGAACGCTGATATTTTAAACTGCCTGTTGTTTAAATTCATTTAGATTTTTATATGTATTGCTGAAATACATTTCATTTATTACAAATAAACAAAAAATAATAAAATCAGTTTTATTTTCACACATGCCCACCACAACTTAACTTCAGGCCATCCCAAATTCATTTAACTATAAATTAATATTCAATTTTAAATTTAAAAAAACATATATATGCATTACAGTTTATTTAATCAAATAGTTTTATATATATACAATATTACTTTGTAAAATACTGATCGTATTTTATTTTATAATAAAATAATCTATTGTGCATTACATGTATATATGTAATAAATAGCAAACAAATACTCTTTCCCATTATTAATATAAATTCCAAATGGATTGGGTTCAATAACTAGGCTTGATCTGTTTAGGAATGTGTGCATTCTAAGCTACCCTTTACAATATATTCGTTATAAGGTTTCATTGCGTCTGGAATGTTTTATTTTACTTTTAAATAGTTTGTACAAATTTTAGTGATTAAAAGCTACATTCTTTCGATAAGCTTTCAGATTGTCCCTTCCCAAAAACAATGGGTAAAGTTTTATTAATTAGAAACAAAGATAATTTTTTAAAATATAAGGACGGTTTCTAATTAAAATCATTTTTCTGATTTTAAAAATTCATTTTCTAATTAGAAAATGAATTCAAGTTAATCAGTTTGAAAGCCTTATCGAAGAAATGTATCTAAAATCAATTAGTAAAATTTTGTAACATTGATAATGAAAGAAGTGCTAGCCTGAAGGCATCGGAGGACATATAAATAGCCTGGAAAAGTTTGGAGAAGGAGAAGGCATCTTTGTTTAGAGAAGTATCATTAAACTCTGTGCATTTTTTTTTTAAAATTATGAAGTTAAATAGTGTTTCTATCATGGTGAGGGGCTAAACTTCAGGAGTCTGACTACCGTTCCTGAAGTCCCCTGAGAATCTTCAATGAAGCTGCTAAATCCTTTCCGGACCGATCGTGCTGCCCAAAAATCATGAAAAGATCAGTCAAAATGCTGTTCAAGTAATTTACCAAATGCGCGCCTATGTTTCTACCAACTTGGACGTGTAAACTAAGGAACCAGCTGCGGAAGAAATGGTAATATAATTCCATAATGAACCATAACTTTCTGGCCAGTTTTCGAACTTTACTTTACATTCCCTTTAAAAGCTCTTCTCATTCCTTAATGTAATAACCTGTATAAAACTTTCTTTTTATATATGCTATTTTAAATTATGTAGTAATTTTCTCAATCTCTAGTCCTTAGATTTAACTTTCTTTTTTTACGATGGCGGTTCATTTATTATATTATATATATTTATTGAGTAATTTATTAATGTCATTATTTTTAATTATATGCCAATAATCCTTCGATTTGATTATCTTTTTTGTTCTATTTGCCTTCTACAAGTAATAAAATATTAAGTCTGATAGTAATTTCCGCTCATTAGAACTAAATTTATACCGTTCTATTAATCATCGAGTCGAAAGAATTTATTAAATGTTTGCTATTTTTATAATTGGCTAATAATAAATCATTAGCTCCGTTTCTAACCTATGTCCCTGGCTCTTTTATCAGGTTTACAAATGTTTATCTATTTATATTTATAATCGTAAAATATTTTTGCAAAGGGGTTGATAAAGGAATCAAATGAATACATTCTAATCCAATTTTTTTTTACTATATATTAATATTCAGGAGGGGCATGATGTTTGGGGCATAATTAATATAATTTTATAACTGCTTTAAAATAATTTTAGTTAAAAGCTGACTTTAATTAATCTTATCAAGCATTCTATAGTAAATTGGATTTTATTCCAACGGTGACTATCAAGTCATCATCTTCGAACGTTGCTAACACAGGGCAATCTTCCACTCCGTAGGCTTGTCGTTGGTGAGATTACTATTATTTCAATCATAGAGGAAGAAAGCACTTCCTCCCTCGCTTATATTATATTTGGAACACCAAAGGTTTGTAGCTATGACTCGGCCTGACTTTCTCCGTGTTCAACGTCTCCTTAAAGGGCAGTAAGACTTGTAAAATACATGCCGCCGTACTACTTAAATCACCGACAAGCTATTATCTTTCCTGTTCATTTTGTAGCTCATAATTCGTCAGCACCGTTACCTCTGTTCCAGTAAAGCCCGCTCTTATGCTCGTGATGAAGTGATTTCATTAAAGTCGAACAAATTCTTAGTCATCTCTACTTAAATAAGTTTTCTAGTAAAAGCTAAAGTTATGCCCTAAATACGTTTCTTGCTCTTCATGAATTGACTTGCGAATGTGAAAATAAATCTCACATTCTTTTGTATAAAATTAGAATAATGATTTCCGTTACCACTGAATACCTTTATCTGCCTTTATTTTCTTGTTGGAGGCATAGACATGTAGACTTCCATAATATTGCATAATAGTTGTCGGCATATAATAGGGACTGCCATTCTTATTGTAATTATAAACTCTGTTTAAGTACTAGAGGTAATAAATATAGTCATCATTTAAAAGTTGAACAAAACTATTACTATTATTATTAAACATTTTATTAACACACTTGGTTTCTTATCTCTTTTATTCAATCATTATTTTAATGTTAATGTTTGCTGTTTGTGTTGGCAACCTGAACATATACATATTATTCGATTTAAAATTATCTTTAGTTAGTTTATTATCTGTTATTAGTGTCAGTTCAGGTGTCTCAAATCATCATCATCCGTTGAGCTAGTTTTTTGGCGCATAGTCATGTACCATCGATATATGTCATTGATTTGATCTGAGCTTGTGAGTTGGGTTTGAATTCAATTTGGTTCGGCTGAGTTTGAATCCGACTTTGAGTGAGCTTGTTGGTGGGTGGTTTTTTGACCGGTACAATATATATGTCAATTATTAACTTGAAGCTATCACAGTAGGTATTTTTTATCTATATGTAAAATTTGTATGATAATATATATATAAATATGACATTTTTAAACTTATGGGCAGGCCAAAAAATACACACCAGGGGCCGCCTATGGCTCACAGGCCATAGTTTGCCCACCCCTGTTTTATACTATATATATATAACTCAAATTTTTTTTATTAAGGTAACTATGTACAATACTGAATTCTATTCTTGTTTTTTACTCAAGGTGTTAAATTTAATGTGGATTTGACTGTATACTTGTATTTGATCTAATCAAAAGGTGATACCATTTCATAAGTTCTATAATTTTGCTCATTTGATTAATAGATGTGATCTTACTTGATCATATAATATATGAAATTTAGTCACGATCCTTGTTTTACTATTATTTTTTTATAACCAGCATTAATTTTTACTCTCTTTAAGAAATGTAAAAAACTTTTTTTTTATTATAGGTTGCATACAATTTACTTTTAAAGTTTTTTTTAAAAATCTTTTAAAGATATTTTATGACTACAGTGAAACTGTGAACTATGCTGTATCAATTTACATGACTTCAGTTATATCTTTAACCAAAAAAAAGTGTTGATAAACATTAATAAAAACATTGAAATTTACATACTTGCTCATTTTTATGGATCTCAATATGGTGGTAGCTATATATATTTTTTTTTTCAAAAAATTTAACATTCTCAAATTCTTCACGATTTAAATGCAAATTAAACCCTTTGGAAATCAGGCGGCCATTGTTAATTTTTAGAAAAATTTACCCTAACTCTAATAACTTAGATATTTTGTGTTTGAATGTAATAAATATATATAAAAAAACCTGCATTAAAAGAAAGGTCATATATGAAAGAATGTAATGACGCTGTTAAAATAGTCATTTCATAAAGAAAAAGTTAAGAAAAAAATATTTTTAATAGTTTTAAGAATGTTATTTTTACACTGATTCACAAATCCTAAATTTTGAAATTCAAATGATAAAATGACAATTTCATAAACAGCTTCATCACATCTCTCACAAAATTACAAAAAGAATGATGTATTGGAAGTCTTACCTGAGGTAATTTTTCACTGAGAAAATTACTAAAACAGCGGCCTTGCTGTAGTCCATTTTTATTCTAGAGCCAGATGTGTTCATTTGTGCAAAAGTATCTATAACAATATGAATAGTTTTTAGTGGAGAAAAAAGTAACAGAACAGTGTATTAAAAAAAACAGTGTATTCAAAAAAAATAAATATCAAACTCATAAAAAATAAAATGAATAAAAATAAATCAATAAAGATAATTTTTTGGGGTTGTTTTCTCATCCCTGGTGTTCGCCTTAAGATGTTGCTATTTCTAGGTAAATTCCTAGAAATATAGTTTCACCGGCCTTCACCCAACAAAAGAGGAATTTTTCTACGTTATAAACGCAGAAAAGTCCTCACGTTATGTTGGACGGAGGAGGCAGCGACAGAAGCCAACACAAAGAGACTTTCTATGATAAAACACAAAGAGTTCCCGACGGCTGCCGGTTATGGCTTTTTTTCTATGCTAAAAGCAAAGAGAAAGAAATGCCTTGATTGGCTGCCGTAGTAGTCGATTTTATTCATCATTTTCTCATAATAGTAGAATATCTATTTTCTCTGTAGTTTCGGGTGAGAGTGTGTGTATTTGAAACAGTCGTAGTTTTTTTAACTTTGATAAGACATCTATTTTTTTTAATGTGTTGTAACTTACTTTACTGTTGTAAGTTTAGTAATAATGTCCTGAAGATTCCATTACGAAGGGGTAACCCTCAAAAATTGCTTTTAAGGGTGCGAAAGGGAAAAAAAAATTAAAGGATCATGCGAAAAGTACCGTTTTTGTGAGAATTTGTCCGTGACCAGTTACTTTTGCTATATATATATGCACAAACAAAAACAACCCACTGTCAAATTATTAGGAATTACTTGTCCAAAAAATAAAATTAGTCGGGTATTATTTTTTTTTTGTTTTGTTACATTTATTATTTCAAAATAAGATTAGTTTTTATATCTACACACTAACAAAAATAACCCAGTTCCTGATTAATTACTGTCTTTAAAAAAAAAAAGCAAATTCAATGGGGTTTCATTTTTTTCAATGGAATCTTAGAATTACGGTTTGTTTGTTTTTATATATACACAAGATTTACCAAAAAAAAAGAAACCCACTTTCTGATTCATTACTCTCCCCAAAAAAAGACAACGGAAATTAGTCGGGTATCATTTGTCAATCGCGTCTTTCGATGACGGTCCTTACTAATAGTTTTCAGGTATCAATTCTAAATTGTAGTATATAATTACGTCTTGCTTTTTTAATAAAATGATTGATTTACTCTTGACCAAAAATACCGTAACTTTAAAAAAAGACACAAATAAAGTCCCAAAAAAAATGAGAAAAAGCCCCGTAACTTTAAAGACACACACACAAACTAAAAAACAATCTAAGATTAATAAACATTGACTTATTAGGTCTTGCTTTTGAATCAAATTATTGATTTCCTCTTGCAAAAAAAATACCGTAACTTTAAAAAGACACACCTAAAGTCCAAAAAAAAAAAAATTAAAAAAAACCCCGTAACTTTAAAAACACACACACACAAACTCAAAAACAAGATAAGATTAATAAACATTTACTTATTACATCTTGCTTTTGAATAAAATTATTGATTTACTCTTGCAAAAAAAAAAAGACCGTAACTTTAAAAAGATGCACGTAAAGTCAAAAAAAAAAAATTTGAAAAACACCGTAACTTTAAAGACACACAAACTCAAAAACAAGATAAGATTAATAAACATTTACAAAAATGAAAAAAAAAACTAACATCATATAATAGTATTAGTTAGTAGAATATTTTATTACAAATCTAAGAAATCAGATCTTTTTAGATCAAATCGATCATTTAGGTCCGGCCCGGAATCATTATATGTATATATTTTTGATTAACATCAACGCCATCCTGTGGTGAACACCAAGGATGAGAAAACAACCTTTTTTTTTATTATTAACAATGATTACATGTGTGGAAGAAAGATTGGGTTCAAATACACGGAGCTGTAACACAGAGTGGATGAATTGAGGAAGCCAGAAGCCTGTATAAAATATCCTATATTACTTGAAATTCCAGTTGTGTAGAATAAATTTGTATATAAATATATTTATTATTTTGCATAAAAGATATGAAGAAAGGCTGAGTTCAAATACATGGCACTGTAACACAGAGTGGATGGATTGAGGAAGCCAGAAAATCTGTATACAATATCCTATATTATTAGCCTAAAATTGACACAAATCAATTGCGGGTCATAACTTTAGCAAGTCCAGGCTGATGCAATAATTCGTCCATAAATTCAAACTTGGTCACGCGTGATACACTATTCATATTTATAATCATGCCAAAAAATGCATCAGCTCACGGGATGACAGATTACCCCAATCCCGAACTTTTTTTCATTTTACAGCATATTTATTTGTCTCAGCACATATAAAATTTTATAATGTATCATTCTACAGCATATTTATTTGTCTCAGCACATATAAAATTTTATAATTTATCATTCTATAGCATATTTATTTGTCTCAGCACATATAAAATTTTAGAATTTATCAAAAAATAAATAATAAAAAAAAGTAATTGCATACCCTTGAACATTATCCAGAAACGTATGTGAGAAGAGGGCCCAGATTGCAGACAACTTCGACAGAAAATTAGAATTAAAATCTTCGGTAATTGATGCAACCATTGTGGAATAACTTTTTTACAATATCTAAAATGATAAAAATAAAATTTTTTTTAGGTACCCTTCACCTAAAATATTCATAAAAAATCTAAAAATTGTCGTACAGAAAAAATTCTTAGATATTCTCGTAGAAAACAAAATCGCGCAAAGGAATAAGTAATGCCCGTATGTATGACGTTTATCAATTATGCGCAAACTCAGCTGAAAGTCGAAATTTCTAGATAGTCGTACAAATGTCATACTGTGGGTCAAAGGGAAAGCACATATATGGAATTTTTTCTTTGCCTTTTTGCTTCAAAATGTTTTGTATTATATATAGTATGTCTCATATCTTTAGTAAAATTTATTGTAGTACAGTGAGCAAAAAGTTGTAAAGTACTTTAATTTAATGAGGAAAAAAATACTGATTTAATAATGAATAACTCAGCTGTATGTATCAAAAGAATGAGTCATTAATCAGAGAAATTATTAAAAAAAAAAAAAGATTCGTGCCACTGTCTCTTATACCTGTGAAACAGATATAATTTAAGTAAAATAATGGATAATTTTTTAATTAAAATGGAAAATGCTTTAAATCTGTGGTAAATGATATGAATTGTAAGAGCATTATGGTTGATTCTCGTTTAATGCATTATAATCATAATTTATACATGCAGAATATACCTATAAAGCATCCGGTTTATATATATATATACATGTCAACACATACTGTATTATACACTTACAGTATAATAAATGATACTATATTATAATCAAGGCTTATCGACTAAACATCTCTTATATGCTATATAAATTTTATGCCAACAGGATTTAGAACAAAATATAATGTAATTCGTGACTCCATGGTATTTTTTATTCTCATTTTTAGATATCAGTTGGCTCTTTTTTTTTTTTAAATAGTAATTTTCATTATTCATCTAAGTTAAAAAATTTTAAGCCCTTGCATTATACATGTATATATATACACACGCGCGCGCAAATATTAGGAGCCTCTATACTATATTTTAAATTATAAGTTTATAAATAACCAAATTTCTTTGTTCAGGTCTAAAAAATTGAATTCAAAATTATTAAAGTTTAATAAACTGTGATGATCAAATATTTGATTTGATATAAAATTTTCTGTTAAATTACATTAACATCAAAAATAAAAATTTCTGTATACTGTGAAGTATTCTTAATTGTTGTAAAGCTTATGAATAGATAAATTTAATTTGAAATTATAATAAGCACTTGGCACGCTCACTATTTATTAGTATTTTATATTCCAGTTTTTTCTTTATTAAATAAAGTTTTAAATTAATGTGTGATACAATCTGCTTCAAATTAACTTTATGGTCTATATCGTATAAATTAGGAAGTGGTAATAACTCATAAAAGTCAAAACATGTTATTTCTTGAAATCCTTTTCTTGTAAACATCTTCATATTTATTTCAGAATGAGAACACATTTCTAGAGTTTGAGTTAATGAAACATTTTTAAAATAGGATATAAATATTTCAGTATTTTCACAAATAAAAAATGATTACAATTTTAAACAGTAAACTGTGTATAGTTGAAAATTATGTTGATTAGGAATACCATTTGTATTTAAATTCATTTGAAAGAGATTTTGCTTTGCTATATTTCTCTATTATATATTCTGAGGCTTTGTTATCCAATTACATGGTTTTAATCATATGAAATAATATTATTTCAATATAATGCATTCAATCAGAAAATAAGATATTAGATATAATAGCCAAATATTGAATTGTAAACTGTGACATTACAAGATGCACAAGATTAATTTCAAGAAAATTGTCTTTTGCCACTGCACCAAATCTTCAAACATCTCTAATTACAAGTTAGAATAGGTTTTCTGTAATTATTAGTCTCAAATTCTTATTTTATTTATTAATAATTTTATGTTTTTAAACTTTAAAATGTTTATCAAATATATTTTTTTCATAAACAATCATTTTCGTTTCAGATTTGATAAGTCACTTGAAGAACTTCAACAAAATATGGCTGTTCTTCAGAAAGATTTTTTATCCGCACAGCTCCTTGTTACAGAGCAGGAAAATACAATCTCTGAGTTACAGTCAAAAAAACAAAAAATGGAACAACATTTGTTTAAAATAGAAGATGATTATCAACAACTTTTGGTATTTTTAATTTATAAATAAGTAATTTTATTATTTTCAGAAAATCGATTAATATAATTTTGATATGCACATGTTTTTGTAAACAAAACAGGAACTTTATTCAGTAATTTTTTTCTTTAATTTTCCAGAAGATTCACACAATTGTTTTATTATATTCAAAAATATCATACGTAATATGTTCTATATACATTTGAAAATTGTCACTATTTGCTTTTTCATGATTAGTATTTAATCATTTTTCTTTTTCATATTAGTAATACTGGTCATTTCTGAATTGTTTTGTTTTCAATTGCAATATCAACCTTTTTCACTTTAATAAAAAGTTATTGTGACTCAGAATATTATGGCTATTATTCTCATTACTAATGAAATATTTTTGAATTTATTAGTTCAAAAGATTTATTTTTTTTATCATGAATTGCACATCATACGTTGATTGTTTCATGGTTAAATTTTGTCAAATGTAAAAAAAAAAAATATTAGTCCAACATTAGTGTTGTGGTAATGTTCCAGATTTACAAATGAAATTTTATACTATTGAGTTTGATTTTGATTTTTTTTCAGGTATTTGGATATTTACTAAGGAATTTAAAATACCTTTTTTCTAGATATGCTATTTACTGATCATGTAACTTCTTGTTGGGGAGGTACTTGTAAAAATTAATGTCAGATGTAATTTCTGGTTTTATTAGAACTTTATTTTTTCTTAATACAAATGTTAATTCATATAGTTCTACAAACAGGCAATTAATTTCGATTAAAGATATGGGTATTATATTATTCTAATTATTTCTTATGCTTGGCCATGAATCTTTATAGTAAATGAGATTATTTTATTTTCTGAAATATTCTCTGTAATTATAACTTTTAGTTTTTGAATGGAGTTGCACAATAAAGTTCATTGTTATACTGGATATTGTTAGTCTGATTAATTTTATCCAAGAACTGAAGATGGTGGTGAGCTTCGTGGTCACTTTGAGAAGTATGATTACAGACTTTCAATCACCTGATTGATCTATGCACTGAATTACAATTCATCTGCATTAAGATGTGAAACAGTAATATATATATAAAATAGTGCTTAAAATGAAAGCATTACTAATAGTCTAATCAAGCATTTTGGCATATTCATAGCCAAGCAATAGACATATTATTATAAATTTGATAGTGAATTAAGTAACAATAAAAGAAAACTTAAGTTTCTGGGAGCCATCATTGATAAATCCCACTGAACATAAATAACAGTTTAGCTTGAACTGAAGCAGATATCAGTAGTCAATTGAATATCATTATCTCGAGTAAAATCATAATTTTATCTATCATAGATTCTCTGATGGAAATGTGGTTTCAGGTCTGATTTATATATTATTTACAATGATGATAAGCTGTTTTTCTGATAGGAATAATTGTACTATTTAAAGTATTTTATCATGTTTAGCCTACTTTATAAGTTTATCAATGGCTGGAATTTACAACTCGTGAAATTGTCTTTACTAAATGGTAGCCATGCACTTTTTTTTAAAAGTTGGTTAATGTATTACTGTCAACCACTAATGTCTTTCAGTTGTATAAAGAATTCATAGTACTTCTTAACCAATTCAATCTCTGAACTGTTTATTCATTCATTCTTCATATTTGAGGCTTTATGGGATTAAATTAGTATTGGAATTAGATTGACATTGAGTGGTAACACATTCCGGGCCACTATTGCAGCTCTTCATCGTTTCCTAATGATCTTCATTCTTCTTACAATAAATTGTATTTGAAATTACATATGGGTCTGGTGAGGGTTTTTTTTTTTTTGCATTATTTCTTTAATATATCATATATGGCAATATGTTTTTTTTCCAAAAGGATAGACTATGAAATAAGTTACTTTAATGAGTTGACAATATTTATTTATTATTAGGAGAATTATCATATTCTTAATAGAATTTATTATATCAGGTATAATATAAATTCTGTTAATAATGTGATATATAATGAAACAGTCAGTTTTTAATGAACTAATTTATTAGCAGGATATTTCAGCATTGATTATCATATTCTTAATAGAATTTATTATATCAGATATAATATAAATTCTGTTATTAATATGATATATAATGAGACAGTCAGCTTTTAATGAATGAATTTATTAGATAAATAAAATGAAAGACAACAAAATCAGTAATAATTTTCGATGTCTTTTTAATATAGGTCAATTTATAAAACTGATACATATGTATTTAAATAAAACTTTTTTAAAAAGTATAGTCTTTATTCACATTCGTATGGGCTTTTTCAAACCAAATTGTGCAAACGCTTTTTGCGAGTGTTAAATAATAAATGAATACCCTCTGACCCATACAAGATATAGAATTAATTCTTTTTATTGCTGCATAAATTCTATATCTTGTATGGGTCAGATGGTATTCATTTATTTTTAACACTCACAAAAAGCGTTTGCACAATTTGGTTTGAAAAAGCCGATATGAATGTGATTACAATTGTATACAGACGCTATAAAAAATAAATGCTGATTTATAGTCTTTATTCTAATTATTAAAAGAAAATATAGTTATATGAGAATTTAAAATGCTTGTCCTAGTGTGAAAATAAAAGAAACATTACACATGTGTTTTATAATAATAGTAAGAAGCAGATCTTTTTAAATTAAAGAACTGATAAATATTTGAAAGCCATATTAATATTTTTTTTTAAAAAAATATTACTTTTTTAAGATTTGTCTTGTTTGTAATAATGATTTGTTCTCATTAGAATAAATGCTGGAAAAAGATTGCTGAATATAGATTTTTGCAGTCATCATTATTTAAGTTTTTGTTTTGTCTTTGTGACTGTAATAAGGAGAAAGTCATAGTTATTAATTGGTACTTTCCTATTATGGTACCTACTAAAAGTTGTCAAAAAGGAGATGCTACTCTCCTAGTGATCAGACTTTTCAGGAGAATGTGATATGAACTATGATATAGTAGTTAGTATTTATCATCTGAATTTTTGAAATGTATTCATATTGAATAATGCCTTTAGAATAATAAAAAAAAAAAAACAATGAGCAATATATTTTGATTTGACCTTTTAAATTCACAACTTTTTTTGGTTTTCCTTTTTTCTATGATGTCCATTTTGCATTCTAGTATTTGATAAATAGTTCATATTAGAAATATTGTATCTCATCACTTGTTACAATGTTTGTCCTGAATTCCAGATATATTTTCTGGTTCTTTACTTGTTTCTGTTATATTCCATTCTAGTGTCTTTTTGTCATTTGTCAATAAGTGAGACATAAAACTTGCACATACTTGCAATTTTTTTACATCTATTAAATTGTAATGGACATTGGTTTAGAAATGCCAATAAGTTTTTCAATGAGTCTGATAGACACACAGTAATCAATTTGAAGAACTTTATGGCATTTTTTTTTTGTATGTTGCTTCATTTCCGATTGTTTTTGATGTGTCTGATTGTGAATCATCTTCAATTTTCTTTCAGAAATCACAAAATTTTGCAAACCACTTGAAAACATTATTATGATTCATGACTTCACTACCATACACAGCCCAAATCATTTCAAATGTTTCATTAACAGTTTCCCCAATTTAAAACAATTTTAGTACATTGTTTCATTGTAGATTTTTCATAAAGATATAAACACATAATCACTTATTTTTGTTATAATTGTGATTCAGATATGCTATTACTACGTTGGCTCAGAGATGATACTGCAAGCTTGGAGAGAGAACCATTCACCATTTTGCAGGAATATACTCTGCATAAATTAAAATCTACTACAAACAAAAAAAATAATAATATAATTATTTATAATAAATTGATAGAGCACATTTACATGCATATTTTTGTATATGAATTCATCTAAAATATAAAAATTTGTTACATTTTTATTTTTACAAAATGAAATGAATAACTAAGTATCAGACTTTCATCATATTTAAACACATTCAGAGCTTTACTTCCTTTTTTTTTTTAATATCGCTCTTCCCCCTATGGAATTATAATAGCAACCTTATCCAGAGTGGCCTTTCTTGTTGTTGGATGTTCTTACGTCCATATTAACTTCAGAATCTATACAATCACCCCTATTGTGCCCTTTACCCATTTCAGATTTTTAAATAAACTTAAGTTTTGTGAAGCAATTCTAGAACATTTTACAATTTTTTTTTTCTGTCATTATCAAATCAATAACTTATTTTGTTGTTTAAGAAGGAATATTTTATGAATTTTAAATTTTGTAAAGTTGTTCCTTTTTACTTAGAAAACATTTTATTGTATGAAATACTATACTACATTAGTATTCAGTAAGGATTTTAAAAAAAAATGTTTATGCCTTCAATGCAATCTGAAAAAATATTATTAATAGATATGGTCACATATGTTGCTTCAAGATGGAAAAATGATTATTGCTGTATTATAAAATTTATCAAGTTTATGAATTTTAATGTTTTTACTTAGTTTACATTTTTTTAGATAGCATGCAATTGAAGTAATGTATACTGATGTAACACATATTGTGAATATCACTGTATATTTTATCTTAATAGCAAAATATTAAAATATAAATCATTAAATTTTTTAAATGTTCTGTTGTTAATTTTATAAGTTCTTAATTTATTATTTACAATTTTTTTTATCTATTAAAAAAAAAGTTTAACTGACAAAAATTTTTCAAGTAAATATTTAATATATTTTCAATTGACCAACACATTTATTTTTAATACTTTTAGTGATATGTAAGCGTTTAATATTAATGATAACTTTTAACATTCAGAGTTGCTTTTACATTTTTTTTATATATTTCTAAGGATGTATAGAAAACATAAATGTAATGGACATGCCTGAAAAAAAAATTGGGAATTTTTTTTTCTATTTTAGTAAATATTAAAACAATCATTCTTATGTCCAAAAGAAATAAAATAAATATTCCTGCCTTGAAACAGAGCAGATTTTAAATTAGAGAAATATTTATCATTGCTTTGCTATTTTTTTTTAATAATAATCCAAGGGCTAACATTTAATGTTGGTATTAATAAAAATTGAATGCCTTTTTCATGTAGAATTAGTGTAAATTAATTAAGTTCTAGTATAATTTAAAATAGAGGATATTATTTCGGAGAGCATATAAGACCCAAAGGAATCTAAATATCATAAAGAATAGTGAAGAGATAGTTTTTCACATACATAAATTTAAGTAATATTAATGTCAGCATTAGTATTTATTACAGAAAGTCATTGAAGAATTCTGCCTGAATTCATAGATAAACCATATTTCAACAAATCAATGTATGTGTGAAAAGCAAACAGTTATGATAAATGTGATGTAAGTTAATATAATGTGATTACACAAGCATTACAAATCATTGAATTACAAATGTGTAAATGAATTTGAATAATGATTAATAGATTCTAGCCACAATCCAAACAAATTTTTATTGATTGATATAAATAAGTTCCAAATCAAATGGAATAAAATTTATTGAGGAAGCGGCTTCCCTAGATATACATTTATATATAATGAGAAATTCTTTCCTCATTGTATTTTATTTAATTTGTTTTGGGACTTATAAATAAGTAAATAAATAGAAATTTATTAAATGAGTTGTGCCTTATATCTGACTTATCAAATAAATATGTTTACCAGATGTATTTCCTGGTTCACATTTATTTTGTATCAGAGGTTTTATTTTTCAAGTATTGTATATTTTAATTACTGGTTCATTATATGCTGATATTTACTATTATCAGATGTTGAATTCTTGAGCATTATTTATTTTGTTTCTTTATTTTTTTTTTTGGTGAACACAGCTTATGGACATGAAATATTGTAAAATTTGTATTAGATGTACACGTTTTCAGAAAAAAGATGCTGTCTAAAGAACTTCAATATCTTCACGTATAGCTTTGCTAAAGATTATTTTGACATAGGATATATTGGACTGAGAAAAAAATAAATCTTGGAAATGGAATTAATGGTTTTAAAACTCTGAAAGAAGATATAATTCAATAAGATGAAATAGAAAAGACTTTACCGTGAGACAATTTTTATGATAGAAGTAATTAAATAATTTACTAGTGAGCAATAAATTTTAGTTAAAGTAGGATATAAATGCTAGCAATATCAAGGAAAATTAAAATGGAAGAAGCAAATTAATTTAGAAAAACATTACAAAGTTTTGGAGGAGATAGTTTATGAGGAGAAATTAATTTCATTTTTCTTATTGTAGTAAGCATATATTATATTTTTTAAAAAGATATATATGGGAGGGAGGGTGGAGGAAGATAAGAGCTAAGCAATCATATTATTAACTATTATGGATAACATAATCACTTATATCTAGCATGAATGAAATTGTGAACTAATAAGGAATATATGTTAAGACTTCGTAGATCAAATGAAAAGAAAATGGCAAGAATTAAAGACTAAAATAAAACTTAAGACCAAAACAGATGGAAAAGATAAAAGTTTGCTCAAGATAATTTGCAAATTGAGAAGATAGATTAAGTCCAATATTATAGAAAAATTTAAATAAAATATAATGTTAGTGATAAAAATAAAAATTAATTCTGAAATTGACTTTAAAAATGTGAAAGAAAATAGAATGGTGATAGAAGTAATAGAAAAGTTTTAAGTAGAACTGCAAGAGATATTGTAACTACATAATTTAAGACAAAAACTGATGATGAAGATGAATTAAAAGTTGAGGTGGGGGAAACTAAATTGAAATGGATATGGTATAAATAAATGGAGATGGTAATAATCCTGTAGAATAAAAATAAAATATAACATAAGAAATGGCAATTATAGAAAAGGATAAGAAAGGAATCTTGAAGTACAATGATGAATCTAGCATATAGTACTTTGGAATTGTTCAAACTTGCTGTGATATATTAAGAAAGAGGTTGGATATAATAAAAGATGATATGGCTGTCAGAGCAGTCAATAGTTACCACACAATGCACAAAACTGAGAAGCAATTTAAATCCATAAAGAAAAATAAGATGATTTAACTAAAGAAATGAATGAAAGTGAAACACAAGATTGTTTACAACTAAAATATAAAGTAAATCAAATGTAACAAAAGTTGAACCAATAACAGAGAAAAAATTAGAAAATAAAACAGTGGAAATGAATAAATAGCAAAGATAAAAATCTGTAACCCAAGGTAAAAAAAAAAAAAAAGGAAATCCTAAATTATGGAAATAATAAAATATGAATGTTTCAAAAGTGTCAAGAATTAATAATGGGTATACAACCATTTCAAAAAAATGAAATAGAGAATAATCACAATTTTGATAAAAGTAAGATTTTTGGTTGAAAACAAGAGGAAAGACAATAGCTCAGGATGAAATATCACACAAAAATATTTGGGAATTTATAAATCATAAGATTTATAAATTAGACTGAATAGATATTTACACTCTCAAGCTTATAAACCAAGTGGATTGGCTGTTGTTTAACTGAAAAATTAAATTTTCTTGTATGAATACTAGGTTTAAAACAGAAAAGATTGGATTAATAGTTAGAATGAGTATTTTTTGTAGCAACATTATAGTCAAAGCTAAAATTATAGATTATTTTAATGAATGATATTGAAAGGATTTTCTGGGTGGTGATATTAAAGTTAAAAGTAATCATATAAGCAAAATTTTGATAAATTTCTAGCTTATATTAAAATAAAATTAATGTGTTGTTACCATTAGAAATGAAGTGTTCAAAACTAGAGTAGAAATTAATAAAGTGAGTAAAAGGAATAGAGTAGGAATAAACCATAATCATGAATGTTTGTTAGGTACTTTTATGAAGAGAATTTTGTTATCTTTATTTGAAGAAAAGGAGAATTATGACTAATCAGCTCACAATAGCTATTTTATTAATTTTAAAAAAAGATAAGAAAACAGTTAAAGTCAAATTTTCTTTAAAATACAGTAATCATTTCACAAAAGTTTGTTATATATGCATTTAAATAAAGTTTCTTAATCATTAAAGTATAATCTTTATTCTAAACTATTAAAAGAAAAATGTGAAAATAGAAGTAGAAATACATAGCACATATCCGAAGATCATATTAATTTTTTTTTTTTAAATACTAAGATCTATTTGTTTGTTTGTAATAATGATCTCACTATTACATATACAGGAAAAAGACACTTTTGTAATCTCCCTTATTTAATTTTTTTTTGTCTTTGTGATCTACCAATAAGGAGAAAACATAGTTCTTAGATTATACTTTAAAAAATATAATGACCTGCTAAAAGTTGTGAAAGTAAAAAGAAAACTACTTTCTCCCTTGTCTGATGGTCTCCACAGTAGAATATATGTTTCAAAAATAATTAATATAAATTTAAATATATAAAATAAAAACCAAAAGCATCAGTTTGTGAATGTAAATGTATATTTGGAGCATCTTTTCATATTTTTAAAACAATGAAAGAAGTTTAAGGATTTCTAATAAAAAAAACAAAGAAAACATTATACTTGGGGGAAAAAGATTGATAATAATAATAACAAAATTTTGTACTTTAATATTATATTGTGAAACACAACATTATTAACTCTGACAAAGATCTTTAAAATCAATATTTAAAATACATTTTCCTTTAAGCAATTGATATATTTTGACAAATAATGATATATATATAAGCTTTTAGTATCAATATAATTAGCAGGATTGCTTATATGATTTTTTATAACAATTTATAGCATGCAGAATTGCTTACATGATTTCTTTATTTATATTTTAAAAAAATATATAGAAAATTTAAATGTAATAGACGCACATAAAAATATTAATGGTTATATATATATATAATTTTTTTTAGTTAATATCAAAACAGCAATGCATATATACAAAAGAAAGATTACAATGTCAATATTATTCTTATATCTTCTCCTTTACTTTTTTTGCATTCTTCATATATTCATATATATTACTTTTTATAAATCTCCACATGTACACTTCAATGCCAATTTTTTTTATATATAATTTCTTTAATTTTCTAACTGTTTCGACTGTCCTGTAGTCTTCGTCAGATCTACAACTTTGATAACATATAATCATTGAACCATTATTCTATATACATATAAAAATACATATTTTACATTATTATTCATAATCATATTTTATTTTTAACCCTATATCTTTACTTTCCTCTTTTTTTACTAATTATTTTTTCATTATTTCTTTACTATTTTTACTTTTTTTAAAATTAAAGGAATTATATGTATAAAAATTTTGCATTGGAGTGTATATGTGGAGATTTATAAAAAGTAATATATATATTATTCTAGGAGTAATGTAAATATCTCTACTATGAAACTGTACAAATTTTAAATTAGAGAGATGTTTAGTTATTGTATTTTTTTTAAAATAATAGTCAAAGGCAGATGTTTAATGTTTATATTAATAATTGCATTTTTCTTAATGTAGAAGTAGAAAATTTAAAATTTTAGTGTAGTTTAAACAAAAACATTTTATTACTATATAAAGTCCAATGAGGTCTAGGTATTCTACAAATGTGATAAAATTATGACATATTAACCACATTTAAATAAATGGAACTTTTCTTATTTAATGTTTAATGTAGAAGGCATTTATAAATGGAATATCTGTTTATTAGTCCCTCTTGTAATGATATTTATTTATTCTTGGAAGTTATAGATATGCATTTCTTTTTTCCATTATGTTTATGATTTAGGCTTCAAATTCAGACTTGATGAAACATTTCATCAAAAGTATTGTGGACATATTTGAGATTATCTTTCAGAGATATTTCAAAATTATTGTTCAGTTTAGGATTTTACTTTCAAATAGATATTGGTTACTAAAGGATTATCTGTTTATTTTTAGCTAAAGGATAAAACTATGAAGAAAAATCTTAAATCTTATCCGAAACGGTTAGTTAATCTAAAGAGTGACACCTTCTTCTTCACATTTCTTCTGTGAAGTGCTGATGAAAAAATGTTTGCCTTGCAGAGCACTTTTTAAAAATTGTTTTATGTTACACATAATAGATAAATAGAATAACTTATTTATAAATATTTTTATTTAAGGAAAATCAAGCATCTCTTATTGAAACAAAAGAATTTTTGAATGAAGAAAATAAATCAATTGCTGAAACCCTAAAAGAAACTGAAGAAAATTGGAATTTGTGCAAAATGGAATTGACTCGATGTCAGGCTTCTTATGAAAATGAAAAAAAAAGTGTGAACACATTAAAATGTCAACTGGATTCTCTCAGGTAGAGATATAAGCATATTGCTTGTATATCTGTTATTTATATTGTTTTGCTTATTGAATGCATTTATAATATTTGTGTTTTGACTTGAATTTTGCTCTATCTCCTTTTTTTACTTATAAAATGTAATTATTTCCCCCACTATCATTAGTTTTATGTTTTAGAAAATTATAATTGCTACTTTAACATAAGGATTGCCTAAAAAGTAAAAGGATATAATTTTAACTTTTTCCTCTGTTGCTTTGAGATTATAAATATTTTTTTGTTGTTTTTGTTTCTCATTAAACATAAGAAAATTATTTGAAACATTATTAATTGTTTTTTTTTTGTTTAATTTCTAAGTAATATTTGTTATAAAACAGGAGTGACCAAACTTTCTAATCATGAAAGTCCTATACAAAAAAAAAAATATCCTGAAGAACTGATTTTTACATATACATAATCTGGGTTTATTATTTTTAATTGTAGAGAAATTATGTGTTTGTAATATTAATAAATTTAAAATTTGATAAGAATTCTGTAATTGCAATATGATTGATATTTAGATTTTATATATTGCATAATAGAATACAACAAATTATAAATACATATTAAACTAAGGATTGAAAATAATTATTAGCAATTTTCTTAATTTTTTATATTTGGATTTGGAAACTATTTCCCAAAATTTTTTCAAAGACATTGCGGATTTACTAAACATTACTAGAATTCGGCCTCCTGAATTCCATTTGTCTTAGTCCTGTTGATTCCGATAGCGTAATTTGTAGAAATGGAAATTCATTATTAAATCAATATAAAAGAGATTAACAAAAAATGAGAGACATGGGTTTTAATTTCATTAAATCATCAAATCTAATTTTATTAAATTGGTTTTCCAATTTTTATTGGTAATAATTAACTGTCGGTAAAAAAAAATTATCCATTTTTTGTTTCCTAATCTGCGTAAGATTTTTTTTATATATATAAAATAAAAAAAGATTTAAAAAATGCAGCAGTAGAATTACTTAATTCAACAAATTTTATTAAAATATAATTTATATTGGCAGTCATCTCAACAATGCAATCCAAAAATAAAATTTTTAAGATGCTTTCTCCATATAGAAAGTTTTGAATTGACAATAGTGTTTTGCATTAATATAGTTGGCATTAGCATTTTGTAGAACAATTTTTATAAAATAGTCATCATGAATATATATATATGAAATGCTTATGCTGAATGACACATTTAATAGGAAATTCTGACTATGCAGAAAACAGTTTTTTAAAAGAAAAAAAGAATGAGACATTAAGTCAATTGTTTATACAAGATTTTTTTTTAATGAAATATTTATATTTTATATTTTTTAATAGTAAATTCAAATCATTATTGATACTTATCTCAGAAGTAGTTTCTTTAAATGCTATCAAATTGAGCAATTTATTTTTCACAGAAATAATTATAGAGATCTGAAATATCTGTAAGTGCATCAAATGAAAGCCAAATGCTATTCTTTTTTTTTTTTTTTAATTCTTTACAAACTTAAAATTCATATTTGTATGTAATTATATAGCATGAAATCAGATTTTTTTTTATCGCTCATTGAAGTTTTAGTATTTGGATCCAAAATTTTGATTACATCTTAATTGTTTTAATAAATTCATTTATTGTCAAGATGTTTAGCATGGTTAATATTTCATGCTTTTATATAACTATCTTGATTATCTAGAATTGATTATAATATATTTATATATATAATTCTTAATTAGTAAAGAGTACTGAAATGAAAAAAGAACTGAAAAGGAAGTGATTTTTGTAATGTTTTAAATTGTAGATTTTATCATTTATATTTATCATATTACATGGGGAAATTGTCAATTCTTTATTAAAACTTGTATTTACTTTTGTAGTTTTTTTTTTTATGAATTAGTATTAAGAAAAAAAATAATCATCTTTTGTTAAAAGTTTTGAGATCTTAAAATTCTCCGTTTTATTAAACTTTTAAACTCTTTTATATAAATATAGTAATAAAAAAATTTCTATTAACTATTGCATTCTAGCTTATCAATAATAAAAATTAATGAGAAAATAATGTTTATTTTATGCTTTAAACTCTAGATCCATCTCTTTAAATCATTGAACTTGAGATAATAGTACTAACCAAATTTCCATATTAGTTTCTAAATATTGACCTTTATTAGTCAAGAGCATTGGATTGCTTATGTGCATCCAGCAGTCATTTTTATTTATATACTATTCAAGCTAATGATTTTAAATTCTTGAGGTTTTGAACCAAGCTTATCATTCATCAATTATATTTTATGGATCTCGATTACATAATAACAAAAGCAAAGTAATGTCAAATCAATCTTGGTTTAATTTAATATCTGCATTAACAGCAATAATACACTACCACTACTAATCTAAAACTATCTATATAAGCATGAATATTAGATAGCATGCCAATCAATTTCCAAGATTAATTTCTTGCTATTGGTCTCTATCTATGAAATAGCACCGTGATAGATATATGCATTGCAGTGATCTCTACTACATATCTGGAAATCTGGTTGTCATTACTGTTTGATAGTCATATTTATATAGTTGGCTCTATAGATATTAAATATAATGTAGGAATTTTATATTGTGCTATTTGGGAATATTTTTTTTAAAAAAAGAAAGAATTAAGATCATTAAAAAAATATAATTGCTAACTGGATCAGAGACTTATATAGCTGTAGAAGCATGTTGGTTTCAATTCAAAATCTTATATTTTTTAAATTTTAGTTATCTTGAATAGTAATAAAAGAAATAAAGGTAGTTGAATGGATATAAACATTCCAATGCTTCTTATTGGCAAAAACTAACTCTATGGATATAAACCATTTTGGAGATCTATTTTGTTGTTTGGAATTCATTAATTATTGGATATTTACATAATAGCACTAGAGTAAAGAGATATAAAGTGTATTATGACTGTTATTATTCAAGATTGTAATGTTCTTAATAAATTTAACACAGGAAGTGATCACTGATTAGTAAGATGTAAGATACGTGTTAATGCAAAATTAGAGACAAAAATTATTAAGAAAAACAGTATTTACAGTTGATGTTCCTAATCTTCAGAAACATTCTAATGACTTTAAATTAGAATTTACATATCGGTTTCAAGTATTAGTAGATTTTGAACATGATTCAGATTTAAATGGAATTAATAAGAAAATAACTGATACACCTTTAAAAACTGCAAACAAAGATAGCTGGTAGAAAAATAAGCAATTGATCAAGAAAATTTCTACTGAGACTAGAGAATTTATGAAGAAAAGAAGGAATATGAAGATATACAAAAATGATGCATTAAAAAGGATTGAATATCTCAAATTTTGTAAAATGGTACGGAAAAGAGTTGAAAATGATATAAGAAAGTATAAATGTGAACTAGCAAGGAAAGCTGTAGAAGAAAATAAAAGTCTCAAGAATGTAAAGCAACATTTTGGTTTTGGTAGGAAATTTATATCTGCAATAAGTAAAAAAGATGTAATTATTACTAAAAAGAGAGATGACATCATGAAATGGGTAGAAGACTTCTATCAAGAATTATATAGTAATAAAGAACAAGTACCTCCTATATTTATTATATCTTCCGAATTACCCAGAATTTTAAATGAAGTGAAACATGCAATTAAATTTATGAAGAAAGGAAAGGCTCCAGGTAATGATGGAATTATAATTGATATATTAAAAGAAGCAGGTGAAGAAATAGAATTTTTTTTAACAAAGTTATATACCAAATATCTAAATGATAAAGATGCACCAGTTGATTGGAAGAATGCAGTATTAATATTATTATTTTTAAAAGGTGATAAAGAAGATATTAGAAATTACAGACCTATCAGCCTTTTATCAGTTTTATACAAAATTTTTACCAAGATAATTACAACTCGTCTATAGACAACATTGGATTTCCATCAACTAAGAGAACAAGCTGGATTTAAACGTAGTTTTAGTACAATAGATCATATCCAGTTATTGAGAGAAGTTATAGAAAGGATAAATGAATATGAGTTACCATTATGCTTTGGATTTGTAGATTATGAAAAGGCATTTGACTCTATAAACATTTCTTCAGTGATTAAAGCATTGGATCATCAAGGTATAGATCCAGCATATTGTCATATTTTAAAGAATATTTATAAAAATGCAACAGCAACAATTAGATTACATAATGATACTAGGAAAGTAAACATTGAGAAGGGTGAAAGACAGGATGACTCCAAAACTTTTTACAGCAGTGCTGCAAGAAGTATTTTATGGATTAAAATGGGAAGCTAAAGGAATGAAAGTAAATGGAGATTATTTAAGTCATTTAGATTTTGCAGATGATGAAGTTATTTTTGCAAATAATGCTTTAGAACTGCAGGAAATGTTGCAGGAGTCATCAGATGAAAGTAGGACTAAAGATAAATGTTAAAAAGACTAAAATAATGTTTAATGGATTTTATCAAAATATGAAAATAAAGATTGGTTATGATGTGTTAGAAGAAGTTAACAGCTACAAATACCTTGTCAGATTATTAATACAGATGGAAATATAATGGATGAAATTAGTCATAGAATTAATATTGGAGTGCTTTTGGTAGAAATAACTTGATACTAAAAGGAAATATGCCTATGTGTTTAAAAAGGAAAGTTTTTACTAAATGTATTTTACCAGTTCTTACTTATGGATCTGAAACTTGGACACTTAATAGAAGAGCAATACAGAGACTTCAGACCACTCAAAGAAGTATGGAGAGTTGCATGTTGGGAATAACAAGAAGAGATCAAAAACACAATATATGGGTAAGAGAACAAACAGATGTTACTGACCTCATTGAAAAAATTAAAAGACTGAAGTGGAGTTGGGCTGGACATATTGCTAGAAGAGATGATAGTAGATGGACAATTGAAATGTTAAACAAGATTCGAAGAGATTGTAAAAGACCCAGAAAGAGACCACATGTGAGATGGATGGATGAAATAAGAAAGGGTGCAGGGTGATGTGGAGAAGAGAAGCTAAAGATCGGAGAAGATGGATTGAACTTGGAGAGACCTTTATCCTGCAGTGGATTGATAATGGTTGATGATGATGATGATGATTGTTATTTATAGAGGTGGACAGTATGATTTTACACCAAACATTATATCAGAAATTTTTATTGCTAAAAATCACAAAGCACTATTTAGGCACAATTACTTAGCAGTAATTTTTTAATTTTTCACATTGCATTTGAAGGCCTCTTTGTATGCAAATTTATACTTAAACACGTTTTTAAAGCAAATTTATTAAATTAAATTGATATATTAAAATTTTTTTATAATTACCTGTTTTTAATCTTTGGATTTTTTTTTATGTTAAATATACTAAGTATTTAACTAATATTTATTGATTAGTCTTGTTTTTGTTACATGAATCACGAATAATTACTTACTTAAAATTAATATTTAATAAATACCATCATAAATCTATTAGCATATCTAAGAATATTTATAATAAATAATAGCAGCAAATTTATCTTTCTCTAAAGACTAAACTTGAAATAAGTATTGAACACTCGCATTCCTGTACAAAGAAATGATCCAGATGTTCATAGGATACTTGGCTCATTTGTGGTAGTAGAATGGATTACTATATTTAATATATACATTAAGAATTCAAAACAACTGTTACATATTTAAGCACAGAGTTTAAGCAGTATATTCTTTTTTTTCTTTCAACACAACTATGCCACTTAATGTAAGCTTTAGTAACTGATGGATACTAATTGATGGTGCCTAATAAATCACTATTCAGATTGTCCTATCTAATATCTCATGAATAGTTACAAGTTTATGGCTTTCATCAATGAGGAGTTTTGTATTTCAGAACAGTGCACTTAGACTTTTAGGATCTAATATCTCTCTAGCAGCCAAAGATACAAAACTCCTCACTGATAAAAGCCATAAGTTAGAAATTAATATAGAGGTATTGAATAGGACATGATAGGAATTTATTAGGCACAATCATCTGGTGTCAATCAGTTACATTATGTTGCATAGTTACGGCAAAAAAAAAAAAGATTATGTTACTGAAACAGCAATGTATAAGTTAGAATCATTTTTTGCTGTAATTTATTGCATCCTGAGGTGTCAGTTTTAAGTCTAATTAATGGTAAACCAGATAAAACTGTGAAAAAAATAAATGAAACAATCAAACCTGAATAAAGTTTGAGTAAAATCAAGCAAATCAAAATGGATGACAAGGTACAGTGGTCATTGTAAAAGGCATAAACTTCTTTTAAAGGAATTGAATAAAAAAAATCTAAAATAGCATCAAAAAAAGGTATGAAACAATATTGTAACGTATTCATAAAGATTTTGGACATGGAAACAACTTAGTGAAAAACAGACAATTTTTAGAGATTTATAAAAACAAAACTCAACCTGTATCACAAAAATAACAATTGACACTTTTAATTAGATATTCTCAATAATAGAGTATAAAGTTACATTAGTCTCAGGATTATTGCTAATGAATAATCTCACTGGAATTAATGATTTTGCATCCAAATTTTTGCAGGAAATTGAACAGTAAATAAAAATGCTGACAACATTGTACCAATTAATCTGGAAAACAAATGTTGTCTACAGATTGAAAAAAATCTGTTTGTAGTTTTATACAAAAGAAAGTATCTTAACAGAGTGTATAAATTATTGTATAACTTCTTTATATTATAAACATGAATTACTAGATATATGAGCTGGTTTTGGTAAAGGTTGAACAAGAGAAACCATTGCTGATATATTCGAAAAGGTCATGGAATAACCACAGAAAAGTATATATGTAATTTATTTACTATAATAAGGATTTTGATTCTGTTGATAATAGTTTATTATTAAAGTATTCTTAGGAAAATTTCTATAATAGAACATTTCTGGGCTTTTTTTTTTTTTACAAGAAATCTAAATATATGATCAAAAATTGGTCTCACATTGGAACATATTGCCAACCTACTAGTTCAAATTTTATATTGAATAGGCAATAAGAGAAGCAGGTTGAATGGAAATTAGTGGATATACATTGTTTGTGAAAATAGCATCAATATTCTAAGATATGTTGATGGTATCATCTCTGGATTGGAAATGAAGATTCTTTTTCAAAATTAAAGAACAGAATAAAAAGAAATAATTAGAACTAAGTGTGGAGAAACCAATTTATGAATTACATATCTTTTTAAAATTGATAATCATGACATAAAAATCATTGACTGCTTTTGCCTCCTTCCATCATTTATCAACAATAAAGGATTCAACAGTCAAAAAAAATTCATAACAGACTAACCCTATACCAAAATTCTCATGAAAATCTTGGAAAGTATTTTTAGATTTAGTGAACTTTTATCTTTTAAAATAAAAATCAGAATAGCTAATACTGTGTTATTTTTTATAACTTTCTATATATGTTGCAATTAGACATTGAAAGATATGAAAAATATTGATGTTTTTGAACTAGTATTGCGGAGATTTTTGAGAATACTGTGTGCAGCAAGGAAAATGAACAAGTAAATGAGTAGTCAAACTAGACCTGAATTGTTACTTGAAATACTAGATTGAAATGTTTTAAAATTTTTGCATGTTATACAATCCAATTTAATATAAAATTGTATAGTGCTTGGAAAATTTAATGGGGGGGGGGGACAGACGGGCAAATAGATTGATCCCAAATCTGGGGAGTAGATTCTATCATCACAATAATAAATGTATTATAAAGAGGGTATTCTACATTAATATTAATCATGTTTGGAAAAGTTATCATTGTTACTGTTTGCTTTGGCCTCGCCCTAACTACTAGGAAAACACATTGCATAAATAATTTCAACTACTATTGATTAACGGTAACAACTGTTTATTTACAATAAATACATTACATAATTTATAATGAACATTAATCTAATTAAATAATGCTTACATAAAACCGGCCTTGCGGCTTACGATAAATAATAATAAGGCATGGATGGCAAGTATAAATCCCTATGTCTGTTTTGGTTCCTTCAGTGGCAGATTTCACTGAATCATGAGTTCTGGTTTCGCCTCGCATGCCGTCTTCTGATTACGCTGCTATCTCATGACAATTCTTATGTTCTGACTGGGCCTTATATACTGCTCTTCTCATCCATGCACAGGAGTCTGGGATAGTTTTGTCTTTTCTTCAGTCCATGTTCCAAAACGGAAATGGTTTCACTCTGAAGTCCATGAGTTTATAACATAGAGGAGGGAGGGGGGGGGAATAAACCAAAACTGTTATCTTCTTTCTTATCTTTATTACTGCTAAGAGAGAATCGGGTGGTGATTCATACCAATTAAAAACACTGTAGTAAAATATCATTAGATATTTTAATGATATTTTATCTCTAAGCATTTTAAACTTTCTATAATTGCCGAGATCTTTATTACTGCTAAGAGAGGATCTGGTGGTGATTGATACCAGTAAAACATACTGTAGTAAAATATCATTATATATTTTATCTCTAAGCATTTTAACTTTCTACAATTGCTGATACATATACTATTAATGTATTATAAATTTCATATTTACAACGCAATACATATACATAACACACCTCCCCCAACTTCGGAAATTACCTTTTCCGAAATTCAAGAGTCTTTACTGGAAAATAAACTCCATTGTTCCCTTTTCTAATTTTATTTTTTATTTATTCACTTATTAATCTCTTCATTTCCAAATACTTTCGATAGCACTAATGTTGAGCTATTAATTCTGCACTATTTCCTAAGTGCTCTATTTTCTGCAAGCCTGGTAGATTTCTTTTTTTCAAACCCACTTTCTTGCCCATTACTTAACCGGTACTATTTTTGTAGTAAGCTCTATAGATTTCTTTTTTCAAATCCACTCATTACTTAACTGGTACTATTTTTGCTGCAAGCTTTGTCGATTTTTTTTTTCAAACTCACAACTTGACCATTACTTAACCGGCACTCTTTTTACCACAAGCTTTGTAGATTTCTTTCCCAACCCATAAACTTTGACAAATTCATAAATAAATCATTATAATTAAATCTACAATTAGTGCTATTATTACTGGCTATTGAGATTTCTTTTTTTCAAATCTGCAGCGCTGTTTACAATTTAGCTCGATTTCAATCTACAGTTACCAGATTCAAACGTTTAACCCCTGATTCTTTTACACCATCATCAAGGTTACTAATCTTAACAACGCCATCTCAGATTCTGCGCTCCCATTGTATAACACATTTTGTATTACCAAACTATTCTAATTTTACTTTAACTGAAGATCAGTGTTTTTCAAAACAAGATTACCATTGCCGTTACTATTTAAAATTTTGATTACTCTTGACTTTTCGCTCATTTTGATTTTTAAAACACAAAAATACAATTCTTTCACTACATCCATCCCATTTTAACTTTCAATGATTATGAAACTATTTTCAAAATTGAACTATATGATTTTGTTATGTTTCCCACCACAGCCAGAACTAATTTTCGTTTAAATTTCCTATTAGTGAAACTAGAACTATTCCTATTATTACTTCTACATTTCTATGAAACACAACAAGCCATAAATAATATATGCCAGGAATGTTACTGAATAAGTATAATTATGCTTTTAAAAATCTCAGTCTGGCAATTTTAAAACTTCTATTTCTTAGGTTCAACTTTTTTGACTGCGCCAATTGTAATGCCCCCCCCCCACTACTAAAACTGCATACCATAAATAATTTCAACTACTACTGATTAACAATAACAACAACTGTTTATTTACAAATACATTACATAATTTACAACGAACTAACATTAATCTAATTAAGTGATGCTTACGTAAAACTGGCCTCATGGCTTACGATAAATAATAATAAGGCATGGATGGCCTGAATAAATCCCTATGTCCACTTTGGCACCATCAGTGGCGGAGTTCACAGGATCACAAGTTCTGGTTTCGCCTGGCATGCCATCTTCTGATTACTTTGCTACCTCGTGATGATTCTTTTGTTCTGACTGGGCCTTATATATTGCTCTTCTCATCCATGCATAGGAGTCTGGGATAGCCTTATTTTTCCTTCAGGTCCGCATTCCAAAACGGAACTGGTTTCACTCTGAGGTCCATGAGTTTACAACGGGGGGAGGGGGGAATAAACTGGAACTGTTGCACCTTTTCTTATCTTTATTACTGCTAAGAGAGAAGTGAGTGGTGATTCATACCAGTTAAACATATTGTAATAAAATATAACGATGGTAGCATTTTAACTTTCTATAATTGCTGATGTATATAATCTATTAACATATTATAAATTTCTTATTTATAATGCAATACATATACATAACAGTGTTCAAATGTATTTTTATTAATCTGAAAAACCAAAAAGATGGTAGTCTTCTTGGAAAATTGCTATTCATATAATTACCAAATGTTTGTAATTATGATATTTAATAAAAATAATATTTTCAAATTATTCATATAGACTTTAAAATAATTACGTTGAATATACCACTTAGTCTGCAATCATAAATATTCTCTATATTGTAAAAGTTTGTAATAATTGCTAATAAACAAAAAAATTAATTTTTTGATTGTTTAAATAACTATATTGCTTATTAATTTTTTTATTATTATTGATACATATATTTATTCCAGTAAACAGAATAAATGTAATATAAAATATTAATAACTAAAAGCAAGCAAGCAAGCTTTTTGTGAGTTATATCAGATTCATGTATGTCAGCAAATAAAATGGAAAAACTGAGAATTAATGACCAAAATTTCAGAGCATGCTCAGTTGCCTACTATTAAATCTTTGATTCAAAATATTAGAATTAGCAAAATACCAGTCTTCCTTAAATTTTTTCCTTCTATCATTTGAGTTATTACTATAACAATCATATTCATAATTTTTCTTATGATGAAAGAAAACAGAATTGATATAAATTTTCCAAGTTATGCTTTTGAGGAATACATCATAAATCCTCTTACATTCAAAGATTTTACAATCCTTTGATAATAAACTGTTTACAATTTCTGAAAACACATCTCAATATTTTAAACACTGATTGTTTTTATGCTCAATCTTTCATTAAAAATCTGAATTTTTATTGAAACATTTAAATATATTTTCTGTTTCGTGGATCATGTACAAATAATCATTAACATATTTTCTATATATGTTAATTTTTATCTAACATTGTCATATAATACAGTCCTTAATCTCCTGTCACCAGCAGACTGCAAACACTATTGACTACCAAACTCATTGTCTAGTTCTTTTTTATTCATTTGAATACCTTGCTGTAATATCCTAATTTATGTATTCTAATATATCATTAATAATTTTGGTTTGTGTTTATTTATATCATATCTCTAGCTTTTTAATAATATTTATAAATTGTAAATAATTTGGTTAAATAATTGGCATGCATCAAGTGAGATTATAATATAATTATCAAATATTTTAGAAGAACTTAATCTTTTTACAAAATCAAATCTCTTCTAACCATTTAATCACTTAAGATGATTTATGATAATAGCAATTTCTAGGATTGCATTCTCTTTATACAATTTAATTTTAGCAAATAATCATTATACTATTGAAGCTGGAGGATGAATCTTCAAATATTATTCTCTGTATATGTTTTTCTATATATGGATGTAAAACAACTTTAACAAGTTTATCTTTCATTACTTAAGTTATAATTATCAATTCTAAATTGATGTGGTGTGAGAATTTTGAAGAAAAATGTTGGCAGTAGATTTGTTCTGATAAAGATATATATGGTATTAAAATAATTTAGCAGATTAATTGATTGTGATTTGAAAAAATTTGTAATTTAAAAGTAATGAAGGATAAATTTATTAACATTGTTTTATACCCATATATAATAAAAACTTATATAAAAGAAAAATATATGTATCCTTTAGCTGCAATAATACTATTAATATTTGCTAATATTGAAGAGCGTAAAAGGAATTCACCTTTTAATTAGCAATGGATTTTGGCGATTGCTATTTTAATAGTGACTCAGATGATGACTAAATGATTATAAGAGCTAATGGGTTTTGATCAATTTAATGTTAAATCTACTTTTGATTTCATAAAATATTAAGTTTTTTTAAAACAGTTGATAATTTTATTGTATTGTTATTTGATATGTGCAAATTATATATATGCATCAATAGATCATTTATAATTTATAAATATTATTTAAAGTATTTTGATATGTTTTTTTACAAAATAGTTGTGAAAATCTTTGAGGATAAGGGAATTTACATCTTTACTCTACATTCCTTTAAAGTATAAACTTTCAGGATTTAAATGTTTTTTAATAATATAATTTTTATTTATATAAATTTGAGGCAATTAGAAAACAACATGTTGAGAATTATATTAATGATTTAGAAAATGTATATTTTAGCGAAAATTTATTATATAATCATTTAAGTTTTTTACATAAAAAAAATTCAAATAATAATGAAATTAAAATTAATTAGAAATGAATTTCGTATAAAATAGAAAATATTGTATCAAGATTTTAATATTGGTTTAAGATTTCCTGACTTTTAAATCGATTGATAGATATTATTAAGAAAAGAATAAATTAAGCCAATAAACATCAAGTAGTCTATTATATATAAGGAACTTGATTGTTCAACTATTTACTAGAATGAAACTAAGACTAGTTTGACTCCTTTTTAATCAGCATATTTGACACTATGTTTTATCATAAGAAAGATTCTGGAAACGGTTGTCATTATCAGAAAACTAGCATTGTAAATAATGAATCAAATGATAGAAAAAGAATAATTAAGGGATCTTGATTCATTGCTAATTTGAATAATATTTTGAATCAAAAATTTATTGTGTGCAGTTGAGCATGATCTGAAATTTTGGTCATTAAATATTTTTTTTTTTTTCCATTGCTCTGAATCTTTTGTAGTGCATAGAAAGCATACTTGACTGATATTTTTATAGTATATTTACTCTGTTTTATATGTTGAAGCTTATTTACAGATTATATGCAGTATTTAATTTACAGTTATTGATATATATTATTTTTATAGTGACAAGTATATGTTATCTCAAAAAGATCTGATGATTTTACAAAAAGAAATTGCCTCAAAAAATGTGGTGAATTTAATGGTGGAAGAGATTTCTCAAAATGTGTCCATGATTGAAGAATATATGAAAAATCTTCTTGATGAGCTTTTATGTTACTTAAATAAAAATGACTCAACTTTAGCAGATAAACTCAGTGCAGATTTAGCTTTTCTTTGCAATAAAACAGTTAAAAAAGATCTTTCTCATTCTTCAGACAATCCTTCTTTTCTAACTTTAGTAATGGACGCCATTCATAGTAAAACGAGTGATGCATTCAATAATTCTGTTTCTGATAAAAAAGGAAATGAAGCAGCATTTACTACAACCAATCATGATTCCAGAGGTTTTGATGAAATTGTCTGTAATAAAACATCTTGCAACATTGCTCAAGAGGAGCTGAAAAATAAGACTAAGAAAATGATCAGTTTATTTATCATAATTATAGACACACTGAAAGCCCTTCAAAAATGTGTTATTGATAAAATGGAAGAATTAGAGAACAAAAAGTAAGTATTGTACATAAGTTATTGTTTGTGCTTTATTGTTTTCTCGTTATCATTTATGATTATTCTTTTTAGCATTACATTATGTTTTTAGTTGTTTTTTTTTTCAATGTATAATTAAATTGCATTTTCTAACTATTACTTGTAAAAGCATAAAATAGCTAGTATAGGGCAAAGATCTCTTACAATTTGTTAAAGGACATTGAGGAACAAAATTGGCAGATAATGTGGTTTGAATGCTTTTTCATCTGTGGATTGTTTTGATGTCTGAAAAAAAAAAAAAATCTAAGCTCGTTTAAAAAAATTCAGATTTTGACATAGCTTATAAGCATAGCAGGTATATTCACTATCGTTTGGATGCCAATATCAATTTTTAGAAATGTAGTAATTTGAATACATAAAAAATATAATAACTAAGCATTAGTAAATTTTTTTTTTCATTATGCATGTAACTGTGACTGTTATTACTGTAAAACAGTATTCACGCATAAGTAGTACTACATTTTTATGTTTTTATTTGTTTGTTTTTTCAAGCAAATGTAAAAATTTATATTTATTACATTATCATGGATATTCTTATCATTTCAATTTCCTGATCTTCTAGGAATTGGAAAATCTTACTTCAGAAAGAAACAAAGATACAAACGTAACATTTTTTATTTGTAAGATATGCTGGGTTGAATTTGGAAAATTAAATCATTATCAAGTCACCTAATCTTGAAATAATTTAAAGCATTAAGCTGTGTCAGGATTTCTACTAAGTTACAAAACAAGATATTTGTATAATGTAATTGTAGCTAGATTAAAAAACCCCTTTGATATCAAGTGGATTCAAACAAATGCTTTTAAATTGAATAATACAATTAGTGAAATAGAAATTTATAACTAATTCTTGATGATGTACATCATAGTGATATTACCATTGGCGATAATAGGAAATGTTAATGAAAGATTGAATAAGTTTTGAACAGATATAACTTAAATGAAAATGAACATGATGAAAGACTAGAAAATAGATATAGTATTCACTTAGTAGATAGACAAACAACATGATAGAATGATAGTTATAGATAGAAGTTTGTCAACATTGTTATAACAGATTTTTTTTTTCGGTATAATTTTTAAGGATAGATATAGTTTTGTATCTTAACTTCATAATTATAAATATCAAGCTGATGTTTTAAATTAATTGAAATAAATTTTGCAAAATAGAGAACTAATCAAGATGCTGATATAGAAATAATGGAAAAAATATTAATTATTGCTTAGTAAAGGAAAAATTTTAAATATGATCAAATCTCAGTAAGAAAGATGTTATTGAAATTATACCAAGGGAAACAAAGATTGAATTATATAAGCAATAAAGAAACTGATATTGTTCAAAAGCAATAGGGAATAATTCAAAGATTTTATGTTTTGTGTGATGAAATGCAGCGAGGTAAAGATGGCAATTAGAAAGGATAAAAAAAAAAATGATAGAATATTCAGTGATTCATTCATAATGACTATAACTCCAGAAAAGTTGTTGAGATAGTAAGAAACCATAACAAAAAATTATCCATATAAGAAAATTAAAGATTAAAATGAAAATACTATTAACTAAAAAAATATTGGGAAGTTAATTAGATATAGTGGAAATACATTGTAAAGCAGTGTAATATTGCATAAAAAGAATGTACGTGGCTGAAGATAAACAGATTTAAAAAGAAAAACATAGAATGTGAAAAGAGAACCATTGCATATTGTAATATGCTTTTATACTAACTCTTAATGAAACATTTGTTATATTATTAATAACCCAAATAGAAGAACTATTTAATAATTGAACAATTTGGATTTAGAAAGATTAGAAGTGTCATAAAATATATATTATTACAATAGAAAGCAGAGGAAAAAGAAAATATCCATATGTGTTTTATTGACATTCAAAATGTCTTAGAAAGTATTGACTAAATCTAGTTTGGCAAATATTTGAATCATGTGAATTAGATAATAAATTAATTACTTTTTTAAAGATTATGTATGATAATTCAAAAGCAGCCATAAAATATATAGAAAAATTGATAGTTTTTAATGTAAAAAAATACCAGAAGGGATTTTATCTCTCCAAGTGTTTTTATCATACTGGAAAGAATAATAGTTAAAGTCAATGAAAATTGGAATGGAATGTCAGCACATGTTTTTGAGAATAAGTAGTATAAAAATGTAGATGATATAGAAATTAATGAAAATGAAAAAACACTAAAGTCAGTATTAGAAATACTAAATGAGGAGGAAAAAGAGATAATGATCATATTGTAAAGATAATTAAAACATATCGATCAATGAAAAGCTTATAATATTAAAAATTGTATTTTACAATATTGGCTGTATACATTTTAACAATACTTATACTTCTACATTAGATTCATAGAATTTAGAAAAAAAGTGTTTATATTTTATTGGATAATATCATTGCATCAAGAGTGATTGTATCAGTAAATATAGTTTTTTTAATTTTATTTAGCAAATCACTTGAAGAAGACTTTCATCAAGCTAAATGTGAAACCATTACTGTTACTTCTAAATTAATTCAATCTATGCAAGAGTGGGGTAAAGAGAAGATTGATTTCAATCAAGAAATCAAGCAGCAAAGAGATGAACTAATTTCAAAACAAAATGAACTTGGTAAAGTAATGGACAGTTATAAAACTTTAAGTGATAATTATTGTTCTTGGATGGCTCAAATTTCTCAGGTAAATTTAAATGTAAATTGTTATTTTTAAAAAATATATCTAATTTACATATAGAGTCACTGAAACTAAAATAAGATTTTGATTGATATTTATCCCTTCTAAATTTTTTTGCAGAAAATTTATATCTTGAAAAAAATATCTTGCCCCTATAACAGAGGCAAAGATAAAATATGAGACAAAAATATTTATTAGTATAGATATATGCATGCTAATTAAGGATCACATCATCAGGCTCCACATGTGGTAAGATAGCTGAATAGCCTTTAGATGTGAATGTCAACTGTGAATAATAAATAAATAGTACCTGACCAAGAACTGCTACTGTCTTATAGGATAGGATGTTAGTTCATCAAAAGCTAGGCATTATTTCTGATACAGTCTTTTCTGTCATTCTCTTTTCCTTCTTCATTCACTTAAAGTCCTTGTAAGACTCGTGCTATTAGATAACTTATACTAACTGTGACATTGAGATTATGGGTTTATGTAACATTTCCTGCTTTTAACTATATACACAGCATTTCTAACCCACATCTCCCTTCTTCCCACCCCCTTTTTTTTATAGCTCAAGTCTTTTGAGAATTAAGAAAGCAATGATAGAAACAGATCTAGTAAACTGGCAGTCTTTAGTTGTGATCTTTACATTAGTCAATGCAATCACTAATGAGTCAGTTTGGAATTGGATTTCAATGAGACAGGAGTTTGGAATGGCTAAGATTGTATGTCTAACCATTCTTATTTATAGATCCCCCTGCCTGCGACTGAAATGGAGAACTTAGAAAATATGCTACAAAAATAGCCTATCACACTTAGTCTTGTTAGTTTGTCATATCTAGCAAATTACTCATTATCGCAGCAGTGGTAGTAATAAAATATTATAATCTAATTTTTTTTCTAAATATAGGTAAGTGGCATACAAACTAGACCAGAATAAAGACTCCATTCATGGCTAAAAAGTTGTCAAGATTTAATATAGCTGCTTTTAGTGAAACTCTGGATGAATACAAATTTTTTTTATTTTTTTTGGAAAAGCAAGCACTAAATAAAAGGAGATTGCATGATATTGGATTTGGCTATAAAGTCTAATTTAACATCTTCTATTGCTGGAATTCTTCATTTTATCAATAAAAGGTTAATAGTGTTAAAATTCAACTTGCTGATTGGTTCTAGTGCTCATTTCATTAGTGCCTATACTCTATTCAGAGAATGAAAACTTTTATGCCTTGTTGGATAGCATTATTACAGCAATACCATTAAAAGTTTGATTTTCTCTTCTTGGAGATTTAAAATCGTGTATTGGTATAAGTAATAGACTTTGGCTAAAAGTTTTGAAAATAATGGTATTGGTGCTGTGAATTCAAATGGTTTGTTACTATCGAATTTATGACCAACACATTCTTACTTAGTTTAGGCAAAAAAACTTAGGGCGATGCATCCATACTCAGAACAATAGCATTTAATAGATTACATTATAATTGAAGACAGAATAATCAAAGAGATATTATACAACCACTTACAAGAGTAGATTGTTAGACAGATCATAGATTAATATGCTTCTAGATTATAATGATAGTTGCTTTAAAATATACATATTATTCCATTTATGTTCCTTCTTTAAAAAAAATATTATATATATACTAAATTTTAATAGCTTATAAATACTAAAATTGTTAATTTGGATTGTCGGGACTGTCATTATTGAAGCACAATGTTCTCTTGAGAAGTGTTATGAATACAAATAAATCTGTTCTTCACTTCATTAAAAAGAAGAATGATGATTGGGTTTCTCACAATGATCTTATTATTAGTAATTTAAATAAAAAGAAATTGGCAATTTCTGCTTGGTAGAATAATAGATTAAATGTGGTATTTCATAATAATAAGCATAAGATTTTTGAAGGTGGAAGTTCAATGACTGATAAGAAGGCTTAAAAATAATTGGTGGATTAAAACTGTAAAAAAGATGTAAACATTAGCTGATTATGGTAATTCTAGATCTTTTATTAATGCACTTAACATATAGACCTAAAGCTGTTAAATATAGAAAATGCACTCTTGTATGATGACAATGATATTTGTATTTTACTCACCTTTTGAATAATGATTCAAGAATTGAGATGATGACTATTAATAATATTTTTATTATCTCATTTTGATTTGGTCAAAGATTAATTATAATGATATCAAAATAGTTCATTGTAATCTTAAAAATAGAAAAGATGCAGGTCTTGATGAAATAGCAGATGAAGTTTTGAAATATGATGGTGTTATTTTAGCTTTAAAGATATTGAAATTTTTTAAGAATATATGGACACATGAAGTTGTGACACTATGCTTTTATTGTTTCAATTTTTAATAAAGAAAGAGAATAGACAAGATTGCGGCAATTATTATGGAATATTATTATCCACTACAGTAAAGGTGTTTTCAAGAATTTTGTTGAATAGATTGCTAACAGTTATAGATGAATAGTTATCAGATCACACATTTTTTGAAGAATTAGGAAGCACCATAGACATGATTTTTGTTGCTAGGCAAATGCAAGAAAAGTGTCAGGAACAAAAGAGCTATCTACATATTGCTTTTGTTATTTTGGGCAAGGCATTTGATTCAATTAATAGAATTGTTCTATGGCATTATTTGAAATTAGTTGATTGTCCATCAAAATGTTTTCATATTATACAACTTTTATGTGATTGAATGAGAGGAATTGTTTTTCTAACAGTGGAAAATTTGAGGCATTTAAAATGAAAACTGATTTTAAACAACAATGTGTATTTGCTCTAACACTTTTTAATTTTTACAGCAATAGTTTTTGGAATTGTTTGTACTTGGCTTAATCAAACATGGAACAAGATATATAGGTTTGATGGTGGAATTTTTAATTTGAATTGATTAAAAGCCATAACAATAACCTTTTTTTTTTTGGAGTCTCTATTTTTAGTTTGCTGATAATTGCGCTGTTTTTGTCAGTTCGAAAGATGATTTACAGAATGTTCTTAATATTTTAAATGCAACATATAAAGTTTTGGTTTATTAATTAATATTTGAAAAATTCAAATTCTTTGTCAGTCAGTGGTAGAAGAAAAATCCTTAGCAAGGGTATTAGCTTGATTGGTTATCAGTTTAAAAATGTAAACCAGTTTAAATATTTTGGTAGTTTTCTAAGTAGAAAAGTGACTTAGAAGTTAAGATATAATACAGACTTCAGTGTCCTATTGCTTCTTTTAACAAATTATAAGATAGAGTATTTCATCACAGAAAAATAACTGCTACAAGTAAATTACCTGAATGTAGAGCTGGTTTTTTTTCACCTAATTTATTGTATGGAAGTGAAACTCAGATATCCTATCATTATAATATAAGGACATTCGAAAAGTTTCATTTAAGAATGCTCCATAAAATTTAAAATACAATATCAAGTTCATAAAACTAATCAATATGTTCTTCAGCTTGCTAGATGTTATACTATTGAGTCCATTATTGAAAAATCACATTTTCATTGGATTGAACATGTAAAATGAATGAGCAATAGAAGATTTCTTAAAAAGATATTTTATGGAGAACTTAAGTATGGATTTCATATGAGAGATAGGCCCATCTACCTTATAAAGATATCAAAGACATTCTAAAGAAGTGCAGCATCAATTATTTCCATTGGGACAATATGACAGTTAAGGTCGATTAGCCCCTGCATGCCGCTTGATGGCTCTGTTGCTAGTCAAAAACCAATAGATATAACGTTACCAGGCTGATTTACAATTTACTTTTTTTACACTACTCTGATACAACACTATACTTGTCAGCGCGTAGTGCTGGAATTTGCAGGGAGGGGGGTCCGATGGTTTTGACGATCCAAAGGATTGTCCGTCACAACATTTTGAAAAACAAAATTATTTAATAAAATCTAATATTTCCTTTTTTAAATTACTGTCTGATCAAAAAAAAAACAACTTTTCAACACTATTTTAAAACAATTTATGAAACACAATTCAGTTTTAAAATTCCCCTCTGATCAAGCCAAGCTTATGCTTGGAAAGTCTCATAGCTGGCCCTGCTCAAATTACGTTTTACGCATGATTTCTGCCTAATGCTTCGACGTACACTTTTGAAATTCATTTAACCTTAAAAATATGTGTACGGAAGCACGTCTTTTGTCTTACAATTAATACTATCTAAAACTACCTCAGGTCATCTGAAAAATAAGTACTTCAAATACACATGCAAAGACTTAGGACAACTTGAATTCTACACACCCTCACGTCATACTATAGTGATCTGCGAAATGTGCGATACTGTTGCAAAGCATAAAAGCTGCTTAGCGGCTAATATGAACAGAACTGTTCTATAGGCTGAATAAATTTATGTGACACTGATTAATATATATAGTCATTGCAAAACTTATTCTAGAGTAATTTTTCTCTTTTCCTTCTTTCTTTTTGTTGTTGGAATGACCATACTCATTTATGAGAGGCAGTTTATAAATTATGTGATACATGGCTTGTGGTAAAATGCATCATTTGCATTACTATATTTTTATTATGTTTATTAAAAATATATTAAAATTTTACATTTGTGATGTTATTATACATTTAATCTTAATTGTGGATTATAATATAGTATATGCAAGTACTAGTTGTGGCATCAGACATAAAAAAAACTTTCTCTTACTGAATTTAAAATATAATTTTTACAAAGCCAAAACTATTCAGAAAATTAATAATGAAAGCAGGAAAAGGGGTCATTACCATTATGGAGCATAAAATAATTATAAAAAAATTATTTTTTACATTCTTTTATGAATTTTTAATTTTAATTAGTTGAATTTTAAAACTTTTTTTTTTTTCGAAAATTATGATTAAAAATATATATAACTCCTACATTAAATAAAATGAATATTAGATTATACAATAATTTTTGTTTTAAATATTAGCATTGATATTATAATTTGAAAGCGTAAAGTATTTCGCTCTCTGCATATATATATATTATACTGGACACCCACTCCTTCCTTAGGAATTATTGGTCACTTGAGGTGCCACTAGGCTGCTTATGAGCCTAGAAAATTCATTTGAGGTTACCAGATATTTAGTAATGATGATGAGCAGTTTCTAATATAAAATAAATTACTTGCCCCTGATACTAACTAGCTTTGCTTAGAATATGAAACTTTGAACTTTTAAACAATTGATAGATAAATAACAGCAAACAAACATCAGCCAAGTTAATTCAATAATAAAAAAGTTTATTAAGATTAAAAGAAAAAAAAGTAACTATTTCATCTATGGAAAATCTGAGGCATTTAAAATGAAAACTGATTTTAAATTGTCAGCCTTGACAGTTAAATTGTTCTTCCCTTTTTAATTAATTTGATAATATTGAAGTAATCTTTTAAAAGCTATTAATATGTTATGTGATAGATATGTGTGAATAACTTACTAAAAATAAGAAAGAACAATGTTAAATTTCTCTCAATAAACACCTATATTATTCACTTATAAAAACTCATGTCCAAATCCATACCACCAGATAATTATATGGAAAATAATCAGGGTTATTAAATATGAGAGACATGAGAAGTTATTTCAGAGTTGACCATGCATAAATAATAAGGTCTGCAATTTCAATTGCGGGATCTGGTTTAAAAGAATACAAGCTTGACTGAAACTTGGTGGTGTAGAAATTCTTAGAATTTTCCCATATATTGCAATAATATGAAAAGATGCATGATAGCTGTTCCAAAGCTAGACCATGCCAGAGTAAATAAACTGATACAGCAGTAAATGACCTGGGCAACCAGAGGTAATACAAAATATCAACTGGGTAGAGATGTAGCTAACATCAGTGAAGTATAAGAAAAGCCCCAGAAAATAAAAGTAGTCTTTCTATGAATTTATTTTGTGTCCACACACAAGTAGTTCAATACTTTTATAAAATAACATGTTATACAATAGTGTGAAAATATCTTAACAAATCTAAATCTAATCTCACACATATATAAAATAAACTGATTAGCATTATTTAAAAGGAAAGTTAATTTTAAATATATTTATGAAACTTATTTAAAAAGTTTTACTGTTTGCGTTTAAACTTCATACTTGACTTCCTTTACAAAATAAAAATACTTCAGTTTTAACAAATAACTTTACAATACTAATTACCTCATTCAAAATTTAGACTTCATTAATAACTATCAAAACTCAACAAAAGAAAAGGGAATTTTTTCAATAATCATTATTTTTTAAACGTAATAAACTTTAATTTAATTTATACTCTAATAAGAATAGGAAAACATTCATAAATGACATTGGCATGATAAAATAGTATATATATAAAATAAGAAAAAAATAATACATTTACATCTAAGATTACTGTTAAAATGTGCATATACAGAATGAAAACTAACCACACCTGGCTTATTTAAGGTATATGAAGTTTATATTACCATAAAGTCCATTAGTGTGAAACTTGATTTTGTGAATTCATTGTAGGAATGACTACTCTTGTCCATTTTGTAGTTGTATCTTATTGTTAGTTGAGAAAGGCTTCCATGTAGGTTGGCATTTCAGGTGATCAGCTTTCTATGAGTTTGAATTTATAACATGCTGGTGGATGGAATTAAGCTTAGAGCAATGAGTTTATCCTGTTAAAGTGCCTAGCCATGCATATTTCAGAGAACACCACTGAATAATTTGTTCATTTTATAACTGCAGGTGCTTGTCTCGAACTGTTTGCGAAATGTTAATAATTTTGATGTATTAGTTGGCAGTGACTGTAGCCTGACTAGCAGAAATGATTCAATATCTTGAATGCGATCTTGACTAGTAGAGTCCGAAAGAATCTCATAAATGAATCTAATAGAATCTAATGAATGAATCTAATATAATTTAATTAATCGAATGAATGATACAATAGATTTTGGAGAGCTTTTATACACATTAAGGTTGATTGTTCTACCACCCATATTCTAGAATTTTCTAGATTAGTATCTTAAAAATAAGCCAGGTTTTTGAATGAAGACATTCTTGTACATATTTCATAAATAAACAACATTTTTAATTAATGATTTTTGCATTCCACACTAGATTAATTTGATTGCATGCCTTATCTGAACAATGTATAACTTTTAGGTTTTGTTATCACAACAAATTAAAAACTTTTTAAGAGACTAAGCATTGTTGTACAATATTACAATAATCTTATACATAAAAGAAGAAAATTTATTTATAAAGTTCACTTTTCTTAAAAATATTACATTACTTTTAAATAAATAACAAATATTTTCTAACTTCGTGTGTGTGCATTTATATACATATAATTGCACTTTTATAACACACATTTAATAAAAAAAAATTTAACAAAATTTTCTACATTAATTTAAAAGTAGAATTTTAGCTTAACCCACTTTAATTTATAAAAAGGAGAATGAGTTTTCTAAATCTCTTTTTTTTTCTTCTAATTCTTTTTCCCACCCCAATGTTTATAATTAGCTGTATTCTATTTTAAAAGAATAACATAATGCAATCTTTTACTTTTACAAAATTATATTTTAAAATCTTCTTAACTATTGTTGTCTTTCTTAATAAATTTGATTATTAGTTTTTAAATTATAAAATATGTAACATAGATATATATGTGTTTTAGAACATATATCTCGTTAGTGTTACAATAACTTGTTTTTCTTTTCCTATTATTTTATTAGTATTGCACTTTTTGAATTAAGAAGTGTTCATTCTAATACTGCACTTTAAATTTCTCTTTTTGTATAATACATGGCTTTTATTTAGTTTGTTTATATAATGTAATTACTAATAACATTTTTTAAAGATCAAAGTTTTATTGTTTAATAAGTTAAATGGTACAATTTTCAAATGTATATTGTATTTTAAAATACTTATCCATGTTTTGTTGTTCATTATTACTTAATTTTTATCTGTCTACTATTATCATAAATTGCAATAACATTATGTTTATATTAACTTTTAACAATGATTCACAGTTGATATGGAATATAATTACAGAGATCAAATAAGAAAAATAAAATAAAATGGGAAAGATTATATTGATTTTTAAAATCACATGCAGTATTTTTAATTAGTAATTATGAAAAAATACTCTGATTAACTAAAAGTAAGGCTCTAGAATTAATTAAAAGCACTGATTAATTAAGTCATCTATGTAATTATTGGTTATTTCAGAGAATAATAGATAGAAACAAATTAAAGACTATTTTAAATGAGACTCCTGATTCCTGTCTTGCAATTGTTAATATCTTGTTTTAGTTTTTGTTAAAAATATACTTTTATAAGTAATAGTCATAAAATTATCTTGGCAGTATATGAACAAGAGATGGGAGATATCGATCTTTTAAAGTGAGAAAACATATACGGAAATCTTAAAGACTAGCCATGCCTCTATTATTTTTGTGAGTCTGTGGATGAAATAAGTATCCATAAAAGATAAATAGCAAGGTTATCAAAACAAATATAAAAAAAACTACTTTTTCGTTATTTTAAAAATTCATTTTTTATTAACTTGAATGCTATTGGTTCTCTGATTCATTACATGTTCATTTTGCACAATAAACCAAGGCTCTTTACGTTTTTGCTTGCTATCATGCCTTTCATCACACATTACCTTAACAGAATCAAAATCATATCCATATTTCTTATGTTTATAAAAAACACAGACACATTCATTAAATCAGTTTTAGATTCTTGTTTTTTTCTGTGTTTTATAACCATGAGAAGGAATATGGACATAGTTTTGATTCTGGTATTGTTAAAATAATATATGAGGAAAGGAATAATAGAAAGCAAAAGATTAAAGAGGCTTGATTTATTGCACAAATGAACACTTAATGATTTAGAGTTAATAGCATTTAAGTTAGTAAAAAATACGTTTTTTAAATTTTCAACAGAAAAGACTTTTTTGTGTTGTTGTTTATTTGTTTAATAACCATAATTATTCCACTTATGTGTCGAAAATATGCTTGGTTTATTTTATTATATTTATTCTTACTATCCATTGCAGGGTTTTAATATTATAATAATGGCAGAAGTTCATTTTATTATATATATATATATATCTAATCATTCTCCTTGTTAATGTGTGTGAAATGAATTATATATTTCATATTAGATATTTTAAAGTTCAATTGAATGTGCAATTACTTAGTTGTCAAATTTTTGTTATCCATCATGCTGTAATAAGCTTTAACTGTACTCATTATTATCCCTAGCAAATTGAACAAAACAATATTAAAAAAAAAACTTAAGTAATAATAAGCAAATATATAATATGTGAGTATTTTTAATATCTAGTACATAATTGAAGATAATAGTATGTAATTATAAAGGTAAATTACAGAATCATGGTGTAATAGGTATCATAAATTCATGATCTGAGATTCATATTGGAGTTTTAAATAAGTTAACACTTTGTAGATACTGCATCTATAGTCAAGTCAGCTAATCCTGTATTAGTTGGAAAATAAATATTTAAGTTTTTTTTAGCTTGAAAGTGAAAATTCTGACCATCTAGTGTGTAATACCCTGCAGTAGGTCATTTAAAGGCTGTTTTATCTATAATATATAATTTAAATAATTAAGGATGGTTTTTGAATTGGATCAGATATTGATTGTGTGATTGGAACTGTCAATAGATCTGGCTGTATATTTGTGTTTTTACATAAAATAATTTTTGTATAATTCCCTGTATATTGATGCATTTTCCTGAGTCTGAAACTTATCATACTTCATTGATTTGAATCTATTTTTATTATACCTAGTATATAAAAAATGAACATTTTGTTTCTAAAGAGTGTAAATCTCTTCTATAATTAAATTGATTGATAAAAAATACTAAAGATAGAATAAATCAGATTGATAAATATCAAATTAGATATTCTATTGTATGTGAAGGACCTGATTATTCAGCAATTTATTTTTCTACGATAAAAATTATTCAGCAATTTATTATGGTTAAACTAAGGCTAATTTGTTTATATATTTGTCACTGTAAAAAAATCTATATTCTCAATGTTGTTTTCTTTTGACATAAGAACAATTATGGACATGATTGTTGGCCTCAGAGTATTAGCATTGTATATAATGAATCAAATGATAGTGGAGGGGGGGATTAAAGACATTGGTAATTTTAGTAACATATTGAGTCAGAGATTTAATGGTGTAGAATTGAACATATTGTAAAATGTTGGTATGTTAAATAACTATTATTTCACTTTAATTGTTGATTACTTTGCGTCTGATATACTACAAACAAAAACTTGCTTAGCTATTAATATTTTATAATAGAATCACTTTAATATATTGATGTATATGCTTTTTGTTATTTTAGTATATAAAGAAACCAATAATGTTTCTATTGAATGCTTTTTCCAAAATTAAAAGATCTTTAAGAACTTTTGTTGCAATTATTTTTTTAATTTTTTATCACTGTTTGATAAAATTTAATATTTAGAATGATTTAATTAAAAAGGATAAAATTATGATAACTTCTTAAAGTTATTTTTTCTTTATTTAGATTACTGTTTATTTAAGAAAAAAATTTAGGGGAGGAAATAGATAATAGTAAAATTATCATAAATCGTTGAAGTCAGAAAGCAAGATTATATGTACATATGAGTACTCCTTATAAAACCAAATCAAAATAATAATTAATAAATAGTACTGACAATCAATTAGTTAAGTTAAAAACAAATCAAAATTATACTTAATAAATAGTGCTAAAAAAATCAATGTTAAGTTAATTAAAAACTAACGTCATTACTTTTTGTTTTTGCTGACTAGAAAAATTGCAAATTCCAAACTTAATTTCAAGATTCTAATTATAAAAATATTTAATAATTCAGAATAATGATGTCATTTTAATTTGATGATTCACATTAATCAAGAGAAAAAGTCAGAAATATTGACTGCTTTAACTGAGATAATGAGCAGATGCGTGAATATCTTTCATTTGATGATTTTTTTTTTCTAAAAATGCCAGGATCGGTTTACATGTAGGTTGGTGGACTATTAAAGAATTTTGGTATGATGTCTGAATTAAGAAAAAGTATCATAACTTTCAAAAAATTATCATAACATTTGTATCAAATTCAAATTGTCAATTCAAGCTGTTACAATGTAAAAGTAATTGATTATTACTTTTGTTTCTTTTTAAATATATTTTAGTTTGAAATATTGTCTGTTAAAATCTAGTAATTACATTAGTACTGATATATGTTAGCCCCAAATGGATAGCATTAAATTATTAATACAGTCACTTCATACATACTTAGATGTAATCACTGGAATAGTGCACCAAAGTCAATTTCAAAAAGAGAAATATAATGTCTGAAACAAATCAACAAAGAGAAAAACATTTTAAAACTATACATATAATATTTTATGCAAATAGTCCTTTAGTGCAAAAGTTAAAGGAATCTAAGGCACAGCTAATCTGCCAACAATTTTATTTTATTAAACCTATAATTAAATTTCAGACAGCAACAGTTGCATCATATTGGGTGAGTCATGTATTAGCCAAATAAAATAAACTTTTCACAATGGATATGATGAAAGAAACATTTTTGAAAGATAGCAATATTCATTCAAAAATAAAACATTATTTTTGCAATTAAAAATTACGATTTTCTCATAAAACTGTCATGCATTGTATGGAAATTATAAATTAAAATTTGTTGAACTTCTGATCAAAAATATCAGTAATTCCTATTTTTTCTTGTAGTTTGATGAGCCCACTAACATAAATAATGTTTTTTATTTTTAAATAAGAATTGTTTTTAAAGACATGAGTGTGAAAGAAATTTATTAGCAATATCACCTCTAAAGGACTTGAAATATGCTTTCAAAAATTATATAGAAATGGGGGGAAAAACTATAAATTTTGTATTGATTATCAGAAAAATTATTGGATTTTTGATTATGTGCACCAAATACAATAACTTTACTAGAAAACCTCTGTTGTAAAATTCTGATATTATGAATTATATTAGAAGAATCAAAATTGAGAAGTTTATTCCAGGAAAAGCTTTTCAGAGAAGAATATTTAGATGTCAACTAAAAGAAAACAAATCTGAATATATGACCTTATTATATCATGTAGATGTCCATTGATTAAATTGAAGTATATTTTTAAAAAATTGAGACTTCCACATAATGAGATGTACTATGTATACATATTGCATTATAAATAAGAGATTTATAATGCATTAATAGTATATATATATCAGCAATTATAGAAAGTTTTGAAAGTAAAATATCTAACATTTTACTACAGTATGTGTAACTGATATGAATCATCACCCGATTCTCTCATAGCAATAATAAAAATAAGAGGAGATAACAGTTCCAGTTTTATCTTCCTCCCCCTCTGCATTGTAGACTCATGGATCTCAGAGGGGAACACGGACCTTGGAGTGAATAGCAATTCCACTTAAACATGGATCCGAAGGAAAGACAAGGCTATCCCAGACTCAATGGATGAGAAGAGCAATATATAAGGCCAGTCAGAACAAGAGAATCGTCATGAGATAACTGCATAACCAGAAGACTGCATGCTAGGCGAAACCAGAACTCGTGATCCAATGAACTCCACCACTGAAGGTGCCAAAGCAGACAGGGATTTCTACAGGTCATCCGTGCCTTATTTATCATAAGCCGTGAGGCTGGTTTTATGTAAGCATCATTTAATTATATTAATTTTAGTTCATTGTAAATTATGTAATGTATTTATTGTAAATAAACAATTGGTTATCATTAATCAGTAGTAGTCGAAATTATTTATGTTATGTGCTTTCCTAGTGGGGTGAGGACATTGTATTTTGACGCAGATGTCAACTAAAAGAAAACAAATTTGAGTATATGAGCTTACTATATCATGTAGAAGTAGGTTTATTAAATTGAAATATATTTTTAAAAAATTGAGACTTCCACTTGATGAAATGAAAGGTGTTTTTTTTTAAATCAAAAGATGATGGTTATTATATTGAACTTACTGACAATATTTAATTGATAGATTTATTTTCATTATGGATATATTTAAATGTTTAATGAATTAAACTTACAATTGCAAGGAAATAACAGAACACTAGTGGAAATGGTTGGATAAATTAGTATTTTATATTTGATGAAAAATGAACTGAAAATTTTCATAAATATTATGAGGAAATAATGATTCATTATTTTGAATTTGAGAGACTTTTCTAAGAATTTTTTTGGCATTATTGATTTGGACGGTGTGATTGAAAAGATAAATAATAAATATTTTTTATCTATGGTGAAAAATGAAGTTTTTTAAAATGATCTAAATTTAAAAATGCATGCATAGTTTATTTCCTAATAAGCATTTTTAGAATTTAATAGATGAAGAAAAGATTCCAAATTTTAAAAAAATTATTTGTTTGTCTATGCCTATTGATATGAGTTAGGATTTTTGATAATAAATGTAATTAGGTCAAAATATTGTTTCTGTCCTATAGACCATTTAGAATCCTGTGCAAGATTAACTGTTAGTAATTACTTACCAAGACATTCAAGATTAGTGGATAATATTCAGTACAATTCTTCTTAATATATTTTCATAATTTTACTTTAAATTTATATTTAACACTGAGTTTTGTCATTTTTCAATAATAAATATATTATTTGATTTGATGGTGGACTATGATCCTTAGAAAATATTGGAAATAGTTCGTCGCAGGCCTGATTTATATTAACTTGGGGGGTAGGATGATTTATTTTACAATAACTTGTTTCTGCATTATAATATGAAACTATAACAGAGTAAGATTATAGTATAAGCCTCATCTTTCATACAATTGAAGGTTTGGCAATATTCTCTGTGATTGCTGTCAGATACTGGAAAGACCAAAAAAAAAAAAAGCAAAGTTCAGTGGTAAGTTTACCAAACAAATTTTTAATCATTCTTGACATATGAATTTCTCTTGATTTAAATTACATTCAAATATTGAACAATTTATTTTCTAATGATCGCCACTGCATCTATTGAGAATTGATGAAATTGTTCCAAAGGAACGAATTTGTCTATTTGTAAATATTCATCATAGATGATCTTCACGCTCTCATATATGTACATTTATAAAATTGAAATTTTTCAGAATGAAGAGTTTGTTCGAGAAGTTGAAGAATTTAATAATTATAAAAGGCAGTTGTTATATGAAAAAGAAGAAATCGGCCAGCATTTAAAAGAAGTTATGTTAAAACTAGAAGAGATAAGCAATGGGGTGTCTGCACCTGAAGTTTGCATCACAGAATTGCTCAAAAGTAAACTTGCATTAAAACAGGAGGTATGTGGACTCTTTTTTTTTTTTTTTTTTGGCATTTAGAATTTTTGAGAATACTAAATAATTTTTGTAATAGGTCTTCTTGCTAAATCATACTTTTAAAAAATGTATATATCTTGTTTTTTTTTAAAATGTTCTTTATCTTATAAGTGAAAATGTATGAAAGTAAGATTTTGAATTGGTTTATATATCAAAATCAAAGCTTTAATAAAAATAAGTTTATATAAATTTTAGAATTTATGGTTGTACTAGTTCTTTTGAAAAAAGAAAAACAATCATTACTTGCCCAAATAAACTCTTATTATAGAATCAAAGATAATTTTTAGCATAAAAGGCAGTTGCATAATTATTTATTAAATGTTGTAACTATAAAAATAAATGGTTAAATAAAGTTTGTATAATAATTTTAACATTTAAATTAATTTTCTATTACTGTACTTTAGCTCTCTTTAGGAAAACTGTAAAATAATATTGATACACGGGTTCCTTTAATGGTCATCTTATGTATATTATTATTATAAACGAAAACATGTCAAGACCTATTTTAAAAGTATAAGATTGAAAATAATAATTATTCAAATATATTTTGTGTAGATGAATTATTTAAAAATATTTATTTTGTTTATTTTTTTTTTATTCTAATTTAGAGATCTTGATATTTTTTTCATTGATCAAATTTTTCATTTTGCATTAAATGTATTACTATGAATTGCTTTTATGAAGAAAACAATGATATGGATGGCTGAAGAGTTGGAGGATGGAGAAGATTTAAGCCTATCCATTAAAGTATGAAGATTTGCTATCTTAATATAAACTGAACACTGATTGAATATATGTTTGGGAGATGATGATCTGCACCAACTGGTTCAGCATGAAATACATATCTTATTCACATACGTGGTCGTGTGTATCGATTGTATAAGATGGAACGGATATAGTAATAGGGAACTTGAAAGTCTTGAGTTCTAATTCCTTCTAATTATATTATATAAATAGTATATATAAAAAATAGATTTTTTATCATACTGAAAATTATATAATATTCTTTTCAACAGCAAATTCTTTTTCTCTTATGTAATAAGCAAAGGTCATATAATGTCTTATTAATGAGCTTATAATCAAGAAAAAATTGAAAAATAAAATATTTTTTTTAAACAAAAGCTGATCATCTCAATGTTGAGCCATAATATAATTTTTAGTTTTAATAATAATGTGAAAGGCTAAAACCTTCGACAAAAGCGCCTTAAAAATGCTTATGTGATGGCCAATCAGATGCAATAAGGACTGCACGTGGAGCCCTCAATTCAAGAACACAAGCCAGAACATGAGAAAAAGATGGGACCCACCTTCTTCTCTACAGATGATCTAAGTCTGACTTATTTATATATAAATTTAAGTAGAAAAGGTGGTCCTATCTTTTTCTCGTAGTTCTGGTTTGTGTTCTTGAAATGAGAGTTCCACATGCAGTCATTATTGCATCTGATTGGCTGTCACATAAGCATTTTTAAGGTGCTTCTGTCAAAGGTTTTAGCCTTTCATGTTATTATTAGATCATCTGCTAGTGCTTAATAAATTTAATATATTTACATTTGTTACTATCATTTCATTAGATTGAAAATTGCTTCATTGTAAATCGAAAGATTTCGCGTTGTTTATATATAAGATTTAGTGAATTAAATGTAAAGGTGTTTTAAGCTTCACGCTCTTAGTTTGGAATGCTTGAGTCTGATTTATTTATATATAAATTTAAGTAGAGAAGAAGGTGGTCCCATCTTTTTCTCGTAGTTCTGGCTTGTGTTTTTGAATTGAGAGTTCCACGTGGGGTTATTATTGCATCTGATTGGCTGTCACATAAGCATTTTTAAGATGCTTCTGTCGAAGGTTTTAGCCTTTCACGTTATTATTAGATCATCTGCTAGCACTTAATAAATTTAATATATTTAAATTTTTAGTTTTGGAAAGTATTAAAATATATCACTTGTATATTTTGAATGCAATTTTATGAATCGAGATTTACATAATTTCATTTCACAAAATGTAAAATTTTATGTGGCTAATGTTATTTAGTGTAATTCATTTTATATAGCAGGTTCATTTTTCAAAAAATATTTATAAAAAAATATATCAAATATTTGTTAGCCCAATATGTCTTGTCAATTTAATATGCCTTTTTAATTGTATCCTGCTAAATGGCTAGTTGCAGCAGTTGGTATATCTTTCTGCTGTACCCACAATCTGGGTTTCAAACTGATATAAATTTCAAACTTTGAAAGTTTTTAGGTTTCAGTTTTGCTTAGGATTTTTTTTTTAGGTAGTTAGTCCTTTAGTAAATAAATATCAAAATATTCTTTGCTTTGAATTCTTAAACTCTTACTACACAGTAGTTGGCATGCCTGGTGATTAATATTTTTATTTTTACTGATACTCTGCAATGAAATAATGGCAATATTAATAGCATATATTTGGAGAGAACATTGAAAATATTATTTTAATGCATTTTTGATGCTAAACATCCTTTTCAAGACAAATATACTTTAAACAGCAACAAATGGAATATTTATTCCTTTTTTGAATATAATGGTAGTCTTTGATAAGGATTTAGCACTGAAAATACATTAAGATATTTTTAATATTTTCGGTGTTTTCTCAGAATATATGGTATAAATATTGCCTTCACAAATTTTAGTAATGGGGTTACCATAATCTTGTCCTTCCTCTATAAGGAAAAATTAGATCTTTGTTTCCCTTTACCTTTGTGATTGACTGAAACAATAATTGAACTGGGATTTGTAGTCCAGAACTAGCAACCATTAAAATGATGACTAAGAAAATTATTGGTGCAAATCAAAATTTGTTTTAAAGATTTTCAAATTTAAAAAAGTTGAAAAACTTTAAACAAAGATTGTCAAATAGATATAAAAAAATAATTTAACTTTCATTTTTTGTTTGGACAAAAGTTATTTCATTTTTTTTTTACTTTTTCTTAATATATATTAATGATAAATCTTTTGATATTGCTTGTAAATATTGTGAGCTTTTATTTTAAAACTTTTATATTTTAGTGAAAGTGAAAAATACTATTTGTTATTGCTACATTATTCTATTTTAGATTAATTTTTATTATACAAATTATTGTTGTTACTTTTTTATTAAAAAAAATAGAAAAGTATACTCATTTATTAGATATAAAGAATTTACAATTGATAAAATATACTTTTTAAAATATCTTGATATTTCAAATTTAAGTTGTGGTTTTTTTTTTACCATCAGATATCTAGATTAAAAAGTTCTCTGATTGAAAAAAATTCACATCTGCGTGAAGTTAAGGAACAGAGTAAAAGACAGGTAATTGTTTTAGAGATGTAATATAACTTATAGATAAGAACAATTAGCTAATTTTATCATTTATATGACATAATTTCATAGTGAGTTATTTTTTATTTATATTTACAGGAATATATTAAATAAAATTAAAAAAGTAATGTAATTTGCAAAAAAAAAATTTATTTATCAAAAGATCAATTATTTAACAATAAAATAGATCAATGACAAAGAAAATAACATATTTTGCAATAAAAAATATGTGTGAAATTAAGTATGTAATATTTAATGTGCATTCATAGTAAATTCAAGAATGCATACATTTTATTCATCATTGATATATCTTTTGCAAAATATGGTATATTATTTTCTTGATTTCATTTAATATACTATGTGAATTGAAGAATAAATGCAGACATTTTATTTTTTGTCAATAAAACTGGTAAACTAGACATTATATTAGTGCCAAAAGGGATTCCATTAATAAATGTTTAATTTATAAGAAATATGTAAAAAAAAAAAAGTTTTAGCAAATTAACTCTGTTATAAAAATTTGTAATTGAATAATCCGAATGGCATTATTGCTTCAGAGAGGTCATAAAAAGTTCATGTAGCTGAAGTGGCAGGGGTGAGTTGCAATCTATGAATCTTGAACTCTACAGTCATAATTCATTTTTTGTATCTACAGATAGAACAGCAATATGTAATATAGATATCCATCACTCTTAGCTATTGAATTTTTCTGGGTTACTGATTTTTTTTTCTTCCATTTGATTCCAAAACACTGGTTTTAATATTTTTTTAAAATCACTATAGCATTTTTTTTTTTTTTTTAAAGTTAACTAACTACTCATTTGTTATTTTTTAATGGAAATAAAATCAAAATCAATTTTAAGACTTAAGATAACAAATTAAAACTTATCACTTATCGTATTTAGAACTATTAATTTACAAGTATTTATTAAACTGTTTGTGTATGTTTTTAATATACATGTATTTAGATGAAATAAATATTTCTTAAATAAATTGTAAATCTGGCAGTTATCAAAATCCAAATGTTTTTTTATAATTTTGTCGAATAATAGAAGTATTTAAGACTTAGAATAGAAAACTTGACTAATGGTATTATGCATTCATATATGTGTGTGTGTGTGATAAAGATGTGATTTAATTTTTAAAGTATTAAATAGTAAATAAATTGCTGAAACATATTTTCATTTACTTTAATGTATGCACTTGAAAAAGATTACATATAATAATTGAAAGCATGCTTCTTTAATTTATTTATTATTTAATATTTTAAAGTTAGATTTAACCATAGTTTTATATATATATATATTATTGAAAGGAATTTAAAAAATATTTGTAATAAATGTAAGACATTTCATTTTAATTTAAAATTGAAAAAGTAAATTTTTTTTTTATTGAATAGTATGGGTGACAAATTTTGGATTGTCTTTTTTACTTCTACTTTAACAACTGACAGATCTAAGACTAGCAGTATATTTTTCTATTCTGACAATTTACAAAATAAGACATGTTATCTAGATTCATACTCTTCCTCGATCTGATCAGATCATCATCTTTAAAAGAATGTTTGTAGCAAATACTTTAATTTGTTAAAAGTAAAACTAAAAGAATGAATTAGCATATAAGTTTTTCATGGAGGCTGTTCAGTGTTAGACTAGTAAAGCATTTTTGACTACTAAATTTTTGATTGATTGAAGGAGACAAACATTTATTTAATAAAAATTCTTTTATCTTTTATATATATAAAAAGTTTCTAACAGACCAAATAAGACAAAAATTAGTTTAATATATGTTAATAAAATTTTATACAGCTATAGTTTACAATAATTCATATTTCTCCAAATGAAATCAGTCATTAATTTAAAAAGTATAGATATTACAATTCTTTGCTATTCCTATTTACAATGTTAATACATAATTATACTAAAATAGCACATATCTTTATACAAATTACTACACATAGTAGTCTTTTTATGCATTCCAATTTTGTTTTCATGCTATATAGTAAAAAAGAAAGATGTAACTTTTTTTTGATTCTGATAAACTAAAACAGTATCAACTTAATATATAAAAACAGTGATTTATAACTATCTCTTTAACATCTTGGGTTTATTGGGATTTTTTATTGCTTAAACTCTACATTTTAATCGCTTTTATAAATACCTGTGTTATGTCACTTGTTATGACTGATTAAAATTTAAATGTGCTATCTACATTCAGACATTTGATCTGAAATATTTTCACACCTTTTCGATCTTGGTTTTCTTATTATTATTTATAATGTTTTTCCTAATATTAAAACAGTATATTCCTCCTCTCATAACTGTTTCACCTATTTTTCCCCATAGCTCCATCTGTGCCAGATTTAAACCCCTTCTGACTACATGTATATAAGCATCAACACAGTTATATAGGTATTATCACACATATATGGGTGGATAAATGACTATTATAGCAATTTATATATATTACAGCATGTATATTTCTTTTTCTAAATAATATTTAAATAATATATTTTGTTTTGCATGTGGTCTACAAATGGCCCTGTTATATGTTGGGGGATATCGTTAAAAGCTAGAACAATTCTCAATTTTAATCGAATAAATCAGAAACAAAACCCCACTTGACAAGGTTATTGTACAATTTTAGTAAATAACATTTCCAGGCTAAAACTATTAAAAGTTTTAGGAATTGTAAGAGATCAAATTTAAAGAAATAGGCTCTATTAAAAAAATGACAGGAAAATTAAATATATTGAGTATAAAATTTTAAAGAGGAGTGCTAAGTAAGCAAGGTGGTCTTAATCTTGAAAAATATATAAATAGCCTGATTTCTTGCTGCAAGAATTCATTCTATAGATTTTTGTGAAGAGTTATATAGCAGGATCTATGCCAGTTCTAACTGCCATGACTGGCTAGACAGCGTTAGATTTGCTGTCCGGGGATGGCAATTTCTATTCATGCTTGCATGCCTAAGGGCATGGTCATCATCGCAGGGGGGGGGAGCCTTCCAGCAGCCTGCCGCAAGAAGAAGAGATCATAAGCCCTATCCTGAAAAGAAATGCCACTACACTGTTTGATGTGTCTGCATTACAAGCTACTACCAAGAAGGACCGGTAATGTTCTTTTAAAGACTGTAGAGCTCTATAATTTAATCTGTAAATCTATAATACTAAGCTAGCTTATTTACTGTAAAGAACGTTCTATATTATTTCTTAAAACTCTTTAAATTAAATCATTTCTAAAGTAAAACTGTTAAATTTGTCTGAAATCATCTCTATACCGTAAAATGAGTTATTGGCAATCTTAATTGTTAAATTCTGTTAAATTAAATCATTTATAAATTAATCTTTTAAATTTGCCTGAATTCACTTTTATAAATTAGGAAGACTTTACTTTTTGTAATCTGTAAATATCTGCAATCAGTTATAATTAAATTTCTAAAAACTGCGGTCATGCCTAGATTTATTATTTTAGTTACTCTGTTTAAATTTAATATATGTTATAGTATGCCCCATCTTTCGAAACAGTGAACCATAATTGTTAACTAACTTTCAACGGAGATAATTAAAATCTCCACTTTAAATATTTTAAGAATGCTGCTTGGTGTATTAAATCGCTGTTTCAAAATGCTACATTAATAGATAATAACTGATTGCTACATGCTCATAATTATCATGATTATATATATATTGTAAATTGCATTATATTTTCAAAGGTTTGCTTAGTCATCTTTTATAAATTATGACTTTTGATATATGTTCGCTAGAGTTGATTTTAAAGTATATTTGTGAATATTTATTAATGCTCATGAAATATATATTCCCTCTTTAATTGCAATTATATATATATATGCAGATTCAGGATTTTAACTTAGATTATAATTTAATTTAAGTCCTTTTAGTTAGCATAATTATAATGCTAGTTTAAGAATTGGGTTGTGTTACAGTAGAAAGTATCTGTTTTAGGCACAATTAATTAATTTTATGTATACCTATTGGTTTTTAGTGTGTGCATTGCGAATATGTCTTTATAAAATACACATTTGCATATTTACGTTTTGCTGCATCTTCTAAATGGGTTCAGGTATGGCTATCCTTATTAGAACTGGAACATGAGGGTCCAGACCATTTTTATAAATCCTATCCGAGTTCCTGAACTTATATGTTCACATATTCATGGCAGCAAACCATCCAGTCTCAGGGCAACCGAGCATTTGATGCTAAAGCTCCTGAATAATTACTCACTCGCACTGCAAACTTAATCTTTAGTATTTTATATAGCGCCATAGCATATATATGTGAATCTAAAGATAATCACTTCTTTTCCTCCTTATTAATTAATTATTCAGCGGTAGACTGAAACTCGAATCTTAGTTACCAGTTTGAATCTGCATTATCTTGAGGTTATTTATTTACTCAAACCATTAATATATATAACAGCCACCTTAGAGCTGTCTGTATTCATCATCTCTGCTAGGCTATTAACTTATAACATTAGCAAACCATGAACAACCAGATGGGTATGTTATATGAATAGGCATGATTTATGAACCACACATACATTTATTTTAATATGTTAAGATGATATAGCTGTACTAATAATAGTCTCATTCACTATGGAAATGCCTGCATGTATTGAATACACATATTTAATGCTATATAATCCTTGCCATTTTGTTACTTTATTTTACACGTCATTGGTTATTGTTTTAATAAACATGTTTAAAATACAAATTTGTTTCGTATCTTTTTTGCTCATGGTTCTATTTCGGTCCAATCCACATTATCTTATTCAATTCACATTACCCTATCCCAATTTTTTAATGATTTTATATGCTGAGAATATATTGCTGTAGTTAAGATAATTAGTATGTTAAGTGGTCTATTCCACCTATTTAGTTAAATTTATAATTATCTTTTGAGTCTCATGTTTCTCCCTGTCCTATGCCAGCTCGCAGGTTAAAGTGAGACTGTGACTTCAGAAATGTCATTCATAAGGTGTTAAATCATGAAGTACTAGAAAATGAGTTGAAGTTTGGTCAGATTAGAGGTCTCACCACCTCACTTCGGTCAGCTTTGGTGTACTTTGCCTGGACTCTGGATTTTGTTGCGTGAGCGTACAAATCTGACCATTACTATATTAAACTTATTTTTCAAAATATTCTTGCTTATGACAATTTTTTTAATTAGACAAAGGTGAAACTAAAAGAATTTAACCATTTTTTATATGTTTTAATTTTTTTTTTTTTCAAAATTATAGAATGTTAATTAAAAATATGAAAGTAAAACGGATTTTATTTTATATGTGTCTATTTTATAAAACTATATATATATTCTTTAAAAATACTTAAACCATAGCCCATGTAATCTGTTTTTTTTTGTTGTTGTTGTTAAATAATGGACTATCCTATAACATACTCATTTATATTTTTGTATTGTGACTTTCAGCATAGTGAATAATTTCATAGAAGTTTATGTTTATATATATATTTAAAAAAAATTGGTGCACAAAATTATACAACTTTTGTCAAAATTATATAATTTTTCTCTCAAGCTAATATTTCATTTATACTGAAAGGTGAAAGGAATAGGATATTAATATGATATGTTATAGGATTTAATATTTATTTGTAAACAATAACTTTAATAATAGTTTTCTATTATATAATTATGATAAAATTAATTTTTACCTCAAGGCAATGACAAGATAATGCTTAGATATCTGCAAATTATAAGATAATATAAATCTATATATTGCTTATAATAACTTCTCTCATGTACACTTTAATGCAAAAAAAAATTTTTAATAAAACTTCTTTATTTTCCTGACAGTTTCAACTGTCCATCTCTGATGAAGACTGTTGGACAATCAAAACTGTCAGGAAAATAAAGAAGTTTCATTAAAAAAATTTTTTTGCATTAAAGTGTATATGAGAGAAGTTATTATAAGCAATATATATGAGAATATGAAGAAATGCAAAGAAAGTAAAGGAGAAGAATAAGAGTATATACTTATAATATAAATCTCTTGCAGAATATAATATTTGTAGTGTATATTCTTTTAATGTAGTTTATATTTTTTTAAATTTTACAAAAACAGTCTATATTAAAGATATTTTGTTTTTGTTTTAATTATTCAAAAATTATATTGTACATGTCTAAATCAATTTGTTGGAAGAACCTTGTAATTGATATAGAAAGTTAAAATCAATGTTTGGTCTTAAAATTGAATGAGTGAAATTATTAAGGGAAACAAGATTGTCTTCCAGAATGAAGTGAACTATTGAAGTCTTAAACTAATTTCCAAGAAATTGTAAGAGAGATGGATGGATGAAATAGGGAAGTTTATTGTTATAATTATGGAGAAGAGAAACTATGAATCGGAAAAATTGTATTATGAACTCAGATCTTCATTCTGTAATGGATTATAATGATTGAAAATAATTTTTCAAATTTATTTCTTAGTTATTTTTCAAGAAGTAAATATAAAAATAATTATAATTTAATAAATAATTTTTTCTTAATAAAGTTTTAGAAATTTTTGGGTCTATGGATTTCAAAAAAATTTTAATCTGGTGTTAAATATGGAAAATTATAGAATAGTAAAAAAATATACTTGTATCTGAAGGCACTGATTATATAAATGTCACTTAGTTGAGATGGATGGCAGATGTACAACTTTATTAAGCATTTTCCAATATGTATATCATCATGAAATAATTTAAATCTTTAATTAGGATGTTGGATTCAGTTTTATTATAAAAAAATTAAACATATCATTGTTAAAACTTTTATTACTGAAGATATTAATAATGATTCACTTTTTGGAAACAATGAAACTACCTCAAATATATGCATATTTATTCTGTACTTTATGTCCAGTTTAATGGATTAACAATATTGTGCATTATTTGAAAATAGTTGTTCTGTATAATGAGAAAAAAGACATGAAAAAGATTTATTTCTGCTTCAATGTTAAATATATATATATATATAAAAAATACATATTTTGCGGGTTCATCCATGTTAAAAACTTTTAATATTAATATACTGACGTTTCGACTTGGTCACACAAGCCATCCACAGAGTTATAAAAGGTAGAAAGACGGTTGTAGAGGCGCTACAGTCACTGATTTGAATAAAATGTTAAAATTCCACCAATAGCAAAAATGTTAAATTTAGAAATGTTTTTTAAAAAAATCTTTCCAAATAGGAGGAAGTTTGCATGTATCATCTCGCTTATTGATACAATCTGGCCTTTTAAGTATCTAAATGGCTTCTCTAATTTTGCATTGGTAGAGATTATCACATCTGGATATGATCCTGGTACTAGAAAAATCAATTTTATGACCTGAATCTATAGTATGGAGTGAGAGTGCTGATGATGATGAGTGTTGTTTAACTACATTAGCATGCTCATCTCTCCTAACACTGATGCAACGATTACTCATACCTATGTAAGAAGCTTTACAATTTTTACATGAGATTTGATAGACACCATGAGATTCAAGAGGGATTGAATCCTTAGGCTTGGGTATTATATTGCTGATCTTTTGATGAGCAGAAAATGCTGTATCTATATTATAGCGTTTTAATATACGTCCAATACTGTCTGTAGTTCCTTTTACATATGGAACACATCCTAATAGCTGATTTATCATCTTTTTGTTTCCTATTTTGTCTATTTTGGGCTTGAAATAAGGCTTTTTTTATAAATTTGTAATCATAACTATTTGCTAATAAAACACTATTAATATGATTTATTTCTTCTTTCAGATGTGTCTCATCTGAAAGGTTAATTGCTCTATTTAAAAGAGTTTTGGCTACAGAAACTATCTGAGTTGGGTGATGTTGAGAATAGAAATGCAAATATCTGTGTGTGTGTGTGTGTATCCTTTCTGTAAATAGAAAAAGATAAACTATTTGGTGTTCTGGTGACTAGAACATCAAGAAAAGGGAGTTTTCCATCAGACTCTGTCTCCATTATAAATTTAATATGAGGATGCATATTATTTAAATGTAAGAAAAAATCATCTAATTTATTTTTTCCATGTTGCCATATGACAAAATTGTCATCTATGTATCTGAGCCAAATGAGAGGTTTTAAAGATGATGATTCTAAAGCACGAGTTTCTATATATTCCATGAATAAATCAGCTATTACTCCTGAGATGGATGAGCCCATAGGAGTACCAAAAACTTGTCTGTAATGCTGTCCATTGTATACAAAATATGCATTTAAGAGACAATGTTTAATCAAAGCAATAATATGGTCTGGTAAATTGCAACGTTGTGAGATTATATTTAAAGCTTCATCAATTGGAATGTTTGTAAACAAAGACACGACATCAAAACTGACCAGAATGTCATTAGCATTAATTTTTAAACTTTTTAAAACAGAAATAAAATGAAGAGAGTTTTTAATATATGATTTAATAGATGGGATTGTAGGTTTAATGAAATCCGATAAGTATCTGGCTAAAATATGAGTTGGAGAACCTATTGCACTTACTATTGGATGAAGGGGGGTATCTGGTTTGTGAATTTTTGGAAGTCCATAAAATTTTGGACAGACACAAGATTTTTCACGAGGGATTATTTTATTTTTTATCTCTGTTTCAATAGGTGATTTATTAATAATAGCGTTTGTTGTTTTTTCCAAATACATAGTATGATCTCTTTTTGATAGTTTATAAGTTTTATCATTAAGCAGATCTAAAATTTTATTATGGTAAATGTCACGATTTATAACAACTGTGGCATTACCTTTATCAACTGGAAGTACAACAATTGATTTGTCCGATTTTATATTATTTAATGCTTGTCTTTCTTTTTTTGAAATATTATTTTTAGGAAGCTTAGCTTTTTTTTAAAATATTACAAATCTCAACTCTAGCCAAATCAGCCGATGTAGAATCAATTTTATCGAGAGCTGATTCAACATTACAAACAAGTTTCTCAAAAGGTATCTGGGAAGGTGTTAAAGCAAAATTGAAACCTTTTTTTAAAACCGAAATTTCATCTATAGAGAGGGCTTTCCTAGATAAATTATAAACGGTTTTTTGATTTGGATACATAATGTTTGGGGATTGTGTTCTAATTAGCATTTGCAATTTTTTCTTTTGCTTTGCTGTTACAAATTCCGAATCTTTAAACGATCTAAAACTTGCAATATGATCAAAACTAGTCCACAGTAAAGGATGTATTTTATTACTAAGGAATAAACGTAAATGTAGCAATACTTTATCAATTTTGTCTAAATTTTTCCGAGTTTTTTTAATAAAAGAGTTTAAAATAATATTGCTAGTTTTCCTTAGAATTTTACTAACATTATAATTGTTGTTTTGAAACACAATTTTACAGCAAGTGGGTATACCATTGTGATTTTTGCACGCTAATAAAAAGATAAATTACAAAGTAACTTACATTTCTTAATCCACATTCTTTCAAATATACGAAGCTGTTTAAAAATATATATATATTTGATCTCTTAATTTTTTTTAGCTTATGTCTATACTAGAATAAGACTTTTTCTTTTTATCATCATTAGATTTTGTAATAACATACTTTTTTTGTTTTATAAATCATTTATAGCGTACATTAGTGTTTTTTAAAGATTATCATTCTTGATGGGGAACTAAGGTTCTTCTGTTAGCAAAATAGTAGATTATTTTAAGAATTGATTGAAACTGAGTAAATAAAGTTTCCAGTAATAATAGAAAAGAATTTATATGGTAGTGTGGTCTAAAATGTTTTAAATATCTAAAGCAAAGTTAAAAAAAGCAAAAAAAAAATTTTAATGTTTTATAGCATAAATCTGAATATTTTTCTATAGTGAAATAATCCTTTGCAAAGAAAATTAATTAGAAAATCTTTTCATTATTTTATTGAAGTTTTATTATTTAAAAATCTGTTTTGTGTTTTATGGTCATATTAAATGGGAAAACATATATTCTGTATATATAATATTAATCACCTCAAATAACTGCATATTATTATGTTTGAGAAAGTTATTTGACACTATCACTATATATTATTGTAAAGATTTTCATAGTTAGAAGATGAAATATCACATATCAATACTCCACATTGCAAATTTGTTATGATCATTAGTAAAATAATTCTCTTAAAAAGGCCCCCATCCACAAACACTGAATAGGCTGCCAACATTTCGATAAAGCCTTAGTCATCCTTATTAATACCATGGTATTCTAAAAAATTATTGTTTTTCAAATAGTATCGAGATTGTAATTGTATTAAAATCTTTTCATTAATTATTTTAACAGGTAATTATTCAATTATAATTGAAGAAAGATTAACATAGTTTATATATTTTTTCTCTTTTATTTCATGGTCAATTGACTTTTTAAAATTATTGCTAGACTGGAGAGATAAAATAAGAAATCTCTGTAAGGTAGATCGTCCTGAGTTTTATTTAAATTGTTAGAGGTTTTTTTTTTTCAGAATTTTAATAGAATCTCAGTTCTTAAATTGTATTTTTCTAATCTAGCTAATGTTTTAGTATTATCAAAATCAGACATGTAACCAATATCTAAAAAATGTGATGTAATGACTGATCTAATTGATTTGCAACTAAAAGCATTTTCGTGCTCCCTAATTCTTACATTATTTCTACTTCAGTGACTTCAATAGTTTCTTGGGCATTGGAAATATGGAATTTCATAGATACCTGATATTCTAAAAGTATTTGTTTTTTAGATATGAAAAAAATCAAGTTTTTTTTTTTTGCAGTGAAAGATGTTTGCTGATATTATTAGTAGTTTTTTTCATGTAGGGCAGATTTATTTTACATTCAGACAAAAAAATTTCAATGTTGCTTTTTCCTGTTATAAATACTATATTAAGCTTTATTTATGTTTTTTATTACAATTATTAGAGAGAAGAATATTTTTAATTATAGATTTTTATTTTTTTTTTGTTAAGATAATCTTTATCAGGCAATCATTGCATCTATCATCAAAAGATCTTTAGCTGCAGAAAATGTGGGATCAAGATGATGATGAAAATATGTGACAGTATAACCATTAGGCTTTATAGCAGTTAAGATATTAGAAAATAAAATTGTATTTTCATTACTAAAAAACCTGGTAGCACACTGATTCTGTTTTCAGAAAGTGAACCCATGCAAACAGATTTTAAAATTTTAATACCTGCCATCATATATTTTCATTAATTTTTGTTGGAAAACAAAACAATTGTCTAATAAATGTGATAATGTGTTGGACTATTTCCACCATCTATCATTAAATATTGAATGTCTATTTGTGTGCTATTACTAACAGTTGTTTGCATTTGAAAAGTTTAAATAAAGTTTAAAATTTTCTAGACATTCTACATTTAATGGTAAATGATGAAAATAGTTCAACATATTACATCTAATATACTAAGTTCAACTGAGCAAAAAATATCTTGCTCTCTTAATGATTTCAGTAAACACATTAAAAACAAAGCTTAATATAATATTGACGATGAGAAAATAAAAATATAGTCAAAATAAAAAAAATTTGTCTGAATATAAAGTAATTCTCCATACATTAAAAAAGGTCATTAATAAGATCAATAGAGATCTTTTTAATTTCAACATTAAGTTCTCGTTTTTCACTGGCAAAGGACTTGAATTTTTTTCCACAAAGATGAAGACTAAGTATTTTTAGAGTTTCAAGATATAGTCAATTATGTAAACATATTAATGTAAGAATTAGAGAGAATAAAAATGCTTTCAGTCAAAAATCAATTACATCATAGTTTTTAGATATTGACAATTTCCATAAATCTGTTGAAATTTTGAAAAAGCAAAAATTTTAAATAAATATGAGTAAATTCAGTGCCATCCTGCTTCTGGACTCATTATTTTATCCTTTTTCTTATTTTCTAACAATATTTTTAAAAAATATAATCCATTAATTGTGAAACAAGAGAAAATATAAAAACTTATGTTAACTTTTCTCTATTGATGATTGAACAACTATCTGATAAAATAATCATTAAAAAGTTAATTCAAACACAGTTTCAATATTACTTAAGATGCATCAGTTCTAGACACGATGCACTATAAACATGACAGAAATGATTAAGATTTTATCGAAATGTTAGTAGTCTGCTTCTCTGGAGATGATTTCTTATTTCTAAGTAGATTTTTTTATAAGTTTTAAATGGGATTTTTATTATTTTTGATCATTGGAATTTGTCAATGCTAAGGACTGAAAGATATTATTTCCAAAAAATTCTTTTTATTTCATATACATATAAATACTGCACTTTCTACAGTATAGTATTTCAAGTAAATCATTTCATCCTAATAATTAAGTATTCTAGATTGTAGTTTAAAAAATTATTTTTTATAATTTCTCATTTTAAAAGCTGAAAAATGTAATTGAACATTTTGAATCAAATCAAAGTAAATGTGTATTTCTCTTTATCACTTAGCATATCTGGTGTATTTGTTTCATATTAATTGAATGACTGTATTATTTCAGAAACAAAATAGTCTGTTGTAACCATTATTATAATAGTTTATATAAATTTTTAATCAAATTTTATTAAATATATTGTCTCATTTACAAAAAAAAAATGTTTTTTATATATTTAGGTTGAAGTATTGATGGAGTCTCAAAACAAAATTGCAGATAAAGTAACTCAGATGGAAACAATATTAGAATATATCAGTGTGGTAAGATTTTTTTTTCTTTTTCTGTTCTTATTCTTTATATTTAATGCATTTATTATTTTAAAAAGTAATATAATGCTTTTAATGAATTTATTTTGTGTAAATAAGTTTACTTGTGGATGTGATGTACTAGAAATGAAGTATCTGTAAATAGTACATTTATCTCATCATTAATATAAGCCAAATTATATTGTAATTTTTTTTAAAATTTTTATAGTCAGCAATGGACATTCACCAAATTAATATGAGACCTTCATTTTCTAACTAATGATAGATAGATATCTATATCCAGTGCCTAGATAGATTGATTATGGATTGGCTACCTAAAAGAGTAATTCTAAGTTTATTTCTTCTGACTTGGAAAATTTTCATAGTTCACGTAACCTGGATTTGAACCCCAAGTAAGATAGATAAGCCACTATACCACAAGGCTTTTATCTGATATTGGCTTCAGGAATTTCAATATTGGATAAAACAATGAAGATTGACTAAAGACTTATTAGATATTGTACACATCGTAGCTGCAGAAAGGAGTTTGCTATTAAATGAAAGGAGACTCTTTGATTCATTTTCGAGACGTTAAAGGAAATGATCAGCCCAGTCTGCTAATGTTTTTATCATTGCAAATGAATTATTATATGATGGGGTTATAGCTCTCCATTTACGATCAAGAAACATCATGGTCTTCCTTCTTTATTGCCTTATGATTTTTAACTGAAATATCAGTTGAGTTTTCTTGAAAGTAGAATGAATGTGTGTGAATTGAACTTTTTTTTTTTTTTAATAAGTATTTATAACCATGGCAGACAAAATTAAATAATGGATTTATTGCCAGGAGGCTATAAAGTCACTAGCTAAAGCAGCAGTTGGCAGTTGAAGGCAGAAGGGCTAAGAATCTATTGATTGCGAACCTAGATTGCCATGTAATGGTGCCTTTTTATTTTTAAGTACCTACAGCTACAGTTCACTTTCAAATGAAGAAAAATTGCATGAATTGGGTGAAGAACTGTAATATTAAATGGGACATTGCTGGCCTTTGTGAAATTAGAAGAAAAGATGAAGAAAAAATTGATTTAAAAAGTGGACATTTATTTTAATACAAAAAAAATACAAGTATTTAAAATAAAGTCCTCTGGGATTCATTATAAATAAAAAGTGGAAGAACAACATTATGAAGATTGATAGTATATCAGACAGACTGGCAAGATTAGTTATTCAACTAAATAGTAAAAACCAAGTGCAGGTAATTCAAGTTTCTGTCCCAATAAGCTCTCATTGTGATGAAAAAGTAGAGGAGTTTTATAGGGATGTACTAAAGGCTTTTAATCAGGTCAAACAATATTTTAAAATTGTCATAGGAGACTTTATTGTGAGGATTGGCAAGCAGTTGAAAGATAAAAATCCTGTGGGTAAATTTGGTTATGATGATAGAAAGAGGACATAGATTTGTGGAATTTGCAGGAAAAAAAAATCTTAATATTATGAATTATTTTTGTGTGCAAAATGCTAAATAGAAATAGATATGAAAGCATCCATGTGAAAGCACAGTGGAATTGGATTACATTTTGACTAACAGAAAATATGTATTTCAAGATTTATAATGTTCTTACTAAATTCAAGACAAGAAATAACCAATAATTAATAAAATATAAGATACATGTTAATGCGAAACCAGAGAGACAAAAATTATTAAGAAAAACAATATTCACAATTGATATCTCTAATCTTCAGAAACACTTTATAGAATATAAATTAGAACTTGCAAATCACACAGAGGCAATGCAAGAGCTTTGACTTCGTCAGAAATCTCTCAGCCACTATGCCCAGAGAAACCTGTTTGCCACTTTACCTTCCCTTTCCATTCCCCACCCTAAGTTTTTCCTATATTCTTCCCGATCCTGCTTCATCCCATTTCTACAACATAATCTTTGTCAACTCCATGACCTTTATATCTAAATTCTCCTTATCTTTTCCTAAACCCGGCATAAAAACCCACTTATTGTATAATCACTTTGTTTATATTTATTCTTCCACAACTTCATTATTTATACTCTTCTGCTTGCAGGCATTTCATTCAATTAACAGATACCTAATGTTTTCTATGCCTTCTTTACATGACTTGCAGACTAAATCACCCACATTTTTCCATTTATGTTTATATTGCCTTGTTGCTAAAGATCTTGTTCAAGTCTTAAATAGTAAACTACTTTCCTTGCTATTATCATAAATTAACTCGCACCCAATATTGTGTTTATTTCTATATATATTTAAACTCTTTTTACTTTCCATACTAGTTCTCAGTCTCTCTAACTCCCTATTCTTTATTAATGCATCTATTCTTCTATCCCATTCCTTGCGATTATAACATTCAGCAATTCTCCTAACACAATCATATAAGTATACTGACATAAATTATTTATCCAAATCTTCTGTATACCATACTACCTTTCTCATCAATCTTGTTGCCTGTCCTTTACTCATAATAATACTATTTTGGCTATTCTCTAATTATCCATAAATTGCAATCTACCGATACTTTCATTTTGCATCTCTCATATAAAAACTTGGCCATCCCATTTCTCCTTGAATTGCCTCCTTTGCCATCAATATATTTGCATCTAATGCATATCTTCCTACTTCTCTTTGTACTTTTCTAAATAATCTAACACCTTTTTATTAAGACATAACACATCGTTACCATATGTTAACCCTGCTACTGCCACTCCCTTTCATACAATTTTAGTTACATCATATTTATTATATGAAAACACTGTAAATTTCTTTTATCAGTCTCTTTTCTGTGCTTCATTTATCAATTTTTTCTCCCATTCATCCAAGCAATTTCTCTGATTACGTAAGAAAATTTCCAAATAGTTATACCTATTCACCATACTTAACTTTATATTCCCCAATAAAAATTCTTTGTCTTCTCTTTCCCCAGTGTTAATCATCATTACTTTTTATTTTTCTTCACTAAATTTAATCCCCATTTCTTTACACACCCTTGCACATGTCTTCAGCATAACTTTCCATATTTTTCCTGCTTTCTGTGCACAAGAAGACATTTATCAGCAAATAAAAGACCCGATAATGTATATACTTTTACCTATTGATTGTATCTCTATCCCTCTTCCTACTCTTTCTATTACTCTCTCCATTTCTCTCAAATCCAATAAAAACAAAATAAGTGACATAGGGCATCCTTGCCTTAGTCCCATTCCATTTTTAACTTTAACAATTCCTTAATTGATATGTATAGTAATTCTTTTCATACAATCTCTTAATAAGATCCTCTAAAGCTCCATCCATTCCCAAATTTACTAAACTTATCCATAATCTATCTCTTGTTACTCTATCATATGCCTTCTCTATATCTATAAAAACCATATATAACTGCCTACCTGTATTTCTGTTCATATCTATAAGTTGTGTAACTACAAAAAAAACTGTCTCCTATATGCCTACCCTATTGAAAATCTTGCATTTCTCCCATTATATTATTTTCTTCCATCCATTTTGCGACTCTTTCATCCACCATATATACGAAAACTTTATATAATACTGATGTTATCGTTATCGGTCTATAATTGCTTAACTTTCTGTGATCCTTACCCTTTCCTTTAAATAGTAGCCTTACTCTTGTTTTACTCCATCGATAATAGATTTAATTTTGCCCTATGTTCTAAATTCATTACCATCTCTGCTGTCCATTCATTTAAACCCTTTTGCCTTTCCATTTTTCAATTTCTTCTCTGCCCCATTCAGTTTATTTTCTGTAAATCTAATATTTCCATTACTATATGCTTTCATGTTTGTTTTCACTCCATCCTTCACATCTAACATCTTTTATATATCCATTACATACTTATTTAAGATTGTTTCTATTTTTTCTCTAGAGCTACACTATTTCCTCATTATCAAGTATTACTATTTCTCTCTCCCCTGCATTTTTTTTTGCTTGTATTTCCAAAATTTTTTACTTTCATCTCTTCTACTTTTATTAATATCCTCCAACAATTTACTATTTAATTTCATTCTCTCTATATAAAATTTATTTTAGCCAACTTTTTTTAAAAATACTTTTCCCATTTAACATTAACATCTTTTTCATTTTCTTTGTTCTTAATAGCACATTTATACTCTCTGCACACCTTTTCCCTCTCTTTTACACTTTTACTAACTCATTTTTCTATTACTTTTATTCTTCTGAATATTTTCACCTAAAACCCTATTTGCCACTTTTTCTACTTTACCATGCCAGTCCTTATATTCATCCCCAACCAACTGTTCCATGGTTTCTTCAACTTTTATTTTATATTCTAACTTATTGATAAACAGAGCAAAACTCTCCATACAGTATTGCCACCTGTGCTAAACAGAGTAATCAATGGATGCCAGAAGGCTTGTGCATAAAATCCCTATCTAATGCCTTCTGGCATCCGTTGATTACTCTGTTTAGCACAGGTGGCAATACTGTATGGAGAGTTTTGCTCTGTTTATCAACAATTAATGTGCTAGTATAGGAAATGTGATCATGTGATGCTTAATAATTCTAACTTATTCTTATCAACTTTTATTTTATATTTTTCTAACTCATTCTTATCATTCATTCTCCATCACATCTTTCACTATCCTTTCTACTTTTATTAATATTTTCCATCACATTACTAACCATTTCTATTATTAAAAAAAATCACGATCGCTATTATATATTCTTCATTATCAAACACTTTAATTTTCCGTACTTTATTCATTCACTCTCTTTCTACCAATCAATTGTGTAAAATATATTTCTAGACCATGTGTATTGTCCCTCATCAATATTTGATAAATTTCCAATGCTCAAATTTACTCTTGACAAAAATTCTTCAATATGCTCATTCATATCCTCTATAGCCATTATTCTCTTTTTTTTTTAATCTCTTATATCCTTAACTAGGCATTCCTATATACTACTGTTCCACTCCATTATAGTTTGACCATCTACAGTGGCTATATATTATAGGCACCATCCATACTTGTCTTCCTAATCTTTCCTCAAATTACAAATATTCTTGACATTTAACAGTATTTAAATATTTTTTTGACATAACTCCTATGCCACCAACTTTTTTTTTATGCCCTGCCTTACCAAGTGTTCCAGGATAGGTTCTTCTTTTCTTAGTTATGTTTCCACTATTGCTAGTATCTCAAGCTCTTCATTTTTAACTGCTTTGTTTAATTTCAGTCACTTTTCTGATCTTCTACTACCTTGCATATTCAAATACTCAATTTTAACAATTTCTTTTTTTCCTAACTACTCTTTTATAAATTCTTTTGATTCATTCTTCTCCATTATGTTTATAAATAACTTGCTTACCATTAATTTTACAGATGCATTCTCTCTTCATATCTACACTTATATCTAAATCACCTACCCTTTGCTTACTTTTTACATCCCGTCCATTCTTCTTCTTTTTGATAGTAGCAAATTTTATATAAAATTTGTAATACTGATTTCTACAGTAACTAATTTACTGATGGCCAAAAGTATTAATATTTTGAGACAACAGGAAAACATGCCACTGGCCATTTCTCCTGCTTACTTGTACATTGTAATATGACTTTCAAAAGTGGTCAACTCATATTAACATTCTGCATTCTAACATAATAAAGCCGTATTATGAATTAATAAATGTAATAAAAATCAGTACAAATGTAGCTGAAATGTAAAAGTTCCAGATTAATATAGATTGCTTATCATTCTTTGAATTTACTTCACAAGAAAAAAAAAATTGCTAATTTCTTCACATGTTTCTGTTCATTCAATTATTTCTTGCCTTTAATGTACATTATTTATTTTTATAACCCTTCTATTTCTCCTCATTTCTATTTCTTAACTATTGGATTTGATTTTGAGAATTAAATTGTAGTTTTAAAAAAATAATATATTTTTGTTTTTTTAATGTTTATGTAATTTGGTTTATAAAAGTAGTAAGAAAATAAAAGTTCTGGTTTCTTAATTTTTTTGTAAAATTGAAACTACGATTTGGTTTTTCAAATCAGCCATTGAAAATTACTCCAGTGGAGATATGAATTTTCTAGAAAGATCTATTATAATGTGTAACCATTATCTGTATAAAACATTAGGAATTAAAATTTATTGTACGAATATGGGCATGGATGAACAAGGCATAGGAATGTGTTATTTTGGAAATAGCAGTAGTCATTTTATTTTTAATTCAGTAATGATATGATAGATTGTTAGTTATTCAGTTTGAAACAGTTAATAACAATTTTTTAGAAATGCCTTCCATCAAGTGACTATAATGATGAGGAAGTAAACAATGTATTAATAAGAAATTAAAAAGAATACAAAAATAGATGTGTTAGATATAGTAATGGAAGATCAAAATGTTGTGTGTGTTGGTTATAGGAGAATATAAAAGATAAAAAAAATGAGAGATAGAATATAAATGCTTTTTTAAAGAAAACATTTTGATAGCAATAAATGTTTCAAACATTATACTAAGAATTTACACATAGAAGATTCAATTCATAATTTAATAATGATAGTATTGAAAATATTTTTCAAAAGAATGAGAAGAGGTGAGACAAAACAAGAAACAGGCCATTGATAAATTGAATAAAATGACAAGAAATTTTTTTATAATTGTTTAAGAGAAAATAAGCAAAAATATGCTAAATAAAATGTTGCAACTTATTCAAGAAAAAATAAAAAAAAAGACTGTACTAAAGATAATAGACTATGAAAAAAGTAAGAAAACAAAAAATGTTTTTGATAACTGTGAAATAATGAATATAATATTAGAGTAAAAAAAATTGGAAAAATATTAACTCCCTAGAAGATTTAATAGTGAATTGAAATGTGAAATAGATAATACTAGGAAACAGCAGTTAAAAAGGAAGTATAGATAGATAGATAGAGAGAGAAATAAACTACCAAGAAATAGTAGATTTGATTTAATAGAAATCAGAATGAATTATAAGATAGAAATAGTGAATTATTAATTTAAAAAATGAATATTAAAAATATATAAATAATTTGTAAAATTCAGCCTTCTCTATGTTAAATTATAAAAGAATGTCAAATAGTAGAGATGAAATAGGTTGTGCAATAATATAATCACAAAATCATTAAATGAATTAGAAAAATAACAAGGGTCATAGAAGTGATGAGCTCTCATTTGAATTATTAAAAGATTTGGGATAATTAATTTATATTGTAATCTATGACTGGAAAGTAGTGATTAGATTTTTTCACAATTATTATGATTCTGATAGCGAATAGGCCTAATGCAAAGATTTTATAACAATTATATCTCAAATGCAGTTTAGATGTTTCTGGAGATTTTGTATAGGTAAATTTACAATAGACATATAATGCAGTTGAAGTTGAAAATTATTGTTGAGAGATAGAAATAAAAAGAGGCTACTATATTTGTTTATTGGTTTTAAAAAAAATGATTTTTTGTTAAATATTTTGAAGAAGAAAGATATAGTTTAGAAGAAGAGATGTTAAGAGATTTGTAAATCAGTCAGAAATTATATTCTTGATGATTTTCTTATAGAAAGTATAGATATAGAGTTTGATCTAAGACATAAATGGTGTATGTCTTTTAGATTGTTGAATGTATTGAGGATTTCAATAGACACAACTCTGATATTTGTTATTTTGTGTATTATTAATGGTAATTTAAAACATAATTTATATCATCTTAATACTGTAAATATTGTAAGTACCTTATTAATAAATATATACAGATTTAACATTTTCCACATCTGCAAAGCATCTATTAAATTAGTGTTTCCCTGAAGGTTTGTGATGATGGTGTTCTAGTTGTAATGTCTTTAGAAAAATTTAACTTTATTTAAATATTCCAAATATGTTCAACTGTTAGTAATAGCACATCAAACAGATGTGTCTAAGATAGCAGACCATGTATGTACCAATGAACATATGTTCAATTCAGAAAATACAAAAATATTGGATAGAGAAGAAAAGGTACAAAGAAGAAAATTTAAAGAAGCTGCTCACATGACAATGGCAAAAATTCCCATGAGCCGATCTAGTGTAACTATACATAATGTATGGAAACCATTAATCAATTTTGCTCTTAGGAAAAAATGGAGAAATCAAGAGGAATCTCATAGATAAGTATATGAAATTTCAACTGACTGTTGCCTTTGGCAGAATGGCTTAGTTGGTTAGAGCGTTACCTTAAAGTTCAAGAGTCTAAGGATCCAGTTTGAATCCCATGCTAGTACTGTCACTGGTCAGGCCAGCAACACCTGAAGAAAAGGGGAGAATAATAACTCTTGAAGCATTGTGCGTATACTAACCTGTTTGATGTGCTATTACTAACAATTGAATGTATTTGGAATATTTAAATAAAGTTAATTTTTTCTAAAGACATTCAATATGCATATTAGATGATGGAAATAGTCCAGTATAAAAATACTTTATTATAAATATGTATACTTTTTTAAAGAGGAGTTATTGAAAACTATCTTGTGTGTGTATATATATAATTCTAATGTGGTATGTCATTTGCTTATACTGAATATTTCCTATATATATAAATAGAGGGATTTGAACTCAGAATTTTTCAATCTATTCATTTCTTTACTTTATCTCAAGCAACTGATGCATGTAATTATACGCGTGAAAAAGATACATGATCTCCAATATACGTATTTCGTGAAGAACCAGCACTCATCAGTTGAACCAGTATCATAATCTTATACATGTTTATACAGTCAGTGCTGGACAGGTTTCAGTCTTCTCACCCAACTTTTCAACCAATCCATTTTATTGAAAAACCGACGCTGGAATGCTCAAAGCCCTTGTTCGATTTCATATTATAATCATATCCATGTAGACATTATAGTAATCTAACCCCATATTATCAGACATTACATATCCATATGTATTAACAGTAGAGGAATGGAATGAACTTATACTAAAGTGTAATCTATTTCCCAAGTAATATGTAATTCTAAGGCAATATGTCATTTGCTTATACTGAATATTTCCTATACACTTGGGTCTTGTTTTATGAGGATTATTTTAGTGTGATTTTGAAGTTATGCGATTCATGTTTTTTCTTAATATCTTTCATATTTCACTATATTTATTAGATATCAAGAAATTTAAATTATTAATAACTTATTTTGACTTGAAATACTTTTTTTTTTTTCAAAAATATAACATTATATTAGCAGCTAACGTGATATGGCCTGAAGCTGTATTTAGAATCTTAGCTTCTATGTAAATAACCTACTTATACTACTGAGTAAATAATAATAATAGATTTATACTTATGTATAAAAATATCACAATAAATATTCAAAAAATTTAAACTTTTAAAATGGATTTTGTTAGATATAACAGAAATAAATAATCTTTTAGATTTTTAAAATAAATAAGGAGATTTTATTGATTTTGTAAACTGAAAATAATCTTTCTAATGATAATGTATAATCTTTTTGTTTTAATTACGATCTCATTTTTTTTAATATAGAAACAAAATGTGAACATTTAAAATTTATTTCAGTAGTGAACAAAAAAAGACAAATTTATTATTTTCTGATAAGTAAAAAACTTTTTAAATTCCAACGAGAGCTAAATAGTTATATGTGTGGATATCGCGAGCTTTATAAACAATTAGTAAAATCATCATCTCAAAGTTTAATCACCAATTACATTGTCGACAGAAAACCATTAACACAGCACAAGACTGAAAGTGGCGCTAATTGTACTTGTTCTTGTGACGAATCTGATTTCTTACCAGTTCACAAACGAACGCATATTGTCAAATAGCGGTAATGATTAAAATATGTTTGAAAAAATGTAAAATTAAATACTGTAGTTAATAAAAAAAGTTTGTCTTGTATCAATTTTTTTCAAATATTTGAAATTTTTTATTAGTCATACTTTATTTTTTTAATGCGAATTTTAAAGTATTTTTTTCTTGTTGCTTTGCTTTTATGCGATTTCTGAAAATTACAGAACCTATCCCCCATTTTTCAAGGTAAGTTAAGTCTATTTTTGTGCGATTTTTTTAATGCGGATTTTCTGTAGAACCTATCTACCGCATAAAACGAGACCCAGGTGTATATGTAAATAGAGGGATTTAAACTCAGAATTTTTTATTCATAGGAAAAATTTAGTATAAGCAAATTACACCCTGCCATAGAATGACATATTGCTTGGGAAATAGATTATATCTTCGTATAAATTCAGCCCATCTCTCTACTATTAGAATATATGGATATGTAATGTTTAATAATATGAGGAATTAGATTATTGTAATGTCTACATTGGTCTGACTATAATATCAAATCCAATAAGGGGTTTGAGCATTCCAGCATCGGTTTTTCAATGGAATGGATGGTTGAATAGTTACAAGGGTGAAAAGATTTAAGTCTGTCCATTAAAATTTGAGGAATTGCTATCTTAATATAAACTGAGCACGGACTGTTATATATGTGTGGAAGATTATGATCTGGCCTAACTGATGAGTGCTGGTTTTGCACCAAATACATATATTGGGGATCATGTATTTTTTTTTAATGTTGCTTGAGATAAAGTAGAGGATGAATAGACTGAAAAATCCTGAGTTCAAATCTCTTTATATATATATATATTTACTTTCAACAAAATAAATTATTATCAATGAACTAGATAAATAAAAGTTTGCTCTTCTAAATTTTTATCAAAACTATATTTAATAGAATTGTAGAAGTTGATAATTCTTTATATGGCATAGCTACTACTAAAATTCATGAAGAGAGAATCAATAGAATAAAAAGGATTGGAAATGTACTTGGCATACATAACTTGATATGTAAAGAATTTTTGATGTATGTTTTATTAAGAAAAGCTTTCAATAACTATATCTTGCCTGCAATGCAAAGTAATATAGTTGCAAGCAATAAATTTATTATTTTTTATCTCTATCTCTCTCTCTCTCACTATATATTGTAACTATGAAAAATATGAGCTAAGCTAGATCTACCGAGTAAGTGTTACAATTAAAAGTAAAACTAGATAGTGATTAATCAAAATCTTAGCTTAACCAGTAATAAGTGAGTAACTCTCTTAATGTAATCCAATATTTTTATGTAAATATTAATTAATGATACCTCAGTGTTGTAATAATAAATGCATATAACTGTATAGTACATAGAGTAATAAAAAATAAATAATACTTCTGTATATAATATAAATATAAAATAAAATAACAATTCGTGTCAATTGTTAATACACAGTTTCTTTAATATAAATAAAATAATAAATAATATTTCCAAGTGCTTTCAACTCTTACGAGTCCTTATTAAGGCAGTGTAAAAAATTCTATTTTCTCCTAGGTGATGAATTTAACATTTTATTGTATTGGCCAGAAACAACTAATCGGAAAGCTGGTTAATTTTGAATTCATAGCACAAGATGAATTTTATATAAGATATGATTCTTTAATCTTGCATTTTTTATCATGTGCTTCATGCATTAATATTGTAAAGTCCTTTGGACTACATATATGGCCTGTATTATTTTGGTGAATATAAAAAGCTGAATAAACTGTATCATCTTCTCTTGCTCTATTATACGTATATTTGTTGTTGAAGGTGATATTTAATATTTGTTTTGGTTTCTCCAACATATATTGCACTACAATTTATTTGTGGGCATAAAAATAAAATAAAATATTATATGCAAGATTTAATACAAGTGGGTTATAATAAGCAAATGCTATTATCTGTTGTATTGAAGCATTATAAACAATGTCATAATAGTGACCATATAAATATGAATAATAAACCATGGATGTCATTAGCTTTTATTCCCAATATTAATAAAAATATAATAAAAGTTTTAAGTCAAGATTTTCGATTAGCATGGAGAACTCCACCTAATCTTAATAGATTAATAAATAATTCTAAGGAAATAATAAATAAGGAGGATAAAAGCAGTGTTGTATACTCTATTAGATGCCCACAAATAAATTGTAGTGCAATATATATTGGAGAAACCAAAACAAATATTAAATATCACCTTCAACAACAAATATACGTATATTAGAGCAAGAGAAGATGATACATTTTATTCAGCTTTTTATATTCACCAAAATAATACAGGCCATATATGTAGTCCAAAGGATTTTACAATATTAATGCACGAAACACATGATAAAAAACGCAAGATTAAGGAATCATATCTTATACAAAATTCATCTTGTGCTATGAATTCGAAATTAACCAGCTTTCCGATTAGTTGTTTCTGGCCAATACAATGAAATGTTAAATTCATCACCTAGGAGAAAATAGAATTTTTTACATCACCTTGATAAGGTCTTGTAAGAGTTGAAAGCACTTGGAAATATTATTTGTTATTTATATTAAAGAAACTCTGTATTAACAATTGACATGAATTGTTATTTTATTTTATAGAGTAATAAAGAAATTAACAATAATGATATAGCTAGCAGATTCTCTTTAAGTTTTCAAATGTAATTAAATCCAATTTAATGTTATCTTGGGATTTAAAATATTTAAGTATAATAAATAAGACTCATAAGATTTTGTTATTTAATTATAAATCTTATAATTGATATAGCTGAATAACAAAGGGAATTTTATTGTAACCAAGCTATATCTTGCAGTAACTAAGCCTTAATATTTGAAATATAAATACAAATAATAGCATCTAATATTAATAACATTACCTTTTAATTAATCAGTGTACCTTTAATAAATAAAATATGATATCGTGATCTACAGACTACCTATTAAATGATGAAGGTGAAAATATGAAATACAAAAATCAAAATAATTAAATAGATGTAATATAAGTTTATTTACAAAATTGGAAGTAATAACAATAGTAAATTATGTTATCGATAAACTATGTCATCAAAGATTTTAAAATCTTTAGAAATATACAAACTTTATTATTCAAGTCTAATCATGTTTATGTAGTATATAAGTGTATCTTTACATGGTATTAAGTGGAGCCATTAATTGAAGAAGATTTCTTAATCTAGAATTAAAATAATCCTTAAGGTTAGATAATTATTAAGTAACTGATACAAAATGTTTTGTATGATTTTTATTTATTATTACAACCTAGGTTTTTTAAAATGTGATTTTTTTCATGTAAATTCCAGTCATTTTATTGCAAAAATAATAAACTTTTTACCTTATTCATGTGAATTCAAGAAGTACACAAAGTGTCTGCCTGCTACAGGCTAAAATATGAATCACCAGGAGACCACCTCTAGTGCAGGAATTTACAATCCTATATCAAACATTCATGGCCCTGTAGACTAAAAATATATTTAACATAGGTACATGTAGCATTACAAAGTATGCTTATCTAGACTAAACATAAGTAAAATTTATAATGCAGATTGTCAGGAACTTATTCCTTTACTAAAACAACAAGGCAGTATTATATGTAAAAACTCATTGCCACAAAAATAATATAATTCTACAGATAATTCTTCGTAAAACTTCAAACTTACCTATAATGATAAAGCATAAGAGTAACTCACATTATTTCAACACATTCAAATAAGGTAGGGCAATAATGAGAGGTTTAGTCCTTTTTACATTGTACCATTAAAAATACTTAGTAAAATTTTAACATAATATAGAGATTGGAATTTTAAAGATCAAGAAAACACAATGTGTAATGTTACAAATAATCTCGCTCCAACACAAATTACACATAAATATTGCATTCATCTTAAGCAAAGGTATAAAATTTAAATATCAACTATCAGCATGTCCAAGTTGATTCCTATCTTTCTATCATGAGAACTATTTTATTGATAATAAACAAATGAATAATAATAATAAATATCCCATTGCTAATGTTTTTCCAAAAGTCTTTAAATTTCATGAAGATAAACTCTAGATGATATTTATCTGGAAATTTTAAAACAAAATTTATTTTAATCCTTTGGCATTTCTATTTGTGGGAATTCCAAAGAATGATGTAATGACATTTTTTTAAATTAAAAGTTAAAACTATGCAGGAATTTATTCTTTTAAATAAAATTCAACAATGCTTTAATTAACACAATAAGATCCAAATAAGTTATTTTCTCCATTTAACAAAATGTGTTTGAATATACAGTTAGCAGTTTTTCTTGAGGTAATTTTTCAAATATTGACATTTTTAGAAGAAAACTTTTTAAAAGAATTTGATTAATTTGTAAAAAATTTTGTTATCTGGTACACAGGTGTTTGTATAATAAATCATTCATAAGAATTTGTTTTCTGCTTTTACAATGTAAGCAATAAAATGATTAGCATTCTTCAAACAATTTATCAGATTTGCAATTCTAGGAAAAATATTCCAATTCTATTTATATGTGCATTTTTTTTTCATTTATTATGATGTTCCATGAGAGGCCATTTGCTTAGGGCAAATGCCTAGCAAAATCTTTTCTCTAGCACTGCATGACGATATAATATTCCAATATGGCTACACTAGCAGGAAATCAACAAATGAAAGAGAGCAATTTAACTACTGCAACTTTTATAAGTTTCTACTGACATCAGTTTTCATGGATTAGATGGGCCCACACATATTTATGTACAAGTGCAGCATTCTTTACAATAAATATTATTTTTAAAATTATAAATAATAGTTTAAATAAATATTTTAAATAAAATGTTACATATTTCAACATAATTTAAATATACAGATTATAAATATTAAAATATGTAAGTTATAAATATTAAGATAAATCATTTTATTTTGTTTATTTATTTATTGTTTTTATAATAGCTAACATTTTATTAAAATAATAACTTAACCAAATCTTTTAAAATAATACCCCATTAAAGTTTAAAATCCATAAAATAAGCACAGAATAAACATATATACATACACATATACATGATCAACCATTATGTTAAAGTTATGTTTACTACTGTAAATCATTTTAATATAACACATAAATTAACATGATTATTGCTTTATTAACTTTAAATTATTCATTTACATATTAAAAACATTATATATTTTTATATCCTACTGTCCTTTTAAAATTTCCTTAGTGCGCATGTGTATAATAAAATTTAATAATATCTATTGCTTTTCCGTGATTTTAAAATTGATACAAAAAAAAATCTTAAAAGTTATAATATTTGAGATGACATCTTGGAATCGTAAACATTGCTCCATAAAATATAGAACTAAAATAATATTATTATCTTTATAATAAGCCAATAAAGATTTTAAGTTATATTTATTATTGTATTTTAGAGAGATCAAATATACGTTACAATATATTGTACCGGGTCGAACCGCTGAAACCACTTACTTATGCGTATATATAAGTTTTGGCCGGTTTCAAACTCCTTCATAATACATTTATAATCTTATAAAGGTTACGTGAACGAACCGGCACGTTCAAGCAAAATGGGAGATCTTATTGATAGCTTTAACTATCAACAATGGCCCATCTCGGCTGCTAGATTCAAACCCCTACTATCCAAATACTTTATTTGTTTCGGAGTAAACCCCAGGGCGCCAGCTAGTCCAAGGACTAATGTATTCGGGCAGTAGGCTCATAATCCAGCGCTTGAAACATTCCCTAAAACTAGCTCAGTCTAATTTTAATTCAATAACAAAGTTATACAAAATTGGTGGTGGGAAGAATTAATAAAAGGTTGGTAAAAAGAATTGACCGACAAATAAAGTTTAAGTTTGAAGACATTTTATTTTAATTAACATTAATTAAGTTTAAAGATAATTTATTACCAAACATTAATTGACTAAATTTAAACATCTTTATAAATCTGATTTAACACACACACATTTTTAAAGTAACATTTCTAAACTAGTTTAAATATTTTTGTAGATTTTAATAGTAGAACACTGGTATTTATCTAATTTAACTAATAACACTGATATAATGATCACGCACATATTAACTCATATAGCATTTACAAATATAATAATAAAGCATTAATAGCATTTGAAACTTAAACACACATATCAATAGTTCATTTTATGTATGTTAGAGTTCATATAATTTGAATCTTGAATATTTACGAATTACAGCGGTGGCTACTACGTATAAATGATAATAAATAAATGTTTACCTAGGATTTTTGGAAACGTGGATATTGCTTGTTGTTGGCTGCTTCTGATGGATTATATCTAACCGGTTAGATTTGGACGTTTCTTGAAGAGATTTTATGCAGATCCATTGGCTTTATTCTTGAAGACAGTTGAACGTTTGACGGAGGATTTCTGAGTTGTTATGCAGGCATTATTTCACAGGCAGGTTTTGATGATCTTGTTGGACAAAAAGGCTGAAGCACGAGCGTATATTTCCAAAAGCTGCTCAGCAATGCATTTATGTTTCTGAATACATAATAGAAATTGTTATCTGAACGGAAACAAGACTGTCACTGGAAACTAGACTGAATAAAACTATTATCTCAACTGATTGTCCGATAAAATATTCAGTATTTATACCGACGAAGTGTTTTCCTTTTGATATCCTCCGGCAAATGTGCAATAGGTGTTGTAGAAATTCCTTTAGTAATTAATCATTGTTTAATTAGTAATAGCTTTCATAAACGTGTTGTTTTTATAGTTTTAATTAGTAGCTCACCACTGTGTTTTTAAATACATTTCATTTCAATATTTGTTTTCATGTGTTTTTCTCAATATGATTTTAACACGCACATATACACGCATTTATTATATATTTTATTACCAAACTTACATTTACGCACATATATATTTCATTCTACAATCGCGAATGAAAAGAGATTTATATCTTAACTTTTAATTTATAATAGAAACCCTTTAACTTCCTTTAAGAACTCTTAGTTGTTGTTTTTTTTTATAGGAAAACTCTCCCTCCCCTCTTTTACTTAATTAATTGTAACTTTTATTTCAAAAACTACTTAGACTTTTAACTTTATGTTTACAAAAACAAACTACATTTTGTTTAATAAAGAAACTTGAGATTTTTGTAATTTATTTGTTGATTCCTTACTTTAATAATTTTTTTAGATAAAATTATTTTATATATGTGCCAATTTGGCCTTGGCACAATATATATATATATATTAAAACAATGATTTTCATGGATAAAAGATATACATATTTTGAATTCTTCCATTTATACATACATTTGCTGCAGCATCTCTGAATAACTTTACTACCCAGAAGATGGATTGTAGATTTAATCAAAATGTAAGCATATTATTAATATTAACAATAAGCAAGTATATGCAAATAATCAAGTTTTCGCAACAATACTCACTATATATGAAAATGATAATTATGAAAAATTTTCATTACTACATTTTAAAATATGAAACATAAAATATGATTCAAGAAGTACTTTTAAGTATTGAAGCACTATGCAAGTAGCTTTAAATGAAGTTATTTAAAAAATTTTAGTTTTTTTTTTTAAGTTTTATCAGTGCATTTTTTAATCTTAATTTTGCTATTTTGGAATCATCCATCAGCTCAGAAACTCAAACCAACCTCTTTTGTGAATAATATTCACTGTTCTCTGTATCTGAATCTTCATGCCTACTAAGTTGACAGCTTAATAATCTTCATTTCATCATTGATGCAAGATAGCAATTATTTTTTATTCACTTTTAAGATCTTGTGGAAGAGTAAACAATCCTTGTCCTATAGGTATATATTTTCAAATTTTTGGATATTTATCAGTACCTTTCTCATCTTGGCTGCCTCGTATCACAACTATTTACCAGTGCACAAAGGTCGGACTATAATTTTTTAACTATGTATGTATTTTGCAAACAACTTACACTCATCTGATAAGTTAGTGTATTGTGAGTTTCTGTGCTTATGTTTGCTATATGGTAGAATTGAAAGAAGCACTGATAAAAAAACAAATGTCAAAATAAAACGAAGTTTTACTGAGTTATTTATTGTTAAATTATAAGATTTTTGTAAAGTGTATATGTAAATTATTACAATGCTAGTTTGTTTTAAATGAAAAAATTAACTGTTTTAATTTCTTCAATCCCATTTTTACATTTGAATGGTAATATGGAAATTATAGTACATAATTATTTCCAAACACTAGTGGTTTTACTGATTTTAAGCTTATTAACATTTGGTCATTTACTTTTTGTTAAAAAATTTTTAATGAAAATATTATGTTTCTTATAAAGTGCTTTTATGAAACCCAAATGGAAGTAAATCATTTCCTCCATAAAGCTGATAAGTAATATATGTCAGCAAACGATAAAGAATAGAGAGGTTTTTTATATGCTTTTATATGTTAATGATTTCTGGAAATTCAATGTTGTGGAAATTATATATTAACCAGATTTAAATGCAGTAGTCATTTTGAAATTACAATTACAAAATGTTTCAAATACAGCAGTATCTGATCATTTGAAAAAGATTTCTCTACAATTTAAATAATAATGAATGTTTTTTTTTGTTTGTATTTTTAGCAAAGAAAAAGCATTTTTGTTTAAAAAAATTTATATTTAAATTCAAACTTATTAATAATAAATAATAGTTAAAATGTAGGTTTAATTTTTCTAAAACTACCTAAAAAAAAATTTTTTTTTCTTAAACAAACATTATCTTTTTTTTTTTTTTTTAAAAAAAAAAAATCTATTATCACATTAACCTCCATATATGAATAAATAATTTGGGGGAGGGGGATTAAGCATCAGGAATAATCCATCTATATAATAATTATTTCACTAAGAATAAATAATGTAATTTGCCAATAATGTAGAGGTTAATTCAGATAATTGACATTTCAGGTGTTTGACATTCAAATGATTGTGTTTGCATGTATGTTAAACATATGTAATCATAAATTTATGTGAGTATATATATATTCATTTTTATTTTTTAGACTTTGAAGAATTTTTTACACACACATGAAAATAGTGAGCTTCAACAAGTTTTAAGTCGTATTGAAAATTTTTACACAATCACATGACCTATTACATGAACTTTCTTTTTAAAATTTGTATTGTAAAAAAAAAAAAATGATAATGTAAGAATATATTTTATAAATTGTGTTTTATGTGTGGAATTTGTTATTTGTAGATTTAATAAAATTCATATTTTATAATTATTGTTTATATGTTATGATTTCTTATATGTTATGTGCTGTCTGAGAGAAATTTTCAGGAAATGATTTTGTAGTCAACATATCATACATGATTTTATACATATCATAAATGAATTCAAATTATATGTTATATTAAGTTTTCTGTTCAAAGATGGATTAGTGTAATTAAACAGAAGAATAAGGTCAAGTGTTAATATTTGATTACTGCTAGTGGTAGCTTGCCTTTGTTTTTCATCTCCTTCATTTAACTTTTTTAACATCACATATTTGAATCTGCATTACAAAATAATGAAACTCCTTATATCATTAAGATACATTAATCAAACTTTTGCTTAAAGTAGATATGCAATAATTTATAGAAATGTGCATAATAAAAATTACTAAGTGTGAATAAAGTTTATAGTAAATTATTTTTATTGATATTTAAATTGGTAGATGAAATAGGGAATTTTGTTGAATACTTAAATGTGCAAGTAATTCATCATATCACATAATTTTTAATAAATAAATTTGTAAATCAGGATGTCTGTTCTACAGTTTTTGATAATATCTGTTTGTCCTGCATATACTATTATCTATTAATGTGAAATAAATAGGGATGATTATTTTTTATGCAAATTTCATTCTAAAAAATAGAAATATATAATAGGAAAGATACTCTATATATTTTTAATCATGTTTTTTTTTTATTTGATTTAAGTACAACTCGGATCACATCTACTGTCAAATTATAAAAATTCATTTTCTGTTTGATAATGTCATGAGTTGCTTGAATTTAGTATATATTTATATGCTTATGTGTGAGTTATCTTCAACAGAAACTCATGGATTCAATGCCTGTGAATGTATACTACTTTTCTCAATATTCTTCACTTTGGTCTGTTACTTAAAAGATGGGCAAGTGAATGCAAATTAGTTCAAATGATTTTTTTAATGTCATTTGTCCATATTGTGTGGATTTTTTTTTTTGTATCTTATATATCTTCAAAAAATCAGGCTTTATATTTTCATATTCTAATGAATATATTCAAAGAGTTGTAACTTCCTCTCTATTTTTTCTTTCAATAAAATTTTGATTGTATAATTCCTAATTACAAACTTCTAACTTTCATTCAATTCTTAATATCTTTCTGTAACAATGTTTGGTTCTCATCTGATCCTTCGTGTCAGCCGCTAGAAGTGCGATTTCTAACCAAAAAACACATTAATATAACGTTCCCGGGCTAGCGATTCTCTATTAACATTGACTTTTTTTTTTGTTTGTTTGTTTACAAAGTTTACTTTCTTTCGTTTCTGAATTATTTTTCCCAAATAATATTTTTGACGATGAGATAATAATAGTTGTTTTTTTTATTTTTACCAAAGGGTCTTTTTTGGTGTGTGTTCAAATAGTAATTTGTGGTTTTTTTAAAAATAATATTACTGTTTTTGTAAAATTGGATTGACAAAATTCAAGAGAGAACGGGTTTTTTTGATGGATCTTTAAATAATAATTTACGTTACTTTGATAGGTTTACATTTGATTGCCAACAACAATTAGTGGGAGGGTTTTTTTGTGTACGATTAAATAATAATTTACGTTACTTTGATAGGTTTACATTTGATTGCCGACAACAATTATTGGGAGAAGTGTTGTTTTTTTTTTTTTTTCCGCGCATGTGTGTATGTTTAAATAAAAATTAAAACCTTTACTTTTATTGGTTTACATTTGATTGATGACCGATTTGACTTCCTTTCGTTTATAAATTATGGTTTTGGTTCTACAAATAAATATTTTTGACAATGGGACAATAATAGTTGTTGCTTAATTTTTATTGACAAGAGCGGGTGTTTTTTTGGTGTAGATTCAAATAGTAATTTGGGTTACGTTTAAATAATAAGTTACGGTCTTACTTTGATTGGTTTACATTTGATTGCCGACACTAATTATTGGGAGAGGTGTTTTTTTGTGTGTACGATTGTAGACAACAATTATTGGGAGAAGGGGTGTAACCGTTTAAAGAAGAGTAGTTTACATTACTTTTAGTGGTGGTGTACATTTGATTGCTGACAATAATTAGTGAGAGGAATGGGTGTTTTTGGGTGATGATTAAATACTAATTTACCTACCTTTTATTTTACATTTGATTGCCGACAACAATTATTGGGAGCTAAAGGGGTTTTTTTTGTGTGTATGTTTAAATCAAAATTGAAGTTACTTTTATCGGTTACATTTGATTGACAACGGTTTTGACTTTATCTTTTTTTTTGTTTATAAATTATGGTTTTGGTTTGCCCAAAACCTAATATTTTTGACAATGGGATAATAATAGTGGTTGTGGTTTCTTTCATTTTTATTGACAAGAGAGGGTCTTTTTTTGGTGTATGTTCAAATAGTAATTTGGGTTACATTTAAAAAATAATCGGTTTACCTTATTTTTAGTGCTTTACATTTGATTGCCGACAACAATTAGTGGGAGGGGTGTTTTTGTTTACGATTAAAGAATAATTGTACGTTCCTTTTATTTTTTACATTTGATTGCCGACAACAATTATTGGGAGAAAGGGTTTTGCGTTTTTTTTTTTTTGTTTGTGTGTATGTTTAAATCAAAATTTAAGTGACTTTTATCGGTTACCATTTGATTGAAAACCGATTTGATTTTCTTTTTTTTTTTCATTTATAAATTATTTAGGTTTTCCCAAATAATATTCGATTTGACAATGGGACAATAATAGTCTAGGTTTCTTTAATTTTGATTGACAAGAGCAGGTCTTTTTCGGTGTACGTTCAAATAGTAATTTGGGTTATGTTTAACTAATAATTTACTGTCTTACTTTGATTGGTTTACATTTGATTGCCGACGACAATTAGTGGGAGGGTTTTTTGTTTTTTTTTCTATACGATTAAAGAATAATTGACGTTCCTTTTATTTGACCGTTTGATTGCCGACGACAACAATTATTGGGAGAAGAGGGGTTTTTGGGGCTATGTTTAAATAAAAATTTTAGTTACTTCTTTTACTTTACATTTGATTGCCGACGACAACAATTATCGGGAGAAGGGATGTACGTTTAAATAAAAATTGAAGTTATTTCTTTTATTTTTGACATTTGACGAAGGCCATTTAGAATCCCTCAAACAAGTTTGCCTTTACGAAGTGAACATTTCCGTCGGCAGATGTTTTTGGACCTCAAATCTGCATATATTTGCCGCACAATCCAATCTTTTCTTTCAGCAGCAGGATGTTTTTTCCTGCTGTAGAAATATTCCAGCGCCGGCTTCCGTGTCTGGCAATTCCCATCTTTTCAAGTTTTCTGTTGTGGGAATTGAGCCATACTTTTTGTCTTGAAAAATTTCTCGCTAAAACGTGACTCAAAGCGTGATTTTTAAAATTTTACGCTACCCCACCCTAATCGAAAATTTAGGAGGAATACAAATTTATGAGGAACAATCACGATACTGTTAAAATTGATAAAATGTAACAGTACATCAATTCGTCTTAAAAAAAAAGGCACCAATGAAAATTTAAATAATTTTGACACGATCACATTAACACACCCTCATACGATATTGTTACATAAAATACATAACGCAGCATTACGATATAGTATGTGACACAAACAACTACAGCATTTTCCTCTGCTTTTAGCATCGGAAAAAGCCACATCGTTAGCCGCTAAGCCGAGTTAACACTCTTACTAGATTTTATCGTAGAAAGAAGACAACTCCGAGTTAACACTCTACCTTTTAGCGTAGAAAGTAGACTTAACTCTGAGTTAACAATCTTTCTAGGATTTATTTTAGAAAGAATGCTTAAAGGCTTGGGTGTGGAAGCGGCATATTTCTAGAACTTTAGCTAGAAATAGCGCCTCTAGCGGCTGACACAAAGGATCAGATGACAACCCAATGTTTTTTCAAATTTTAAATTTCTTCTCATTGAATTATTTGTTAACATCCATGACATATGATTTGTAACTTGATATCTTCACTTTTTCAAATCCTTTTCATGGCTTATAAATTTGTTCCTGCTAAGACTATTTTCAGTTTTTCTTTTTGGAAGTCAAGATCACTATTAATATTATTTCTAAGATATGAAAAAAATATCTAATCTGCTGATGTTCTCTGTTAATGAGGTTTTATTATTATAATCACAAAAATAAATTAAAGAGAAAATACCAAAAACTATAAGTATTCTTAATGTTTATTTCCTGAATTTTTAAACACATTTCAAATTTTTAATGAAAATAAGTTATCATTATAAATAAAATTATCACTTAATGTATTTCCATAATATTTATGGGTTTTTTTTTTTTGGTTTTTTTTTTGGCAAACCAAATAATTCCAAAAAAGTTATTGACTGACTATTCACAATTAATTTTAGCTCACAAATAACTTTGTAGGAAATAAATTCTTGTCTAATTACAAAAATCCTCATCTATGTATTCAATAATCATGAGTTTTACTTTGGTTCTGTTTGATTCAAACATTAAGTTTTAAGAGATATTTTATTTTTAGTCATCATATCAGACAAGTGTTTTGTTATTCAGTTTCCTTCAACTTGAATAAAATAAGGTAAAAATAATTAAAATTTTATTACTTTCTTGTATCGATATTATAATGGTCGGATGGAAGTGGAAGTTTGCAGTCTTCCGCATCTGCGCTACAGGGCACCATTAGGCGATTTGAACCTAAAAAATTTATAGAGTAGGCAGATACATGCTGTTAAACTAACTTTTACATATATACTTTTCTCTGATCGTCAGCCCATGCCACTAGCTCAGTGAGACACAGAGATTTATAAAATATAAATTCTTAAAATATTTTTCAATATAAAAAAAAATAAAAGAAGCCACTGCCAGTAATTAACACAAACATTTATTTAAACATATATAAGATTTTGAATCATTTTAGTATCACATTTACTTTAACATTTAATTTACATTTTTAACTTTTGTTTTTGAAGTTCGCACAGATGAATTTAATATTTTATTTAAATTTTGAGTATGAATAGACTACATAGATTGCATTTGAAAAGAAAAATATTCTATTCCTGATTTAACCTTAGGCCAAAAGTTCACAGTCAAACCAACGTCAATCCATCTGATATATCCATGTATTCAATGCAGCATGAATATGACAACACAAATACCATACTGTCAGGAATGTACATCTGAACAGCATGGTTATAGAAGACATTGACTTGTCCAGGACAGGAATACTACATCTGTCTGGTGAGAACAATAAAAAAACTCCATAGGAGGGTACTGCATTTTCTGTCTTACTATCCCATTCCATAGGCAAAAAGGGGTGATCCAAGGAGCAGGGAATACCGTCTGCTTCCGATGGTCAGTGAGATAGGCTATTTCGCCCGAGTGCGGTATAAGGTGATCCTGCACGTAGCGGACCTCCAACTACATTTACTAATTACACCAATATATCCAATCCATTGACTCAATTTAACTATGAAACAAATAACCTAAGATATACCCTCCCTTAATTAAACTAATATAACTTTACAAATCTATTCAACCATTCATGCCCGACTTAAGTTTAGCATTTATTAAGTTTAGTTTAACAAAAAAACAAAAATCATAATAAAACTTAAAAGAACAAAAAAAATAAATGGAAATGATTTTAAAAAAAAATACATCAAATAAAATTAATTTTTAATAATAATTTATGTTGGTCAGATAGGATCCTATTTCTATTAAATATGGAACAAGTTTTAGAATTAAAGTTCTTATTCTTTTTAAATACTGGAGTTTTAGAATTATAGTTAAAGCTTATTGGAGTTCATAAAGTTCTTATGGTTTAAAAGAAAAGTCCATACTTTCTAGTTGCTTGCAACTTGTAAGGTGTTAATTCCCATGAGATCTTTTAATGTGGCTGGTATTTTATTGTTGGATCTTGGTGTCCTGGGGTACATGATATAGGAAGACGATGTCATTTACTTTCTTTATAATTAACTGAAGGAATTGGAAGTGTGTCTTTCCAATCCCTTCTCCTTCAACTCTCCCCGCACCAACACATATAGCACATCTCTTTTTCTCCAAAATAATCCTTTTTATTTCCAAACTACCTTTTATTGTAACTTTTGGATCCAGTGGACATTACGTCATGACGATGATGATCTTTTCGTTGAGGTCCATTTCCTGAGGGATTTCTTTTATTGGCTATTAGTTTCTATTGTTTTTTCTCCTATCTGACCTTTACTTATACATTATGAAATGCCTAAGGGCTAGCTTACTTTTAACTAATTAAAATAATCATTTCCATTTTACAATAGCATTAATTAATTTATTGTACATTCTTTTTATCTTTAAATCTGTCAAGTTTTTTTCTTAATATTTAGTTTTAAAACTTTTTCTTTTTTCAATAAAGTTTTCTTCTAATAATTTTTCATCTGTGCAATTTTATATATTAGAATTTTTTTTTTTTTTAAGTGTCATAGCATCATCCGGGACGCGAACCCACAACCCGGGCAACTGCCTGCAAGTGTAAGGCAGTCGCACTGACCTCTCGACCACTAATGCAAGACAGTTTTTATTTTTCATGTCTAATTTTTAGAAAAAATAATGTAACGGTGTATACAATATATAAATATATTTCAAATCTTGCATATTAAGCCTGCATTCTGCCCATCCCTTTATGTATTTAAATGGATACTGTCCTATATGTGAGGGGTCAGAGTGACTTCAGGTCAATATGGGTATGATAACAATATTGGCATCAGCCTAGGACTTGGGAATTCTATCATCAGATTTTCAACGATATGGGTAGCTGAGGAGTTGGAGTAGGCTGAAGCCTGTCTATTAAAGTGTAAGGATTTGCTATCTTAATATATACTGAGCAATGATATATATGGATGGAGATGGTAATCTGGACCAACTGATGAGTGCCTGTTTAGCATGAAATATGTATATTGGTGATTATTTATCTTTTCTGCATGTGTGTGGTCATGTGTATCAGTAGTATGAGATAGTATGGATAGTGAAGTGGCTTGAAAGTCTGAGTTCAAATCCCCTATATTTTTAAAGTTAAGTAACTTTTTAAGCAAAGGAGTTATTTTTTTTTTAAAAATTATTAATTAAATTTAATTCCAATAACTTTATATGATGTCAAAAAATAAAAAGGATGAGTATTTGATGGATTCTGGTTACTAGACTTTTATAATTATAATAAATGTTCATATCTCATATGTAATGAAATAATAGCAATGTTTAAAGAATATAATTTGAAGTGATATTATGAAGCAAACTTGCAGGTAATTATAAAAAATTTCAGTGTTATATATTTAATTGGGAAAAAACAAAAATATTTGATAGAGAAGAAAAAATACAATTTAAATTAGCTGCTCACACAACATTGGTAAATAACCTATAAAATTTGGAAACCATTCATTAACTTTATCCTTAACAGAAAAATCTAGAGAATCTTCATAGATAAGTATATAAAATGTCTTGGAGTATACCTTAAATTCATTGTTCTGGTTCACTTCTCAGGTCAAACTAATATCATCTGAAGAAGAGAGGAAAATAGTTCAACTTGAAATACTATGTGCTATACTAACTAGTGTGTGAATTTTCCTAAAAGCATGATAGAAATAATGCAGCATAACTGCATGCAAAATTTTACAAACATTCAAAAAAATTATCTTATAATTGTAAATGATACAATTAGAACATTAACCAATATACAGTTTAATGGATTTTTTTTTTAATACTTTTTCTTCACAATAATTGCATTTTTCTATTACTTCTTTCATATTATATTCCATGTATATATCTTAATTATTTGTTTATGTATAAGCAACACACACTTGAATTTAGTCAGATAAAACAATGATTTTTATTTTAAACAATAAAAGAAAAGATCCCAAGATTAGTAACATAAATAATGAAAATGTGATACTATATATATTTTAATCTTGCTATAAGTTATATTTCCCCCTAATTCTAATACAAAAATGAAAAAAAAAAAATTAGAATTTTTTTTTTTATTCACCAGTAACCATAAATAAACAAAGAAAAATAAAAAAGTTAAAAAGATCAGGGCTACAATTGCTCTGTATGTAATTAAAGGGTAGAAATGAAATTGTACAATCATAATTTCATTGTTATTATTAAAACATGGAGATAATCTATAGCATAACAAAATCATAATGACTGGCCAAATACTTCTTTAAATGATTAAAAGAAAAGGGAAATAATATGAGAAGAAAAAAAATCAAAAAAGGTACAGAAAACTTTATATTGGAAACTGTTTAGCTTTTGATGAACCAACATGTATATACAATTAACAAATATATATACTGTATAAGAAATAAACATGAGACACTGAATACTTCAAAGTGCAAGATTCTATTTTGCAAACAAAATTATAATTTTACAACAAATCTAATTACTATAATAGTTTAAATGTAAATATATCACGTTATTATAATAGTTTAAATAATTTATTATAATAGTTTAAATAATTTAAATAAATGAATAAATAATGCATCAATGTCATATTCCACAAATGAAAATTCATTTTAAATTTCTTTACATTTTTGCACTTTAAATATTCTTTGTCATTTAGTTTCAAGTTGAAGAAAAAATATATTTCCATAATAATATTTGTATTTAAAATCGTATCTTACATGAAGTAAAAATATAATGTAATAAAACAAGGCATGTTAAATTTTAGTGCAAACCAAAATTTTTACAATAAATTATTTTGAGTGAATTATGTATTTCTCAATCTATTCTCTTGAAAAATGAAATGTAGAGCCATTTTCAACACTGTACAAACTCGAGACATGTATACATAATTTATTTTTAAATTAATATTTAAAAAAAATAATTTTAAACAATTAAAAATAAATATATTGCAATTATGAAAAATTGTATATATTTCATTTAATTTTGTACATATAACATTTTTCAAATATAAATTTATACATAAAACTCTCATTACATGATGCAATATAAATAATTTAGAGATCATAAGTTTCTGCATATAAAAGTCATGATTCCTGTATCTATTTCCAAATTGAACATTTTTTACTACTGTAAATTCAGTCATTCTCATCTACTACCTCTTCTAATTTATTATTAGTGCTAAATCATTATACCAGCACTAATGCATTGCTTTTTTCCATTTTAATAATGATTGTTTCATTAATTCCATTATTCTTCCATCATATTCCAATTCTTATCACCAAAGCCTAATAAAAAAATCTTTACTCTCATCTTTGTTTCCTCCATTTTTCATAGTTGATTTTTTTTTCAACAGCCTATAATTTATGCCTCCCATCTCCACATAAAATTTCTTTGATTACAGCCAAATTTTTATCTTGATTTTCAAAGTTCATATTTTAGCACCTAATAACAATAATCTTCTAGTATTATCAAACTTCATATTTTATGTATTTTTATTATATTATCCTAAATTAATTTTTTAATTCATATTTATTTTTTACAATTCTACTTCTAAAATCAGTTTATCCCTTTTTCTCACCCCTCATAATTATATATATAATGAAGTATTTTCTACACCCCATTTTTTATTTAAATATTTAGAAATATTTTTAACTTTGTAATGTACAACTATGTTGTCCTCTCCATATAGTCCAATCATTCTATTATTTTTATATTATTTATTTCAAATATTTTAAAATTTGTTCATAATTTACTTGTTAAAAAAGAAATCGTTTTTTTTTTTTTAATATTGTATTAGAAAATCACAATTCACCATCCAGTGTATATCTATTTTTCTTAGTTCTAAGAAATTTTGAATCTCCTGGTTAATACAAATGTCATTTCCTAAGTATTATCTATTTCAAAATTATTCTATGTACCTCATATTTATTATATAAAAATATGCCAAATTTTAGAGCAATTCCATTGTATTTTTTTGTTCAGCTCCTGTTTCCATCTGTGTATGATTTCTCTGATAATTGTATGTATCTAAATAACTAAATTCTTGCCATTTAAGACATCAATTTTTTTATTTTTCAGTCTTGCCCTTCTCTTTAATTATTAATATTGATCTTTTCTTAGGTATTTAATTTTCATACTCCTATTTCTGTAAAAAATGCTATCTTGCCCCAAATAATGTTTCTCTAGTATTATTGTGAACCCTTTTATGCTTTATATACTTTTTATTCTTTTATGACTAAATATTTTTGGTACTGATTTAGTATGTGCACTGGAACTTTTTTTTACACTTCTGGGGGAATCACTGAACCACATGAAAAAACTAAGCAATAAATGGAACAAAACTGTATGATGTGTACTTTTTTTTAGAAATTTTAATGAATAAATAGAATACCAAGTTATATTTCTTTTTAGTTTTTCTATCCCTCCTCCCCTTGCATGTTAAATTTTAATTAACAAATAGAATAAATTTGCAATTTCAATCAACAACTGAAAAAAAAATGTATATTAGGTATTTAGATATACTGTTATCTAAATAAAACTTATAAATGATAGATTAAAAACTTGAAATAGTGTTTTTTTTTTTGCTTAAATTAGTCTTTTTTCTTAAACTACAATAACTGAAACACAGGCTTATTATATACCTGTGTCTATATATGTAATATATAGGGTATATGAGCACAGACTTTCAAATGACCCACCACTCTCCACTCTATCTAATAACACTGATACCCTCAAGCACATATATGCTGAAAAGATAAATAATCACCAATATACGTATTTCATGCTAAACAAGCAATCATCAGTTTTGTTTTTTTTTTTATTAAAAAAATAATGCTACAAACCCCACAAAAAAAGTGATCCTTGAAAATATGGCGATGGTAAATAGCATGAATGTAAAAGGTTCATGTTGCTGATTATTTAGTGAAAAAATTAATTTGCCACTACTCGGGCAATCAGAAATTTCCCTATTCACTGTTATATACATATTGTTCAAAATACAGCAGGACAAAATAATTCTCGTATTTATTGTTCATATTATTGAGTAAAAAAGCATACATAAGACATTTAGCCAAGCTCCCCAGATGCATAAAAAAAACCAATATATACTAAATTGGTACCTCTATATATTGTATCTAACTGAAGTATCACTTAGTTCCAAAAGGTAATCAAGGTTATCTTAGCTTAACCTTTTGTTTAAAATTTTGAATAAAAAATAATAATGATGATAAAAATGGAAATTAAACGTTAATTATTAAAATAGGATAATCTAAATATTTTAATAGTGTCAGTTGGTTTGATAAGAGATGTTAGGTAATAAGTTAACATAAGCAAATGTTAAAAAAAATAATTGTGAATTGATAAATAGTATTAAATGTATTCTAAAATAACTACTGTATAATCCATTCTAATGTTTAAAGAATAATAATATTTTATTATTAAGTTGGAATAACTAAGTAATAAATTTAAAAAAAAACGATATGTAAGTTTTTATTTAAAAAAAATAGGAATATTTGTTATTAGTTTTGTAGTTTAACATTCCAGTTATAAAAGTTATTTAGATTAAATAATCATTAACATTTTATTGTTGTAATTCTAAAAATAATTTTTAAACAATTAATGTAAAGCCAGACATATGTGCATGCATAGACATGGAAACATAATAAAAAAAAATAATTTAACCCCCATATTGTTTAAAATAAGTAAATAAAGCAAATGTGTGGATAAAATTATTTTTAATCTAATATTTAAAGGTTTAATAAAGGGTATAATTTTAAATTTTATATTTCTTACTATTGTGTTGTATAAAATAAAAAAAAACAATTGTTTTAGATTTGTAATACTAAAATTTTGACTTTGCAGCTGAAGGTCACGTGGTATGGAGAAATTATATTGATTACATCAGTAGATTAATTCCACAGCTGGTTTGTCAGAATATTAAAATTTAATAAAAAATTTTTATTGGTTTTTAAATGAATTGTAGGTAGATGAAAAATTGTGAGAGAAAACGGAGATCGAGGGATGATCCAGGGGCTGATCTTGTTTGGATTCAACTGGTGCTGGATCTAAAAATTTTGTTAATAAAAGTAATTTTTAAAAAGACTTGATATTTCTAAAAAAAAAAAAAAAATACAAGTATGTTTAAAATATTTAAAATCATCCTGTAGTGATGGAGGACTAAAAGAAAGGTAATCCGTTTTTTTGACAATTTGAATTTCAGTCGAGGCATAGAAATTATAGAAAAAAAAATGTCTAAAGTAAATGAAGCGACTCACATATTATATGACATTAACTTGTTTAATTTTCTTTACTTGGAAATAAGGTTAAGGAACAAACTATTAATCATTTCCATAGATAAGCGTTCGGTTGTATTAAACTATTTTGAAAGTAGATTAAAAGTATATGTAAAAAAAAAAAATTTTTTTTTAAAGTTTAAAAAAAACATAAAGAAGCTGCTATGTTTGATTACAGTGAAACTATAAAGAATGATTATTTTTTTTAAAAAAAAAGGAAAAGTTATTACTTATATCTTGACATATATGAAAATGATTTGTTTAGCTAAACGCAAACAGATAATATATACATGTTAAAGGATAATTCTTATTTACACAGTAAAAAAAGGACACGTATTTGGAAATAAAACTTTAAAGCAATTTGTAAGGATTAATAATAAATTTATAGTTATTGGGTACATTATAAATGTTCATACTTGCCAGTATTTAAAAATAACTTTATGGCATTAATTATAGCATATAAACGGAGAAATGTCTTGAACAGTAAAAAAAAAGTTAATCTCATATTTAAAAGTAAGCAAAGGAAATTAATTTTAAAAATAAATACGTCTTGGAATATTATTAGGAAAAGTACTTAAGAAAAACTATATTTTAAAAAAAGCGTTTTCCTAAAAGAGGATAAAGAAATTCAGATAGAAAGATATTATTATATGCAATTTTGAACTCGGGATCCTCTAAATAAATTAAAGTGTGTTCAGCTGAAGAATTTATTTTGTTTCATGCCGGCTTAATCTTATTATTTAAGGTTTTTTTTAAAAATTGTTTTAAAAAAGTATTAAGGAACTCTTGAACATTTTCGTTTAAAAATCATTGCTATGTGTATAAATGTATTAATTGAAGCTTCGCATTCGGATAGATATCTTAACCTGGATAAATTGTCTACACATTATGAAATGGAAAAATCATCACGGAGCCGAAATATGAACTTGAATTAACGTATTATTATTTTTTTTATGGTCTGCTTTATTGGTTTTAAAAAAAAAAAAAAACATAAAAATATTTATGCTATTAATTATTTTTTTTTGTAACATTTTTGCATAAGTATACAGGTAAACTAGGGTTATAATTTTAAAACAAAATAGGTTTATTTGAATGAGCAAATGTTTTTTGCTATTCTTAAGTAGATTTAGTGTATTTATTAAGCATTACACTAGCTAGATTCTATTTAATAATTTTATTATAGAGATTTAAATATCACAGTCTTATTTTTATATAAATGGGATGTTTTACTCAATTTTTATTTTAAATTTACTAAAGAAGTTTATCAGAGAATATCCATTCATTTGTTTTATGAATGTTATATTAATAATAATTACAAATATTTTATATTTATCGAGAAGTAAATATTCTTGCATTTAATTTACAATTTTAAAAGTCCACTAGTTATTATTACAAGCATGATTAAGTTTATCAGTCATTGTATTAACAAAGCCTATTTAATTAAGGTTTAGATTAACAAAAATGTAAATTTTATTCAGAAAAATTTTAGGAATTTGGTACAATGACTTTCAAATTTAATATTTGATATAAAACTTAAGTAGAAATTTACAAAATATTTCTTATAAATATTAGAGTGTTTACATAATTGATCCTTTAATGTACATTTATCAAAAGATAAATATAAAATGTTATCAACTGATTAATTGAAGAAAAATGAACTTTAATAAAAGAATTTAAAATATTTGTAACATTTTATAGATATCTAGGATTCAATTCATTTTAATAAAATAAACACAATATACATTTTTACAAATATAAAATAAATAAACTATTATAAAAAGGTTAGTTTTAATTATAAAATAAAATTAATGAAATATAAAAGATTATAATATTGATTATACATATACTACCACCTACTATGAGATGGGTGTCAGTTAATATAAAAGGTTGGGTTCAAACCCATATTAGTGCTAATGACATTGGCACTAGGGAAGCAGAAATATGTACTATATTTCCAGCTTCATGTGTGCAGCATCATATAAATAACCATTAAACATCACATGATCACCATCTCTTATACTAGCATACAAATGTTATTAGACAAGGCAAAACTCTCCATACAGTAGTGCCACCCTGTACGAACCAGAATAATCAATGGATGCCAGAAGCCTTGTGCATAAAATCCCTATCTAATGTCTACTCATCCAATATCACCGGACTAGTTTCTGGCTCATGGCCATTGTCGGTGAGGAGCCTTGGATCTGAGAGCATGCATCTAGATCTTAGGATCTAATGCAACCCTCCAGCAGCCATCTTTTATCTCTATTTAACTACAAAACTATGAGAATGAAATTGAAAACATATTTTCAATCTAAGCTCAATAGCTTATATAATCATATGGGTCTCAACTCAGTTCAGCACTCATACATTTTGGTGTCTTTGGCTCTTTAACAACCATAGCCACCACTATCCTATTTGGCAGGATTGGTGTTAAACCACTAAACATCACTTGATCACTATCTCTTATACTAGCACATAATTGTTATTAAACAAGGCAAAACTCTCCATACAGTAGTGCCACCCTGTGCCAATCAGAGTAATCAATGGATGCCAGGAGGCTTGTGCATAAAACTCCATCTAGTGCCTACTCATCCAAAATCCCCAGACTAGTTTCTGGCTTGTGATCTTCGTCAGTGAGGAGCCATGGTGATCATGTGATGTTTAGTGGTTTGATTCAACCTTCAATTATGGAGATAAACTTCTATAATCCTTTTGAAGCAATGCCTTGCATGACGAATGGCAGTCCGACATCTTTACATCTAGATTGTCTTCTCTTGATTGCTTACATGATGATTAGCTTGCACAACATAGTTAGAGCTTTGCTATGTGTCCATAGCATAACTTCTGCACAGACTTCACTTCTACGAGCTATATATCTTTCATTTCTCTTTGTACAGATTTAGAAGACAAGCAGACCTTTATAATAACAGTCCTTTGCTACTTTCTTTACATTAACCTTTTTCTTTCTTATTCACATTTTACGCCAATAAACATCACATGACCACCTCCTCTTATGCTTGTGTATAACTTGTTTTAACAGGCAAAACTCACTATATATATTGCCCACACAGCAAGCTAGAGTTATCAATGGAAACTCAACTTATATAGAAGACTATCAACAGAATAAAGTGGATGAGAAAATTATTATATATTCTATTAATTATTAGTTAAACGTAAACTTCACACAATTTTTTTACTATTTGTTACTCATTCTGCATTAATTAAATTCATTCATTAATTAAATTAATTTTGTCAATAAAATTTAATATGCCTATGTTTTTATTAAAAATACTAAATTGATGGATCGAGACAATGCTATTTGCGAATAGATGGTAGTTTCAAAGCTATGAGTTGTGAATGGAAATCTGCAGAAAAAAAAACTGCATTACTGTATATCTCTTCAAAAATGCAATTCTTGAATTATTAACAATTATATACTAATCCATAGGATAGTATTGAGTTACAATATACATTTTGAATTAAAATTTACGTTTAATAAATAAAACAGCGGTAAAGGAATGACAAATCATTATCAGCAATTCCAAATGATAAGTCTGGTTACAATATTGTCGTTGAGTACACCAAACTAAATCGAATCCGCAGTATACCTCCAATTTACCCTTAATAAAAAAAATAGATGGCAGGTCTATCGAAATTTGACGTCACATAAAAATAAGTTTGCATCATGGCTGATGTAAACAGAGTGGGTTTGGAGCATTTACCTAACGAACTTCTTGAATATATTTTTCGCAAAAATACTTTAACATTTCTAGACATTTGCAGGTTATCACGTGTATGTCAAAAGTTTAACGCAATATGTAAAAGCAATGAAATTTGGAAACGAAAAAGTCGATTAAGGTAATGTTTTAATACAAAGGTAACGTAATTAATTCATTCTGTAATTTTTTACTACTATAAATTAAGTAATTTTAAGCTCAGAAAGTATTGATTAATGCAAACATAATTAATTTCATTTAGATAATTAATTTGCATGGTGTTTTTGAATTTATTTTTCAGTAAGTAATTTGATAAAATTTTGAATAGTTTAATTAATCATAGATAGAATATACTATTTCGTGCAATTCATGTAATTTTCTGTGATTCATTAACTTGTATATATATATTGTGCGCACCTGTACTTTTATAATTATAACATTTAAAATAGATGTTTATTTTCTCTATGCCCTAAATAACATTTCTGCAGAACCTTATTCATTCTATTAATAGTGTGTTTTTTTTCCCTTGCGATGTTCGGCACAGATCTAGTGACTGATTCAAGGTCTACAGATTTCTGAATCAATTTTCAGCTAACGAAAATAATAAAATTAATAAATCATGGTTTGTTCAATTAAATGGAATTGTGCTTAACTAGCTATTTGTGTACTTGAGTATCTGTTAACCTGTCGATCAACTAATTAAGTGATTTTGTTGATTGGCAGAGATTTTTGTTTCGAAACTCAACCAGTTATTTTTGGTATTCGAATATCACATGACATCCAAAATAGTCAACTATTCGATTTTTTTTTTTTTTTTACTTCAGTTTAATGCAGTATTAAAGATTCGTGAGTAAAGTAAAATGTACATATATTGGTTTGGTCATTAGAATAGAACTGTTATGCTTAAATTACACGTGATTACTCGAGCATTACATAATCTTTGATCATCTGAGGAATTACATATTTTACTTATCATTATTAGTTTAAATCATTATTATTGCCAAAAGGCATTTTCCACATATAAACACATCATTTTTAGCGTTTCTAATCCTTGTGATCTATTTTTCAAATACTTATACCTAGCACTTATAAGATCATCTTTCAATCACTCTTTTTCTTTCAACATATTTATCAAAATTATTTTAACTCCCAATTTTTTACTTGCTTTTTAGTTTTTCAATTAATAATCATTTTTCATCACTCATTTCAATACTTCTATATTACTAATCTTTTTCATTCTCCTCAAAATTTATACACCATTACAATTCTCCCTATCCTTGCTGTATTTCTACCTATATAATTATTTAACCAATTTTCTTAAGCATTTAAAAACTAACCATATAAACTTTCTGCTATATAACTTTCTTTTAATTTTCTTACTCTATTATAAATGCATTTGTTGTAGCTGCATTTTATTTCCCAACTTTCTATAAATTCCATTAATCTGATCAGTATTATTATTAAAAAAAAAAAATAATAATAAAATATTGAAATTAAATATTTAATATTTTTCAAACTTATAAGGTTATATCTTAAATATTTTGTCACTGTAGATAAACTACTTCTTTCTTTTTTATGTTGAAAAATGCAATTTGTCTACCAATTGTACAATTATAATATTTTATTCTCATATTTATAGTTGCATAAAATTATATCAATAAATTATATATAGTTACATTTGTCAAAGAGTCAAATAATATATACATACTGTAACGATTATTAAATATTGTACTATATTCTGATACCTATATACATTGGTAAGTCAATTATGTGATACTACTGTGTTTTGTGAAATGAAGATTCCACACAAATATTGATAATGTTTAAAGCCCATAAATCTTGGTGAAAGAAAGAAAATTTATTTGTAATAAGTGTACATCATTCATATGCATGATCATTTAAGCATGAACTTTAAGAATCTTATGACACACCCATAAATTGATGTAACGAACATATATATGACAATATATTTAACAAATATTTCTCTTTTATTTTACATTTTTAATATATATTGGTATTAAGATATATATGCTTGTAAATACATGAATTGTATGTATAAGTATTTGTACAATTATATTTTATGAGAAATATTAATTCTATTATTTATAGTTATTAATATAGGATAATTATAAGGACTTCAGGTATATGAATTATGCTTATATTTCATATAATATAGAATAAATTGTCAAATAAAGTTCTTTATAGATCTATATTGTTTAAAATGCATTTCATTGGTTTAACTAAGTTGTTCAATTGAATAATAATAATGAGAATTCTCAACTTTGAGAAATGACAGATAAATGATTTACTTGTACGTAATTTAATTGAACAGTTCTCTTCTTGGTTTCTGCTTAGAATGAACATAAATTAATATTGTTAGGAATGAGAGTTTTTATTTCATTTAGGTTATTTGTTCCTTACTGAAGAAAGATGAAAATAACTAGAATGTAGAGGATTTGAATGAAAATTGGTTTGGGCATTTATCCAAATATAATGCTGAGGTATTCAGCTTTTTTTTCTGATTAGTAAGTATTTGAGTTCAAGAAGAGTAACTTGGTAATGGCAAATGCTGCCCCCGTCTTGGATAAACATTTATTAAGACTAGTCTTTTTTTTTTGTAGTCTATTACTGAATGAAGATCAAAAGACAAGTCACTTAATGAATGAATGAATAACATTTTTTTTTTTTTTAGAAAACAAAAACAAAACATATATAACTTTGCCAATTTGTAAAACAGAAACTAAACTTTTGCCTTCTTTGGATTAGGATTATGCATTGTCTTTCTAAAAAGTGTATAATATATAGATATTTGAAAAGTATTTGTAAATAAAATCTAGGATAAATTTCAACAGCTGTTCAAGTTGGGTCCTGTAGAATTGAATATAAATCCAAGTGATACAGAGATAATAGATAATGCTCAGTCTATTGTTTGCAGACTATGGAAAGTTTCTTTTTAGTTAAGAGAGGTGTAATTGTACCTATTGAAGAGTCATCATAGAAATTTTAAAACCTGATAGAACAGTTCATTTATGCAGTGACTACTGTGTAACTGTGAATAGATACATAAATAAAGGTGCTTACTCTTTACAAAGTGTTCAGATGTTATAGCATCATTACCTAAAGCTACATACTTTACTAAAATTGATCTTTGGTTAGAGTTTCACCAGATTCTAGTAATGGCAAGAACAGGTGAACTCTTAATTACTAACATACATTTGAGACTATTTAAATATAACAATCTGCCATATGGAATAACTATAGCACTAAATATATCTCAAGCTAAAATGAAAAATCTGGTGCAGGAAATGATAGGAGTTATTTCTTATTTGGATATTCTAATAACTGTCTAAATGGAAAATGAATTCCATGCATAAATAAATAAAGTGTGTGAGAAGTTGGAAAAATTTGGAACACGACTTAATGCCATTAAGTAAATATGATCCACTAGAGAAATTTAAGTTCTTAGGGCATTTTATTATTGATAAAGGAAAATGTTTGAAGCTGGAGAAAGTAGGAGTCATGGAAAATGCAATAGGATTATTGAATTTTTTTTAGTTTCATGTAGAGAAAATCTCAACTTGTGACTCCACTTTATGAATTTTTGAAGAAAAACTAGTTGAACAAGATATAATGTTTAAGAAAATAAGAGAGATATTAAGTCAACTTTTGGTGCACTATCGAAATGACCAATAAATACAGATTCTTCAAATTAATGTGTAAACACTCTTATTTCACATTGAGTTTATGAAGGCGAATGCATCAAGAATTTTAATAGTGGGCAAAAAAAAATTATAGCCAACTCGATAAAGAAGCTTTAGCAATAGTATTCACTGTCAAGAAATTCCACCAATATATATATGGACATACATTCAAGATCTGTACAGACAATAAAATCACTAAAGGACTCCGGATCATATTAATCGAAGGATGATTTGATGGATAAATATATAAGCTTTGTATGCCTTCAAACTAATGTACGAGCCTGAGAAATGAATTACTCATGCTGATACTTTATCAAGAACATTGGATATGAGTCATGGATCACTGAAATAAACTGCATTGACTTTATGAAGACAGAAGTATTAAACAGTGCAGTCGTGATCAAGTGGACAAAAAACTACTCTTGATACCAATTAGTCAAGAATGAATCAAAGACAAATCATCTCAGCATCAATCAAATTATTTGTTTGAGCCTATATGGAATGTATATCCATGTGTAATGCCTGCATTTTATTGATGGACCACATGTTGATTTTGACAGAAGGACATGTTGATTTTGACAGAATGGAGGATTTATTATACAAAGGCACTCTGGAATCATCAGAATAAAAGGAATTATCTGTGTATGATGACCTAATATGAACACAAGCAGTTGAAAGATATACTGTGGGTCAATCAACATTGAAGCTATCCTCTAAAAAGCTGGAACCATGGTCACCGGCCATTAATCTATAGCAAAGGATTTTTAATAGTTTTAGCCAGACCTTTCAATGGACATATCTTTTTAGTTGTCATTGATTCTTATTCAAAATGGACTGAATCCAAATCAAGGAAAAATATGAGTGCAGAGAATATCATAAAAGTATTAAATGAATTGTTTGTTTGCCATGGCTATCCAGAAATAATGGCTTCTTGGAAATGATGTTGGGTTTGTGTCATTGACATTAAAATACTTTTTAGCTAGCAAAGGGATGTGACATATTTTAACACTTTATTACCCTGAGTCAATTGACTAACTGAAAAGATTGTGTTTCACTTGAGGCTGATATTGAATAAAATGCAATATCAATATATTCATGGAGCTTTAATGGCAGCAATGTTTTATCAGCATTTTATGCTGAGTACAACTACTAGAAAAATACCTGGTAAAAATGATGATGAAATGGAAAATTCAGAATGCATGTCCCAATATTGATTCCTGTTAAGATTAAGAAAAGGGAGATGAATTTAGAAAATGTGTGTGATATTGGAGAAACTGTTTGGTACATGTTGTGTTAAGAAAGATGTGGTAAACAGGTGTGTTGTGAAAACAAATATGCCTGATATACTTGAGTGATGATAGAGAAAACAGAAGACATATCAATCATATTAAATGCTGTTTAAGCGAACTATTTGATCAAATTAATAGAAAAGTGCAAATGCTCCTGCAGCTGGTATGATAGATCTGGCACATGACAGAGATTATTTTGAAGCATCACCAGGTGGGTTTTCAATTAGAAGAGATATCAAATGCTGAAGTGAATGAAGAAACAGATTCTTTGAAATGAATCCTTCTGAATACCTATGGATATATTTAGCCCAGCAGAGTGGAGAAGAACGACTGGTAGATGAGCTAGAGAGCGGAGAAAGATTGAGAAATTTAAAGATTATGTATGCAATTAAACTTTGAACTATTATTTAGAGTAAGGGGAGGTTATGCAAAGCCTGAATAAAAACTGTGTATATATATGTTTGGATTGTAAATAAAATCTTCATGTTTGTTCATATAGTATTCAGAAGACAGGAAAAAATAAAGAAAACCCCTGAATAAAGTTACGTTCTAGAAAATGGGTCTAACTAAGCAGATCAGACAAATTATGCAAATTAAAATTAATTATGCAGAATAATAAAAACTGCAGAATTAGCTGTGTGTGCATGTGCATAATAGTAGTGGAACTGTTTCAGTGCACAAGATATGATAGATTAGATAATGCAAGATATTCTATTTGTAATTGCTTTTGTGTTTGAACTTTGAATAGCCAGTTAACTAGCTGTAATACTGAAAATATATATTTTATTTATACATATATAGTCTTAATAAATTCTTTGTGTGTGTGTGTGTGCTATACGTTTATTTCTAATAACATTTTAGATGGTTATACAACTAATAAATGTCAATATTAACTCTGTATATTCCAGATTACACAAAAGAATTGAAAAATATATTAATAAATAACTTTAGTGCATTCTCTTGATTTTTTTTCTTGAATTAATTTAATCAAGTAAAAGAATTACAAAATATAAGATAAACAAAATGTTTTTAAAATTAAATTATATGTAATTAAGAGGAGAAAACTATTCTTCCTCAGGCTATAAATAAATAACACTGTTTAGTAAAGATTCATCTGTTCTTTAAATTTTTGATTTCGTAAGTTTACTCTTACCACCATTATAAAAAAATTTAGAGTGAAATTAATATATTGACCAGATAAAAATATGGCTTTAATAAGTATTAAATTAATAATCAGTTATACAAGAATGGAAAGAGAATCTCACTTTCAATAATCTTGTAATACATATATATTAATTAATTAACAAATTATTATCATATTATTTAGAAACTTGGGAAATTCAAATGATGTGGTTGTTTTTGCAAATAATGCTTCAGAGCTTCAGGAAATGTTACAATTATCAGATGAAAATAGGGAAGGCAAATTCTTGTATAAGCAATGTACATTGAAGCTATTATTTTTGTGCTTGGGAAAAGTTAGAATGGATATAAAAAGTAGAAAATATAAATGTAATCACAAGAACTATTAATTACAAAAATTTAGTGATAAATAGTAGTTCAAATCTAAATGCTTTTTTAGTACTGAGTATTCTTGCTAATAGTAATAGTTATAAAATTAAAAAACAACAACAAAAACCTGTTACATCAAATCATCATGTGGAAGCTAATTACAAAATAGATTTTTTCTGTGTTTTTGTTATTTTATGTCAAAAGAATATAATGTTTGAATCAAAGAGAGAATGTAACATTTTCAAATCTGAATGAAACAATTTATCATTTCTCTATATAGAATATTTAAACTTATAATTATTTTCATTTTTTTTTTTTTTTTAAATCTGAAAACAGATTTTTTAAAGCCATGAAAAGATAATTTAACTGATTAAGTGAAGAACTGAGATGAGTATTTTATGACATTAGAAGTATTCTAACATCTGATATTCTATATTAAGTGAGGAAAATTGGGTAGTCTTTTGCATGTAAGAAGTTATATTAAAACAGGAAATCATAAAATACCACTTCAAACTCCAGAGAAAAGCTTATTAACCAATCATTTTTAATTTTTTTTTGTAAACATATGTCATTCCAAGCTTACTTTATTATTTTTTAATATTCTGAGCTGTGGTCAATGCTTTTCAGATGAAAATAATTGCAATTTATGGAATTTCCATTCTCCTGGTAATAAAAAAAGAGAATAGGAATAGACTAAAGTGGAAAATAAAATAAAAATTTAATGGGATGGGTGCTGAGAGATAAAACCATTAAAATTAAAACAGTGAATACAAAAATAAAAATCTTTTACTATAGGTGAACTACCAATAACTCAAACACATCTAACTTAGAAACTTTTATTATCTGAACAAAATTATAAATATTGTTTTGATTTATTGCTTTAATTATTTTGTGCAGATGTAAATATAAGTATATTCTCTATTTTAATATTATATTGCTATTAGTAAAATGAATTTATAGAGTTTACTAAAAAATATTTCAGTTCATACAAATTATAGATAGTAAAATTTCTATTTAATTAAATTTTCAGCGAGTGTGTGTGTGTGTGTGTGGGGGGGGGGTATTTTTTGAAAAGGAAAAATTAAAAAAGTCCTGGAAACAAATTTTGGATTAGTGGTAAATCTATCTGTATTAATAAAATTTTAGAAAATACAAGGAAGATTGTAAAAGAATACATAAACTAAAGCTAGTTCTTTTAAATTTTTATTTGATTAGGCAAAATATATATTTGCATATACACTTTTACCCCACTTAGCGATGGCAATTAGTCCTCCAAAACTCATCATTAAACAAGAATATCATATACAGAATACATATTTATAATGGGGGTCTATGGGAAAAAATTTGGTCGGTTCCAGTTGACGTAAAAAATATACACATTGGTTTTTAACCTCAAAGATTTTAAAAGTTTTATATCACTAGGAAAAAAAATGCATATTTTCACTGTTTAAAAAGTATAGTACAGCAAAAAGAAAGAGAAAGTGAAACTAAATTTGAATTTAAGAGTTTTTATATTCTTCCGCAGAAGTTTTTCATCGTAATGAAAAAAAAAATTCATACTGAAGTTCATTTTTTTAAAATTTGTATTACAGTACTGTACATTTATGTTTATTATTATGTGAAGTTATTCAAATTAAAAAACAGTGTTTAATTATAAATTATTTAATTGAACATAAAAATTTATTACTGTACTCCAGAGTAACAAAAGACTTAATGTGTATCGTAAGTCAGTCAACTTTAGAAAAAAAAAAATTCAACTTATTTTAAAAGAAAAAAAATCTAACTATTCTAATTTTCTAAAACATACGCTAAGTTTATTTTTCTTACTGTATATTTTTACTAATGTAATAGTGCCTCCCCCCTCCCCATTCATGTAGAAAGATTATTCATTAACACTTATTTTAAATGCAATGTTTTTCTTTTTAAATTTTTTTATAATTCTATATTCTCATTTTAAAATGTTGTTTTTCTTTTGATTTGAAACCACTTATGTGTATGTAATTAAGGAACACACACACACAATTTGATATTAGTATTTAGTCATTTTCCGAAAGTTTGTGATGATGGTATTTTAGTTGTACTGATTTTATCATCTAATATAAGTGTTGAATGTCTAGAAAAATTAAACTTTATTTAAATAATCCAAGTACTGTACATTATATTTAAATAAAGTTTAATTTTTCTAAAGACATTCAACACTTATATGTATACAGTATTATAAATTCAGTAATTATATATATATTTTAAGTTTATACGTTTTATAATCAAAATACTGAATGCAGCACTAACATTGTGCTTTAAGAATAAAATATTGTATGTGCTATACAATTACAGCAAAGTCATTACCTTTATACGTATTATAGTAATGTACTTTTGCTTTTGGGTAAAATGAATTTAAAATACATATTCTCTGATGTCATCAGTAAAATTCAAGATAACTGCCAAAAAGAATTTTTTTAAAAATATTTTCCAATCGTTATAGTGAATAATTGATTGTAAATCGAAGTAGTGGGTGAAAATTGATGATGATTGCTATTGTGAAATATTGCTAAGTAGCCAATCACTAAGCGGGATAAAGGTGTATATTATTGTTTACACAACTTCGCAATTATATATTAAAAAATTCACAAGTATATATATATATATTAAAATCTGATCAGAAATATGGATTTCGAAAATTTTTTAATTATTTAAAAACGTTTTTTTGCTCTCAGATTAAATTGTCAAAATCTTTAATTACTTTATATATAAAAATATTTATTATATAGAAAGAATAGAAAAAATTAATACCTACTATAAGCTTTGGATTTTGGAACAATGTTCTTGAACCTTTAGAATCTAATGCATATTTTGTAGCAGTCATCATTTACCCCTCTTTTTAATTATCAAGAAAAACAGTATATTGCTGAAATAGCACTAAGCTAAACATGTGAATGAATCATATGATATTTAAAATATAATTATAGTGAGATTTTTTTTATGCACATAAAAAAAAATTTGGCAAAAATAATATTGAAGCATTACTTTAAAAAAGAGCCTGAATTTTAAAATGGAGGTAAAGGTTGAATGTATCAAACCAATTATGGCAGATTTTCTATAGTCTCTAAAATTGAAGACTATGAAGTAAGACTATGAAAATGTTAAAAACATGATAAATTTAATGTTGGAGCTAAAAAGAAAAAAGCTAAATTCTGTAGCTAAAACAAGGTGTATGAATCATGGTAAAATAAATGAAGAAATTGTAAAAGTATTTTATTCTTGGATATTATTTTTGTTACAAAAACAAAAGATAATCTTACAAATAGCACCCTTATAAATCATAGATTTTTAGTGGCTAGATTTAAAATCTAAGAGAGTGATGGTTATTCATGCCAATTGATGATAAAGAATCTGAGATCAATCTCATGAAGACATCCTTTAATATTAAAAGAAGTTGGTTTTTGAAGTGAATGATGGGAAGGTTATTTTGTATATATTGTAATGGTATAGGGGGGGGGGTGTACCTAGGGTGATTGAAGTGTAAAATTAAATATCAAAATGAAGAATGAGCATGAGAAATGGCTTTGAGAGATCAGCGCAGCTAACTAACTATAAGTATAAACATAATTTGACCAGCATTACCCAAAAATAATACTCATTTATCATCATGAATGATCAATAAAATAAATCAACAGTCAGTCTGGTGACTAGATTTGAAATGGGTCTACTGTAGACTAGACTAATTATTTAGTTCTTGCCAGCTTGGGGGAGTTATTTAAACATTAATTTGGATACACAAACTTAAGTGCTAATCCATCAGAATAAATAACAAAAAATGCTGGGATAGTAAAACATATTGATCATCATTAATGCTCTGGCCACTTAATACCATTAGTGTACTGACCAACTGTAAACTTAATTTTTAATATGAAAGTAAATAAAATGTAGTTTATGACATTAAAGGATATCCTCTTTGCACCAATCCAGGATCATCATCAACTGGATGCCCATAAACACTAAATATAAAACCCTTTTATATAATGTTATGCATGACTAGCTCAGAGAACAAAAGCTCTATAACTTACTGTGAGCAAGAGATAATATAACATATAATATTCTAAAACTATGTAGGATTGAGTAAGTTCACTGGAATAATTTTAACAATGAAATATCAATTTATTAATAATTAAAATGAAATTAAGGTCTGCTGAATATGCTATAAGTATAAATTCAGTATTCTGATTTTGATTAATATACAATTAACTATCACCTTGTGATTTACAAATACCTCATAATGGGTTTGCATAAAGCACGCAGACATGTGGTATAATATAAAATGAACACATTTGAATTGTCATATAATTAAAAATGATTAATTTTAACATATGTATCTACCTAACATGCATTGACATAAGCACACAGGCATGTAGTAACATATGGGAATTGTCATATAATATAAAAAAAATAAGCTATCACATTGTGTTTTACAAATACCTCAATAGATTTACATAAAACGTATTGAAGCTGTGTATATATAGCCTTATATATGTATGTTTCACCATTCACTGTTTAGTTAACTACAGATCAAAATGGATATTAAAATAAATGATTAATGAAATATATATGTATATAATGGATTAAAATTATTAATGAAATTTATATGTATATAATTTAGATATATATAAAATATTGCAGATGGAAATTAAGAGAAAAGAAAATTTTTTAAAGTAAAATAAATAAAAAATTATTGCATCAGCAAATAGAGAGTTAGTTAATGCATTTTATATAATATCAAAATAGATTAAGTAAAAAAAAAATAGCTTAAGATCCATTAAAGAAAATGATGTAATATAAAATCAATTGTGTGTAACCTAAACAATAGTGTAAAATCATATGATAGGAGGTTGTAAACAATGGAAGCATTGGTAGACATCAATTAATTAATGGAAAGAAGTTAAAAGGTATAAATACTGCAAGTTCTTTTTTGTTCAATTGAATAATAATTTTCTTGTTCTAAAATCTTGAGCGTCATCCAACAACTACATAAATCTCAGTTATGTGTAAGTAGAGAAGTTTATCTTCACTCTCCCATGAGTCAGTCCTCAGAGAGTGTCCTAGTGATGAAGTCCAGCAGAAGACCTAAGAACCAGACCTGATAACTACATATCTTTGCTGCCTGGAAGATCAAAAAAGACCTATCTAAATGGAAACATGAGCACAGATATCTGTGATGTGTCTTAACTGCCATCAGGAAAGAATGACAGCATGATGAGGCTTCTAGAATGAATTCTTAATTCGCCCCTTATAAAGCATAATCCATATAAGAGCATCTAAGTTACCGGTAACTTTTATCTTTGTCATTTTTTTATTATTGTTCTGGTTAATATGCATTAACGAATTTTACTTTGCATATAGTTATAAAGTTAACATATGTATTTTAATGATCAACTAGTTCTGTTTCTTTTTCTTGTTATATATATATTGCGTATCGTTAGCATACATATAAAATCCATAAGATTTTTTAAATTTATTATTTTATTGGTAATGTGGAATATATATTGTATCAAGGTACATCGTGACTGAATGTGTTGTATTCTTCAAGAGTAAAAAATATTTAGTAAATTTCGTCTTTAAAGATAAAATGGGAAAATTAAAGTAAAATAAAAGTTTTAAAAGTTGAAGAAAAGGAAAATTAAAAACAAAAGATTAGGGTAGGGGGATTTATTGTTAAAGAAAAAAAAAATAAACGATTTTAAAAGGAGGGTAAGATTTTTTTTTTTTTTTTTAAAAAATAAAAATGATTTAATATTATTTTTAATTAATTCATAATAAAAGCAATAAAAAAATAAAGTGAAATAAAAATGATTTAATATTACTTTTAATTAATTCGTAATAAAAGTAATAAAAAAAATGGAGTTCATTTTGTCTTATAATAAAAGGATTAAAAGTGTGCATGTATAAAAATTTTGAATAAAGAAAAGAAATAGAAGCTCAATCGGAGCCAAGTCAAATATACGAGGGATCCGTGAAATAAAAAGAACACTGTATATAGAAAAAAACTTGTTATTGTTAAGACGTTCTTTTTCTATATTCCATTTTTTTATTCTTTTAAAAAATATTTCAAAATGTTTTATATGATCAAAATTCATAGATTTATTCAAAATAATTCAAAATTAATCAAGTTTTAGTAAAAATAAAAATTTAGAATCAAAGAATCAAAAGAAAACTATAGAAGTTATTATTTGGACAAAATGATGCATTGCTGAAACTCATCGTATCGTGCAGCCAGCTGAAGCCTTCTCTGCAACACCAATAGCAGATAGTTTGAAGAGTAAATCTTTTTCGGGTGAAGTCGAAGGAATAGCCGAGTGTCCATGCTGAAATCTACCAGTGTCATATAACATTGCAAATTATGAGAAGTTTACGTGGAGTTTAGCGCTAACCGGTTAGAATCAATATTTTACAGAAGCTACATTTTGTCGTATTCTCGTCAAGTCAGATTTTTAAATCCTAGGTAATGTTTCATTTTTTCCTAATCTCCAATTCTTGAATCTTTAAGCTGTGATAGATAAATAAATAGAACTTTTCACTTTATGAACTAGTATCTTTAGAGTGTAAAATATATTGGCTCCATTGTTCAACTTATATTTAGAATATTCATTGTGTGTATGTGTGAATTTTAATTCAACATGTTCTGTATTTTTTTTTTTTTGTTATTTATAATGTATTAAAATATTTATTCAAATGAAAAGAGTGTGTGTGGTTGTATTATAAGACAAAATGATTGTTTTTTTAAAAAAAGGATTTAAACTGTCATTGAAATATTTATGTTGATAGATGAACATACATATTTATGACGAGATAATATTTTTAGTAAAGTGGGAATTGAAAGACTTAATTGTTATTGAGAAGTGATTAAGTTACAACTAAAATAATAGGGAGTATTTTTTTTTAAAATAAGGATTTTTTTTGAATGACATTTTATAGTACGGTAAATTTTCATTATTATTAAAAATAGAATTTTAGAATGGGCGGAGATTTTTTTTTTTTAAGACAGCTACAACTCGATGAGCTAGCTGGGGTTTCAGGTTATAGACTCATTGCTGATCGAGTAAACATGTTAATTATTCCATGATTAACTGGCGCCTAAAGGATTTACCTTAAAATAAATAAAGTGTTTAGTTGACCAGTGTTTAGTTTAGTAGCCAAGTGTTTATATTATTGGTAGCTTGCTGCCAATGATATTGCTCACTCTACCTGAGGACCAAAAAACCTTCAGATATTGGATAATTTGTTAATGAAAGAATAATAATAATATATTTCTATTATTATTATATAAAATAAAGAAGGTGGGTGGTTCAATATATATAAGTAAGAAGCTGGATGATAATGTTTTAATAAGTTAAAAAAAAAATTTTTATTTTCCCTTAACCCACTATGTAGGACAGAAATCATTTCTAAATAATTTGTGAAAGTTATTTTGATTTTAAAATATTTTCATCCACCTTCTGTAGTTGTTTTTTGTTATTAAATGTTTAAAAAATGAGAGAGAAAGAGAATACATTGCTATTAAGTTATTTAACTAAACTCTAGATTCACTTTTATAATTACACTGAAAAAAAAAGTTCATATATATATATGCATCTATTTAATTTATTGATTTTTTAAAAAAAGAAAGTACCTTGCAATTGTTATTTTATATATGTAGACTTAATCAAACCGGATTTGCTTATTAAATAAATATGCATTAGAAGATGCATTATATAAGCATCGATTATTTAGTATTTTTGTAATAGAGGCATACAGTGCAATTATTTCATATAATAATCTATTCAATATTCATCAAATCTATGTGCATAAATTAGTTAAATAATGATAATTCTTGATTAATCGTACTAAAAATAAAAATGCTGGTATAATACCCACATATAAGTTAATTTAATGAGATTTTTTATTAATATTGTATAACAGATTTTCTAGCATAGTGACATACGGGATCGTATATCATCTATATATTAATGATAATAAAGCATTAATACTTATGGTCGTTTGATTATATTCCCAATACTGTGTACTTAATGAAAATATCATATCTCTAATTTTTCCTATTTTATTGTTTTCTGAATTACTTCATCCAGCCAGCTAATGATTATTGGATATATCAGTTGCCTGGAGTTGAATTCTGTTAAAGGGGCAGTGAGAAGAAATGGACACGAAGCTACCAGATCCTTCATTTCTGAACTTGGGTCACACTTAGGCAAATAGGTTCCTTTTTCTAATAATCAGAGGTGAAGCAGTTATCCAATCAAATCGGCAAAACGATAAAGATATTATTATATTAGAGACATCCGTTTAAATATATATATGATCACTGAATAGCATACTTAACTTATCCTTTTTTATAATTATGCCTATTGATATACAATCTATGTGCATTGCTATGCAAATTTATTGTTAAAGATTCATTAGGGTTATATATTTATATATATATATGCATAATTGAGGCTATGATTGAGTCAGTCCCCAGCTTGATTAATTAATTAAGACAAGTTAACTTTACCATGTTTTGCCCCATAGATTGCTTTCCATACCTCTACCTAGCCAAATTCATTCCTGTGTTTAATAATGTATATCAAATGTTTTGTTTTCTTTATTTCAGAATTTGTAAGTTACTACTGAATCTTATGTACGTGTGTGGATACTTTCTCAAATTATTAGTAAATAATTACATTAAATGAAACATAAACAGTCTTACACTAACAGTAAACTATAATTTATAATAGTAATAAAATTGTAGATGCCCATTATTTTATATGTTGAATCTGATCATCACATACTAGGATTCCTAAGAGTCTTGCCTCTACCTGACTACCAGGCTGTATCAAGAAAATTAGCTCTTGTGAGGTTAAGGGAGTGAGTCACTTAGATATGATCTAGAGTGGTGGGTAAAGTTCAAACACTTTTTATCTATGTCTCTGGGTTAGGTTAAAGCAAGTATACTTTCTGATCATTACAATATATCAGCACACAGATGTGCATTATAATAATTTATGAATATATTTGTCATATAATAATAATAATGAATTAAATTATCACATTTTAATGATACATAAATAATTGCTGTTTTCACAAATATATATTGTAATGTGTCCACCCCTTTTCCCCATCATAGGTTTAAGGTACTCATCTGTATGTAAGTATGAGCGTATATATATATATGCATGTGAACAAAGAAAAAAATGAGAATCGTATTATTATCCATTTTATAAAATGCGATCTTTTATATTATCACCTTGATTCAGGATGAAGTGTCCTGTACAGAGATAATTACCTTCAATATTACACACAGTATGTTTATGGACGTCTCACTAGAGACTCCAAGCACCAATCTCACCTGTAGATAAGAATTATACTGGAGAGTATGAAGTATATAATACAATGATATAAAGACCCGACCCTCGGCTAGCTTTCTCAGGGTGGGTGGTAAAATTACCAGGAGTAGGTCTAACCTATTTTAATCTAATGAAAAAAAAAAAAAAAAAACTCAAAAAGCTAATTCGCTATTAAATATATATTTATTTGCACGAATATCTATATAAATCAATAACACTTCGATTACTTTCATTCAATATTTTAATATTTTTGCTCACATTTACAATAGACATATTGCATTAATAGATTATTTATTTCCCCCTTTTTTATATATATAAAAAATATTATTTTCCATGCTTCTAGATTTTCTTTTTTTTTTTGAGTTTTTTTTAATCTACCAAAACCCATATACAAACACGCTATTGCATGTATATTACAATATTATAATTATGGGAGGATTTATATGCTTGATAAATACAGCACATGAATTAATTTAAACTTTTCTGTGCAACTGAAAGAGTTCATAATTAGGCCAACTGACAATTTTTCTCAGATTAAATAGTTTATAAATTTTTTCCCGAGTGAGGAGTTTAATTAGATAAGCTTATTAATACATCATATATATATGTACAAACATAAACAGTACCTGTCATTTCCCCGTTGAATTGGTTGAATCAAACGGATGAAGTAGAATCTCCAGTTCTTAGATGACGAAACGAATGTTTGGAGTTTAGGTTTTACTTCTGCAAAATTCCATTTTGTCATTTATATTTTTTCTTTAGATTAGTGTCATGACAGTCCAGCACTTATTTTATTGAGGCAATTTTCTTAGGTGTAAATTCTTCTCATGCACTGACAGCTACTATACATTCGGGGGGGGGGGGAGAGGTTGGACATCCTGCATGTTAAAGTTTCTACCCCAGCCTGACCATATTCTAACAATGTATAGCGCTGGTCTAGATTGTTATATATATATGCAATGAGGAAGCGTGCTTTTCTTCATGACCAAAACTTATAATAATAATAATTATTAAGAACATTTTTCTTTTTGTTTTCTGAATTACCAACTCCTCCCTTTCTCTTTCTTTTCATTAATTTTTTATTTCCATTATTATTCCATTTGCTTTCTTTGGTATGCACTGTAAAAGCTTTTTACACCTTTTTTTTTGTTTAATTAGTATTCAACATTCAAAAGTCACTTTCTATTGTTCCTTTTTCAGTAGATTAATATATCTTCTATCTTAGAAATTATAATTCTTCTTTTAACATTATTTTCTAAAAGTTTATCAATCAAAATGTTTTTTTTCAATCCTATGAATATTCATGTTCCATTGATTTAAACACATACATATACATAGCAATGTGCATAGCCAGGCTTGGCAACAAGGAAAAAAAATAGAGCATGTGTATACCACCCCATACCTCTATTTTATGAGCTTTCTTCATTAAAAAAATATCTATAATGCAATAGAACTATATAACGATCGTTGATCATAAATTGACCTGGAAATTTTAATTTTGTTAATAACAATATGTTCTATAATAATATTGTTATGTACACAACTACGTACTTGTCTATTTATTGCAACAGGCTTTGATTATACCCATCCTGTTACAATATAGATGGGTACCCATGGAAATGTGTGCACACTGACATTTATATCGTATATTTTAATTTATCAAACTAATAGACATTAAAATTATTGTATTTTTTACAATTCCATGTTGAAAATATACATAAAATTCATTCATTATTTTAATAATAAAAGTTTTTCTTCTTTTTTTTTTTTTAAAAAAAAATCTTTCACAGATTATTGTTGATTAATTATAAACGTTTTTTAAAAAAATACTCCAGCAAGTTTCTTTGTTTTTCAATTTAGAAATACTTTTGGAGTTCTACTTTTTTATTTATAAAATATAAAATGATGTATGAATCAATTCTTTACTTTTAAATTATATATTTTAAATGTCATTTTAAAGGAATTATTTAAAATAACTCACTAGCTGCACTTTATATGCATACAACATAGCACTGTTATCTGTGGTTTTCTGCATATAGATAAAACAGCACATATATAATTAATTCTTCAGCAAGCTGATGGATTCTCTGGGTAAGCTGGTTCCTTCTAAACAGTAGACTAGCTTTATGTCATCAGGAAAGATATAATCCAGGTAACTCTTAGTCTGCAGTAGTCTCCTTTCAGTCTATCATTTGTTAGACTTCCAGAAAGCCAGCCATCTAATACACATTGTATACAAACTAATGAACACAGCTGACCCTATCCTCCATGTGAATCAAAATTCCTCCAATGTTGTACTAAGAGCAGCTGGATTCACTGTCCCTTGCCTTCATTTATTTCTTCATGGTAGTTTTGTCCTAATTTGTACAACTCTAAGAACTAATCCCTAGTCTTTTTCCAACCCTTATAGTTTGGGGGGGGGGGGATTCAGTAATTAAAATAACTTTCCCTATTTTGATTGAAAAAAGTTAATGATTCTTTGCAATCCACTTTAATCCTTTGAAAAACAACTTTGTAGAATTTTATCAAAATATGTTATACATTAATCACAAAAAAAAATTGCTAATCAAAATAGAAATAGTGGAAATTTATAATTACCAATATATCTATTGTAACATAAAACATGCTTGTTTTAATTTCAAAATCAGAATTAATAAAATATTAATTAGACTTTTTTATATGTTTAATTTATAAAAAAAAAAAATGTAATTCAAAATTATTTAATCCCTAGCTGTCATTCCAGTTTAATGTAGAAAATATCTAGAAAAAATTTGTGTTTATTTCTACTTTTGCTTTCGGCCTTATATATGTACATGCACACACACTATTATGTTGTATGCCATGAGACCCTAAATGGTGTCAATATATATGTTGTATGTATTTTGTTGAATTTTACTTGAAAAGCTCTATTTGTTAATAGATGAAGCCATGGTTGTGGAAGAGTTTTAGTAAAATTTTCTTGTTTTGGCTAATATATCATTTACAACTTTCTTAAACAGTTCAATAATACTATTTTTTATATCAAAATTTTATTCTTACAGTTTTGACTGTCCTGCAGTCATCATCAGAAACTACAATATTCAAATATATAATTATACAATTAATACATTTTATACACATTTATATATACGTAGTATTGTAATGATATATGATTTTGTATTTTGTTTTTAAAAAATCTATATAAAAAAAATTGTAAAAATAGTTTTATAATGGTAAAGAAAGATTGGCAGAGAAATCATTGTTAATGAGTTTTTTTAATTTGATTTTGGTTAGTGATTTCATTTTTAATAGTCTACTTAGTTTTATAATATTAACTAATTTGGCTTTTGACATTTGATATATAAATATAAATTTGTAATTTCTATTTTATTCCTTAATATTTTTAATTGCAATTAATTTATAAATTACTTTTTATGGTTTTTTATATCTTATTCTATTGATTTTGTTGATTTCTATTTTAATAATTATTTTATTTGTTTATTATATTGGTATTATTCTGTTAATGAAATTATATTTGGAGATACATATTTAAAAAATTAAAAATAAATAGAATTCAATGCATATGAAAATACATTGATATGAAATGATAATCTGCGTAACTAACAAAAATAGGTAGTTTTAGGTTACACGTACTGTGACTGCTAGGTGATGCTGCAACACCACCGATAAATTTCTAACCAAAAATGGCTGAAATTGATGGAAAATTAAAATGCCTGAGGCAAGACACCGCAAAATTGCTGATGTCTGTGAAATTAAAATGCCTAAGGCAAGACGTCAAAAGTAAGTAAAAAACCAAGTAAAAAAATTGGTTCGCTTAAGGCAAGACATCAAAAGTAAATAAAAAGTCAACTGAAATAATACATAAATTTTAATAAAGTACACACACACAAATTGGTAAAAATATATAAAATACCCCACCCCCCCAAGCGATAAATTGAAATGGCTCAAAAATAAATAAAATACAAATTACATTTCACATTTCATTTTGCAACTTTTAATATTGAAATGGTATTCTTTACCTATCATAACGTTTCACCTACTATGTTCCATAGTAGTATATTTTTCTTAGTTTAAACCCCTCCAAGTTAGCGTATATTAATTAAAAGCAACTTAATAAAATGATAATAATACGTAAATACGTGTATATGTGTATATATAAATGCTCACTTAAAATAATACTAGTTGATATATATATATAGTTAAAGCACGCATAAATAATTACCAATTTAAAGTTCTAAATTTAAATAATAGATGTAAACATTACCTTCTGTGTGGGTTTTCACACATACATATAAGCGAAGGGAGTGGCAAGGTTGTATATTTTTATGCTTTGCTGTTTTTTAAAATTACTTAATTCTAAGTTATCCAAAATTTGCTTTTCTTTGCATAAGAGTGACAATTTCAAGTAACCGAGTCATATAGAGAGAGAAATGGGGGGAGGCGATTTCTGTTTTTGTAATTTGTATTTGACTTATTTTTGACCATTTCAATTTATTGCTTGGGGGGAGGGGTTGTATTTTATGTATTTCACTGATTTCTGTTTTTGTATTTTATTTATTTTTGAGGCATTTCAATTTATTGCTGGGGGGGGGTTTCTGTTATGGATTTTATGGATTTTTACTGATTTTGTGTGTGCGTGTACTTTTTTAAAATTTATGTATTATTTCAGTTGCTTTTTTACTTATGTTTGATGTCCTGCTTTAGGCAAATGGATTTTTTACTTACTTTTGATGTCTTTCCTTGGGCATTTTAATTTCACAGACATCAGCAATTTTTTATGTCTTGCCTCAGGCATTTTAATTTTCCACTGATGTCAGCCATTTTTGGTTTGCAGGCTTCTTGGTGGTGCTGCAGCATCACCTAGTGGCCACAGTATGCATAACCGAAAACTACCCTTAAATAATATTGTCATAGAAATCTCAAATCAAATTAAAATGTACTACATATTTGGATATATTTTAAATGAACGTGCTGATGATGAAAAAAAAAGTTAGTAGAAAAAAAAAAGGAATTAAATAAAAGGCCAAGAAAAAAAAATCTTATAGTTATCTGAAAAACCAAATTAGTAACCAACGGTTTGAAAACTAAATATTCTTTAACAAATAAAATAAATAATTGTAGGAAGATTTGCTTGGAAGATTAACTTTTGAGAACCAAAGTAACACAGTGAAACAACATTTTCATTCAAGTGACTATCTAAATTGAGCTTCTTTTGTTCAACTCAAGTGTGCTACTTTTACTATTATGCTAAATCACACAATGCAATATCTATATTAAAAAGAGCCATAGTCTGTGATAGGAAAATATTGCAAGTCACAAGTCTTTCCTTATTGACAAAGATCAAAGTAGAATGTCCATTGATTACTTAAATTTACAATAGATGGCTCTAAAGTAGACTGAAAATAAATGTTCTTGGTTTATTGCAATCTTATTATTGTAAAATAACAGACATTAACTTTATTTGGGAAATCTGCAAGAATAATAAATATCTGTAGGTAGTAGTTTTTGTGAATAATGATATTCTTTGGATTGAAATACCATTATTTTGATTTTATTGTTTTATGGAAAGTTTTATTTTAATATATTTAATTCAAAGAAAGATAGTGATGTTAAATAGGATGTAAAGAATAAAACTATGTTATGTAAATTCATACTTCGAGTATTTTAATACCATGTAGTACAATTCAGTCTTATGTTTAACCATTAATGCTGTTTTACTTCTACCCCCATATTATTTTCTTTATTATTTTTCATTTATGACTAAACTATATTGTTTTCCATTTCTTAACTCTATAGAATTCTTTTTTTAAATTTAGAATAAATATTTAAGTGGTGACTTTAAGACAAATGCAATCTTGAGTTTGAATATTGTATTGGAATGCCATTATTTCATCAGTTTGCTCTAGTAAAATCATGATAAATCAAGTTGGGTTCTGTTAAAATGTGAATTCTATTAAAAAAGTTTACAACTGACTTTTAAGATAATCACGTATTTTCAAAATTACAGTAATTAAGAGCTAATTAAAAAAATATTTTTAATAGAAATTATAAATTTGTGTAATTCATTTAAAAGGCCTAAGTTTTTGATATTGGTTTTAATAGGTGATTTATGTTAAGTTTCATGATCTACTACTGAATGATGCTATAACAACAGTAGTCAAGATTTAATAAGCAAATAATGAAAATGATAATTCATAAAAACTAAATGTGTTATTTGTCCAAAAAAGTTTGCAAATACAATAAAAAATATGTAATCTATAACAATTAAATGATACTAACAGTTGTTACAAATGTACTTTCAAATTAGAAATAATTTCATCTTCAGAAAGTATTTCTAATATCAGTGAAGAATATGAGGACTGCCATGAATGTTTAATGGGGGGGGGGGGACATTATTATTTTTGACTTAAGAAAATCTATTGAAGTTTTTTGTATTGATATTGAAGTATTGAGTTTTATAGTGGTGGGTTTTTCCAACAGATTGTGTTGTTGAAAAAAATGCTTCTTTTCATTATATATGACTTGATTATAACATTTCTTTGTCAACATTTTAATACAATAATATTAAGCCATTAAATTGAAGATTGTGAAAACTAATAATAAAATGAATGTTATAACAATTAACATTATGATAAAGTGAAGACTATGAGAATTCATGACTAATAAATTAATTGCTATTTTAACTAACAAAATGAACAGAAAAAAAAAAAAATCAATGTAATTGGCTACTGTCATTATTTCCAATATTATAGCGTCATCTAGTAATAAAATGTGAACTTTTTAGAGATCTTATATTAAATTGTGCAACTTAAATTGGATCATATATTAAATCAGCATCACATTTTTTTTCTGTTAGTTTTTTTTAAAATTGTAAATTACTTTTAAAAAATAAATGATATATTTATGCATACATACAAATTTATTATAGATGGCCTCTGATGATGGAACAGGTGTGTAACATGTCTTCAGCTATTAAGTGGAATAAAATGTTCAAAGAACGATATGTAATGAATATTCAAATTAAAGAATATTTATCCACAATGTCTCACCTACAGTATAAAAATGATGAACTATCAGTAGAAGTAGTTAACAAATTATTGGAAATTGCTTCACAACATAACTTGAATTCGAATTTTGTACTAGAAGAATTAGAATTAATAATGCACAATAAAAACAGGTATGTTATTTAAAAGATTTGTTTTATGATTTACTTATATTTAAGACAAATATATATGCATGGTACATAATCATATATATATATGTGATTATGTATAAAACAATGCTTAATGCTAGTTGTCTATATAAAATATTGTAAATGGCCCATAGCTAAATATTTTTCAGCCACACTCCACCTTTAAATTTAAAAAAGCTTGAATTTTGAGGATTCCTTTTGAATGGGATGTAAAATTCAAGCTTTTCTTTATTTAAAAGTGTGGTTGACGGAATGTAGGCATAGGGCATTTAAAGTAACACACACATATATTTCTGAAATAGAAACAATGCATAAAACTTGCTAAAATCTATATAAAATATTTGAAATGCCTCGTCGCTATATTATTTCAGCCATACTCCTCTTTAATGGACTGCAGAAATTCAAGCTTTTTTTTATTTAAAAGGGGAATGTGGCTGAAATAATATAGCTATGGGACATTCAAATATTATATATATATGTTGAAATGAAGATTTTCATGGGTTGCATATATATAAGACATATTTTCCTGGTTCATCCGCGTTGAAAAATTTTTAATTATTGATATTCCGACGTTTGTGTGACCATGTCGGAATATCAATAATTAAAATTTTTTTAACACAGATGAACCCGCAAAATATGCCTTTTATATATATATACTGTTATGAAGTTAAATTATAGTGGAATTCTGTCAGATTGCAAATATATGATCTGGGTATCTGGACTGTATAAAACTTGAAAGCTTTTTTAGATTCAAACTAGAGTTATGATTTTATTTTTCAAGTAATAAGTCCACAACCAACCTATTTAGATAGTCATCCAATAAATGGATATCTATTTTTTGCTTGAAGTTAAAACAAGGTTGGAAAAATGCTTACTCTCATTTGATAATTTCCAGATCTGGTGAATAATGTTCTCTTTAATAAATGTTTAACTTTGGAGAGCTATTGGAGAGGCCTTTGCTCTGTTGTTGGCTATTTAAAGAATATATTAAGATTTACTGGTATACATACAATATATGATTTAATTGGTTTAAGTCAACCGTTTTTTTTTTACAAATGTACTGTAAGGATATTTACATGTTTTATAAGCCAGTAGCAGTTTAATAACACAATAAAAAAAAACAAATAGATTGGCAATCTTTAGCCTTCTGACTTTTTTGAGTCAATTTTTTGATTACTTAGTCATTATTCACAAAAAAAGAGGATGATAGATTGGATAAACTATGTGGAGTTTTTGATAAGTTAAGGCTTTGATGGTTTACTGGCAAAAATTGGAAAACCATAGACTATGAATTGAAATCTGCATACATCATTTCATTGAGATACTAGAGTAATTATTATACTAAGAATAATAATTAATTCTAGAATAAATTTTATTACCCTGTTTTTCTGCAATAATTGTAATGATTCAAAAAATGTTAAAACATTTTTAATAATAAAACAGGTTTGAATTTGTAATAAGGAAAACTTATTTAAAGTAGAGCACTTTCAATACTGGATAGTATCATAATCATAGCATTGTGTAACTAAAGGAAGTTGAGATCTAAATTTAAAGTTTCTTTCGAATATTAAATATATTATCATAAAATGGAATTGATAGGAGGAGATTTACATACTAATGATGAAAGTGGTTGCTACAAGTGACATTTTTTAGAAAGAGGGTGCTAGAGTCCTTTTTATTGATGGCGTGATAATCTTTAACTATTGACCATGACTCCTTCACCCTTTTCTTTCTGTTCTGAGAGAGATGACAGAAAGAGAAATATGAAGGAAGTATGGTCAATAGCTAAAGGTCATCACGTCATCAATAAAAAGGACTCTAGCACCACTCTTTCTATAAAAAAGCACTTGTAGCAATCACTTTTGTTATTAGTATGTAAATCTACTTCTAAAAATTCTATTTTATGATAATCTGTTATTTAATATTCAAAAGAAACTTTAAATTCTAGATCTGAGTTGCCTTTAGTCACATAATGCTATGATTATGATGATACTAATCTGTATTGAAAGTGCTCAGCTTTAAATAACTTTTTATTACAAATTCAAATCTGTTTTGTTATTAAAAATGCTTTAATATTTTTTGAACCATTATAAAAATAATAATATAAAAATATAACATAATAGTAAGATAATTCTATACAGTTTTAATGATGGCAAACTATATTTTTTATGCATAAGCAAAAAATGCAATTCATGACACTATATTACTAATCTGATTAATATTTATTTAATTTTGAAGTTTTTATTTTTTATTTTTGGTAATGTATGAGTTTTCAAAACTGGTAGTGACTAGAACCAAATTTTACAGCAATAATCATTAGTCTTAGTATTATCAAAAATAAATTTGCACTAACTCCACAAATAAACTTAAATGTTAATTTAATTCATTATGACCAAAGAATTAGAGGATATTCAGTATACTGTTATATTGTTACCATTATATTTTATAATTCTTGAACTGTTTTTTTTTAAATAAAATCTTTATTATTTAAATTAAAAATTAAATTGAAAATTGTTAATTAATGGATATGTTTTTGCAAAATCAAAACAGCCTTTCTAACCCATTTCAGAGCAAAGGTCTTTTCAGCAATCCCTTGTAGAGAAATACAGAAAGAAAAGACATTACTTATTAGGTTGCCAATTGCTCTCATTGTTTTACATTGTAACTAAGAATTACCTAAGTATGATAATAATTCTAAACCTAATTGAAATTTAAAACATCTTAATTTATCTTAATAGAATTTAAACAGTATGAAAATAGCTGGCAGATACTCCTCCATTACACTACTTATATATGAATATAGAGTATTTCTTCATATCCATCACATTTGGTTCCAAGTCTTGTCATGGACTCCCAGAATTCCTGGATAATTATAAACCATATATTTTATGCATTATAAATATTTATAGAACACAAATTTTCAACATATATATACAGTATGTATATATACAAACCTGTAGTACAATTTTATTTAAAAAATGCATCAACAACAACAACAAAAAAACTACATTTAGTAGTTTTATAATAAAGTTAAATCTTTTTTTTTTTAAAGAAAAAACTTGAATGAACTGCTTTATTTTCCATTTTTTTCCTCTCTTTTTTTTTTAAGAGGTATAAACTGGAAAATATTTTTTGTGATAAAATAGAAAAAAATAAGTAATTATATTAAATTGGAAAATAAAAACATTACTGAGAAGATTGTACCATTTATCTGCTTATGATGTGTTTGTAGTGTCCACTATTGCTCTCTTGTAAAAAAAATTTTTTTTTTTTATTTAATATTTGTTTGAATTGCAGATAACTAAAGTCATGGATGTGGTAATAATACTGAAAGAACAGCTCATCAGAAAGCAGTATGGTCTATTTGATGATCAGAAAAATCAAGTGATAAAAAAATGTTTAGGGGACAATAACAAATTATTATAACACATTTTAAAATGATAAAAGAGTAAAAGTCAATATCTATATCATTTCAAATTTAAATAAAGTTCAATAACAAAAGTAAGAACATTGCAAACTGTAGAATTTTCCTCCAAATATTTCATTTCATATAATAATAATTTAATTTTTTTTAATTTTCAAAAATTAGTTGTGACAAATCTTTTGATTATTGGATCTTTCATTGTTTATGAATGATCCATAAAAGCAAAAATTATCAGATATTCCATCATTTTATTATCAATTTTGAAGTCAATTTGTAATATTGCCTTTTTCATATTTAACCACCATACTATTTTCTCATTCTATTCTTTTAATTTTTCCACTTTTAAGACAAAAGGCAACAAACTTAAATCTATTAAGAATTAGTAGCCAAATTTAAGAAAGAGAAAATACTTTATAGATATAATGGATAATCTAAAGAAATTGATATTTTTATAATCATATTCTATAGATTAAAAGGAAAATTGCTGTAAATGCAATTACATTATCCTTTTTTCCCCCCTACAGTACAGGCTTTTTTCATATCTGAACTTACATATTTAATATATAGGAGTTTTGTAATTCAGACTTTCACACGACCCTCAGTCGATCATGCTATCTCATACTGCTAATACATTATCCATTATTGTGAAATGTTCTAGTTTGATTAATGTTATTTGAATAGTAGATATTTTATTTGCTATATCTTAAGTATCATTATGTATAAATATTTTATGAAGTACTGTTGAAAGTATATCACATTTAACTGAATCAGTGAATTAAGAAATTCTTAAGTTTTATGCTGATTGATAAAGCAGTTTTTTATAATGTTAATAGTTTATTCAATGAATAGAGAATATATGTTTGTTTCCATCAGAATTTGATATCAGCTTAACTATGTCCAAGCCACTTTTTACATTAATGTTTTTAAATATAATGGCATAATAGTGAGACTATGCATCATTGCAGTGAAATATTTTTTGCCAGAATTCCATTGATTGATTTGAAAGATAGAATCACTTTAGTGTTAAGTTAAATCCCACCCCAGTGATTTCTTGTTTCCAAAATAGGAATAGGATCTATTATACATTGAACAAGATTTTTGATTAATTGTTTAACATCCTCCGATAATGACTTTGTCTGAAGTAAATAGTTACACACAAATTAAGATCACTTGAATCAGAAATGTGCCTAATTATTTCATGCAAACCCACAATTTCTGAAGCAAGATACAATTTCATTAAAATATTAAATATATTTCAGTAAATTTAAATAAATAAGGTCTGTCTCCTTGTAGTAATCTAGGTATAAACAATTAGCACTATTCTTCAATTTAGTTATGGCTATATGTATGATGACTCATTGTCTTATTTATTACTTGTAATTATGTAATGATGAACAAATATATTAAATTATAAATAAGTCGTATATTTTTCTGAAAGTTTTAGCAGGAATGTGAGTTTACTACCACAGAAAAATTTTGGCTTATTTTTCTTAATTAATAGTAAATAAATTCAAGGGGAAAAAATTGTTAAACAGAATACTCTCACCATTCTATATAGCAAAATTAGTTTCCTAAACGAAAATGATAACTAATAATAAACCTTAGAGAAAAAAGGTAATTGTAACATTGCTCTTTTAAGAAAATCAACTTATTTCATAGTTTTTTTCACTTAGATAATTACAAAGAATTATTTACATTGTTTGTAAAGTCCTAACTTTGTTGAGACTGTAACTTTTTTCAATATCATTTAATATTATTATATGCAGCATAATCTGTCTGAGCAAAATGGCCATCTAAGCTAAAATAAAAAATACATCATCTTAAGTTTATTAAAAGCTTACGAAATTTTTAAATGAAATTAATTTTTATTAATTTACGTAAGTGAATAAAGGAGTTTACATTTGTTTATTAAGTAGTTGCATTAGAAAAAGTTATATTTGCATTAAAAAATATCTTTAAATTTGTCAAATTTTATTTTGCTCTCTAATTTTAATAAAGTTATAAAACTAAAAAGTAGAAAATAAAAAAAATATATATAAACAAATTTTAAGAAATACTTTTATTCACATTTAATGCTCTAAAAAGTAAAAAAAAAATATTTTTTTAGTGCTCTTGATATTGTGTGATCAGAATAAAAACAGTTGGCACTCATGTTCAGAAATAGTCTAAGATATTTTAAATATGAATGCCACATGCTTTTACTTTGGCTGCATAATATCAAGAATGCTGTAGGCAATTTATTTTTTTATTTTTTAGTGTATTTATGTGAATAAAAGTGTTTTTTAAATATATATATATTATTTATATCAAAACAAAAACTACAAAAAAAAAAAAAAGAATCAAGACCAACAGATTAATAAAGTCATTGTGTGACCGACCATTGTTTTATCAAAAAAAAAAAAAAAAAGGAAGATTTTATGATCAAAATAATACATATGTTTAAGAATCTCAAATAATAAATCACTTTATGATCTTAATAGTTTTTGTTTCTATTACATCCTGCCCAATTTTGAATAAGCTAGATAGCTTTACATATAGTATCTGCATTTAAAAAAGAGATTGTGGGAAAAATGACATCTTTGTCTGTTTGGAGTATAATGCAATGGAGTTGGTTTTCCTAAAGTGTTAACTTATTGATATCTAAGAGTTCTGAACACTTTCTAGAATTGTGGGGAAAAAAATATCCATTTTATTTATTCATTTAGATTTGAAGCAAGATATCTTATTAAATGAAGTTAAAAAAATTCTTTGTAATTTTAAAAATGAATAGGTTGCGAGCCCTAGTGAGATTCCTAATTAGAATTTTAAATATGGTGATATGTTAGCTTCAAAAATATTGGGATTTTTTTAGGAATATGTGAATTTATGAAGTTGTATCGCCAGTAGGAACTATTCATTTTCAATTATCTCTACTTATGATGTGAAGATTCATTAAACATATATATGCTAATCTTATCTTGAAATTTTTTTTAATTTTTGAAATAATGATTTTATAACCATTTTTTAAAAATATATTGGCATTGATTTTTGTTTAATAAAGTTAAAATATAGCTGTGAAGTTTGGAGAAGAAAGTTAGATGAATTGTTTGCTAGTCAGTCAAAATACTTTCATTTTTCCATTCAATGCATTTATGTGTTATATGCGATAATTAGTTTAGAATAATTGACCTTTTCTTACATATTGGAATTCTTAGCATCACTTTATTACTTATACAAAATTATTTAAAAACTGATTTTTATATTCAAAATTTGACATATTCTCCATTTTAAAGATATTAAATTTCAACAATTCTGAGGTTGAATAGAATAAGGCAAATAAAAACTAATGATTGATTTTATTTAATTTTCTGTGAATATTTTTTTAGTCATTTGGTCTTGTTTTGTCCAAACTATCAAAAGCAACATTTGATCATAAATATATATTTTGTAAGGCAGTGATATAACTTTGAGATAGTGTCTTATGTGAAAAAGAATTAGTCAAACATGTCTTTGCATTTTAATGATGACAAAAAAAAACTGAGTATGCTATTTTACTTTTGACTCAAAAAGAAAATAGATTTGTTTTTTTTTAATTATTAGAGATTTTTAGAAATAAATAAATATTGTGATATTGTGGTAGTTGATAACATATCAACTACCACATATTGGTCAAATTATCAAATCTAGATAAACCTATCTACAATATATTATTTTGCTTTTTAAATATATTATTTTGGTCATTATTTAAGAAAGATAATCAAAACATTTTTTCAGGATGCTATAAGTGCTATTTTGTTTTGGATAATTCATATAAAAAAAAGCAACAACTGTTTTGCAACATTTATAATTATTTTGATGAGTTGTAATATTTTGCAAGTGATTTTCCAAACAAATATTTTATTGATAAAAATTAAAATATATTAATGGAGCCTCAGGCAAATTGGTAGGCATGTTACTAATAAAAGATGAAATTGTGAATCTTGCTTGTTCTGGAAAGTAGCAGCATGAAAATTAATATTTTATGCATATATTTATATAATAGCTTGTGTGTATAAATATGTGTTTGTGTACAAAATATATATTGAGAATATAAATAAATACCATATTTCTTCGAATATAAACCGCAGTAGGATTTTAAGCCCAAAAAAAAAATTGGGAAAAAAATTAACCTCCGAATTTAAGCCGCATACATGTAATTAAATAGGAAACTAATATAAATATAATAAACTCACTCAATTTATTGCAAATCTTCTTCTAATCTATGGTACTTTTACTTCCTAAATCTTTGCTTTCAGAACTTGACTACTCAACTTTGCTATTCTATCAGTTACATGATCTTCAGACCATTTTAATTGCAACTGAACATTATAATTTCTTTATCAATTTGCTTTCATGTAAAAGTACATTTTTCTATTAAAATCTTAATCATTCTTCTAGAACAATTTATATTTTTACAAATATTTTCTGAAAAAAATTTTTAAAATGCGTAAAAAAAGATTGTAAAACATTCATTTTCACTTCAAAATTTAAGACGAAAACATCAGAATTGTAAACATTGGTAAAACAATGTTAAAAGATTCTAAAACATTCATTTTCACTTTAAAAAGCAAAAGGAAGCTATCGGAATGGTCAAAATTTTGGCAGGTGCTCCCTTGTGTTCAACCAATCAGCTGGAAGGAAGGCTCTTATCTCATTGTTATATTGATTTGTTACTTGTAATAATCTTCTAAATGTTATTTGATAAAATTTTCTTGATATAAATAACAATAAAATTGACAGATAACAATCAACCATTCGGTGCCCTGGAAGGCAAGCTTTTATCTCATTGTTGGTAGTTGTAAAAACTTTTCTAATGGTTATTTGGTAATATTTTATTGATAAAATAATGATAAAATCAGAAAAGTAATGATAAAAGATTCTAAAACATTCATTTTCACTTGAAAAATCAAAACAAAAATATCAAAATTGTCAACATCGGCAAAATAACATTAAAAGTTTTCACTTGAAAAATCAAAAGGAAGCAGCTATCAGAACTATCAAAATTTTGACAAGCGCTCCCTTGTGTAGAGAACAACAATCAACCAATCGGTGTCTTGGAAGACAGGCTCTTATCCCATTGTTATATTGATTTGTTAGATGTAAAACTATTCTAAAGGTTATTCGGTAAACTTTTCACGATAAAATACCAATAAAATCGGCAAAATAATGTTAAAAACAGCGGTTTGAGAGAGTGTAGTTAAAGCCATTTATGACATTAATCCAAAAAACATTGATTAGAAAAGAATTAATATACTATTTTACACAGAAAATGATCGTAATATTATGTGTATATATAGTGTAAACCAAAGACTCACAGAAATAAGATGTTAAAAATTTTTGCCTCAAATTTGAGCCATGCCCTTCTTTTAGGAGTCTAAAATTTTGGGAGGAAATGCAGCTTATATTCACAGTAATATGATAACATAATAGAAGTAATTCAAAATAAACACATTCATTGTGTTCATTAAGAAAAGCTTGATTATTCATTTATTATGCTTAATTCAATGAATATGTTTATTTTGAATTACAGTTGCTATAAAGAAAGCTAAAAATTATATTAGAATTATAGTAAAAGTGATAAAAACATACTATTTTCCAGGTCAGAGAAGTTTGTTAAATTCTTAAATCAGTTATCAGCAAAAAAAAAAAGGTATAATAAACCATTCTTTCTCTCCTTTTTAAAATTTTTATAAAAGCAGTTATATTTTAGTTCATAACTGTTTCATCTGAATCTGCAGTTTTCATCTCATATTTATTTAATATAGAATATTTTAGGAAGTGAAATAAATTGTTTTTAAAAAGTGTGTGTGTGGGGTGGGTGAGTGGAATTATATATATTAAATTAAGTATTAATGGGTTAGTGAAGGCATTAATTGATATATAAACAAAAAAGGAATTCTGATATAAAGTATCTTACAGGAATTTCTATTGAAAAACATACGGATGTTTAAGATAATCCAAATGTCTAAAATATTATCATCACTATGATATATGCATTGTCTATTTATTTCCTGATGGAGTAAATTACCTTACAGAAGTTTCTATCAAAAATCATTGATTTTCAAGATAATGTTTAAAAGATTATAATCACTATGGTATATGCATTACCTTGCATAAATTCATATCAAAAACCATATAGATGTTCAAGATAATATAAATGTTTCTGATACGTGAATCTTCTTAATCATTATCATCACTGTGATATATCTATTTATATTTACTGATAGAATCTTATGAAACAGTTCATTAATAAGTGATTGTTTATATTTAAGTGTTTTTTATTGTAGAAGCAATATTTTTTTTAAGAAAATGTTTGAATTCAAAAACTGAAAAATTTGATATTAAAAATTTATATATTTTTAAACTGTATGTATATATTTTTATTAAAATCAGATAAAAATCACTATAGGATTTTTCCAGATAATTAAGATTAAAAAAAATATTGTTAGCAAATACTTTATAATATTTTTTACAAATGATATTGTCTTATTAATTATGATTCATATTGAATTTTTAATTATTAGATAAAATGTGTAATTTGTATATATATATATATCCACAGTAGTAGAAAGGTTTTTATAGCTATTCATGTTTTTATAATTTTATAGACATTTGAATTTAACATTAAAATATTACACTGCTAAAATTCTTCAATACTTACGCCACAATAAATGGAAAGAAGAATGGCAATTATTTCTATCGCTTTCAGAAGCAGAACAGTCTTTAGAAAAAGGTATTTTTAAAAATATATATATTTATATGAAAGTTGTTTATCTCAATCTATATGCTTATTTTTTATTTATATAGACATTTGTATAATTTGTCTTATTAGTGAGCTGAAATTTGTAAAATATGAATCAAAAACATTGAAGCACTCTCTATTGAGCTAATTAGATGTTATATCTAATATTTGCCTGAAGGTTAGTGATGATGATATATTGAATGTGATATGTTAGATTATTTCCATCATGTACCATTAAATGTTGAATGTTTAAAAAATTTTAAACTTTATTTAAACTTTTCAAATACAAACAACTGTTAATAATAACATATAAATATCACATGATCACTATTTCTTATGTTTACACAAGCTGTTAAAACAGAGACAAAACTCTGTTTATGAAGTAGTGCCACACAGTACAAGTTAGAGTAATCAATGGATGCAAGATTTATACATAAAATCCCTATCTAGTGCCTATTAATCCAATATCCCCAGACTAGTGTCTAGCTTATAGCTTTCATTAGTGAGGAACCGTGGATTTGAGAGCACTAGCACTGCACATAGATCTTAGGAACTAATGCAACTTTCCAGCAGCCATCTTTTATTTAACTTTAAAGTTTTGAGTCCAAAAGGAAGACACAATAATGTTTTCAATTTAAGTCCATTTACTTGTATAGTCATATAGATCTGAACCCAGTTCAGTATCTATACATTTTGTTGTCTTTGGTTCTTTAATAATCGTAGTCACTATTGTCTCTTGGGCAGGATTGGTGTTAACCTACTTAACATCACATGATCATCATTTGCTAGGCTTACACAAGCTGTTAAAACAGAGACTGAACTTTCTCTGTACAATAGTACCACACAGTACAAACCAAAGTAATCAATAGATGCAAGAAGGTTTGTGCATAAAATCCCTATCTAGTGCTTACTCATCCAATATCCTCAGACTAATCAATAAGGAACCTTGAATTTGAGAGCATTGTACCTACATCTTAAAATCTAATGTAACTCTCTAGCAGCCACTTTTTACCTTTTCAGTTAATGATAAATCTATGAGTCCAAAAGGAAAACACAATAATGTTTTCAATGCAAGTTCATTCATTTGTATAGTCATCGATCTGAACCTAGTTCAGTACCTAACATTTTGTTGTCTTTGATTCTTTAATAATCTTAGTCACCATCATCCTTTTGGGAAGGATTGGTATTAAACCACTTAGCATCATATGATCACCATTTCCTATGCTTACACAAGTTGTTAAAAGGGAGGCAAAACTATCCATCTAATAGATCCTTTCAGTGCAAGCCAGAATAGTCAATGGATGCAAGAAGGTTTGTGCATAAAATCCCTATCTAGTGCCTTCTCATCCAATATCTCCAGACTAGTTTCCAGCTTATAACTTTCATTAGTGAGGAGCTTTGGATTTGAGAGCATTACATCTAGATCTTAGAATCTAATGCAACTCTCTAGCAACCATCTTTTACCTTTTTAGTTAACTATAAAGCTTTGTGTCACTTTTACATTTATATAGATCTGAACCTAGTTCCATATCTATATATTTTGGTGTCTTTGGGTTCTTTATAACCATAGTCACCATCATCTCTTGGCAGGATTGATATTAAGCTACTCAATACCACATATGAATGAGCTTGGATTGAAAACATTATTGTGTTTTTCTTGTGGGCTCAGCTTTATAGTTAATTAAAAAGATAAAACGTGCCTGCTAGAGGGTTGCATGCATTAGATTTTTTTTAAGATCTAGGTGCAGCGCTCTCAAATCTAAGGCTCTTAATACTAGTCTGGGTATATTGGATGAATAGGCACTATATAGGGATTTTTATGCACAAATCTTCTTTCATCCATTGATTATCCTCGCTTGCACTATGTGATACTACTATATGGAGTGTTTTGCCTCTGTTTTAACACACAAATAGACAACACATATTAGTAGATTACATTAACCTGTGATGTCTCTTTCTGTATTATTACTAACAGTTTTTTGTATTTGAAATGCTTAAATAAAATTTAAAATTCTCTAGATATTCAACATTTAATGATAGATGATGGAAATAGTCCAACATATTATCACATGATATATCCAATATTTTATTTCACTATGAGTTCAGTAGATGACACTTTATTGCACTGATTCATATATATAATATCTAATTTTGGTTAGTTCTTTACAGTACATATTAAAGTGTTTTTTTTTTCTTTTATGTAATGATTATAAACTTAATAGTAATTTTCAAAGCTTTTATTTTTTTGAGTTTGTCATCCTGATTCATCTCAGTTTACATGTTTGTAAGAAGACCCTGATTGAATTGCATATTGAAATATCGTCCTAACTAAGAATAAATTAAACACACAAAGAACATGACATGAAACATATATATTTTACAATGAATATAAAACAAATAACAAAATTATGAAACATATCTCTGTAAATATTTCTTTTTGTCATCAAACACATATACTTTTTATCAGACATCTATAAAATAAAAATACAATATATAAATCATAATCTGAAACAATACAAAGAGAAAAAATATTTGATAAAATTTAATTATTTTTAATCTTTCTACAACCTATTCTCACTATCTTTAACTAAAGAGTACAACTTTTTAAGCTAATATATATCATCTTTGCTTGAAATAAATAAAAGACTTTAATCCTTATAAAACACTTTTTCAAACTATAGAAATGGATGAAATTATAATCCCTTTATCCTTTATAAATTAAAAAAAAATTTTTTTCATAGCACTGTTTCTAATTCAAAGTAGGATTAATTTGTTTAAAAATGAGTGACATTTTCAATCTTTTTTTTATTTCCATACTTTTATCTTTGAAAATATAAAAAAACCAATTCATAACTAATTTGTAATTTTTGAAGTACATTTTTAAGATAATTATATTGAAGTTTTCTATGTATTTTTTTAATGACTTTTAGCAGTTTCCAATGGTAAAAGTTGCTGCAGTCTGCTTTCCTTTTTTACATTATTTGTAAATTATCTTTAATTATAAATATGCAACTTTTTTTTGCATTAAATAGTGAAACTATAATGTGTAATAGGTCTGCTTAGCGCTTTTGCGATTTAATGTTGGAATCTCATACTCATAGCTTTGTGAATGAAAACTGCTGTGATTTATTGTACTCATATGAGATTCCAACATTAAATCTCGAAAGCGCTAAGCAAACCTATTATACATTATAGTATAATTATAGCTTCACTATTTAATGCGAAAAAAGTCGCATATTTATAATTACAATTTTTACTAGTGAAGAGAAAAACAATTTATTACATAAATCATCTTTGTAAGACTCTGTTCACTTTTTGGGTTACTATATTTTTATAAAAAAAAAAAAAAAAATTTGAATGAGGTTAATGTCAAATATGTCCAAGGTCAGTTTTTTAAATAAAGTTATTTTTGTGTACTTGGTTTTTTTTATCAAACATAATTAAGGTACCTTTAATAATTAAACTAATTAAATTAATGTATTTATAAAATAACTAATTAAAGATTTTAGGTCTTTTTGGATTGATTAATTTGACAATGAAGATCCAAGTATTAAAACGTGATAGAGGAAAAAAAGGTGATGTGGCATAGGTGTGGGAGCTAAACATCATGACTGCATTTTGCATGCATATCTTTACAGCAATATAAATTAATTGCAGCTTGTATTTTTTTAAATTGTCTACATATTGCAAAAAAAAAAATTTAAGAGATATAATGTATTGTAATTATAATAATTCATAAATTACATATCTTTTTAAATTTTAATTTCTGTTGGTGAATTAGAAATAGAAATGTATTTAGCCAATAAGAAAAGTCAATTTATATTAAAAATGAATTAGAATATAATGGAACAATTTTAAATTTAGCTTCAGAACACCTCCCAATACTAAACGACTGATAAATAATTTTAAAGATAAAACAGAAAAAGATCAAGCCCCTCATGTGGTCTATAAAATGGCATGCCCTCAATTATGCTGCCATGCATCATACTATGGTGAGACTCAGGCTAACCTGAACACAAGAATTTACCAACATAGGTATGTCTACAACAGGGTTAAAAATAAAAATGAAGGATCTTCAGTATTCTGGGACCACCAAGCAGCTATGGGCCATGTATTTGTACCTAGTTCTGCCCAAATAATTTGTACAGAAAAAAAAAAAATGACGCCAAAAGAAAAGTTAAGGAAGCTTTATATATAGCAAATGACATCAATACCATTAATAGAAGAGAGGCATGTTTTACTCTCTCTAAACAATGGACTAATTAAAAATTCAAACGCATTTGCATAAATCATAATAATCTTTATTTACAAAGCTATGAGTATGAGATTCGAACATGAAATCTCGAAAGCGCTAAGCAAACTTATTATATCTTTTTATTTATAATTACAATTTTATTAGTGAAGAGAAAAATAATTTAATATAATGATTATAAAATGAACATGTGAATCATTACAGAAGTTGTTTTGAAACTTAGTATAGTAGAGTATAAAAAAAGATTCAACCCCCCCCCTTTCCTCTGTTTTCATTTTTTTTTGGGATTAACATTATTACAAATTAGCATTTAAGTGTATAACAAATAGCCCTCAGTGACAACTCTCTTTTTTGAAACATGCTCTTATGTTCTTATTTTGTAATATTTTTTTGTAAATAATATTAGTTTTATTTGAATAATCTGAGTATAGGGGTTTCAGAAAATTTCATTGATTTTGGTCATTGACTTCAACTTATTTTTGTCATATGAAACTGGATGATAAAAATATTTTGTATGTATGTGTGTCTAATGCTTTTAAGAAATTGTTTCATGATAGCAGTTAATGTGTTTGTAATTGTTAAAACAATAAAAAAAAAGACAAAACAAAAAATAATTTATTCACACCCACAAATAAAACATATAAAGAAAGAATTCTATAAGAATGGATTTGTTTGGAAAAGTAATATTAATATTAGTAATAATAATATTTAACATTCTTTTATGTACTTAATATAATGCAGTTCTTTATTTAATTCTCTTATCTAGCCAAGACAGTTTTAATTGTACAACAGTCATTCTCAGAGCTAGAAACACACATTACATATAAGCACCAATGGTGTAATATTAGCATACATATACAATATAAATTGTCTACATATATTTTTATATACATAATCTTTTTATGGAATTTTTTATTTTTCAATGTTTATTTAACTCAGTAGACCAGGGGTCAGCAAACTTCATCTTGGGAGTCAAATGTGGCTCTGTGATCCCAATCTCATGATTCTTTTTATTATGATAAATATAAAAACATTTTTTATTTCTCTTTGTAATTTATAAATAAATATTTTGACTACTGTAGGAGAGGGAAAATGTGCATTTCAACATTGTTTCTTAAATTCAGCTTTATTCTTGTATATGATGAATATTTAAATATTAGAAATTTGCGAATAAATCAAACTGTCAAAGTAATTTTTGTTTTTATTTAATTATTTTTAAGACAATTTTTATTTTAATTAGGATGTATACATATTCTATTAAAATAAATGTTTAGATATATCCTCAGCCATTCATAAATTCATATTTTTCACCTTTTTCCGTAAACTCTTTAAGGGGGGGGGGGATATCCCTATCCTTGTGACTTTTTAATAGTGGTAGGGGAGGGGGGGATTTAAACAAAATGGTTCTTTGTGTTAAAAAGTTTGCTGATTCCTACAATAGACTGTGAAAAATTCTACCTGACTAGAACTACTACATAGTGATATCCAAAATTGATTTTAATATATATTTACAAACACACATACATGTATATTGTAATGGTATGGAATAATAAGTATGCAGGGGTGATGGAAATCATCATTAAACATCATCCCAAACCATAAAATCAATGAGTGTGAGCAAAAATCAGCATGGAACATTATAAGTAATATATAAATTATAAATATAACATCACTAGCATTAATCATTAATAGTCAACAATCATCTATTGTGTCTGGAATTAAAAGAGGTACTTCATAAATTCTAAAATAATCAACTAGCCAATACTATAAAAGCAATAATCCATATTTCAACTGCATACACATACTTAAGTGCTAAAATATTTGTAATAATGATTATAAAAAAAATGTTGGGTTCATGATATCAAGCTGATTATCATCAATGCTCTTGCTATATGCAACCATCAGTGTATTGGTCATGTATAAATTAATTTCAAATCTATATATAAAGTAAAGTGAGTGGACTTTAAAAGTGATATTTATTTTTTTTAACATTCAAAAAATTCTCTGGATATCACACACACTTCTGTTTATAAATATATATGAAATACTATTATGCTTAAATTAACTTGGGTACTTAGGGATTGTGACTGTGAACAAAATAAAATAAATAAGTATAAACTTAATGTATTCTAATACCACATAACTTTACTGGGATAACTTACAAATCCTAGAAAGCACAACACTATGATTCACAGAACAGATAGGTAGAAGAATAAAAATATCAACAACAAAAAAAAAAATTTAGAAACTATTATTTTGTAAACAATTATTTAATAAAATTAATTGATAATAGATTGAAAATTTAGAAAATAATAATGAGACAAACCCCCAAATTAACATATTGGGCAATTCTATATATAATATCATAAAGGCATATAATTATTATTCCCTTATGGTTTTTGTAAATAATAACTCATTTAACTAAATGAATTGTTTACATATGTATGCCATTGTTTATTAATTCACTCATAAATTTACAGATTAAGTACAGGTCAAAATGTTTACACAAATGCAAATTTCATCTTCTCCTACTAAACCATAATCATGCTTTTATGTAGAAGAAAATTTTCGTAATTTATATAATTTTCTTTTGATTTTAAACATAATACAAAATATGCTAATAGTATAACAACAAATTACATTTTAATAATATATTGATAAAAATATTGATTATATAATATTATTACTATAATGGTCAAATATCCAATAATATCTTGACAAGGTCTCAATGGAGATGAAAGCTGGTTCGATAAATATTATAATATAGTTATTAATTGTTTATTTCAATATTATTTTGATTGGTTATTTATTGATATAATATTAAGTGTAACATTGCTCAAGGCTAAATAGGTTTATAAGTGAATAGAAAATAGTTCCTATCTTGTGTGAGAATGGTATAGTGAAAATTTCACTACAGAAATTTTATTCATTATTAGAAGTTTTAGTGTTCAACAGGTTTTAAAATATAATAATTTCTTCTAAAGAAAGAATATAAAATTTTTGTCTACTATTATTTTAACTCTGGAATTACTAATGTATGATTTGTCCAACAATATGCATTTGTGAGGCATGCAATATTTCTTTCTTTTACATTCTAATTTCTAATTATAATAAATTTCATAATATGTTATTGCTTAGAATGTTGATGTTTCAGTATTCTTTTATAGATTTTATTCAGTGATTTTTGAAAGTAAAAACTAAGAAAAGTTTTTTTTAAAAAAAATGTACTTGTTCTTGCAATCTTAGAAAAAGGAGAAAAGATTTTGTTCTTTTTTTCTTTTTGTAATTAAGGCTCTAAGAAAGCTATTTCACATCACTTCAGAGTCTCAACTTTTCTTCTACTACAGTATTTTCATAAGATCTCTATCTATTACGTAGAAGAGACTCCAGTCACTAAATAATTTAAAATATACAGTTTAGAAATATGACAGTCCATATTGATCTTAACTAAGTTTTCTGATTAAAACTCATGTACATATACATATATGAATTAGCTGTTTTGAGATGCAAACTCTAAATGTTTATTTCATTTATTTCACAGACAGTGTAGATGAAAATTTCTTAACATTTGTAGGTGATTTGATTATTCATTTTAGATAGTGATCTGCACTGGACATATTTTCATATGTATATAATCTGATAAAATCATATTGCAGTAAATGTTTGCTTACCATAATAAAATATTATTTGAGGAATTCAATTTGTATTTTGTAGTCTTTTCCAAATATGGCATGGCAAGGTGCTTAAATCAGAAATAATTCACTTACATTATGAAGTGTATTTCAGTTATTATGGAGTAGGGTTTATTCTGCTATTTGAATTGGGGAAGTATTTTAACATATATTAATATAACTTATTGTCCATTAACATTTCATCCAATGCTTGCATATAGTTGTATATATTGAATAATATTAATTTGTAATGGATTTTTTTGACATTTTATAAATTGCGAGCATTGAAAATAATAGTTATTTTATAATGTATTGCTGTGTAAGATATATTCACATTTATACTACTTGATATTTTAGAATATCGTTTACTTGTTGATGTTTTAGTTAGATTTTATAATTTGCTGTTTTTTTTTACTTTGGTAGCATTTTTAATTTTAAAAAATTACTATTATTTTATAATTTTTTTAGGGGCCTTTATGATTTCTCAATGGTGCCATCCTACGGAAAACTTAGATTATGAAGAAGTTCAATTAAAATTAGATCAAATAGCTAATCTAGTTCAAGAAGAATTATTAAATAGCAACCGAGATAAGCATATTGCTAATAATATAAAAGATGGTGCTCCTGGTAAGTAATTGTACAAATAAAGACAATATATATATATATATAACTATAGTCTGGTATACCCAAATCTTACTTTGATTGAAATAGAAGCTTAATGATCTTAATTTATGGTATTTATTTCCATTTGATGCATTTTTAGGTGTTCATATAAAAAAAAAAACTTTTATTACTCAGATTTCAATTTAAGAAATGGTTCTCATTACCTAAAAACTTTATTTAATTCTAAATGAAAAAAGCTAAAAATATTGTTATAGTAATAATTTTCAGCTATTTGTTTTTTATTTAGAATGAGCATTTATTCCATAGATATTTTTTGGTCTTTGTAATAACCTAACTATGACTAAATTATTACTAACCAATGGCAGAGCTTGAATTTAAAACATGAATTGTCATTACTGATTATTCCACAATCAATCATTGTTTTGATTAAGTTATTGTCTGTGTGTATTTAATTTACGTATAAACAAAAGCTCAGAATTATTATTACTATATTTAGATGATCATTACCAAAGTCTACTATCATAATTTAATTGTAAGGTGATAAAACAATTTTAGTATAGTTACATAACAATAACCAATACATCTGATACAGTTACTTACATACAGTAAACATGATAATAAAAAGCATAATTAATTGATTTTAACGTAGTAAGTCTCTCATTAATATTGTTTAAATATATTCTGGTAATTCAGTGTCATTGCGAAATTATAACTGAATTTTATATATATTACTAATTTCCATCTTCAATTCTCCATTAATCAATATAAACTTGTCTACCATGAAACACAACGGAACCAGTGCAATTGTCAGAATTAACATTTTCTGAGTAGCAGAATGTTATTTAAATAATGTCAAAAGTGGTGGTCTAGCTATATATATTTGAATTTTAGTCACTATAAATTTTTTGTTTTTTAAAATGAAAAAGGGGATGATGATGGCCAAAATAGGGTTACTTGAAGAATTTTGCTTCAAGATATTCTGAAAATTGGCTTATACACTTGGATTGGCTTAACTTCTTAAAGGGAAATCAGATAAATCTGAATTAATGATTGCAGGTGAGTGGATCAATACCTTTTGATGTTTTTTGATTTAAAAAACTCTTGCCCTCTTCTGAACAATACTGAGTTTTGAACAAATAGCTTAGTCTCCCAGATTCTTATAAATCATGAAAAAGTACTATTTTAATCTGTGCAATCAGGGAAGTGATGAAAAAATAATGAATTATATCAAAGAATTAAAAAAATTATCATTGTCCTATGATATTAAAGAATTTATATGTAATACTATTTTAACCATGATATTAAAGACATGGTTATAATAAAACTCATAATAGATCTTAATATTTTTTTTCATTGCGGTAGCTCATCTTTGGCTTAGCCACTTACAAGCTTATCTTTGAAAGAATAATTTTCTGAAATTAAAGTTTCTTGACAGAACAATAAGTTTGACTTACAAATTTTAAATATCAATTTATATATTATGGACCTTGTAGTGTAATGGTAGAGATTTACCTGATATGCCTGCATACTGAGCTCAAATTTTAGCTGGAGTAAAACCTAGACATTTTTCCAGTTTTAATCAGGCTTACATTTTTTTTTTTTTTATATAAGCAATTGACCTATAGTTAATCTGCATAACCATCCATTATTATGTCAGTAAAGAGTAAAAGAAGGATTTTAAAAATTCTCAAATTTTTATTGATCTGCAGTTGTCAAGTATAATGAATGTCTTCATCTGAGTTCCTCTATATGATTAATGTTAAATATATATCAAATTTAAATATGCATAATATTTTATTGGAACCAATCACACAAATTTCACAACCTAATGTATTAATTTATCCAATTGCACTGTTTAGATTACAATCTTTATTGCCTAGCAGTGTGGTTGAATGAATTTATATGATATGTCTTTAATTAAAAATAAACTTATTTTATCATAAAATCTATATTGTTTTTCATTTATAAAAATTCAATACAATTTTTTTCTTCCTTTTTCTTTTTAAAAACTTTTTATTTACATGAGCCCATATATATTCCAATACGTTATGCATGTTTCCAACATTTCAACTATATCCTTGTAGTCATTATCAAGAAGTAACACGCACACACACACATATATATATACATTATTGTTATAAGTATATATATTTTAATCATAGTATAATATTTCTTTAGCATCTATATATAATTCCTTTCATTATATTAATTTTACTTACCTCCCCCTATTCTTTATTTTTTAAACCAGTTTTTTATTATATCTTATACAAATGTATAAAACCTTTACAAACCTAAAAACCAACAATTTGTTATATATTACTATTTACATATCACTATAAATTATTTACAATTAAAACCATTATTTAACCATTTGTTCTATTTAAAACTGGTTTTTCTTTGTTAATTTATAAACTTTCTTTTAGCATTCTTTTCTTATATAATTTAACATTTTCTAATATGTTTATATCAAAATTTTTATGTTTAAATTCCTTACTATGTATGCAAATATTTGATATATCATTTAAATGCTGCTTCAATCTTTTTTAGTTTGATTTTTTGTTGTGCCAATATACGATACATTTTTGTTGTCTTTCTTACAATCTAAACATTTAATATATGAGATTCATTTATATTTTCAACATTTTTGTTTTATCAACGAAGTTACCTAGGTTAATTTTCTTTTTGGGTACTGGTTTAATAAATATAAAAAGGAAAGCAAAGTATACAAAAAGAAAATTAATCTAGGTAATGTTGAAAATATGAATGGAATTTATATAATTAGATGTTTAGATTGTAATAAAGATAACAAGAATGTGTCATATATTGGCACAACAAAAAACAAACAGATTGAAGCAGTATTTAAATGATAAGAAATCAAATAGTTGTATACATAGTAAGGAATTCAAACATAGAAATTTTGATATAAACATGTTAGCAAATGTTAAACTATATAAGGAAAAAATGTTAAAAGAAAGTTGATACTTACAAATTAGTCCGATGGTGAGATTTCACATATATATTAGTCTAGCAATGGATAGTAAGAGAAAACAACATTTGTACATAGAGAAAATTATGCACATATATTATAATACCAGCAAAAACAAACGTGTAAATAAAAACCAAATTAAACATATTTAATCTTTTAAAAACAAAAATCATTAATTTGTTTAAGTGAATATTAGATAATAAACCATATTTTGACTAACAATTTTCTGTATATTAGAAGAATATAAATGTGTTTAATTTGGTCTTTGTTACACATTTGTTTGTGCTGGCATTTTTCATCACCATCCAACTAATACATAACTATCGAAAGTTTATATATTAACAAAGAAACCCCAGTTTTAAATACAACAAATTGATAAATAATGGTTTAATTATAAGTAATATATAATGGTATATAAATAATAATATATAAGAAATTGTTGATATTGTTAGTTTTGTAAAGGTTTTATACATTTGTACAATGTAATAAAAAATTGGTTTAAAAAATAAAGAATAGAGGGAGGTAATTTAATTATAATAGTAAAATATATATAGTGAAAAGAATTATATATAGATGCTAAAGAAATGTTATTACATTATGAGTTAAAAAATATATACTTATAACAATAATATATATATATATATATTTGTAGATCCTTTATAATGACTTCATGGAAGTTAAAACATTGCGAAACATGCATAAATGTATTGGGCTCATGAAAATAAAAAGTTTTAAAAAGAAAAAGGAAGAAAACAATTATATTGAATTTTTAGTATATGAAAGATTATTTGGAACCATATTTTTAAAGAGAAAAGGAGTTTATTGATGATGGATTTCAAAAAAATACTTTGTTGTGTGTTGTGTATTAACTTTTCTTTTTTACAAACATATATTTATATGTGCATTAGAATCTGATTTTTGATTTTTTAATATCACTCTAATGTAGTTCTACTTTTGCTTGTGAGGATGTGAATCACGAATAGACGGCAATTTGAAAACCACTTGGACATCATCCAGAATAAGTTGTTGATATCTGAAATCAATTTATGAATTTTTTTCAACTTTAAATAATGAAATTACTATTAAAAGATTGATTATTACTTACTTCTTCGTATTTAATTGTGGCTTATGAAAGAAGTTTATTATTAATTAAATATAACTTTCTCTTTGATGCCTTTCTAGATCCTTAAAAGAACTTAGCATTCCTAATGTCTGTTTTACAATTTCTTATCATTACAACTATTATTACCATTGTTCAAATGCTAAATAACTAGGAATGGACTTCTTATCAACTCCTGTGAGTTTTCTTAATAAATTTATGCAGGTGACAAAATAAAGAATTTGTTGGCAAAACTTTATATCAAATATCTAAATAATAGGGATTGCTAAATAACTGAAAATTTATAGTAATTGCAGATTGTCTATTGAGAACTTTGAACTCAAACCAAAAGGATAAGCTGGATTTAAAATTGATTATAGCATAGTAAATCATATCTGAATATTAAGAAGAGTTGTAGAAAGGATCAATAAATATGAATTGTTATTTTGCATTGGATTTTCTCATTATTGAAAAGACTTTTAACTTTCTAAGCTTTTCTTCAGTGATTAAATCTTTGAAACATTATTGGAATATTGTCAAATTCTGAAGAAAATTTTATAAAATGCATCAGCTATGGTAGAAAATTAGTATTAGTAACAGCATATAACTGGGCTAGTTTTAATTCTCCAAAATCTTTTCCAATAATTCAAAAGGAAATATTTTGGGAATTAAAGTAGGAAGAAAAGAGAGCACAAATTAATTATGTCATCTAGATTTGCACTTAATATGATTATTTTTACAAATAGCCACTTCAGAAAATGTTGCAAGAGTTCTCATATGAAAGAAAATAATTATTACTATAGATAATTGTTAAAATGAATAAAATAATATAAATTAAGATCGATAGTTGGAAATTAAAAGAAGTTAAACCTGCACAAGATGGCACTACTATATGGAGAGTGTTGTTTTGTTTTGAATTGTTTAATAACAATTATTGTGCTAGTATGAGATAGTGATCATGTGATGTTTAGTGGTTTAATAATTATTTTGTTAAATTATTAATACAGAGAGAATCACAAACAGATGAAATTAATCATATAATTAAATTTGGATTAAATGTTTTGGTAAACTTGAATATTGAACAAAAATATATCTCCAGTTCTTGTTGGCCTAAGACTTGTATACTTAATTTTTTAACAGCTACAAGCAGATACGTGATACTGCTATCAATTTTTAAATGCCTTAGTTTCTTATTATTTTTTTAAAATGAATGGATTTCCATCTCAGTACCTTACGTTCTATTTTGCAAAAATCAAATTAGTTTGAATTTAGCTTGCATAATATAAATTTTACAGTACCTTACATTCTATTTTGCAAAAATCAAATTAGTTTGAATTTAGCTTGCATAATATAAATTTTATGCCCCCTTTTTCAGGTAAACCAATATCTCATATTGCTTGTAGTCTAAATGGCTGTAAATTTTTTTCAACTGTTTTTTTTTCACTATTTAAAATAAAAATTATAAAACTTTAATGGCAACAGTGATTAAAAGCAAATTTATTTTATGGATAATAATTGATTATAAGAAAGCAGTCAACTGAATCCAAGTAAATAAAAATTTTATTTTTTCATTTTTGCAATTTTATATTTTTTTAATTTTTTTCAATATAAACATTTTATTATCCATTTAAAATAAGATTTATAATTTAAAAAAATCAAATTAGAAACAATAGGTATATAAAACAAATACTCTTCTTACAAGCAATATGAGATACCACTCGTAATCTGAACATTTCTATACTGAGTTGTAACTGTTGTGGATTAATAAGTAAGTAATAAAGAAATTGCAGACTCACAAAGCAAAAATGCTAACAGAAATATGCTGAGATTAAAAAAGATAGAGTGAAAGCAAAATACATGGGTTATTGACAATATTGAAAGAACTAAGAATCAAAAATGTAGCTGGACTTGACATACTACTAGAAGATATGACAGTTAGATAGAGAAATCTTAAATTGAATCCCAAGAAATTGTAAAAAAAAACAAGAAAATAATGTGTGACAAAAGAATGAAATAAGGAAGTATGCTAGAAATATATGGGGAAGAGAAGCTGTGGTTTAGATTCAAGATTAAATTTAGTCTTTCATTTATTGTTTGAAAATTATAAGTGATATTTGTTTATACAATATTCTTTAATTATTAAAATTTAAAATGAACATACTTTTAAAATACATTGTATTTAGATTGCAATGAATTTGAAAAAAAAACACAAAAAAAAAATTGAGTCTAAAGACTAATTTAAAATAAATTGTAGCTTAAAAGTGTAAAGAGATCATTAAAGTTTATGACTGATTCTAAAATTTGATGTGTTATAATAAATTGTGTTAAGATTTATAACCATTGTTAAGACAGAATTATTTGAATGTTGTTATTTTTCATATTTTAGATCCAGTTCAGTCTCGTGTATTACTTGAATATTTGAATGTTGTGATGTTTAGCAAACTCAGGTTTCATGGTAATACTGAATCATATTATGAAGCAAATAATTCATATATTAATGAAGTAAGTTTTGTAGCTATTTGTTGCTATTAATATCACATATGATTTTATGCATGATGGTGATCTCAAGAAGTAAAGATTTACACCAACAAAACATTATAAGATCTCATATCTATATATTAGTTTTAAGTTGTAAGTCTATTTCTTCTGCTCCAATTTTGTTACTTTACTGATGAAAACCATAAGCTAGAAACTAGCCTGAGCATATAGATAGGACAACATTAGATAGGGATTTATTAAGCTTTTTATCACTTTGTGTTTATTGATTACTATAACTTACACAAGGTAGCAATACCGGAGTAAGAGAAATACATTTGCTAGAAAAGATTACTGAGTTTCTCAAGTCATTGTGTCTTATAGTGAATATTATTTCAAAAATTTATTTATAATTGTATGTATAGTCTTATAAGTAATTTTTTTTTGCATAGTGTAGTATAAAGCAAATTACCATTTAAAAAACAGGCAATGCAAATTGAAATTACATTTTTCTGGTAATTGTATTTTTATCTGAAATTATATAAATATATGAAATAGAACCAATACATAAAGCTAGCTGAAAATTCAAATATTAAAATGTTTATGCTACCTTGTAAAGTTTAAAATAACCAATGTATTAGTCTTGGTGTATGTAAATTAATCATGTTTGTTTATGAGCAATTTAAGATCATTGCTAATTTAAAATTTTATGCTCCTTATTTAAAAAAAGTCTGGATTTCAATTTATATAACAACTTTGCAGCTTCCGGATAAGAGGTTACCTCTTGTTCATGCTGTTAAATTCAGACTTTACGTTGCTGAAAAAACATAGCATGGGGGGAATGATAAACATCATCTACATATACATATTGTAAAACAAAATTAATCAATTTTTGAAAAAATGATTAGTTTGGAATTAGTTTTGCAGATGGAACTATTAATAAAATATTTTCAAAATTGAAAACTAATATCTCAGCTTCATGGTATAGTGGTCAGTATATCGATCTGTTATTTCAGTGATTTGGGCTTCAAGTCAGGCATGCCTTGCATTTTTAGATAACAAGATGGTTTTAATTTTTTTTTTTTATGTTAGACAATCCATAGGTAATCCAGCTAGCTATTAAATAGTAGTCAGGAAATGGATATTTTGTTATTTTTAGCTAAAAGGTAAAGATTCCAGATTAATCTGGGGTAGTCTGGTAAATTTGATGCATTCATTTTAAAAATCAAAAATACAATTGCACTATATTTTGTGGTTTGATATATTGAACAGAGATATATTTTAGCTCACTTTATTTTTAATTTTTATGGTAATATTTTTTGGGATCGGTTAATAGGGAGCTTTATGAACAGAAATCAAGATAAAAATTCGAAGAAATTTTTAATTAAAATTGATTAAACAATCACAAGAATTATATATCTTCTTGGCTTTTTGATTTTATATTGATGGATTGTATTATTATTTTCAATTCAAAAGATCATTTACAAAAATGCAATCTTTTAACACTTTCATTTAGAAATTAATTTTAAAAAATTATATCTTTTATCAGTAGATGATATGAAGAAAAAATTTTAGTAATTTTTTAGTTTGGTTGGTTATCAGCTTGAAAATATGAGTTAATTTAAATATCTTGATAACTTTTTTTTAATATGAAGTCAGATTTGTAAGTTGATGGACAACCCTGTCTCTAGTAGCTGATTACTTTATTTAATAAATTAAAAGATAAAGTATTTTGTCATAGTAATTTAAGTGCTTCAATTAAATTAATTGCAAATAAAGTTATTTGTTGTATTTAATATATAATAATATGATTTGGATCTCCTATTGATACAATATAAAATTACTAGGAAAAAAAAAACCTATGGCTTTATTGCTCGTGAGTTTATAAGAAATTCAGGCACCAGAACTGTGAACTTCAGAAGCAATTCTGGAACCTTTCAATACCAAGTGAGATACTCTGCCACTGTGCCAAACTGCACAGGGCATTATTAGAAAAATTTCATTTAAAGAACTTCCTAGTACTATAATAATGAAATGGCAAATTAGTAAGACCATTTACATGCGTTTTAACATGTTAGATGTTATAATATTGAATCTTTACTATAAGGATAAAACATTTCTTGAAAAAGTGTTTATGATGAATTTGAGTATAGATTTCTTGGAAGAAGTAAACTGTATTTACATTAATAAAACTTATCTCAAAACTATTTTAAAAAGACATAATATTGATTGCTTTCATTGACAGGATATGTCTGGAGATAGAATACAAAAGAAAGCTAAACTTAGGCAAGATATTAAGTCTTTCTGAAAGAAAAGTTTTCTATAGTTAGAAATTAAAGAAAGCACTGCACAATGTCAAATAAACAAACAAAGGCACCAAAGTGTTTTTGATTCTTTTTATGATTGATGGATTGATTTTTATATATAATCACAAAACTTGACCTTAATTTTTTTTTTGTCATTCTATTTTTTTTTTTCTAGAGTTGAAATAATTTTACTCATTTATAAAAAACTTTTAATTTTATACTTAAAACTTCATTTATACATTTCATTTTTATACAGAAAACATTTATTAAATAATCCATCTATAACTCCAATAGAAATTGAATTATAATATTTGACTTACAGTGGGGGATTCTATTACTAAGTGGGAAATAAGAAAAGTTGTTATACTTTAATTTCTCACATCTATATGTAGTTATTGTAGCACTTTGTAGATTATATAACAACATGAGTTGCAATCAAAAGAGAATTTCTTTTGTTTGCATCTTAGAGTTGGCAGTGTATTCTTTTTTTAGCCCCAAGCAGCTAATCTTGGTTGGCTACTGGCTTAGTAAGAATGTGGCTGTAGATTTTTAAATAATTTTTTTAAAAAAAACTGAATACTCTACTTCTCAAATATTTCCATATATATGCATTGTGTATATAAAAAAATTATTAAATTGCATAACATGTTTTAGATAAAAACCAATTATAAAAATATATTCGAAATTTTGATTTAAATTTAGTATCATAATGATGTAAAGACCCATAAAGTGTGTGATATAACTCTAAAATTGAGATGATAAATTATTACCAATGATGATCAAGTATTATTGTTTGGTCATAGTACTTTATTGCCTTTAGGAAAAAACTTAACAGATCGGAAGAGCACACATTTTAAAGAAACTATTTTGAATGTATTTTTGACTTTAATAATACTATAAACTTAAGTAAAGAAATATAATAGAAAATAAATAATTGTGTTCAAACAAAAATTGGTAATTATGTTGATATTGATTGGTAATTCAATTGTCAAAGATAGAAATGAAGAAATGCTTTTGGACATATGGACTTGTATGCAGACATATTGTATAAGTATTAATAATTTTTTTAAAAAATTCTCTGAAGCTTTTATTCCAATAATTTTTTTAGCAGCCAAAGCATTGAACACCTTAACATCATCAAGAGGGTGTTCACAGAAATTAAACAGATTGTCATTCAGTACTTGCAGTGGAACTCTTGAGTTTTAATGTCAGAGGCATAGTGAAAAGCTGATTATAAGACACAAATTATTCTTGCATAAACATTGAGTGATATTGAAAAGATTAGCAAGCTTATAAACTAGAAGATATAACAATTGCTTTTAGAAACAATATTAGAAATTGATTTAACATTTTAAATACAGAGTTCCAGATAAACAAGGAAAGGTAAGGGAAAAGAGAAAAGTTTGTTCAAGATGCGAACCATAGAGAAAATCACATTGACTGTCAGATTTAAGCATAGTTTTAATGAAAAGAAGAGAATATATTAAAATTTGTAAAGATATTGAAAACAGAAAAGAACAGTTTGATGATTGAATGAATTTAACGAGAAAATGCCAATATAAAAGATCATAACCAAACATGTAAAGATAAAACAATTATGGGAGAAATATACAGTAGTGCTGTTCCTTAATATCATCAATGGGTCATTTTTAACAAAGAAGGATTTCCGTTTATGGAAGATGAGATTATATTATTGCCTGAGAGAAAGTCCTGTAAATTGATTATATTGCCTCAAAATTTTTATCTAAAAATTGAAAACCATATGTTGGAAAAAATCAATTTATATCTTTACATCAAAGAAAAGTGTTTTGACAGAATATGCAAACTATTTCACAAAAAAAGTTTGGCTGATAATCACTCGAAGCATAGATTATAGTTCTACATTCAAAAAGAATTTCCAGGAGACCAGGCTAGGATTCATGAAAGTTAATAGATAGAGCAATCATTGTTGATATACTATAGATTATTAAAGAGTTCAGAAAGTGACAAAAAATGAATCAACATTAATTTTATTGCTTGTATCAAGACCTTTGACTAAGTTGCCCATACCAAATTACAGTGTGATCTTTTCATTGGGTTTTTTAAAAGTGTATTTACTGTAGAAGCTACAGTAAAGTGACTCATAATGAAACAGATTGGTTTTATATTAGCAAAAGTTAGAGTGACATAATATTGTTTTATTTGACTCATATTTTAGATTGAACATGTAATGGGAAAGCCAGATTGTAGAAGATAAATGTGAATCCAGATGAAGATTCAATGTTTTGTATATGTTAGTGATATTTTACTTATGACTAAAATAGAAATGATATGAAGACACTTATTATTAAAATTAAAAAGTAAAATGAAAAAGATGGAATTGTGATTACATACGAAGAAGACAAAAATTATAGTGAGGAGGAATAATACCTCACTATGGTAAAGTCTTGGAATTGAATAAGTTTTGTCTCCTTGGATCATAAGAATCCAGAAGTCAAGAAATTTGTCATGGACTGACAGCTGTGTAGAATTGTAAAAAAAATCTTGAAAAATCCTGCAACTACAGAGCCTCATATTTAAAAAGTAAAAAACTAAATTGTACAAATTACAGTAAATCATATATAACTCTCTGTGAATGCGAAAATTAAACACTGAGAAAGAAGAATAGAAAAAAATATTGATACTTTTAAATTTTGGGTTGTTGAATAGTTTTGACAATACTATGAATTGTAAGAAAAATGAACAAATTGCTGCTTAATCAAAATAGATCTGAGCTTTCACTTGTAATAACAGTGATCACATGACACAGTACCACTTTTTCTTGTTACCATTTGCTTTATGTATGACTACTTTAGTAGCAAAGAATATTTTTAAAATACATGATTATTGTTTAAAGATATATTTTATTTATTTGAAAGATGAAATATTAATAAAATATATATATTTTAAGTTTGGCTTCATCATTATTTTTATCTGTGTGTGTTTTTTATATATATTATTACTTTAAAAATATACTTTATATAATTTATTTTGTAGGTTTTAGACTCTAAAAGGTATCCCTATAACTTTATGTATTGTCTATCAAGCAGTTGCAAGGAGATTAGGAATAGCTCTTGAACCAGTAGGGTTTCCATCACATTTTCTTTTAAGGTGGCTTGAGAATCCTTTGTAAGTAATATTATTTTAATAGTTATTTTTATCTTATATTAGTTTTTTTAATTTTTTTTTTATTTACATTTTTTACGTAACATAATTTTTTTTAGAAATTATTTTTATTAATAGAATGAATATATTGAAATTATATTTATTGATTTGCAATATAAATATGCATTCATATGTTCTTTTATTTATTTATTTATTTACTTAATGAATTTATGTTTATTAAATACTTTTTAATAATATCTATATGATATTTTCTAACAATATCACATGATCTCTCATATGCTTATTTGTGTACTTTCAAGAGTAATTAGCTTTATCCTACTCTAGTCCTACTTACTATATAAAGAAGTAAATAATAACTCTTAGCTACCTAAGCACATTAGTTACAGTTTTAAATCTTACTCTTTACTGATGAAGGCAAAAGTCAGAAATTGATCAGTTTGGAGATTGGAGATTTTTATATTACTATACCATCTAGTGGTGTCCAATGATTACTCAACCTTATAGTCGATGAAGTTAACTATTTACTATTAATATCATCTATATTCTTTATTACTTTACAATGCTTTTTTTTTTTACAAACTAATATGACAGTTTCGATTGCCCCCAGAAGTCTTCTTCAGAATTTCTACTTATATCTCCAAATCTTAACCATTCTTGAAAATATTTTCCAATTTTTGTACAATTTGAATTTTGCTTTTTTTCTATTTTTTTTTTTTTGTCATTTACTTTTTATGTTACACAGGCTTTACCTAATTGGATGTCCAAGAATCCTATCATCCATTACAAAAATTGTTATTTTCTTAACATTTATCATCTATGAAATTTTTAATTTAATAACAAGTATTTATGCACATATTTGCTATTAATTGTATAATTAAATTGGCAAATCTGATTATTCATATCATTGGTGTGAGTAGCTTATTAGTCAATTTTCAATCAATTTAAACATTCTTGACTTATCGTGATGTACTAGACTTTGCTGACAACTGTATATTTCTTTGCCTGCCCAAAATATGCACACATGTATATCGGTAATAAATCTTTAAAAAAGAAAAATGGATGCATCAATTTAAGTATGTAATTTTTAATAACTTTTTTTTTAAACTAAATGTTAAATTAATCTTTGATTGATTTGAAATGCATTAGAATCCATTGAAATTAGTTTAAGCCACCCCCACCTCCCTCCAGTTGAAAAAGTGTTCTAAATGAAAATTTATTATATATTTGTGAATAAATATATATCTATAAATTAACAATTTGCAGTAATATATTGGGCAAAATTTCATTATTTATCTACTTTTTTAAAATAAAAACTCGATTATAAAATTATGAAAGAGTGGATGAAATTCGTTATATATTTCTCAGGTTCTAAATTAGAAAGAATAATAAATATAAGTAATAAAAAAAAATAATGTTCTAGTTTCATTCAACTGATTACCACTTGTGGCATAAAAGAATGATTTCCATTTAGTAATTGATGAAAGCTATGATATACTTGAGTTATGCGTTTAAGACTTACATTAGTTCTAAAATAACATTACTTAAATTCAAAAAATAAGAATAATATTAAAAAGATTATTTTTAGCATTTAACAACTTTAAATATAGTTATATTTATGTAAGACTACATTCTTTGGTTCATTATGGCTTCATTCATCTAGAATCTTAAAGACTTCATATTTTCTATATCATAACAGAGGCCAAGATATGCTATAATGAAGCACTTTTTATAAAATTTTGGTATGATAATTATGGTAATGCCTAAAATATGCATACAGAAAACTTAGACATCTATTCTCTCATATGGGTTTTTATAGAATTTGTATCTTATATAAAATAATTAATGAAAGCAATTAAATTCACCACTTGATCTTCTATTCTCCATTATTTCATACTTATTTATATAAACTAGTTATTATTAGTGTACACTTGATTGCATTTAAACTACTTTGAATTGAATTTTTAGCACTTTATTAAATTATATTCTTTCATATCTTTTTTGCCTTTTTCCAAAATAATACACAGATATAATAGATATGTAATATATACACGCTGTTTATTTTCTTAAATAAACCTTATTTATTTATTGCTGAATTATTCATTAATATCCACTTCCACTTTCCTAGTGTTTCAACTACATATTGTTTTTCTGAAAAATCTACAGTATATATATATATATTGTAGCAGAATGTATTTCTGTCATATCAACTATTTTTTTGCTAAAAAAAAAAGAAAAAAAAGAATAAATCTAAGAGTACATAAATGTTAAGTACTGTATATGTATATATTAAATATATTGTCACACTAATATTTCATGTTAATCAAATATTACTTAAGAGATCGGAAACTATTGATTTTTTTTTTTTAATTTTCTAACCTATAGCTCACATTACTCAATATTTAGCTATTTAACACTATAGATGTCCTTTCTTTGTATATGTATGAAACATAAAGAATTATTAGTGCATACACACACAACTATACTTGTAAATTTAATTATTTTATAAAAAGTATAAATGAGATAATAATGTTAATTTGATTTTTTCTTGATTCAGTAGACTCATAAAAAGTAATTATTAAAAAAAAAATCTTGCTGAAAAAGCAATGACAATATGTAAAATGCATTATTAATTTAGAAAAGGATCCAGAAAGGGATTGTACTATTGTAGAAAAAAGGAGAAAAAAAACAGGCAAAACTCTCCATACAGTTGTGAACAAGCATAAGAAATGGTGATCATATGATGTTCAGTGGTTTAAGAAAAAGGAGCCTGTTATGTATTTTTATTCTAGAAAGATTATGCCTATACAAATTACCATATATGGAATGGTTGTTTTTTGAAAAGAAAACTTAGCCAAAAAGAAAAACTTTACAAATAGGGAGACAATTATGATGGATACCAATAATATTCACTTAACTTATTTTCGGATTTATTTTAAAAGGAAAGATATGTCATGCGTGTTGAAATAAAATGTTTATTTATCAGTCTTCATTAAAATAAATATGAAATAAGTCAAGAAAGTTTATATTGGTGTTACATTGGGAGTAGTTCAGCCTGTGGGAGTTTTTTTTTTAGTTTATTATTTTTGTGAAATAGTTCCAGAGACTAATGTATAGTTGTATTTATATTTGTATTGTTATAGAAAATAAGGGCAGTGCACTGAGAAAAATATTGATTTTGTTTGTGCCATACAAAAAGGAGGAAGATTGGGCAGGTAAGAATTGAATATTAGAATACATATGTTGTATATAAGATTTTATTATTAACTTAATATTTCCTTTATAGATTAATAATCTGTGTGTGCAAATTGTATTTATTTTATTTATTCATGCCGATGAGGAATAAAATAATTTTTATAGATTATGATTATTATTGGCATTAGTTTCTGTTGTTTAAAAATTTATTTTCTAATTAAAAGAATATGCTTATTTGAGCTCTAATTTATGCCTGTTCTCTATTTTATGTGCTTGTGTTATAAAATGCTTTCTGAATTTTATAATACAAACATCTATCTAAGAACCTTTCAATTTACATCCAAATTGTAAATCATCCATGACATAAGCTGATATTGCTCATTGATTGTTAATTAGTGAAAAAAAATTAGAATCATCATTATTTATGCAATTTCATTTGGACAAGAAGTAATATAATTATTTATTTGTTTCATAATAAAATATTTTTTTCTAATGGAATTTAATGGCATCAGTCTGCTAAGATATACATTTAAACAATAACATTATTAAATGTTTTGATTCTTTTATTAAGAAATTAAATGAATCTGTAATTAATAATCAAGTATGGGATGTTAAACCTCATTACAGGGACTGTATATGAACTGATCCTGAAGGTGACATCATTATATCTTGATGGTCAGCTACCCAATGCATTCTCTCTTTTTTTTGTTTTAAATTTGCTCACATCAACTAGTGAATTATATCATTATTATTTATTGGTTCCAGAAAACTCTTATATACATTTAATTACTTTATGATTGCTATTCATTTAGCTATGATCTTAGTTTTATCGTATGACTAGAGTCATTTGTTTCCTTTGTTATTTAGATAAGGAATATTTAATGTATAGAATACTGCCTCATCTAGTAATTGTTTTAGTAAATGGGATAGATTCAAGTCATTTATATCGGATGTGCATCTTCTTTAGCATCTGTGCCATGTTATAGTTAAGAGGAAGGAAAATATCATTTCATTTGAGCTTTAATTTCTAATAATAATGTATTTTTATAAGCCTGATTATTTCATTTACAATATGTATAAGTACAGATACATACATGTATCATAAAATATATTTTAATTATATGAGTATATGTGTATATATATTTTATAACTTTGATAATGATCATATAATTCACTAAAAGAATTGAGAAAGAAATAAATGGGTATGAATGAATGATTCAGTAATAAATCAATAAACCTATTATTAAAAATAAACATCCTATGTACATTCTGATATGTATGTATAAATTTAATTATATGGTTGACTTTGCATTAGATTGTTAGTATTAAATTAGTTGTTTAAGTTGAATATTCAGCCTAAAAAATATTTTTAAAGTTTTTTAATTTTATTATTTATTATATGGTACTGTGAAACTGAATCATAAATCTTGATTATAATTTTAACCGCTTAGGTACAACTTATCATGATCTATAATTAATATTTTTATGTATATTGAATAAAGTTTATTAGTTTTCAATATTTTAATTTTTTATATTTAGCATTATGTCTTATCATAAGATATTTATATTTAAGTAATACTTATATGCATATTTATTTTATTACTTTTTATTTGGTAGTTAAAAAATGAAACGCTTTAATATCTCTCAGTGAAAGAGAAGGCAACATTCTTTAGATTATCAATTGTTGACCGTTATATTGGTGTCTTCTTTTCCTTTTATAATAATAAATTGTGATTATTACATTATTATTATTAATATTTTAAAATATTTTACTTTTCAACATAAATTATTTTTAATTACATTTATCATTAAAGAAAATACAATTGGATAAAGTGTAATTGTTATAACAAAAATTCTTGTTAATTTCTGAAAATATTTTTATTAATCTTTTCCTGTTTTTTTAAGGTCGCCAAATGAACAACTGTTATATACTTTCACATTGATGTATTTAACGTGGAAAATTTATGCTCATAAAGAATGTGCCCTTTCTTATTCCAAGTTATGTTATTTTAGAAAGAAGTGCCTATTCAAGTATCTCCTCAATTAAAGTAATTATATTAAAATCATACTTGTTAATTTAATTTTTAGTTGTTGTTGTTTGTTTTTTAAAAAAGTCTATTTTAAAATATATATATATTGTAATGATCCAGAGGAGGGCACTTACGTAAACTGCAGTACAGGGTGCCATCTAGGCATTTGAACCTAGAAAAATTTATAAAGTAGGCAGATACGTAAGTCAAAAAAAAAATTTTTTTTTTTTTAAATATTTTGGTTCCGGTCGTTAGCCCATGTCACTAGCTCAGTGGAATAGCAGAGATTTAATAATATAATCTAAGAATATATATATAAAAGGAATAAAATAAGCCACTGCCAGTAATTAACATACAAACATTTATTTATGCACATATATATATAAGATTTAAAATTATTTTAAGATTAGTTTTACATTTTAACATTTAACATTATTTTTAACTTTACCTTAGATTTTAATTTACATTTTAATTTCTATTATATTATAAGTTTACATTTTAATTAAGTTCGCACAGATGGGATTATAAAAGCTTGGTTTAATATGTTGCTATAGATCGGTTACATAGATTACACGGTTAAAAACATTCCAAAGTAAACATAAACGATCAAAATATAAAATCATTGATACTGGCAATTGCAGAGGGGAAATTTATAAGTAACCCAGTAGTATTCACCATAAGATACTTGCATTGTCACCAATGACTTAAAAGACATCCGAAGAAATACATTTTAGATACTCACCGTAAGGTATCATTATTTATCGAATGTCTATATATTTTGATCAAATATGAAAACCCAAAACATACTTAACCGATAACCAATCCATGCAAGCGTCCATAAACAACTTAAATTTAATGCATTTTTATTTAGGATCGAGTATGAATAGACTACATAGATTTGCATTTGAAAATAAAATATTCTATCCCTATTTAACCTTAGGCTAAAATTCGCAGTCAAACTGGCATCAATTCATCTGATATATCGATGTATTCAATGTAATACGGAATACGACAGCACCAAAAGGATTAAGAGAAGGCATTGACCCTCATCAGATAGGAATATGACATCTATCAGACAAGAAGAGCAATAAAAAAAAACTCCATAGAAAGGAACTGTGCTCTGCGTCTTATAATTCCTTCCATAGGCAAAACGGGAGAGTGTGGTGTATGAAGCAATTCTGCCAGTAGCGAATCTCTGACTACATCTACTAACTACACCAATATATCCAATCCATTGACCCAATTTAACAACGAAACAAATAACCTAAGATTACCCTCCCCTAATATAACTTTACAAATCTATACAGCCATTCACGCCCGACTTAAGTTTAACATTTATATAATTTAACTTATCGGAAAACAGAAATCATAAAAAAACTTAAAAGAATCAAAAAAATTAAATAAATGGAAATGATTTTAAACAAATAAAAAAAAAAATACATCAAATAACATTTTAATAATTTAAGTTGTCAGATAGGATAATATTGCAATCATTTAAATATAGGAAAGTTTTAATTTAATGTTCATTATGTATAAAGTTCTTACGGTTTAAAACAGTTCATCTTTATCCGTTGTTTGTAAGTTTGAACGGGAATTCCAATGCCATTCTAAAGATATTGGTATCCATTTAGCCGATGTTTTATTTATTCATTCTGGAGGTTTTTGAATTTAGTTGGTCCTCAATGTAGAAAACGATAGTTCATTTCTCTTTTCTTTAACAGCTGAAAGAATTGACAGCGCTCTGTCAACTCCTTCACCTCCAACTCCGTACTACTACATATAGTCACATCGTAATAATCAATAATCAATCCCTAATAATTTTCAACCTTGTCCTTTTATATTCATTTGAAGGATTGCCTCTAACATTTACGCCATCAATGTGGATGATCCTTTTCGTTGAGGGTCCGATTTCCCAATGGATTTATTTCATTCCGCTAAAAGTTTTATTGTTTTCCCATCTGACCGATGTTTTTACATTTGAATGCCCAAGGCTGGTTTACATTTGACTAATTAAATTTATCATTTCCATTTCTGATTAATTAACCTGTTTTCCAAATCAAAGATATATTTAAAGATATAATTTTATCTCCAAATCTTTTTAAAATTTAGTTTTAAAATACTCTTCCGATCTTTAATACAGTTTTATTTTAATAATTTTTTTTATCTGTGCGATTTAATATATATGAGTTTAAGATGATATTTAATTTCAATTTTTAATTCTTAAAGAAAATTTTTAAATGCGAACTTTTTAATTTACTTCATGTTTAATAAATAAAAAATAAAAAAACAACAATGTAACGAACGTCTGTGCTCGTTACATATCAGTAAAGTTGCTTAAAAAAAATGATCAAAAAAAAAATATTTTACTTAGGGTTAGTAATTACGGTACACGATTGACGAAGACATTTACAAAACATCCGGTTAATAATTTTACAAAAAGACTATATACAAAAAAAAAAAAAAAAAATGTTGACTATCGCTTTCCCAAGGACCATTTACGTTCACCTCCTCCCCACAAGAGTTCTATTATTTTTTCTTATACATTTTATTTTTCCATACGGCATGACAAACAAGTTATTTAAATTATTTATTTAAGAAGGTTGCATTGAACTAAATACGCTTTTGAAAGATAATGGATTTATACATGTATATTTTGCAGCACAATTATACATACCACCAACTTATTTATGACTGATTAAAATGCTTAAATAGGATTACACTGAAGTAAATTCCCAACGGTACTCATCGTAAAGGTACCACATTTCGATCATAAACTTACGTAGGCTGTGCGCGCCCATACACGTTAAAGCATAAATATATCAACAAAAAAAAACATATTTATTGCAACCTTTTGACTTTTTTTTTTTTTTTCACAAAAATTAGTTTTTAAAATTTTTTTCACTTTCTTGTGTTTAATATATATGCGCAATTTCTTTTACTGGCAGAGCTTTTATAAGATTTAAAGTATACGACTATATGTAAACAGATAAAATATTTCATTTTGACAAAATTTGCTCAGGGTATTTGTGGTTTATTAAAGATCGGCCCCAGATTGGTTCGAATAGTTGTAATGATCTGGAGAAGTACACTTAACGTAAACTGCACTACAGGTGCCATCTAGGCATTTGAACCTAGGAAAATTTATATAGTAGGCAGATACGTAAGTCTAAAAAAAAAATTTTTTTTTTACTTTTTGAATCCGGTCGTTAGCCCATGTCACTAGCTCAGTGGAATAGCAGAGATTTAATAATATAATATAAGAGTATATATATAAGAGTAATAAAGTAAGCCACTGCCAGTAATTAACATACAAACATTTATTTATGCACATATATATAAGATTTAAAATTATTTTAGTATTAGTTTTACATTTTAAAATTTAACCTACATTTTTAACTTTGACCTTTGACTTTAATTTACATTTAATTACTATTATATTCTAATTTTGCATTTTTATTAAGTTCGCACATTAAATTTATGAAAGCTTGTTTATAATGTTGACTATAGATCGGTTACATAGATTTCACAGTCAAAAACATTTCAAAAGAAACATAAACGATCAAAATACAAAATTATTGATTACTGACAATTGCAGAGGGAAATTTATATGTAACCCAATAGTATCCACCATAAGATACTTGCATTGTCACCAATAACTTAAAAGACATCCGAATAAATACATTTTAGATACTCACCGTAAGGTATCATTATTTATCGAATGACAATATATTTGATCAAATATGAAAACCCAAAACATACTTAACCGATAACCAATCCATGCAAGCGTCTATAAACAACTTAAATTTAATGCATTTTTATTTAGGGTCAAGTATGGAATAGACCACATATATTTGCATTTGAAAATAAAATATTCTATCCCTATTTAACGCTTAGGCTAAAATTCGTAGTCAAACTGGCATCAATTCATCTGATACATCGATGTATTCAATGTAATACTGAATACGGCAGCACCAAAAAGATTAAGAGAAGATATTGACTTTCATTAGATAGGAATATTACATCTATCCAACGAGAGAACAATAAAAAAAACTCCATAGAAAGGAATGCGCTCTACGTCTTATAATTCCTTCCATAGGCAAAACGGGAGAGTGCGGCATATGAAGCGATTCTGCCAGTAATGCGAATCTCCGACTCATCTACTAACTACATCAATATATCCAATCCATTGACCCAACCCAACAACGACACAAATAACCTAAGATTACCCTCCCTAATATAACTTTACAAATCTATACAGCCATTCACGCTCAATTTTAAGTTTAATATTTATATAATTAGTTTAACTTAAAACGAAAAAATCATGATAAAAAAACTTAAAGAATAAAAAAAATGGAAATGATTTTACATAAATAAGAAAAAAAAATACATCAAATAACACTATTAATAAAGAATTTAGTTTGGTCAGATAGGATCATATTGCAATCATTTAAATGTAACGAGCACAGACGTTCGTTACATTGTTTTTTTTTATATTTATTAAACATGAAAGTAAATTAAAAAGTTCGCATTTAAAAAGTTTCTTTAAGAATTAAAAATTGAAATTAAATATCATCTTAAACTCGTATATATTAAATCGCACAGATAATGAAAAATTATTAAAATAAAACTTTATTAAAGAAAAAGTATTTTAAAACTAAATTTTAAAGAGATTTGGAGATAAAATTATATCTTTAAATATATCTTTGATTTGGAAAACAGGTTAATTAATCAGAAATGGAAATGATAAATTTAATTAGTCAAATGTAAACCAGCCTTGGGCATCTAAATGTAAAAACATCGGTCAGATAGGAAAACAATAGAAACAAATAGCCAATGAAGGAAATCCATCAGGAAATCGGACCTCAGCGAAAGGATCATCACATCGATGACAATGCCAAGTCAATCCTTCGAATATGTATAAAAGGAAAATTTGGAAATTATTAATTAGTGACTAGTTATTGATTATTACGATATGACTATATGTATTAGTACGGAGTTGGAGGTGAAGGAGTTGACAGACGCGCTGTCAATTCTTTCAGCTGTTAAAGGAAAGAGAAATGAACTATCGTTTTCTACATTGAGGACCAACTAAATTCAAAAACCTCCGAATGAATAAATAAAATATCGGCTAAATGTATACCAATATCTTCAGGACGGTGTGGGAATTCCCGTTCAAACTTACAAACGACAGATAAAGATGAACTGTTTAAAACTGTAAGAACTTTACAATAATGAACATTAAATTAAAATTTTCTATATTTAAATGATTGCAATATGATCCTATCTGACCAAACTAAATTCTTTATTAATAGTGTTATTTGATGTATTTTTTTCTTATTTATGTAAAATCATTTCCATTTATTTATTTTTTATTCTTTAAGTTTTTATCATGATTTTTTTTTGTTTTTCGTTAAATTAATTATATAAATGTTAAACTTAAGTCGGGCGTGAATGGCTGTATAGATTTGTAAAGTTATATTAGGGGAGGGTAATCTTAGGTTATTTGTGTCGTTGTTAGATTGGGTCAATAGATTGGATATATTGATGTAGTTAGTAGATGTAGTCGGAGATTCGCTACTGGCAGAATCACTTCATACGCCGCATTCTCCCGTTTTGCTATGGAAGGAATTATAAGACGCAGAGCGCAGTTCCTTTCTATGGAGTTTTTTTTATTGTTCTTCTCATTGGATAGAAGTAATATTCCTATCTAATGAAAGTCAATATCTTCTCTTAATCTTTTTGATGCTGTCATATTCCGTATTACATTGAATACATCGATGTATCAGATGAATTGATGCCAGTTTGACTGCGAATTTTAGCCTAAGGTTAAATAGGGATAGAATATTTTATTTTCAAATGCAAATCTATGTGGTTTATTCATACTTGACCCTAAATAAAAATGCATTAAATTTAAGTTGTTTATAGATGCTTGCATGGATTGGTTATCGGTTAAGTATGTTTTGGGTTTTCATATTTGATCAAAATATATAGACATTCGATAAATAATGATACCTTACAGTGAGTATCTAAAATGTATTTATTCGGATGTCTTTTAAGTTATTGGTGACAATGCAAGTATCTTATGGTGAATACTATTGGGTTACATATAAATTTCCCTCCGCAATTGTCAGTAATCAATAATTTTGTATTTTGATCGTTTATGTTTCTTTTGAAATGTTTTTGACTGTGAAATCTATGTAACCGATCTATATTCAACATTATAAACAAGCTTTCATAAATTTATATGTGCGAACTTAATTAAAATGTAAACTTATAATATAATAGAAATTAAAATGTAAATTAAAATCTAAGGTAAAGTTAAAAAAAATGTTAAATGTTAAAATGTAAACTAATACTAAAATAATTTTAAATCTTATATATATGTGCATAAATAAATGTTTGTATGTTAATTACTGGCAGTGGCTTATTTTATTTATTTTTTTAATATTGAAATATAATTAGATAAGATATGATATTATTTAATCTCTGCTATTCCACTGAGCTAGTGACATGGGCTAACGACCGGATGCAAAATATAAAAAAAAAAAAAATTTTTTTTTTTTTGACTTACGTATCTGCCTACTTTATAAATTTTTCTAGGTTCAAATGCCTAGATGGCGCCCTGTAGTGCAGTTTACGTTGGTATCAATTCATTTTAATAGTATAATAGCTTAAGTAAAAATGCATCTTGGGAGATCATTTGCTTTTTTCTGATATTTTTATTCATTTGTATGTAGAATTTATTTAGATGATTTTCAAATATATATGTATACTATAAACCTTAGTCTCATGTTTGAGCATTCAAGTAAAAAGTGAACATTTTTACAAACAGCTTAACAATCATGAGATTTTGGGATTACATTTAAAAAATCTTTTGTTCTTAACTGTTCTAATTTGGACCACTGTATTCTTGTTTCATTTATAAGCAAATTTGTTGATATGTGTGACAATGAATTATTTTCATTGCTTTTTGGTCTGATCTCACATTTTTACCATTTATATTATAACGATCGAAATGAGTAGCGAAGATCGAACCTAACCGCAAAAACAATGGATCTGCAACTACTAGGGGCGCCATCTAGGCATTTGATTCTAGAAAAAATTTATAAAGTAAGTCTAGATACGCTGTTAAGATTCCACTTACTTAAATATTCCGATCGTTGAGCCCAAGTCACTAGCTCAGCGGAGACGCAGAGATAAAAATCTATAAATTTTCTATCTGAAATATAAGAGAATAAAAGCCACTGCCAGAAATTAACACATATAAAAATATTTATTTACGCACATATAAAATCATTCTAAATTCGAGGAATAGGGTTTAATATTTTTTTTTAGATTTTTAGATTACTCTTTAATTGTACACTTTACATAAATTCTCAATGAGTTTAATATTTTATTTAGATGGTCAAGTATGAATAGACTATATGATTTGCATCTGAAAATAAAACATTATATCCCTATTTAACCTTAGGCTAAAATTCGCAGTCAAACTGGGATCAATCCATCTGATACATTTATGTATCCAATGTAGTATGAAAATACAACAGCACAAATATACTATACTGTCAGGTAAGGACATCTGAACAGTATAGTTAGAGAAAATATTGACTCTTGTCCAATACAGGAATATGACGCCTGGATAGCAAGAAGAACAATAAAATAAAAACTCCGATAGGGAAGGGACTGCGATCCTTTTTGCCCACTTATAATCCCATCCATAGGCAAAGGGTTGAAGAACGGGGCATAAAGTGATTCTGCACGAGCAAAACTCATACTACATCGACTCATTACACAAATATATCCAATCCATTGACCCACTCCCTCAACAACGTCACAAATAACCCAAGATTATCCTCCCCTAATATAACTTTACAAATCTTTGATGATAGGGCTATTCACGCCCAATTTAAATTTAACATTTAAATACGTCGCACAAATGAATTTTATAAAATTTGTTTTAACATGTTGAGTACAGATCAAATGCACAGATTCCACGGTCAAAAACATTCCAAATTAAACACAACCGATCAAAATACAAAGTCCTCGATAAACGTCACTTGCATAGGGAATATACAAATCCCATTAGCATTCATCGTAAGATGCTTGCAATGATATTCGTTGACATATATTCTAATCGAATGTGAAAACCACAACATTATCAACCGCTAATCTAATCTATGCAACGTCTATACCCACCCTTAAATTTCTCATTTAAAATTTAAACAATAAATATTAATACAAGTAAATAATAAATGGAAATGATTTTTTTTATCAAACGCAAACATATATAAAATTACACATTATCAATTGAGTTGACACATAAGTCAGAGAAAAGTTCTTTTTATAAAATTTAAATTAACTTATTAATCTTTAAAGTTCCAATTAATATTATGATTTTAATAATTGTTCAGTTCTATTGCTTATGGTAGAAGAGTCCCCTGTTCCCCGGTGGTAATCCCCACGGAGACTTTTCTGGAAGACCGGTCTGATATTTTGGAGGTAGCATTAGCTGTTTCTGTTCTGGTATCACAGTCTTTGCATTTTTAAAATAAGTGAGTGATGACTACAAGTGCGCCTTATCGCCAGACTCACAAAAATCAAGTTGGAAAAACTGGACTGGAACCCAATATTTTTCTTTTTATAGTCCTCCTATGGATTCCATGAACGAAACCGCCACTGCTTCTGTTTTTCTCGGTATGGTACAGGCCTTTATTTGCTTCCATTGGTTCAAGCTAAAATCTCTTTCTTTTCTTATCTAACTTTTCATCTGACCTTTTAATTAAACAGCTTTTAGATAATTAATAAACAATCATTTCCATTTACAGATTATAGGAATTAATTAATACCTGTTTTTATTTTAACTTACGTTATTTTTTTTATTAAAATATTTTTATATTTCAACCTTGTATTTTTTTACTTAAAAAAAAAATATGTTCAAATACTTTTTTTTTTTTTTTATGAAAAAAAATATTTTTAAAGTTTAGAATCTGTGCGAATATATATACGTTTAACAATATTTTAATTTTAGCGTTTTAGTTTTTTACTTTTTATTTGCGAACTTTTAAGTTTTTATTTTAAATAAATGTAACGACATATTTATATATCGCTACAATATATATTATAGTTCTTTTTTTTTTCTTCAAATTATAATACCAAAAAATTTTATGCTACTCAATTACTGAATCTCTAGGTTCACTTGTTTATTCTTCCCTTCCTTCTCTCAGATTTTTTAGCACCATTTCCTGGATTTTGTCATCACGATGAATGATCCAGTGATTTTTTTTTTTTCTGTTTGTGAAGTATTTAAGATTTCTGAAAATAAAACGCATACATGATAACCGTCACAGCTTAAGAGAAATATGCCAATCAGGTAACAGATACGAATGCCTCATTTATTTCTTCTTCAAACTTTCATATTAAAATTGAGATAGGAATCCTTGAGAAAAGGTCATCTTGAAATAAAACAATCATGAAATTTATAATGGATTAATGAAACAAGCAAAGAAAATGGGATAAAATTTGGGTGTTTAAAAGAGAGCAAAGAAAATGAAACTACTATAAATGAAAATGATATAGAAATAGTGAATTTTAAAAACAGTCTAAAATAGCAATAAAAAAAGAAGTTTTAGCAAATGTCAAAAAATGATTTATCATGTTAGTTCCAAATGCAAAGCATTTCTATCTTTATGGATAATAAAATTGGACATTTGTTGCTCCGTTATCATTCAGATGCAACTGTTGAATAATTCAGATATTTTAGAGTTTATATTACAAATAAAAAATGCAGAAGTTGAATCTTCAGCTGGAAGTTATACGATGATAGAAATAACAACCAGGAAATTTAAATGAGAACTAGAGTGGTTCTTGCCAATGAATTTATTATGGATATTTTCTCTAATGTTTTTTATTGATCCTGGATTATTATCATTTTGTTTTTAAATATATGTATACATATATTTATTATCATTCTCTTCTCAGAGACAAAGTTGAAATTTATTAGGCTATATGGACCAATACTTAAATGACACCATTTGTTCATTATTGCTTATATGTTATCCATTACTTTCTATCCATTTAATATTTTTATTCTGGATGTCTTAATATTTAAAACCTTTTATTAACTTTTAGCATTATGAAAGTAAGAAAAAATAGTTTTTGTTAAATTGCTATTAGTGATCTAAAAGTCTTTTTCATGATTCTTCATTAAAGACACGTGATTTAAATTGACTTGTAACTCTTATATAATTTTATTTGACTCACTCAAAGTCAAAAGTTATATTTGGGATATTAGTCAGAAAATATGTTAAATTATTCAGAGATGAACATTTAATACTTAAAATAAAAATTCTTTTTGGTTTTTTCCTCTTTTATCAAATGCAAATATAATTGATAATAATTTTTAGTCATTTGATTGGCTATTGAATTTTCATTGTTTCAGATGTAAGAATTAGAAAAACTCATATGAAATAGATATAAACATATTACTTTGCAGTGTATGAGTCAGTTTGGAATAGTATATATATAATGACATTGAATATGATAATTGATTTAAATCACCCATCCTAATTTTCTTTCTTATTTTCTTCAGCTGGAATTGATTCGTAGAAGACAATTATGTTCATAAGCCTAATCCATCAGATTGGACTAAATAAATAGAGAGAACCATTTAATATTAATAAACAGAAAAAGATATGGAGTTTTAAAAAGTTAGATATATATTTAATGTAGGTAGATAACTTTAAATTTCTAGACATAAGGAAAATGAATTGCACATTACACAATACTAGAAATATTTATGAAGTACTAATTCAATGAAGTACCTTTATAATTTGATGTCCTTCAGTGATCGCAAATATTGAAACTATGGTGGCAACCTCAAAGTTGTAGCTAACTTTATGCCAAAAGCTCATCAATTGATTTTCTAATAGCACAAAAATATAAGTTTAGGAAACGCATATTTTTATGCAATAAAATATTTACAAAATAATACAACCATAGTAGTCTATATCATACTGAAATCATTCTGTCACTTTTCAAACAATCAAATCTTTCCAATCAGTAAGCCAATAAAAATTATCATCAAAAATTCATATATTGAACCTCCTTTTAATCTTTTTTATCTCTAAATAATAATTTTTAAACATTTTGAAAAGATCTTTAAATATAAATATATTAATATTAGATATATATATAGAGAGTGAGAGAGTACTTTACTACATATCAGAAATTTATAGTCTTTGAACGACAATTTTTTGATAAAAAAATCAATCCAATACCTGTTGGACATATTGGTTTCTCTCAAGATCAACATCATCAGCAGAGATGAAAACGAAGTTACTAGGAATGCTGGTGACTTTGATTATGTCAAAAATATGTTGTTCAGCAGAGATTGGATGTTTTTCTCTTAGTTAAAGTAATGGCAGCTTGTTGATAATAAGTTTCTGCAGTTAACATATATAATATTAGTATTATTTAATATTTATGAAGAATTTAATTATATATATATATATATATATAAAACCAGACTGATATCCAATTCAAGGGTTTTACTGCCAGAATTAAAAACTTTTAATTTTTGTTAAGTTTCTAATGATAAAAAAATTTTTTTTTAATTATTTAAAAAGAGTATGTGTATTAATATGCATACATGTTTATGTTTAAAATATATTTTGTTTTTTATATAAAATTGATTTTGAAAGAGTTTTCTGTTATCACTTGTTTTTACTTTTTTTGATTAATTTGATTAAAACCAAGCAGGCTTGTTTATTACATTCCTGTCTCTTTTATCATTTCTACTCATTCTAAAAGCAGAGATTTAATTATGTGTTGTTGTTTTTGTTTAAAATAATCCCTAGTTAGAATTCTTGAATTAGATTGAGTGGGAGATTAAGATTTGCCCTGCCCTTATGCATAGAATCTAACAACAGAAAAGATTTTTGCAGGGAATGAGCCTGGCATAAATGACCCCGCAAATTTTGGGACAATAGTTGTTTTTTTATGCTTTTATTCTTGACTAACAAGCTGCTTCAAAGTGTGAGGTTCAGTATTACATACACACTTTGATTATAGTCTGCTGAGACTCATACCATTTTGTATAGAAGTTCAGACATTTAATTCCTTCTAAAAACTTGTAATTATTAACAAACTTCATTGCTTTACAAGATGTCTAAATCTACTGCTCTGAGTGTTGCCATCATCAAAATGTCTTGCTAACTTAAACAAAGGATGAATCCCTAACTTCCAACTCTCCTTCAGTCATACCAGGAACATCTAGAAAAAACTGGAATCTCTATACCTTTACTTTTTGTAATATGAACTAATACAAAAGTGTGCACTTTACACGAACTTTGCTTTACCGTAAGATAAATATTTTCTCTAATTTTAGCCAGGGGAAATTCTTTTGATTAAATCTCCACTCAGTCTTAATAAACCTGTATTCTTAATCAATATTTAACCTCATATTTAATAATTGTTTTTTTTCTTATTGTATTTTGTAGTGTGTCTTGGAATCTTAGTTTTAAGATTCCAAGTTTGTGTTCAATTTTCGTTTATCAGAGGGTATGTGGTGAGTGTAAATTTTTATATGTTCAATATATGTGTAACTATTGCTAAATGCTTTGGCAGTTTTTGTAATTTTTATTTGCTCACCTGCCCTTAGTTGTTGTAAAATAATTCATTTTAAACATGTTTAGTTTGTGCTTTTTGCAAACAACAAAATCTTTTGCCTGGCTATTTATCAGGTTCTTTGTTCTGGTTTTCTAAAAGCAGAGATTCTTTCTAGATTATGTAAGATCATAGTCAAATATTTTTTGCTGTATTGTATATGAAATCAACCATGTTTGCTTTAAACACAGTATTATGTGCAGGAGTCCTGCGGCATTCTAATGTCAGTAGTTAGAATGCTACTGATCGATCATCCACACTGGTTTCATTGATTTCCTACAATTACCGTAACTGTTTTTATATCTCTGAATCAGGAAACTAGAGTTGCTGTTTTTTGTAATTTTGTAAATTGCCAGCAGAAAGATATTATCCTATCTATTTTTTTAAATTTTAGGTGAGAGAATTTTGCTCCAAAGCATTTAATGTTTTCATGTTTGCTATACTCATGCGCATTCTCTGATAAATATGTGTATTCAAATCTAAGTCACTTTCGTATCCATGGCTAGATTTCTTTATTCTATTGTCCAACTTTTAATAAAATTTTCAAATTGTTTAAATTTATTTGGCTGGTGTTTGTCTTGGTACTTTTAGTTCTCAGTTGTCTAAACAATACATAAGATCTCTTGTTTTTCCCTGAGTTTAGTGAGTTGCAAACCATCATCCTCATCCATTTTGATCATAGAAAATAAATTTTCCATGTGATGTGATGTATTTTGGCTTCTTCTTAAATGAAGTCAAGAATATCTCAGCAATTATCTTCTGTATAAACCTGTTAGCCACTTTATTTTCCATTCCCCATTAAGTTTTCCCATATTCTGCCCCATCCCATTTCCACAACATAATCTTTGTCAACTCTATGGCCTTTATATCTAAACCTCCTTTTCTTTCCACAACCCCAGCATAAAAACCAATAACTCACTTTCTGTATAATCACTTTGTTCATATCTATTCTTCCATAACTTCATTATTCTATACCCCTTTCTGCTTTCAAGCATTTACATTCACTCAACAGATACCTAATATTTTCTATACCTTCCTTACACAATTTACACACTAAATCACCCATAGTTTTCCATTTACATGTATATTCTCTTGTTGCTAAAGATCCTGTTCAAGCCTTAAACAATAAACTTTTCCATTTACTTTTATATATACTTAAACTCTTCTTACTCTCCATACTAGTTCTCCATCTCTCCAATCTCTCTATTTTTTATTAATGCTTCTATTCTTTTATTCCACTCCTTACCACTATAACACTCAACAATCCTCCTAACACAATCATCCCACCTTTTATACAAGTAAACTGATATAAAATATTTATCCAAATCTTTTGCATACTGCATTACCTTCTCACCCATCTTGTTACCTGCCCTTTTACTTGTAACCTAATTAAACACTGATTTTGGCTATTCTTTTTACTATCCATAAACTCAATCTACCAAACATTTTCAATTTACTTTTGCATCCCTCATATAAAAACTTGATCATCCCATCCCATTTCTCCTGAATTGCCTCCTTTGTTGTCCACATCTTAGCATCTAATGCATGTCTTCCTACTTGCCCTTTGTACTTTCTTTCTAAATAATCTAAAACTCCTTTACGAACACATAATGCATCATTACCATATGTTAACCCTGCTACTGTAACTCCCTTCCTTACAATTCTAGCTACATCATATTTATTATATGAAAATACTGTTATGTTTCTTTACCAAATCCTTTCTTTTCTTTGCTTCATTTACCAATTTTTTCTCCCATTCATCCAAGCAATTTTCCTGATCACATAAAATGATTCCCCAAATATTTATATCTGTCCACCACACTTAAACTTTATATCTCCCAATAAAAATTCTACATCCTCTCTTTCCCCAGTATTAACCATCATTATATTTGATTTTTTTTCACTAAATTTAATCCCCATCTCATTATCCACCCTTGCACATGTCCTCAACATAATTTCCATATCTTCTCTTCTTTCTGCACACAAAAAGATATAATCCGTAAAAAAGACCCAACAAAGTATATATCCCCTTGCCACCTTATTAATCGGTATCTCTACCCTCTTCCTAGTCTTTCTATTATTTTCTCCATTTCACTCAAATACAACAAAAACAAAATAGATGACTAGAGCATCCTTGCCTTAATCCCACCCCATTTTTAACTTTAACTGATTCTATATCCCATAATTGGTAAGTATAATAATTATTTTCATATAATTTCTTAATAATATTTATTAAAGCTTCATCCATTTCCAAATTTGCTAACCTTACCCATAATCTATTTCTATTTAATATATCATATGCTTTCTCTATATCTATAAAACTCATATATAATGATCTACCTGAATACCTACTCATCTTCATAAGTTGTGTAACTACAAACAAAAGTATCTCCTATACGCCTATCTGACCTAAAATCTATTTCTATTTACTATATCATATGCTTTCTCTATATCTATAAAACTCATATATAATGATCTACCTGAATTCCTACTCATCTTCATAAGTTGTGTAACTACAAACAAACTATCTCCTATACGTCTATCTGACCTAAAACCTCATTGCATTTCCCCCACTACATTATTCTCTTTCATCCCTTTTACAACTCTTCCAGCTACCATATATGAGAAAACTTTATATAAAACTGATGTTACCGCTATCGGTCTATAATTATTTAACTTTCTATTATCCTTACACTTTCCTTTAAATAATAATCTTATTTTTGTATTACTCCAACTACCTGGAAAAACTCTTCTGTGCCATCTTATTAAAACATGATAATAACTTTGCTTTTGCTCTATGCCCTAAATTCATTACCATCTCTGCTGCCCACCCATCTAAACCTCTCGCCTTTCCACTTTTCAATCTCTTCCCTGCCTCATTCAGTTCATTTTTGTGAACCTAATATTCCCATTACTAAATGCTTTCATGTTTTTTATCACTAAGTCCTTTAAATCTAACATCTTTTCTATATCCATTACATATCTATTTAAGATTCCCTCTAACTCTCCTCTAGATCTACACTCATCATCTATTAATACTATCTCTCTTTCCTCTACATTTCTCCTTTTAATGTAACTCCAAAATTTTTTACTCCCATCTCTTCCACTTTTATTAATATCCTCCAACAATTTACTATTGAAGTTCATCCTCTGTCTATAATTATCCATTTTAGCCAACTTCTTCTTTTCTAAGTACTTTCCCCATTTAACATTAATATCGTTTTCACTCTCTTTGTTCTTAATAGTACACTTATATTCTCTGCATGCTTCTTTCCTCTCTTTTACACTTTTACTAACTCTCATTTTTTTATTGCTTTTGTTCTTCTGTATATTCTCAACTAAAACCCTATTTGCCACTTTGGTAGTCATCGAACAGCCACCATATCCCACTGGATGGCACCGTTTTCGCGCTAAAACACATAAAAATGCCGTTTCCGCGGCCGACACGTTCGAACCCACATTTTCTATAATACAACTTTTTTGTTGTGCTACAGATTGCAGGCCGCTATGTCGTGTCGTAGTACAGCATGTATGTCGCATCGCAGCAAATACATTTTCCGAATTCGCACAGTTTATAAAATGGTTACAGCTTGGTGAGAGGGTGTGTTTTTTTGAATTGGATGGAAATGTTGTTTTCATTGGATTTGTTTTTATTTTTAAGTATTGAAATGTTCAGATTTTGTAAAGTAATAATTAACAGACTTTTTATACCGTAGTGTATTGAAGTTTTAAGTGGTAACTGTTGACGAGATATATGTATAAAGTGAGTTGGAATTAGGTAACGCGTCAAGTAACATACTGTTCGTAACATTCCACAAGACAAACAAGATTGTACCGTGTGTATATTTTTGAAATAAAAAAGAGCGTTAACACAAAAATATCCATTAAGAAAAGTACAATTGTACACTGTTTTTTTAAATTTAATAAAAAGCATATATTATAAACATGTTTAATAAGTAACGAAAACATTTTATATATATATTTGTTGTTGTTTAAAAAAGTTTTAGTTTCTTTCTTTTCTCCGACTACTGTTATACTTTGTTGAATATAGTTTACGTTTATTGTTATCATTTATTTTATAGATGTTAGTAAAAAAAAATATTTACAAAAATACGATTTTGATATTTTTTATTTTAGCATTACAAACAACAGAACACTAACCCTAAACCTAACCGTAACAACTTTTACTTTTAGTTGTCATTCTATTTGAAATAAAAAATAGCAGTAATATCTGTTTGTCTGTAAAAAAAAAAAAAAAAGTAAAACAAAGACTAAAAAAGTAAAAAATAGAGATAACACAATAATATCTGTTTGTCTGTAAAAATAAAATGTAAAAGGAAGACTAAGAATTTTTACTTTTTATTCCGATTATGAGTTTTTAAACAACAAAAAAAGCCATAACCCCAGTAAAAAAATCTCCGATAGAAAATTGATTTTTTTAATAAAAAGCAAACTAAAAAAGACGAATCAAATTGTAATTTGTTTATTTTATTTTACATTTATTATTATCATTTAATTTGTATACGTTAATAAAAAATAATATTTAAAATTAAATAATATTTAAAAAAGACGATTTTCTTTTGTTTTTATTTTCGCATTACAAAAAACACATCGAAATGATTATAATTAACGGCCTGGGAATGATCATATTTTATAGTTTAAGTGTGAAAACTGCGCCATCGAGTGGGATATAGTGGCTATTCGAGACAACCGCCACTTTTTCTATTTCACCACACCATTCCTTATACTCATCCCCAACCAACTGTTCCATGGTTTCTTTAACTTTTATCTTATACTCTTCCAGCTTATTCTTATCATTAACTCTCCATCCACATCTTTCATTATTGTTTCTACCTTTATATCTATCTTCCATCACATTACTAACCATTTCTATTACAATAAAGTTATGATCACTATTACATTACTAACAGTTGTTTGCTGTGATATTACTAACAGTTGGTGCATATACTAACCTGTTTGCTGTGATATTACTAACAGTTGAACGCATTTGGAATATTTAATTAAAATTAAACTTTTCTAAAGACATTCAACACACATATTAGATGATGGAAATAGTCCATAGTCCAATATAAAAATACAGTTAATGACATTAGGTTTCATTTTTCTGATATCCATCAATTTAGTCTTTAGTTTAATGTGCCTAATGGCATAGAAAATTATACTGGATATAATTTTTTGGAAATTCAATTATTTATTTAATGTGCTTTTTGGTACATAAAATAATATAAGTAATAAAAAATAAAATTTGTTCTATTCATCTGGATTCTTTAATATAACAATTTGTCTTATTTTTGTATTATATAAAATTTGTAGAAATCTTATATAAATTCTTTTATTTGATATTTTATCTCAGCTTTTTTTATCTTTCTCTACTGCTATTTCTAGCTTATCTTGATAATGTGCATCTTAATGTTTTAAAAGCTAAACTTAATTTAAAAATTATTAAAATTAAATTTTCTTGATTTTTAATAATGCCTATAAACTAATGTTTTTCAGTTAATCACTGATTTTAAAATGACAAATGAAAGTATTAAACAAAGTAACAAGTGGACTTTTTCATAATATATGTATGCTTATCTCATGGAATATCTAACTCCTTAATTAATTAAACAAATATTTTTGTAAAACAATGTGGATTTAGCTTTAAACAAAATTGTTAATATCCATTAACACATTTGTGATACATATTCTTATTTTGTAAATAAAATTGATAGAATATATTTTAACAAATGATAAATTGTCAATAGAAAATATGGGAGGTAAGTGGAATTGTGAATAATGTTTAATTTAAATATATTGTTATTTTATATTTCTTTATACTTGAGAAGTCTGCTTGCAGCAGTGAACCATTAGTAGTGTTTTAGATTTATTATCTTGGCTAGTCTGGTTGAGTTGTGAATTTGGGGTAATTTTGATTATTTATTGACTAGTTTAGCTTCATGCTTTTAATGTATATTATAACGGACAGCAGAAAGAGTGCCATTAGGCTATTTGAAGCTAGAAAAATTCATAAAAGTGGCAGATACATACAGGTGAAGTTCATCTTTATCTAACCGAAAGCCCCAGTTGCTAATTCTCAGAGAAGCTGAGCTTGATAATATAACATTGTAAATTTAAAATTTCTGATTCTTGATTTTCAAAATATTATTAATACAAATATAAAATAAGCCACTGCCAAAACTAATTAAGCCAAGCATTTTTTATTACACATACATACATCACACACACAAAAAAACAAATTTCGAGGTCTGAATCAATTATTGAATATATTTAATTTAGGTATATGCACAGATGGATGAATTCAACATGAATTCATGGCCACCATCACTCTGGAGGCCACCTCAGTTGGTGCAAATACAGGAAACAAAATTTATTGTGTAATCCCTACATTGTGGAAAACCGCAATACATGAATCAAATATGTTTAATAAAACAAGTAATCAGCAAGAACAAAAAAAAAAACTCGCCAAAGTTTTTTTTTTTTATATCGTTTTGAATTGCTTATCGAATTTCAGGATTAATCTTGCCTGGCTTGGCACTGTTCTTATTGGTGATGATGATTTTTCTCTGTGAACTGTGTGATCATTCGCATCATTATTGGCCAGTTTGCTTTAGAGTGGGAACACCAAATTTTATTACTAGTAATTTTTAATTAATCTCTTATCTGACTTACAGTCAGTTAAATGCCCCAAGGGCTTGTTTGCTACTGCATCATTATATTTTAATAGAAAATCATTTCCATTCTACTATGATTAAAAATAACTTTAAACAAAAAATAAATAAACAACTTATTTTTTTTACATTCCTTCAAATAATCTTTTATCTTTAGATTTTTAACTTTAAGTAATTATTTAATTAGTTTACCATCTGTGCACTTTATATATATTGATTTAAATAAAATTTTATTTATTAGTTTTTATATTTTTTATTTAAGGGTGAAATACTTCATAAGTATGTAAGAATAATAAATAATATTATCTTAGGCCATCTAAGAAATTTATGATCTTTTAAGCTGGCATTTTTGATGAGAGAAAAAAATATCCAATCTTTGCTGGTTATGTATTTTTAACATAATCAAAGTCACTAGCATTCTGGAAACTAGGTTTCATGCTGCTGATGGTATTGATTATGATAGAAACACATATCCAGAAGTCATCGATTGATTTTTTCATCAAAGATTGATGAAATGTAGTAAAGCATTCTCTCTCTATAAGTAATATTAATAAATAAATTGAGACTAACTGCAATAAAAAAAAGTGTAATGACAATTTTAAACTTTAAATAAATGCTATTTAGTTTTATCATTGTAAGTTTTATCTTTACATGTACTTTCTCTCCTGAATGTTTCATTTTTATGTTTTATTTCCAGAACAAGTTGGAACACTAATGATCTATGATTATAAGTCACCTTGTATGCTGAATATATCACATCTACACACATGTTCTTTCTCCTTTGTTTTATGAAAATTGATATTATAATGATGTGATGTATAGTGATTTAATATTTTTACAAGTATGTCCAGAATATTAATGTAGAGAAATTGTGCATATTCGGGAATAAATTATTCAATGAGGTTCTGAAAAAAAAAAAAATTTACTTAGTATTTTAAAGAGAGGATTTTTAAAGAAGTACAATCTAATCAAAAGTTTGCAGTTTATTTGAGTGCAAATATAATTTTTTTAAATAAAAAATTTAAACAACATCATTCAACTTTAGTTTTAATATTGTTCAATAACTACAGTACCATCATTTTTTTGGAAACTTTTTGTCTCCTGGTTGTCACTTATCCCACTATACTATAATGCATTGCAATATTGGAACCATTTGTCAATCTTAGTTTACATTTGACAGTTTATGGCTTTATTTTAATTTTTTAATTTTTTTTATTTGAATAATTTTTATTTAGTAAACTTATTAAAAGTCATATAAGTGAATGGTGTTGGGTTTGTTACTAATATTTCTAGTAATTAATTGTTTAAGAAAACAGAAAACATTTGAGTTGTTTGAAATATAAAAAAGAAATAGAGATACAAATGCTAACTTTTGAATAAATTTCTTGCCAAAAAGTTTGAAGGTAATAAGATAAAAAAAATTGATTGACTATTTAGAAAAAAAGTTAATTATGTAGTGATTATGTTCTTTTAAATTTCTTTAATGACATTTGGCATAATATTCAATGTATATAAAATTGTTTTGTTTTAAATTTTTTATTATATTAATATATTGGTGTAAATCAACATATTTAAAGTAAGTGTATGGATAGATAGATGATGATTTGATAAAAAAGTAAAAGTTTAGTAAAATATTATTGGATATTATGAAATAAAATATATACAGTCAAATATTCAACTTTCAATACTTTCTAAAGTATATACTCTACTTATTTGCTTATCGATCATAATAGTAGTTTCTTATCCTGATAGGTAGCCCAAGTTGTATTATCTTGAACTTTATCTAATGATAAAAACCATCAGAGATTGAAACATTTAAGGAAGTTGTTAATTTGAGAGCATTTTAAATATTTGGAATATTTTTAGGGGCTATTACAGTATCTGTTGCTTAAGATTCTGCATTCTCTTCTTTTTTAAAATCTAAATAATAATAGGAATAATATATTTTTCAGGTGTTTCAGCGTATGGTTCAGAATCTTGTAGAAGTAGGACGAAGGAGGACTCAGATTGGAGATGGTATTCATGGATTGTGGAATGCCCTTGAGCTTATGATGGTTATTAAACCTGAAGATATTAATGCCCGACTCTTACTATCAAGAGTATATTTGCATTTAAATATTAATCACATGAATGTAAGTTTTTTAACCAAAAGCTATTAAACTTCTAATATTTAAATAAATATTTGTAATAATAGTTTTTGTTTGTTTTTATTAGAAAGACATTTTGTAATTTTTAAAAGAATAAGTATATATTTTTGTTTTTAACTTGTATTATTAATACCTTATTTAAATATTTCAAAAAATGCTTATCTTATCATTATATTTTTTTTTTAACTAAACTGAGAATACACCTCAACAGAATTCAGTTATAAGTTTTACAAAAGGTAAAAACTTTGGAATAATTATGATTTAATTCATTACTGTAATTAATGATTAACAACTGTGTAGAATATATTATTTTATTTTCTGTAGTAAGCTGAGCTGATAATCATGCTATAATAACCAATAAACATACCCAATGTATATAAATAATAACTATAATCAAAGGCTAATAATAAGTTATTCAACAAAGAAATTAATAACCAAACAGAATAAAAGTCAATTATAGTAGAGTCTTTGATATTGTGGTTGATCGATCACATGACTCATATCACATTGACATCTACATTCAAATTTCATTCAGAAGAAATATTTATATTAAAGAGAATATTGATATTTCATAATTATCATCTAACTGTAGTAAATCAAAATTCACACATTTTAATTTCATAAATTTATGAACTAAAAAAAAAGTAATTTAATAGTGAAAGAAAAAAAGTTGAACCCTGAATGATCATATTCACATATGATATTCTCACCTTTAGAATTGATTATAGAATATATGCTGATATACTCTCTCTCAGTTTATTACTGTGGTGCCATTTTTATAACTACTTTTTTTTTTTTTAATGTTATTTTTTTTAAAGTAAATTGTATCACAGATAAAACTTGTATATTATAATGGTATTTATAATTCTTGGGGTATTTTCATAAAAATATGAAACTAGATAGCTAGATGGATATTGAACTGTATTCACAAAGATAAGACAGATTTTTTTACAAACATAAATAATTATTTTCACCTATTAAATGTGCTTAAATATGTGCCAATTGTTAACTTTCATAATTTCAACTTAGAATTTTATTTTTTTAGTGCATATTACGTTAGAGATTATCTTTCTTATGTGCCAATTGTTAACTTTCATAATTTCAACTTAGAATTTTATTTTTTTAGTGCATATTACGTTAGAGATTATCTTTCTTATTGCATTGTCAAAAAGCATTGTAAAACAGTAGTAAAGAACATAGATGATTTAATATTATATTAGGATATCTAATGTAGCTGCACTGAACATAAGATTTATTTTCTTAATAACAGTGCATCTTCAGGTTCTTTTATTTTAAGTTTCTTCTGTATTTTGTAAAAACTCCATAGTTTTACTCTGGGCTTATGAACAATTTAATATAAAATTATTCAAATTTTCTTCTTTCGAAATCTTGGATTCAGTGATCTTAGGTGTATGATGTTTTTCATCAATTTTCTCCAGTTTTATATATCCACTGCAGGAACATTGAACAAATGCAAATTAATTCCACACTATTCTTTGAAGTCATCCCTGTATTTTTTGGGTTCATTGTCTATACATTATATAACACCTCAAATTAAGGTTTTTAATTTTGGATTGTTATTCTTTTAACGTATATGCCAAAAGTTGTAACTTTATAACTTTTTTCACTAAAATTTCTCTCTGATTTACTTTTTGTACAATTTTTTTATTGGAAACTTTTAATGTCCATCCAATTCTCAATAATTTTGTGTTTTTTTAAGTGTCAAAATTCTTTTCATTGAATGTTAATTCTTTTTATTGAATGTTTTGTTTTTGTAATCTGATGTATGTGCTTTTCTAAATATTGTTCAGGGCTTGTTGACATGTTCTTGCTTTGTCCATTCTTAATTTTATTTTATTTTAATATTCAAGATTATTAGTAATATTATTTACAAGGTATAGAAGATATTATACGTGGTCTATTCCATGATTAAATATAAGCTATTATTCCTTATTAACGGTTTCTAATGTGTATTTTCTTCAGTGATTATTATATTATCTTGTTTATTTTAAATAATTTATTCTCATTTGCAGTGATGTTACTTTGCATTTTAAAATATATAATTCATTACTCTTTTTAGATATTTGATGAATATACTTATTGAAATCTGATTCCCTTATCTTGTGTTTTTTTCAATTTCAACCAAACTTCACTTTCTCCACACATTCTCATGACTATTTTTGAATTATCATAAATAGTCTTTAGAAATACACTTATTTTATTATCTACTCTATATGATTAAAGTTTTGTCTAAGTCACCTTTTTTTTTTGTTTAATCCTGTCAAAATCCTTCTGAAAGTAATCAAAACAAAGATATAGATTATTTCTTCTTCTTTTTTTCTAGCTTTCTTCATTGTGAGATGGAATAATAATATCTGTTCTACAATATTTCTATCTTTTCTAAATCTACATTGCTAATCTACCCTGTATTACCATTTCTGAGCCTTTATCTTTCATTTAAGATATTTATTAGGACTTTGATTAAAATAGTGATTAGTGCAACAATTCTTTGATTTTTATATACTGTTTTGACTTCTGTTTTTAGATTGTCAGTAACAGTGATTTTCTTCAGGTTTTAGATACTGTACTTTCTTTCCATGCAGTATTTAAAAACTGATCATTTCCCCAACTATTTCATCATTTCTAGAAGTCCTATTCTTTTTCAGTTTATTCACAGCTTTTTAAATTTCTTCCAGTAAAATATTATCTTGACTTTTGTAAGATTTTGCTGTAATTTCAGCAAACTGTTTTATGAACTTTTTTCAATATTTTTTGTTTTCATTGAATTTGCAATATATAGTTAGAATAGTCTTCTGATCATTGTTTTTATACATTACTCTTGTTAGTAGTTTTTCATGTTCATCTTGTATTATTTTTATTTTAACTGCCTGTTTTATTAAAAACATTTTTTTATCAAATTGTATTCTTTTCTGGATTTATGTTCACCATGATATTTAGTTTCTATGGGTTTTTTTAATTTTTCAATCATTTTCATCTATTCTTCGAGACTGTCTTTGTACTTCATTGCCTTTGTAGATCCAATCTTTTCTAACTTTTTCTTCCTCTGATATAACTTCAATAATTGCTTTCTCCATCTTAATGAAATTTTCAAGTCTTGAATATATATATTTTTTTTCACCCTAATATTTTTTCCATTATTTCTGTTTTTGCAATCTTGATCACATCTTTTTCTTTCTGAAAGTGAGTTTTATTGATCTTTTTAAGAGTTAGCTATTTGTAATTACTAAGTTGTAATTATATTTACCCACTGAAAATGAAACAGCGATGTACTGATGTTGACTATCTTGTTTATTAATATCATATCTAATATGTTCAATCTTTTCATCATTAGATCTCAGATCTATTGCTGGATTTGTGCATTTCAAACTGTAATATTTTTTAAAGCAAATTCTAAAAGTCCCCCTCTAAAGCCATATTTGCACATAACTTATTCTTACTCCTACTTATCACTTCCAGTCTTACCTTTTTTTCCCCCCAAAGATAATGATGCCTTTATGAAATATATCATCAAGAGTTAGTTTTATATCCTCTTACAACTGTTCTATCTTATCATCTGTACAATTTGATATAGATGCATATACTTTGATTACTGAGATATTAAAATATAACTACTATTACTTTTGCATTGATTAATTTTTTGTTATTTTATTTAGTAGAAATTTTGCACTAAATTTATTCTTTGAGTTATTTTCAGACCAAATGATCTCTTAATCATTTAGATCTCTTAATCATTTAGATCTCTTAATCATTTAATTTTTCAAAATCGATTTACTATATTTCATCTAATTCAATTTCACATTTGTATATTTTCATTTCTAAATCTAGTTTACTGGTTGTCTATAAAATCCTGCCATTCTAAGTTCCCAAAGATAGAACATGAATTAACAGTTGAAATTTGTTTTTGTTTTTTGAGATTTCTATGATCTGCAGCTTATGTTTATATTCCAATATTATTGCTATTATGTAGATTGCTTTTTGGTGATGTAATTGTTTCAACAGTTTAAATCTTTTCAGATTGAATTTGGAAACATATAAACATTTTGAACATTTTTTTTTATCAGAGATCTAGTTTATGTGAATTCAATTATATTTCACAAAATAGAAAATTTAGGTGATTTTTGCAAAGCATTATTGGATATAAATAATACTAGTTTTTAATCTGTCAAAATGCTGTGTTATCTTTGTGAATTTTCTATCATTGCTTTTGCATCCATGAATTAAATTATGTTTTCAAACATGAATCTAATTCTTTAATGTGAATTTAAATAGTTCAGTAATTTATTAATACTATTGTTCTAGAATGTAATTTTTCATTTTAAACATTTTTTATTATTATTAATATTCATCATCAGCAGCTATTTGTCATTGTTTATGAGCATTTTAGCTTCATCAATAAATAAAGAAATCAATCTCCCTACCCCTCTCTTAAAAATCAAATATGTTTTGCAATGACTATATCAACCGATATGTGAAACCACATATGGATTACATGATAGTGATTTAATCTATATATGTGATATCTTTTAACATTTTGGAAGCAAAGATTTCAACACTGTTTAATTGCTGCTCTTCATTGTCCTCATTTTTGTACTCCCTAATGAAATCTTTCAAGAGTGCACTTCTTTAATGTGTTTTTGAATGAAAATGGGTTTACCCTCTCACAAAATTCTTGTTCAAGTCCAGAATAAAATATTTTTTCAGGGACTATGTTACTATTCATTTATCTCATGTGGTGTGTACCTTTACAGTCATAGTATCATACTCAAGACAGTTGAACTTATAATTTTCCCAACATATTTTAAGAATCTTGTAGAGAGTTATTAAATGAAATTTTTCTAGTGCCTTTCCATACAGTAAATTAGGTAAATTATTCACTTTGCATGCAAATAATTTTGTTAAGGTCATTACATAAAATGGATATCCTGCTTTTAGCTTGTTGAATGCAATGGCAGTGAATTGGAATCTGTGATATACTACTTTATTCAAACTCATTTCCCCCTCTAAAACCTACTAAGATATTTAAATTGGTTCATATTTTCAAGCTGATAATCATCCACCCTAAAAATCTCTAAGTTTTATTCATTATTAATTGCTTAAGTAATCTAAAATTGTTATTAGATTTTCTACAGTATGATACATTTTTGCAATTGTGATCATATTCAGGAAACATTTCTATGCAGCAGTCAGTTATGAATGTCCATGATTTCAGCATGCTTCCCTATTTTCTGTTTAAAATAATTATTGAAAACCACCGATGGATAAAATATTTTATCATAAATTATATATAAACATTTGTTCATGATTTTATATGAAAATAGATATATATTGTACATTACTGTTAAATAAGTATATATTTAAAAAAAGAGAGCATTTAATTTCTACGAAATGTTTTGAATATTGAAAGATAATCTCTTAGTATTTTTATATCTAGACATCTATATATATGTTTATTTTGCTAAATCAAGTTATATAAAACATATATACTTTTATTATTTAAATTTCATTGATGTAGTATTAGCTTTTCATCCACTGTGTTTGCTTTGGGCAACTTCATGCAATGATAATGTGAAAAACTCAAGAACTAAAGATTTCTAAATTAAACTCAACCTATAACTTCAAGTGTTTGACTGGCAAATAATTCCCTGAGATGTATATTTGATTATTATTACCCTTTATGTCAGTTATATTGTACTAAGTAGATACATAGTTGAACCAACATTTTTGCATTATTCATTAAACTCATATATTTAAGAAGTTCATAATTCTGTTTTAATTTAGTTGATGTTTTACAAGAGGCTATTTTTTCCATTTTGAACTTAAAAGTTATGTTTATGTGATTTAATAGGGACATTAGATGTTTTTATGGGGCTGAACTGTGTATAGTATAGGCTATACATTTGATGTAATCATTTGTAGGTTTACAGTATTGATATAAGCATTGATTGGACTGTAGAGGTATCAGAAAGTCCATATGGGGAGGAATTCCAGAAGTATATCATTATATTGTCACTATGTTGTACCAAGTGAATCTAAACTGATTAAGGGCAAATGATATAATTTTATATTTTTATATCTTACTACTGAATAATGAACGTTTGATTTCTCAAACATTTTAGAATTTATTACTATCGATTTGTTTCCTTGATATGATAGCAATCATACAGAATCCTAAATTCGTGTTCTGTATATATATATAAATAATTATTTAATCTACTGCATATTGTTTTATAGTATAATTAACTTGTTTTTATATTGTAATTAATTTTGACTTTTTTCAATTATACTGTTGTCCTGTTTTTTTTTAATACTGCATTTAGTATTTGTATTGAATTTAAAATTTATATTATAAATATTTTAAAAGTTTATTTTGGAATGTATTGATTTTTTATCAAAAATAATTTTGATTGATAAAGCTAGCCAAAGTTTAGTCAGCAAAGATTTAAAATTAAACTTTTTTTTTTCATTTAAGTAAAATAAACTGAAACCAAGTCTGAAAATATAGTTATTAATATGTCTACAACTTCCATTATTGCAAACTGTTTTAGCATTAAAGAAAGCAATAACAAAAAAAAATTCCTGTGCTTTTTATTATTTATTTTTATAATTACATTTTGAATTATAAGTGTCAAACTAACTTAACCCAAATCTTTGATACCATCCACTTTAGATACAGTAATGATTATTACTAATCATTTACTAAAGTAGAGATTGTCTCTAGCACAGATATGAACTTTAATATTTTTACTTTTTTCAAATATATTTTATTGACCATATACATAGCATTTTCCAGTGAAAAAATGGTTGGTGACCAGTACTCTCTCCAAACTACTTATAATGTCATTCCTAAATCAATTCATGTGTTAACATAGGAACATAGTTTAGTTAATTGCCACAAAAAAATTTAAGATTCTTGCATATCTGGATTATATATTAAGTTACCTTAACCCATGATGAAACAATATAATAATGTTCTATTATATTTAAAGTGAACAAAACTGTTACTGAAATATTTGACATGATTCAAACTGTATATAGCAATGACGTTATGAATAGCAAGAATATTTTCAAGTGACTTACAATATTTTATGATGATAGCAATCTATGAAAGTATGAAACATACTGTCACATTTCGAGATCTAATTTGTGATCCATATGCTAATGCCTTAAAATTTTTATAGCATTTAGCTGAACTATATTACTATGTACTGCTAACAGCTTGGAAACAGAATAAGTCAACTCTTCACTGGAACACATATATATTATAATTTTACATTTTTATATTGTTGGGTATTATTTAATATAGAATATTCAGATTCTGTTGAAATTATTTATTTCTTTTGTTGAATCATTATTTATTTTTCACATAATTAATTTGGGTGATTAAGCAGCATTGATTATTAAAATATTAACCAAAGACAAATACTTCATTGCTCTGTATATTTTGGTGGAGAGGATTGAAGAATTAAATATTCCTAGATCAAACTTTTAATTTGATTTTTAAATCTCACATGACATTTCAGGAAATAAAATTCTGCCCTGTATAAATTAGAGAGGAGGTAAAATGGTGAATTAAATAACTAAAAAGTTTCTGGATTTATTGTCAACTGAATAAAGTTTTTTTAAAAATACAGTTTTGATCAATTAAAGTGAATAGTTGCACTCAACCTGCCCATTTGAATATTCAGACATTTCAAGATATCAAGCATTTAATTATTTTATTAATTCATTTAATTGATAAACTGAGATGTTGCTTTCACATGATGGAATTAAACTGCATTGGCATTGAACCATGAATATATTGCAGACTACTAATTTTAAGATTTTGGAAAATATTGCTTTTCAAAATATTGTTATATTATAATTTTTGATATAACAATTATTTTATTTGCATTATTTCAAGTTAAAATGCTAATTGCATAATACCCAACTGTTAATGAAAACATCCACAGAAAAGATAGTTTTTAAAAAATATTCAGCTTTACTATTGCCTAGCATACTTTCAATATAACATATTGTAACGGTCAGAATCGTCTATCTCGCTAACACACTGCAGAATTCAAACCCCAGACACGAAACTGAACATTCTAGGAGGGGTTGCCTTCTAGATATACTAAGTTCGAATCTAAAGTCCAAATTTCACAGCGCCATCTACGTGATAACGCATCTGATGCCACTACTAGTATAACCTTTGACCGGTGCCTGGTGGTCAGGGAGAAACAAAAGACTCTATACTAAAAGAAGTTTGGGTGGCTAATTAACGTCTATGGATTTACAAAAGAAATGCAGAAAATATATATATAGACCGAGACAGTGATAGGAATCAAATAAAATAAGAGATCAAATTTAGTTTTAAATAATTTCACACAATTTATTTATATAAATATATATATAACGCCACTGTCTGCTTATATGAGACAGGGACGCGTATTAAATAATTGTTGGCATTTATATTTCAATAAAGACAAAAGGTTTTAAAACAGAGTGATATATTCTATTCCTCGGGCTAATAGCGTTACGATAATGTGCTTGACAAGATAGGAACATGTGCGAGGTGCTTTGAGTAAATAGACAAGTTTAAGACAATATTTGAAATTAAATGTTCTAAAATATTTATTGATTTCGAGAATAGTACGGACTAAAGCTTACTAAGCAAACGTGGGAATGGGATCAAAGCATTTATTTGAGAATAATAATAATAGATTTGTATTGGGAGGTCAGTATTGCTGATAGTGAATTTATAAAGTTGGAGGGTGTGACTCGTTTAAGTCACGGATGCTTTGTAAAATAAATATAAAATGAAACAATATTGAAGATCCGGAATAATTACGGAGGGCATCTCGCCGCTAACCCGTAGGAAAGTATTTTGACGAACAGCCGAAACTTAGCGACTGTGTGACGATTGCGTTTAATTCCCAGGGGTGTCATTTGGGACACCCTCTGCCTGGAAACCGCAAGCGTGGAGAGAACGGCCTTAGCCGTGTAAAGAATCCTTGGAAAAATAAAACAAAGCGGTCTCAACAACCAATTCATGTACCAGCAATATGAGACTAGTGTATATAAAAACATACTAAATGGGTTTTACTCGGATTAAGAGAAATGCCCAATCAAATTCCCCGAAATTCATTTAAGAGGGTCCGCACATTCTCGACGTCAATGATGAACTTTATAATGAAAGTAGAACACGGTAATTAAAATAGGAAAATGCATGCTTGCGGGTTTGAAAAGTAAGTATAGATTTATATACGCAATCATGCATTTGGGGACACATTTAAATCATTGACTTCGCACATACTCTTATATTAGATTAAAATCAATAGCATGTAGATTTTAAACTATGTGATTATATTACATTAAAGAAAAGAATCGCCCTCGAACGAGTGATTTGCAAGATAATAAAATTGGAAAATTATAAATTTAAAATATGCCTTAATAGCGGCGTCTTACTTTCAATAGAGGGAATAGTTCACTCGGTCAAAGACGATTCTGACACATTATCATAATAAAATAAAAGAAAGCTTTATAAATAGAAAATATTAACCCAAGGATAGAGAGCAAAATGTTGAGTATATTTAAATACATGAAAGAAATACATAATGAAGTTGTGAAATATAAGAAAACAATGTTAAATAGCTATAGCATGTTAGTTAGGAATCACAAGAGCTCTTGGGTTAATTTGGGTTACCTCTGGAAACGCATTTGTAGGTAGATGTTCGGCAGGTTTTATAATTCAGCAGCAAAATCTGGAATGTTCATATTTTGGCAGCGGCAGCAGCAGTTCCGGGATCCGTGTGATAACTTCTGATGGTATGGAGCAGCGGCTGGCTATTCCGAGGGGACATAGCCATCTTAACGCCTCTACTCGGACATGTCAAGGTTAGCAAATTATTAGAATCTTAGAACAACTCAGAAACCTTTAGAAAACTCAGAATTCTTTAAAAGCTTAGAAAGGAGAACAAAAGAAAACCATCCTTTTTATAGTAAAATTTAACAATAGTCTTGCCCTGGAGCGTACAAAATTATTGGACTTATCTGCTGTAATTAAATCTATCCGAATGTCTAAAGGAATTCAACATTAATTAATTTCTTTTGTTAACTTCCCCGTCGACATTCGAATTACAAACTAGATTTAATTAAAATTACTGCTACTAATTAAAGAAAACTTAAGTGGACAGCTGCTGTTTTTAGATAAACTTATATAATTAAACTATTGTCCCTCATTTATTTTAACAGAAATATTTGGGATGATTTTTATTAAATAAAACGAAAATTATTTTATTTTAAATTGTAATATTTGAATCTATCTACTAAACGAATATTTACTAAATGAATTTTATTTTAAATCAAAATATATTACGACGGTAATATATTTGTAAATAGATCCAAACAAAATAACTAACAATTTATAATTTTGATATGTTTTAAAATGGATATCATAGTGTGTGCGCAATTACGACTTATATAACTTACTTTTTAATAAATGTAAATTATGTGAACAAATACATAATTCATAATATTTTATTTTATTTGGGAATAAGTTATATATATAATACGAGCATTGTGCTCGTGGTTTAAAATTAGGCAGGATTTTCGGTATATAAGTGTATTGCAGACACACTACGATAGATTGGGGTTCAAACTAAGGTATGAGGGTAGGAAGTAGGTGAGAAAAGGTGAAACGAAGATCTGCAAAGCAGACCTTACTGTTTCAATATATATTATATTTATGGGTTTATTACTTTTAAGCTTTGAATATGATATACATGTTATATTGAAAGCATGATAGGCAGTAATAAAGCTATTTTTTTTTTAAAAAAACTACCTTTTCTGTGGATATTTTCATTAACAGTCAGATATTACATTAGCTCAGAAAAGAAGGAAATTATTTATAGTTGAATATGCTGATTACAGTATATATATATATCAATTTTTAGTACTTATTTATATGTAGATATCAAGTCTAATTTTTATAATATTAATAATTTTTGTTAAATAAACTGAATTTTTAATATAATTTTAAATAATTTGTATGTTTTAAGCAATTCATTAAAATTATTATTATTATTATTTTTATGTAGGTCTTAGAAAATTTGCAGATTGTATCTGCTCATGATCCTGAGCATACCGGTGTTGTGGCGTATATGACGGAACAGGCTAAGAAACAGCAAGCTATGAAAGAAAGTCAGCTGCCCGAAGAATCTGTAAATCACTTTTTATAAATATTCTTTTTTTTGCAACTTTCTTAATTTTATACATTTTATTGAATATGTATAGTGCTAGCAAAAACTTTTGAGACCACTATGACTAGAATGAAAAATGTATAAGTAAATTCTTGATCAGATTAGATGTAAAACTAGATTGAAATATGTATATTGAACCAGATACTTTATCCGCTTCAAAAGTACCATCATGAAATTAAAACTAATATTTATATTTAGAAAGTTTTTAAAAGAAAACTTTATGTAAAAAGTTTTGTACTTTATTTTTTTTTATTTTTCAAGAATACATGCAATAACACACATACTCGTTTATATTTTAAAATTTTGTAGATTTTAGTTTAAAATAATTTTTTTTGACACTTGTTTTTTTATCTTCATTACAGTAATTAAGAGCAAGCAAGGTTTTAATCTATTTGAAAAAACATTTTAATTTTTAAAGCTGAGACTTATTTTTACATTTACTTTTTTTTAATTAATTTTGAATAAGGAAAAAAACCCTGGTCAGATTTTGTTTTTGTAATTAAAATTGAGCAGGAGATAGAGGTTTACCCTGGTCAAAACTTCTAATTAAAGATTAAGCGGGAGATAACAGTTCATATAAATAGCCCTGTGTTTCAGATTGATTATTATTCTGCTGATTATTATTCATCATTCTTATTATTCTATTGGTGATACCTATTCGGATTGCTGTGCTGCCTTATATTTTAAAGATCGCTGTTTGCATCTTTATATCACAATTGCTGATATTATATTTTTGCTGTCTGCTGATAGGAAATTCTGCTAATTTATTTTCTTCTCCTTGATATGATCATTCTGCTTCTTATTATTTGGTCTTTATGCTTTTTTATATTGTGACTCTTATTCGGATGGTGTTCTAATTGCTTAATGCGGATTGAAAAAGTTGGATTTCTGTGGACGCTAATAATAATACTATTTGCCGTGATAATAACGACCATCCAGTCACCATGCCAAAAATATACACTATGAGAAATCTTCACAACATGCAATGCTAAATCAACTCAAAGATGAATCTCGGAGCTCCATCATTATGCCTTCAAGAACATGACCTGGAAACCTAGTCCAGAACTGATCTTAAAAATTGCCTCGGACACGATAGCCAGATTACTGGAGAACAAATATCATCATGATGTACTCTAGTTAGAAAGAATCTTGCAGGAATATGGACTATCTAAAACCTGAAAAGTAACTGAACTTTCATATATTGAAACCAGGGCTTAAATCTCTAGTTAAATCTCTAATGTTAAAAGTCTCAGTTTAATCTTAAAAGAAACTTGCCTTTATAATATGTTTTGCATATTCAATTTAAATATCTTTAATTATTTTATTTATAGTGTGTATTGGAGTCTTAGTTGTAAGATTTCCTATTTTTAATTTATTTATCCGAGAGTGTATTGCGAGTTTCTATTTTATATGCTTAATGTTTTTCTTTTTTTTTTTTGTATTACTAAGCTTTGATAAATGTTTGGGCAGATATTAGTAATTTTCTTTTAACTCATCTGTCTCTTTTCATTATAATTAATTGAGAAAACTTGGTTTGTATTTCTTACAGACCGAAAATCTTTTGGCTAGTGGTTTATCGAGTATATTGTTCTGTTTTTTTTAGTCAGTAAAGATATTTATTTTTTCTATGTTTCAGATTACGTAATACCATAATCTTTTCTTGTATTGTAATCAATCTTGATAATCTTGAACGTGGTCCATTCATGGGTATTTGCAGACATTTGACATTCTTAGTCCTGATGTTTCTTTTCCAGGCTAAGGAAAGCTCACCTGCACTGTTTCATTGTATTCCGTACAAGATCACTTTGTTTTGAAATCTCTAAATAATGAAACTGGAATTTGTTCTTTTTTAAATATAAATTGCTAGTAGGAAGATATCATAAATCCTTTTTAATTCTTAGGTGAGAAAACGAACTTATCTGTCTAAGTGTTTGATGCCAATACTCTCGTACAGTCTGATAAATCTGCTAAGAAATCTAAGTCAAACTTTCATATTTTTGTTTGCCTGGGATTTATTTTTTTGAATTTAATAAACTTTAAAATTATTTAGAATTATTTTGTCTAACGTTTTTCTTTGTATTTTTTTCCTAATGGTCTGAATAATGTTAAAGATCTCTTTCTCTCCCTGGGTCTAGCTGATAGCATTCATCATCATCATTAACTTTTGAATAACTGTAAATTAAATTTCTAGCTTGTTAGTGACCTAGGAAAGCCCTTGGTGATCAAAAGAATTGACCGGTACAACAAGTATTAAAATTTTAGCGCTACCAACATAAGGCTTTGAATTGAAAAAACCATGTGAGATTTTATTCAGACAATTGAGAAATATTTCATGTGTAGGAGGCAAGATTTAAGTATTAGGGATGAGTTTCTGCCTGTTGGTGTGTATTGTTGGAGTAGTTTGTAGTAGAGGATTCATCTTTTTCAAATGAATAATTAAATAAACAGTTAAATAGTGTTTTTCTTTTGGATTTATTTTTGAACGTAAGAAAGTGGTAAATTAATAAATATTAAGAAGTTATACTTAAAAAAAAAAAAAAGTAAAAGAATCGTAAAACTGCAAATAAAAGTTAAGAAATATAAAAATGTTGGATTTAATCTTGTTTTGAAAATGGGAGTATTTGAAAAAGAAAAAGAAGAGACTGAGAGGTGATGATGAAGATGGTGATGGATATGATGAAAGAAATAAAACAAAGTCAGCAGGAAATGATGGAAGAAAATAGAGCAATGTTAGCAGAGTTCAAAGCTGAAATGATAAAGGAAATGAAAGGAATGAGACAAAAATAAAGGAAGGAGTTGAGAAAAATCAGGAGGCTGTAGAAACCATAGAAAAAGATCTGACTAAAGAAAGTCATGAAGTTGAAAAGGAAGTTGAGGTGATAAGAAATGTAATGCAGGGTAAGGTGAATTAAAACCAGATAATTTTAGAACAGTTAAGGTGGAATTAAAGTTAGAAATGGGCAGAGATTGGATACAGATAGATAGTGTGGTGGGAAAATTAGAAAATGCAGGTCAAGAGATAGAAGAGAGGTATAAGTTAAAAACAGAAAATAATGTAAACGAGTTTCCACAAGAGACTGAAAATAAGTTGACTAATGTAACTGTTCATTTTGAACATGAATTTAAAACAAAGAAAAGGGTTAGGAGAAAGTTTAGGGAATATGACGTTAAAGCAGAAATGGAAGCTATTTACAGAACAATCTTATTTAAAACATTCAAAAAGACTGTAGAATACGAATTATTTCCATTTACTAGTGATGATACTATGAATAACAAAGTGAGACACTTCGAAGAAATGTGGAGTTTTGGTCAGAAAAAGGCTCTTCAGAGACACGTGGTAGAAATGACTGGAGATGCTGCTTCTTGTTTTAAGAGATATACTCATAATCATTCAAGGAGTAAAATATCTAAAGCTATTAATTCCTGGAAAATGGAAGATTCTGCAGAATATGACAACAAGATTATTAAAGTAGGCAAATAGGGCAGATTTGCAAGAAAGAGTTAAAGGAGTGTGGTAAAAAAAATTTGTTTACATGATTATGAGAAGGAGAAAGTTATGTTAATAAAATAAAATGTTCTTTTAGACAGAGTGCAGGGCAAATGTTCAGCAGGGTTTCTGAGGTTTTTTTAAAATATTTAAATGTTTTTTTAAAAAAAACATAGCACATAATTTTTTTTTTTTTGTGGCTTGATGGGGCAGTTGAACCAGATACTTTATCCACTTCAAAAGTACCATGTAATTAAAACTAACATTTATATTTAGAAAGTTTTTAAAAGAAAACTGTATGTAAAAAGTTTTGTACTTTTTATTTTTTTAGAGTACATGTAATAATGCACATACTCATTTATATTTTTAAATTCTGTAGATTTTAGTTTAAAATAATTTTCTTTTGACACTTGTTTTTTTCTTCATTACAGTAATTAAGAGCAAGCAATGTTTTAATCTATTTGAAAAAGCATTTTAATTTTAAAAGTTTTGATTGTGATCAGGTTTCTTTTTATTTTGTTGATTTTAATCTATTTTTAAAAGCTGAGACTTATTTTTGCATTTACTTTTTTAAAATTAATTTTGAATAAGATAAAAGCCTTGGTCAGATGTTGTTTTTTTAATTAAAATTAAGCGGGAGATAGAGATTTACCCTGGTCAAAACTTCCATATCCCGGGTCCCGGACTGATTATTATTCTGTTGATTATTATTATTCATTCTTATTATTCTGTTGGTGATACCTAATCAGATTGCTGTGCTGCCTTATATTTTAAAGATCACTGTTCGTGTCTTTATATCACAATTGCTGATATTATATTTTTGCTGTCTGCTGATGAGAAATTCTGATTTATTTTCTTCTACTTGTTATGATCATTCTGCTTTTTACTATTTGACCTTTTATGCTTTTTTGTATTGTGATTCTTATTCGAATGGTGTGCAAATTGCTCAATGTTTGATCGCCAAAGTTGGATTTCTGCGGACTGCTAATAATACTACTATTTGCCATGTTAATAGTGACTATCCAATCCAGAACTGATTCTAAAAATTCCATTGGACACTATAGCCAGATTACTGGAGACCAAATATCATCATGATGTATTCTAGTTAGAATGAACTTTGTGTACCCTGCAGGAATAACTCTACAGACTATCTAAAACCTGAAAGGTAACTGAACTTTCATATATTGAAACCAGAGCTTAAATCTCTAATTAAATCTCTATGTTAAAAGTCTCAGCTTAATCTTAAAAGAAACCTGCTTTTGTAATACATTTTGCATATTCAATTTAAATATTTTTAATTATTTTATTATGTATTTTATTTATAGCGTGTATTGGAGTCTTAGTTTTAAGATTTTCTATTTTTAATTTATTTGAGAGTGTATTGCAAGTTTCTATTTTATATGCTTAATGGTTTTTTTTTTTTTTGTATTACTAACATTTGTTAAATGCTTGGGCAGATATTAGTAATTTTTTTTTAACTCACCTGTCTCTTTTCGTTATAATTAATTTAGACATTCTTGGTTTGTGTTTCCTGCAGACTGAAAATCTTTTGGCTAATGGTTTATCATGTATATTGTTCTGTTTTTTTTTTTAGTCAGTAGAGATTTTGGTTTATTGAATGGTTCCTACAAGATTTTTAAAGAATTCTATTAACAAGAATTTTGCAACTCTTCATGTTCACTGTAAAACTCTTATCATATATGTGTGTATAAAATAATCTATTCATGTTAACATTTTATTTATTCATTAGCACTAATTTGTAAATATAATAATCTATGATTGATTTGTTAATGCATTAAAACCAGTTTTGTCACACAAGTAATTTTTTAAAGGCATTTTGATACTGGAGTGGTGTTTGAAGTATGTATTGGTAAGCAATCTTAAGCTTTTGAATGAAGTGCTGCAAAACAAAAAAGCTCAAAATACAATATTTATCTGGTAAACTAATGCTGATACTCTTAAAAAATAACCATAAAGATTATATTTTATTAATGTGAAAAAGCAGACAGTGATTGTTGCTTTACACATTTGTTACTGAAATTTATCTAAAACTCATTTATCAGTCACTTTTACTAAAAAGTAAAAAACATATGCATTAGAATGGTATTTGTAAAAATAATGGCTTAATGCCTTTGTTCATATATATGTTTGAAATAAATACGTAATGGGATCTTAATGATGTACTTATTATATGTATATATGCACACACATATAATTTATTTTAGTACATATACTCTAATTACATGAATAAAGATCTTTGAATTAGACAAAGCACCCATCAGTGAACCCAAATCACAATCCCAATCAATATCAAATTAAAGTTTAATGTTTATATCTGATTTAGAAATAGTATCATAATTTCTAGACTAAAAAAAATAATTAGTAATTATCATTAAGTTACTTTTTTTATAAACCTCATATACACTTTAATGCAATTTTTATACAATTTCTTCTTTATTTTTCTAACAGTTTCGACTGTTTAATTAATTTAAAAAAAAGTAATATATATGAATATATGAAGAAAAATGCAAAAGAAGTAAAGGAGAAGATATAAGAATTATCATTAAAGCATTTTATCTGGGAAAGATATTATAGTTTGATATGCATTAAGTTTGGTACTTTTACAATAAGTTGTAATAATTTTATATGAATATACACATTCACACAAGAATGCATAATGTTATCATTAGTGAACATTCATTATATTTGTGTATATAATCATACACAAACATAATTTTTTTTAGCCCTTAATAACTCACCGATCAACTAGTCCTGAAGTAGAATTTGCTGTAGGAATGGTGATGAAGCACAAAAAGTAAGCCTTAAATTATTTAATTAGATGTAATCTTTTTTTTTTGGGGGGGGGGGGGGAGGAATTTAAAATATAAACACCAATTATTAACATTAAATATATATAAGTATATTTATATATTAATAAATTTGAAGTTATATAAGCTCCATTTAACATTTGTAATACATTTTTTACTATGATACTGCACGAAAAAATTCACAAATTTCTTTGAAATATGCATGCATTTCAGGAATAACATCCTTTATCAGTTGCTGTGAAGCACTGTTAATAATACACCCAAATGTTACTGCCCAACGCTTGCGTTAATACAGAAATGGTCATTAATTTGATGTCAAACACGAATATTTAGCACTGAGCGCTTATTTAGAAATTAACTTATTCCAATACAGTTATATACTATTCAAAACAGAATCTGAGATTCATATTAGTAAAAACTTTAATTAAGAAATCCAACATAAAAAATATATAACATATTTATTATATATATTCATATGTTAAGAATAAGGTATTCTTTCAATAGTTCTCTATAGAGGAAAAGCCTCTCCAGCATATCATAATAGGGAATTATTAATGAAGAAACAATACTTATAGAGTAAGTCAACTGCCACTTAGTTCTTTTTTTTTTTTTTACCTTATATTTGAGAATATTGCTCAATTTTTTATCAATAATTGGATGGCTAGTTAGATTGATTATGAACCAGCTATCTGAAAAAAAAATCCTAAACTTGCTTAAAAATTCTCATATTCCTGAATTCAAACTCCAGGTCAGACATATATATTTATTTTAGAAATACAATTTGTCAAAATCTATCACAAAATTAAATGAAAATATTGTTTTCGGATAAAAAAAATTTTAAAAAGCTTGTTAAAAAATATAAAATTCCTTCTTATTGATTGTATTGAATTGTTTTGGCAAGACTTTTAGATATTGCACCTAATGGTGTAAATTAATGCTAATAAATTTATAAGTTTTAAATTTAAGAATTTACAATCACCCACAATTGCAACATAGTAAAAAATGAGCACTTGTTTCAGCAATATTGGAAGATGTTAAGAAATTAAAAGTGAAAAAAGCATAAAAATAAAATAGCCTTTAAATACTCAATATAGACAAAGATCTTTATCACAACTCTAGAGGATCAATAAAAGAAAAACCATTGATAGACTTGTCAATTTCTGAATGGTGGTGTTTGTGCAACTTTGTTTTTGTTCTACCTATAGATGAGTCATAATAGTTAGGTAAGTATGTCATCATCTTCATCATCAACCATTATCAATCCACTGCAGGATGAAGATCTCTCCAAGTTCAATCCATCTTCTCCAATCTTTAGCTTCTCTTCTCCACATTACCCCTGCATACTTTCTTATTTCATCCATCCATCTTACTTGTGATCTCTTACTGGGTCTTTTACAATCTCTTGGAATCCAGTTTAAAATTTCAATTGTCCATCTGTTATCATCTCTTCTAGCAATATGTCCAGCCCAACTCCATTTCAATCTTTTAATTTTTTCAATAAGGTCAGTAACACCTGTTTGTTGTCTTAGCCCATACATTGCGTTTTCGATCTCTTCTTGTTACTCCCAACATACATCTCTCCATACTCCTTTGCGTGGTCTGAAGTCTCTGTATTGCTCTTCTATTAAGTGTCCAAGTCTCAGATCCATAAGTAAGAACAGGTAAAACACATTTATTAAAAACCTTCCTTTTCAAATACATAAGCATATTTCCTTTTAGTATCAAGTTATTTCTACCAAAAGCACTCCAACCAAGTTTAATTCTATGATTAATTTCATCCATTATGTTTCCATCTGTATTAATAATCTGACTACGGTATTTGTAACTGTTAACTTCTTCTAACTTATCATAATCAATCTTTATTTTCATATTTTGAGAAAATCCATAAAACATTACTTTAGTCTTTTTAACATTTATCTTTAGTCCTATTTTCATCTGATAACTCCTGCAACATTTCCTGCAGCTCTAAAGCATTATTTGCAAAAACCACAACATTATCTGCAAAATCTAAATGACTTAAATAATCTCCATTTACTTTCATTTCTTTAGCTTCCCATTTTAATCCACAAAATATTTCTTGCAGCACTGCTGTAAAACGTTTTGGGGATATGGAGTCACCCTGTCTTATACCTTTCTCAATGTTGACTTTCCCAGTCTCATTATGTAATCTAATTGTTGCTGTTGCATTTTTATAAATATTTTTTTAAAATATGACAATATCCTGCACCTATACCTTGATGATCCAATACTTTAATCACAAAAGAAATGTTTATAGAATCAAATGCCTTTTCGTAATCTACAACTCCAAAGCATAATGGCAACTCATATTCATTTGTCCTTTCTATAACTTCTAAATCCAGCTTGTTCTCTTGGATGGTGGAAAAACAATGTTCTCTGTAGATGAGTTGTAATTATCTTGGTAAAAATTTTGTATAAAACTGATCAGTCTGTAATTTCTAATATCTTCTTTATCACCTTTTTTAAATATTAATATTAATACAGGAAGTGATCGTCGATTGGTAATATGTAAGGTACGTATGTATTAATGCAAAACTAGAGAGACAAAAATAATCAAGAAAAACAATATTTACAGTTGATATTTCTAATCTTCAGAAACATTCTAATGAATTTAAATTAGAACTTACAAATCGATTTCAAGTATTAGTAGATTTTGAACAAGATTCAGATTTGAATGAAATTAATATGAAAATAACTGATTCACTTTTAAAAACTGCAACAAAGATAACTGGTAGAAAAAAGTAGCAATTGACCAATAAAATTTCTACTGAGACTAGAGAATTTATGAAGAAAAGAAGGAATATGAAGATATACAGAAATGATGCATTAAAATGGATTGAATATCTCGAATTTTGTAAAATGATGCGGAAAAGAGTTGAAAATGATATAAGAAAGTATAACTGTGAACTAGCAAGGAAAGCTGTAGAAGAGAATAAAAGTCTCAAGAATGTAAAACAACATTTTGGTATTGGTAGGAAATTTATATCTGCAATAAGAAAAAAAGATGGAATTATTACTAAAAAGAGAGATGACAGCATGAAATGGATAGAAGACTTTTATCAAGAATTATATAGTAATAAAGAACAAGGTCCTTCTATATCTATTACATCTTCTGAATTGCCCAGAATTTTAAATGAAGAAGTGAGACATGCAATTAAATGTATGAAGAAAGGAACGGCTCCAGGTGATGATGGAATTATAATTGATATATTAAAAGAAGCAGGTGAAGAAATAGAAATTTTTTTAGCAAAGTTATATACCAAATGTCTAAATGATAAAGATGTACCAGATGATTGGAAGAATGCACTATTAATATTAATATTTTAAAAAGGTAAGTATGTATGCTGATATAAATATATGCTGTTAAATAAGTAATATATTGAAAATAAGGATTAAAAAAAAAATTGTTCATTCTATAATTTTTTTTGGTTAACAAATAATGTTAAGTTATTGACTCATTACTAGAAACTAATATTAAAATCATAATATAGATTTACTCTGCAAAGTATTTATTTTTTAATAAGTTTGTGTTTACAACAATCGCTTTTCTATAAATAGCCAAGTGATTGTTAATAACTTTTCTATTAGTTTAGATATTGTCTTTAAATTTAATAAATTTCTAGCAAAGTTGTCTTTTTTTAAAAAATTAGATGCATAATAAATTCCATTTTTAATCATTCAGTTTTTTTATCTTCTATTTTTTAAAGAATTTGATCATCTCATTCTTATCTTTTAAATGTATGATAGTTGATATTGGAATGCCTTTCAATGAATCAAATCCCTCTAGTTAAACCTGACTTGCATTTTAACTAATCAGATCTTAATTTCTAGAAAATATATGATTGTAACCAGTGTAAAATATAGCTGATAAGTATTTTCCCAGGGCAGCAAAGATAGAGGGTATAAAAAGTAAATTAAAATTTATCAACATATTTGTGATTGATAATGGGGATTGAGAAATTAAATTTTTTAACCCTATTATCTATTGAAAATGCTGTTGCTCAGAAAATAGGCATTAATTAGAGAATAAAATCTTAGCAGATTTAAAATAAAGAAGAAAAAAAATATCTAAATATATTATAATTGATTAAATTAAAATCACAATTTAGAATCAATAAGTTTTAGTTGTAATCAATTTTAATTGTTTTATTTATGTAGTATATCTAAATGAATAAAAATGTTAGAAATATTGAAATTATGAAATTATTAATAATTTGAAAAAATATTTATATTTAAAGTTAGAAAATATTTAACGTATTAAAAAAAAAAAAAACTTAGAGGCATCACATCCAGAGTCTGCTTGGAGTATGAAATTACCTTGATCTCATTCTGATTGATGACTGATTAAAAGTGGAGATTGGCGTGCATCATATGTGAAGAGAAATGTAGTTATATTTGACCTTTATTAAATTTAAAGTTTACATCTAATTTTAAAATATACCTATAATAATAAGTTCTAAATTAATTAAGAAATAGTATTTTAGTATTTACTGAAAAGTAAAATTGTTGTATTATATCTTTAATAATACTAAAAGCCTATAAATGCAAAATGGACAATCCAAAATGAAGTTAATAATATGCATATCACATTTGCCCAATTGCTACTTTCTGTTGATAGGTAGCAGTGAAATCAGAATATGGTGGCACCATTTTAATTAAGAGGAAATCTATAAATTACAACTACTTAAAATATTGTTGCTAGAGAATTATAATTTTTTATATTTATTTAAAAATTCTGTTAGAATTTGAGTAATAGGGAGAATAAGTTGACCTACAATCTAAGGTATAATAGCATATAATATGCTTATGTATTTTTTTATTTTTTATTATAGAACATTTTGTTAAATAAGTTAATGGTTTATCTGCATTTAAGACTTGTAGACATTTACATATTTTTGTTCCAAACAACCTGAGACAAGCTCACTTAAAAGATATTTAATTTATTTCGGAAGTCCTTTTTAGTGTAAGTAATTAAAAATAGATCCCCTTTACAGTGGCTTTGTCTAGATCTGAATCTGTTCATTCATAAAGGAGATTGTTTTCAATTATTGAGCATAATTTTTGTTGAAAGTATTCTGGAATGAGAAAAATAATGAACTTGTTTTGGGTCATTATTAAATTTATTAAGGTTTTAAGATTTCTATAATTTTGCTTTTATGATAAATTTTACAAATTATTTCTGTGTAGATAATGTTAGTGAATAATTTTTCCAATTATATTTTGCCTATTGGGTTTCCTTTTTGATATTTCTAGAATTATATGTTCTGCTCCTGTAATCTTTTCTTTCTTTAAGGTATTCAAGAGCAAGTTCTGTATTTTTTATTAAATTTGGATTAAAAGAATATTATAAAAGCTATAATAGTACTTTTTGGACTTTGATCAGTTTTGGGTGTATAAGTCTGATATAGTCCTTTTAGATATTTCTGTAAAATATCAACACTGTCTAGAAACAATCAAATCTCATTTTTTCATGTATCACCAAGAAATTTTGGGAATCTATGGTAGACATGTTAATAGCAAAAAATATTTCTGACTTGATCTAATTTAGAATAAATAGCTTTTAATATTTATAAGTGATGGTCCTACCAGCTGTTACCATTAGTTATCAAATCTTTTTTAGCAAAAGAGGATGAGCAATTATTAATATGTTGCATATTTTGAAACATGTTAGCACACTGACTAGTTTTTTTAAAATTCCATCTCAAACTAAGTATCATTTAGGTATAGAAATATAAATTCCAAAATTGATAAGACTTGGTTTATATCAGTTATGAAGGAAAGAATTCATTATTAGTGGAAATATATCGTCATAAAATATGTGCATGTTGATCTATAAAACTATCAATTCTAAGAGTTGAAAACCTGCTTTAGCTTTGTTTGTATATTTCTAAAGACTTTTATGCTGATTTAAATCTATGAATGTACAAGGTTTAAAAAGATCTGGAAGAAGAGGACATAGACAAATATTGAATATATAAAGATTATTTATCTATCTGAATAGCCATTGCTCTCCTATGGACTTAGCACTTATCTGAGTATGTTGTTTTTTGTGTTAGGAATGAATGTTACATTATATTACAATTTTACTTTTTAATTTATAGCTAGCATTTGACACTAATCTGAGCAACCTGGGTTTTTTATTCTCTAGTTAAAATTAATTATATGCTTATTTATCACGTACTATTGGATGACTAGCTGGGTTTGAATATGGGCCATTTAACTGAAACAAAAATTTTAAATCTATTTGTTATATAAATAAATTGTAAGATTCACTTTGAACCCAGGTCATAGAAAATACATGTAAATTTCATGCTAACAAACTTTTCCATGCTTACAAGAAAAATATATCTACTTATGGGATACAATATTAGTATTAATAGTATTTACAATGACAAAAGTAAATATTAGGCAATTCATAAATTGTTTTTATTTGATAGGTATGATTATATGTGTGTGATTTATGGTTGGGATGCAGTTTGTGGAGCAACAAAGCAATGGATGCAAAGAATGGGAGTGGAAAACTTAACCAAAAAACAGCATCAGCCATTTTACAATGTTTTAGTTGAAGATGGCTCTCATCGATACGCTGCTCAAGGTTAGTAATGCATAAGTTATTGTACATCATTTAAATTTCCATTATCGTTATGACTTTACTCAAACTATCATTTTAGTTATATGTAAAACTCTTTATTGGATATTTTTATTTTAAAAAATTAATAATAAATTACATTTTATTATTAATGCAGACAATCAAATTTGAATAAAATTACAATCTCATTAATTATATTACAGATGCCATCAAGAGAATTTTGTATAATGAAATGAGATATTTTAAAATGATATGAGATATTGTTTGAATTTTTTCAATCTTGTAATTTGATTCCTCATGTAATTCTATTTCAAATCTTGTTCAAACAGGACTAATTTTTTTTTTTCAAAATCTTAATTAGAAAGTCATTATGATGAGTTGTGAAGAAAGAGAACTTTATGTACTTCTCTAAATATAATTTTTATAATAATTATTATATATCAACATGTTTCTATTTTTGTTTCATTATTAAAAAAAACTTTTATGAAAGTAAAATTTTTGTTTAAAGTTTACATGCTTTAATTTTAATCTAAATTATGTAGAATATAACTCAATTAAATTACTTCTTTCCTTAATTTGAATATAAAAATTAATTGTGAAGATACACTATTTTGGAAAGATTATAAATTTATTTATTTTCATACGTCATAGCATCTACCGGGACACGAACCCACAACCGTCTGTAACCAACAGATTATAAATTCATTAAAAAATTTTTTTATAGCTTTGCGCTATTTTTGACCAGATCGGTCAAGCTCATAGAACTAATTACATGAATAACATCCAATATACTGCCAGCAAAAAGCTAACCACTAGATCAGATGGCAGAAGGATAGGATAAAATCTCTATAGGTCATTTTCCTGAATAACAATTAGACTGAAAAGTCATTTCACCAAAAAGTTATTTGATCAAAAAGTAATTTGCCTGAAAAGTCATATGAAAAGTCAGCATCATCAACCATTATAATCCACTGCAGGATGAAGGTCTCTCCAAGTTTAATCCATCTTCTCCGATCTTTAGCTTCTCTTCTCCACAACACCCCTGCACATTTTCTTATTTCATCCATCCATCTCACATGTGGTCTCTTTCTGGGTCTTTTACAATCTCTTGGAATCCAGTTTAAAATTTCAATTGTCCATCTGTTATCATCTCTTCTAGCAATATGTCCAGCCCAACTCCATTTCAATCTTTTAATTTTTTCAATAAGGTCAGTAACACCTGTTTGTTGTCTTAGCCCATACATTGCGTTTTCGATCTCTTCTTGTTACTCCCAACATACATCTCTCCATACTCCTTTGCGTGGTCTGAAGTCTCTGTATTGCTCTTCTATTAAGTGTCCAAGTCTCAGATCCATAAGTAAGAACTGGTAAAACACATTTGTTAAAAACCATCCTTTTCAAACACATAGGCATATTTCCTTTTAGTATCAAGTTATTTCTACCAAAAGCACTCCAACCAAGTTTAATTCTATGATTAATTTCCTCCATTATGTTTCCATCTGTATTAATAATCTGACCAAGGTATTTGTAATTGTTAACTTCTTTTAATTCTTCCTAATCAATCTTCATTTTCATATTTTGAGCAAATCGATTAAACATTACTTTAGTCTTTTTAACATTTATCTTTAGTCCTACTTTTCTACTTTCATCTGCTAACTCCTGCAACATTCCTGCAGCTCTGAAGCATTATTTGCAAAAACAACTACATCATCTGCGAAATCTAAATGACTTAAATACTCTCCATTTACTTTCACTCCTTTAGTTTCCCATTTTAATCCACAAAATACTTCTTGCAGCACTGCTGTAAAGAGTTTTGGAGATATGGAGTCACCTTGTCTTACACCTTTCTCAATGTTGATTTTTCCAGTATCTTTATGTAATCTAATTGTTGCTGTTGCATTTTTATAAATATTCTTTAAAATATGACAATATCCTGGATCTATACCTTGATGATCCAATGCTTTAATCACTGAAGAAATGTGTATAGAATCGAATGCCTTTTCATAATCTACAAATCCAAAACATAATGACAACTCATATTCGTTTGTCCTTTCTATGACTTCTCTCAATACCTGGATATGATCTATTGTACTAAAACCACTTTTAAATCCAGCTTGTTCTCTTGGTTGGTGGAAATCCAAAGTTCTCTGTAGACGAGTTGTAATTATCTTGGTAAAAATTTTATATAAAACTGATAAAAGGCTGATAGGTCTGTAATTTCTAATATCTTCTTTATCACCTTTTTTAAATATTAATATTATTACTGCGTTCTTCCAATCTTCTGGTACATCTTTATCATTTAAACATTTGGTATATAACTTTGCTAAAATTGTTTCTATTTCTTCACCTGCTTCTTTTAATATATCAATTATAATTCCATCATTTCCTGGAGCCTTTCCTTTCTTCATACACTTAATTGCATGTCTCAGTTCTTCATTTAAAATTCTGGGCAATTCGGAAGATGTAATAGATATAGGAGGTACTTGTTCTTTATTACTATATAATTCTTGATAAAAATCTTCTACCAATTTCATGATGTCATCTCTCTTTTTAGTAATAATTCCATCTTTTTTTCTTATTGCAGATATAAATTTTCTACCAATACCAAAATGTTGTTTAACATTTTTGAGACTTTTATTTTCTTCTACAGCTTTCCTTGTTATTTCACAGTTATACTTTCTTATATCATTTTCAACTCTTTTCCGTACCATTTTACAAAATTCGAGATATTCAATACTTTTTAATACATCATTTTTGTATATCTTCATATTCCTTCCTTTTCTTCATAAATTCTCTAGTCTCAGTAGAAATTTTATTAGTCAATTGCTGCTTTTTTACCAGCTATGTTTGTTGCAGTGTATCAGTTATTTTCATATTAATTTCATTCAAATCTGAATCATGTTCAAAATCTCCTAACACTTGAAACCTATTTGTAAGTTCTAATTTAAATTCATTAGAATGTTTCTGAAGATTAGGAATATCAACTGTAAATATTGTTTTTCTTAATAATTTTTGTCTCTCTAGTTTTACATTAACACGTAACTTACACCTTACTAATTGATGATCACTTCCTGTGTTAAATTTATTAAGAACATTACAATCTTGAAATATGTATTTTCTGTTAGTCAAAATATAATTCAATTCTGCTGTACCTTCATTTGGATGCTTCCATGTCCATTTCCTTTTAACATTTTTCTCAAAAAATGAATTCATAATATAAAGTTTTTCTTTTTCTGCAAACTCCACAAGTCTATGTCCTCTCTCATTTCTATTACCATAACCAAAATTACCTACAGCAATTTCATCTTTCATTTGTCTACCAATTCTAGCATTAAAGTCTCCCATAACAATTTTAAAATGTTGTTTACTCTGATCAAAAGCCTTTTGTACATCCATATAAAAATCTTCTACTACTTCATCACTATGAGAACTTGTTGGGGCATAAACCTGAATTATCTGCATTTGATATCTGCTATTAAGTTGTATAACTAATCTTGTCACTCTGTCCGATACACCATCAATCTCCACAATATTGTTCTTCCACTTTTTATTTATAATGAATCCTACTTTATAATAGAGTATAGGTCCACTTTTTAAATCAATTGTTTCTTCTCCTTTTCTTCTAACTTCACAAAGTCCAATAATGTCCCATTTAATATAAGACAGTTTTTCTTCTAATTCTTGCAATCTTCCTTCACTTGAAAGTGATCTGCAGTTGTAAGTACCTAAATAAAAAGTCATCATCAAATGGCAGCCTGGGTCTGCAATCAGGGGATTCTTAGCACCCTCCGCCTTCGGCCACCAACCGCTGCCTTGGTTGGTGACTTTACAGCCTCCTGGGAATAAGGGCCATGCTTTATTTTTGTCTGTCATAATTGTATAATAATTGTATAATATGAAAAGTACTTTGACCAAAATTGTATCATTGATATTACTGATAAAATTGAAAATTAAGTTATCAAAATTAATATAAATTATAATTTCACTATAATAAAAAAATTTTCTGATTCCACAATAAAAGTGTTAAATAAATATTTTAATATTACTGCACATCATTTTTAATTTTTGCCCCCAGGGCGGGGGAATGAAATTAATTTGTCATTGATTAAGTTAATAAATAAAAATCTCAGTTCTGTTATATTGGAAATAGATTTACTTTAAGCCAGTAAGAAATAATGTACGTATGTGCTATTTATAATTTTGTATTAAAGGGATGGGAATATGCAACTAGATATTACATTGAGTTTTAAAAAATAAAATTTGTACTTTAAAATACATCTAAATATGTTGTTTATATTATCTGTGTTTATATTTATTTTATCACTATTAATTTTAAATAAAATTGCAAATATAAATAGACGGACAATTTATGATTTTTGGTTATATATATATATATTATATTTTCTAATCTATTCTGACCCTATATTTAGATTTTTAATCAAAATATGAATTACATTAAAATACCTATATAATTGGATATTACCTGATTGAACTTGAATCCAAATTTATGAAAGACTGTAATAATCCTACAAACATTTTTAAGTAACTGAATATGTTAATATTAATAGCTAAAGAAATTACTCAAATATGTTTTTTGACAAATAAACCTTTCAAAATTTAAAAAGTTTTCTGATTTTTGACACTTTACCTCTTCCTTATAAGCAATCTTTATCTGAAAGAAAATAATATTTTCTTGATATATATTCACGTCATTAATTTATGAAACTCCTTCACAAGCAGCCTATGAAATTAAACTATCATTAACAAAATTATATATAATATTATTCTTTTAATTTTTTATTTTTGTTATTTGATTTATATTCTTCAGTATTATTTGTGGATGTATAGAGTTAATTGATAATCTATTGGGGTTTAGTATTTAAATTTACATTATAATTATGAATTTAATAAAGGTATCTTTTCATTTATATGTAAAACTCGTTATTGAATCATATTTTTATTTTGTGACTGTGTTAAAATTATTTAAGTATAGCAACTGGTAAAGCTTCATATGTGTGTTTAATAAGTTATTCCAGAATGAACTAAAAACATTATTATCTTAGCAGAACCAGGATATTTTTGCTTTGAGTATTATTGATTTTGACTTTCTAAAATTTCTGGACATTTAGGAAATCTTTAATTAATAATCAGTGGTTTGATTTGAATTTATGAATAACAATAAAAGACATTCTGAATAAATAAAGATTATTTAGTAGAAAAAGATCACTTCTAGAAATTATATAATTTTTTTAAGTGGAGATGTATATAATGAATTAAAAAAAAATGCTGAAATAAAATCTGAGTTTATTAAAATTTCAATATTATCAAAAAAATTTTAATGATGAAACTATTTTTTTGTAATGGAAAATGATTAATTCTTTAATTAAGGAACTTTTGTCTAACCATATTAAATTTATTAAACACATGGGTAATTTCTTATATAAATGCAATTTATCCACTCTACTTTGAACACTTTTTAGTAAAAACTTTTTATTGTACATTGGCAATGGTCTGGCCCCCCCCTCTTTTAATTTTGTTGTGTTTATTTTTGGGGGGGGAGGGAGGGGGGGGGAGGGGGGTGGGGGGGGGGAAAGAGGGAGGAGAGGGGGGGAGGGGGGGGGGGGGGGGGGGGGGGGGGATATGCATACACAATCTTACGCTATAACTGACCTGCAGTTTTCTTCAGAGCTATGATATAATGAACAAAATAAAACAAAGTACATAATTATAAAAATAATACCATAAAAATGTAAACAATAAAATTAATTTTAAAAAACATAAAATATAATAAAATGTAATAAAACTGAAATAAATGCAATCAAACCCAAAATAATCCAGTTAATATAAAGTAAAATATACAATATAAATATAAATTACACATGTGTATTCCTGACTGTAGTCAGGAATACACATGTATAATTTATATTTATTTTATATTTATATTGTATATTTTACTTTATATTAACTGGATTATTTTGGATTTGATTATATTTAGTTCAGTTTTATTACATTTTATTATATTTTATGTTTTTTTAAATTAATTTTATTGTTTACATTTTTATGGTATTATATATATAGTGTAGTGATGAGCTACAAACTGCCACACCATCTAGTTATTTAAGACACTCTACCAATTGGAGCCTTGTAATATATTAGCTTAACCAATAAGTTGCTAAGCAAATTGACATATTAACATTTTTTTTTCTTTCCAACATATACATGTGTATAAACATCTTTTTATTTTTAAGGAGGTAATAAAAGCCATTAAATTACTAGGGAGAAACAGATAGGTATATTAACACTGGAATAAAAGGGTATTATATGTTAATAATTGGGGATGACTATAAAAATAAAATAGAAACTTACACATAAACTTAAAAAAAAAAAAATAAAAACAATGACTGAATTAAAACCTAAACACATGGCACCATTTGTGGAGATGAGATTTGTAGAAATGAAATTTAAAATATTTATAAATTATTATTTTTAGTTATAATCCCATTTATTTATACTACGTCATTTAAACAATAGGAAATGTCAAGGTTAAAATGTTTAAAATAACTTTACGTGACCGAAACGCAGGATTAATTGTTATAATTGTCTTCTGTTTTTTTTTTAAGAGAGAACATTATTATTTTTTTCTGTAAATTTTAGCTAAAAATAAGTTTTCGAATACAAAATGGATCTGAATATTGAATTAAATATATAAATATTTTTTTAAAATATTAATCAAAGTGATCAAAAGCTGAAATTTTAAAGCAATCATTTGAAGGGAAAGAAATGATTTGAAAGTAAGAAGTTTTAAATTATTTGGATTAGATAAATTTTAGCTAAATTTAAGCGTTGCAGTAATATTCAATAAATAATTGTTTTGATAAATAATAATATCGTCATTGAAATCTTGAGCAGCAAATGAATCAATAAATATATATTATTTTTATATCATGATTGCTTGCTGAAAAGTTTTTACCATGGGGTAATAATACGTCATCGATAAAGCCATGAAAGTTTAAAGATTTTACCTGCCCATTTAGGAGAAACTTAAAAACCATCTTTGCTTTAAATAAAATGCCTAAACAAATCCAAGACAGGATAATTGGAGAACATTATTATTTTTTGACTCAGACAAGAAACTTCTATTCTTCGTGGGAGCAAAACTTCATCTCCATTCCTAGGAATTTATTTAATAAATGAACAATTTCCAGAAGACTTATCGAACTTTAATTAACATAATGGGATAAGAATTGTAATTTTTGTTTTATTATTTTGTCTATTGTAAATTTTATGTATTATTTTCGTTTCTACAAATGGAAGCTAATGTGTATAATTTTGGAGTTACTCTATATAAGAGTAATAAGGGAAAAAAAATTAGATTTATATACATATATTTTCATCATCTCTAATTGTATTAAAAAAAAATAATAGTTTTGACCGCCCCATCTGACTGACTTTTGACAAAATTAGGAGGTAAGAAATTTTAATATTATTTTATAGTAAGCAAAACACAATGATATATTTTTTTACTATTATTAATTAAGCTTACTTTTGTATTGCTTTTATAAATCAATGATTTATAACCATTGAGGTATCTAGAAAACAGAGGTCTTTTTATTGTTGTTATGTTTGTGTACACATTTTAAATTAGTCAGCTAAATTCGCAATCACATATACATATTATAATTTTCCATATTCGTTGTTGTAAATAATTAGTCAAGTACATGAACTTCTACCATTGGGTTTATGGCAAGGGTTTTATTTTATTAATATCATTATAGTTATCGATATGGTAGAATTTCATCCTGACAAAATAAATTATATATATCAGATTTAAGTGTTATTCATATTGCATATTTTTTTTTTATTTGTCAATCAATAAATGTTTATATAATTTGTTATTTTAATCTGGTCTCTAACTCATCATTATTTCAATATCCATCACCAGCTTTATAGTTCTTCATTATGCACATACCCATTATAAACATTATAATCTTATTTAGTTTTACACCTATTAATATTATTACTATGATAGAGGAAATACACATACATATTTAAGTCATTTATTATAGCTTTTAATACATATATACTTATACTGCACATACATATTTTTTTTTATATATCTTATGCTTAATTGATTTTTGGTAATTAATTATCACTTATATAGAAGTGCAATAACTACTATTAGTGTGATCTCCTTCCCTGATAAGAGAGCTCAGGCAATTACTCCCTGAGTTTGAATACTGTGGTATAACGCGGCTAGAAAGGGGTGAGAATTGGATGAACTGACCCAAATTGTATCTAGGTTAATAAAAATAGGTAGAGCTAGTCTATTGGAAGTAGGTACAATCATAGGTTATGTATTTCATCGCGTAATCACTTGCATCCTATCTGAAGACCCAAAGTCCGACCATAGTAAGATGCGTTTCCCCTATCTCTTATGTAATCCTCCAGCCCGTTACATCTGGCGCCCAAAGTTTTGGCATGAATATCAAGTCTCCAAGGAGATCTAGCTATTGAACTCATAAAAAAATAATAATTTTTTTTTAGTTTGAAATTTTTTTTTTATCTTAAGTCGTTTTTGCATATATATAACCTCTATAAACTTACACATCTAACATATAATTAATTCAAATAATTACAGCTTTGAAAAGTGTATTTAATATTTCTTTTTATTATAAATAATTTTATCAAATAAATACTATTATCTAGAATGGGAAGTGAAATTTGAGGGATATAAATAATGAAATGAGCCGAGACCAACCATTGAACAAATAATCATTGATTAAACATAGTGAAAATAGATGAGTCTGGGAAAATAAAAGATAAGGTTTTTTTTTAAAAAAAAATGGGAAATAACAGTTATATACATAAGGGAAATCTAAACTAAATGCAAATGGCAAAAAGATGGCGTATAAAACCCTATGGTATATATATATATTCACTTGTATTAATAAAACCAAATAATATATTGTAAATTTATAAAAAAAATTTTAATGTTAACTAGAAGTAAGAAATATTTATTAAACATGGATCTTAAGCATTTACCAGAATCAGATAGTAATAGTGATAGTGAAATAGAAATGAGTACCACTGTTGTTGTAGAAGAAGCTTTGTGTAGCCAAGCATCTGGGGGGTCTCTAAATGAAACTGAACACTTGTCACAGTTGTAAGAAGAGAACCAGTTGGTTTGTCAAATTCAAGAGACTCCTATTAATGAAATCAGACAACTACCTCAAGCTGAGATAGCACTGACTTTAGGTGAGCAGACAGCTATTGTGCAAATGCTCCAAATGATGAAAGACCAAATGATCATGGAAATCAATAATAAAATGAGTAGTTTAAGGGAAGAAATGGCTAAAATAAACAGCAATAGTAGTAGATTAGAAGCAAAGATAGATAGTAGTTATGGTAGATTAAGGGAAGAGATAGCAACCAATAACAGTAGATTGATAGCAGAGTTAAATAGTTATACGAGTAACTTGGGAACAAAAAAGGCTATTAATACTGATATAAGTCAAAAGTTAGAAAATGTAGTAGAGAATGATCTGGAGATTATTGCTAAAAATGTTAGTGGAATAAATGACCACAACCCAGAGTCCATTTTCTCTCAACAGATAATACCAGAGATGAAAGATAATCCTTTTAAAATTAACATAGATATTCCGATATCAACTACACAAATGCCAACCCAGCTAATTGGTCCCATGAATGCAATATCTACATTATCGAGAGATCATCTACATCTACAAAGTCAGATAGAGAGTTCAAGCCACTCAACAAATCCATCCTTAGATAGTATAAGGTTTGAGATAGATTATGAATCTCAGAAGTTGAGACAAGAACAGTTGGATGATACTGCCACATCTCAAGTAAAACTAAGCTCTCAAATTCTTAAGGCTAACCACCTTAATAAATTCACAATATGTGAGACAATCTTATATTTTAAACGTGTTATGGAAAAGTACATGAAAGAGAATGAGATGGAAAATAAATTAGGTATATATTTAAAAACATTCCATCGTACTCATATTCTCCATCAAAATAAAATTAAAGTATTCTCCAGACAAGATACTGATGAACTAGATAGTAGCTATCAGGATATAGTGATAAGTCACCACAATTACCACACTAGTTCAGGAAATTTTGATAATGACAAAGTATATGATCATTTTAGATGTTTGCTGTGGCATTTAAATGCACTCTACTATCAACATGATGGCCCAGATAGGCGAGACATGTGGAACATGGTAGAGAATGCCACATTAAAAATTACTAAATAAAGAGATTGCCAGTTTCATAAACTATGCAATACATATGAAGGTCCTTTTACATTCATTAGGTATAGAAATACTAGTGCTTAAAAAAATCTAGTAAAGGGATGGACCTCAAAGATTGCAACTTGGAACTTGTACACTGGACAACTCAAAAGTTTATGAATAGAAATTTTTATTGTGAGATAATATACTGTTTAAAAAAAAACAACAACTTAATACTAGAAAGCTAATGCTAATCTAGATATTTTTTTTATATAAACATTGTTTTAAGAATATATAAAATTGTGTTTATGAATGTTTCAAAAACAGTTAGAGCATAAATAGATGCAACTACAATTTTTTTAAACACTAAACCATTATTTATGGTTATTAAAAACAAATGTATGGTATAAGTTAATGTAGCAACATTAGAATGCAATGAACCCCAATATAATATTTTTTTTCTTTAAATAAAAGTATACCTATGTAAAACAATCAATGAGTGTACCAACTCATATCTATACTAGTATATCCCACAGAAATAAATGTGGAACAGGAAAGATTACAAGCATATGAAAGGCTCAAGAAAATGGCTAACTTAAGAAATAAAAATGGAAAGGTTTATCATAATTTTAAAGTAGGGGATAAAGTCTTGATAAAAACTCCACATGTAAGTAAACCGCAAGATAATATGTACCATAAGTTTTTTAATCAATATGAAGGACCATTTACAATAGTAAAACAATCTGGTCATAATACATATTGGATTGATATTGGAGGAGAGGTACGTGGAACATATAATGCCCGTATCTTAAAACCATATCTTGGAATCTCCATGTGAACATACAGTTGCTTTATAGAATGCACAACCCAGCTGGAGTAATAGTTAGAAGTGATAGTTAAAGCATAGTAAAAGATAAAATCAATATCAGGGAAAATATCTATATTTATATCTAGGTGATTTTAAAATATATATATATATATAACTAGGGATATTATAATTATGTATTTTTTTTTTGTTGTTGATGAGGATATACCCAGGCTAATGCTTTAAAAGCATTGGGTTGTCTTGACATTAACCGAGATAGAAGAGTCAATCCATACAGTGTAATGGATGCTCTAATATTTGGTTAGACCTTAAAAAAAATCCAGTGAGACTCAAAAAAGGAGCAGGATGAAGGCTAACAAATAAATTTATGTGCCGTCTAAATAGAGACACATTACCGGTTAATTGTTTGGTCCACATAACCGTCAATAGAGAGAAAAGAAAAAAAAAAAACCCTAAGTTCAAATCACACTTTAAATGATATATGATTTATCCATACAAAGAAAGTGTTAAATAATTTTGAAAGACTAGCTGATAAATTTAAGCAACATTGGAGTACTTTTTTTTAAAAAAAAAAAAAAAAAAAAACCCTTCATTGAAACCTAACTCAATCCAGCATTAAACGAACACATACTTATATGTTAGTGATAAAATTCTATCCATAAGTTAGAATTTTAACCCTGTAGAAGGAGGGGTTTGTAGTGATGAGCTACATTCTGCCACACCATCCAGTTATTTAAGACACTCTACCAATTGGAGCCTTGTAATATATTAGCTTAACCAATAAGTTGCTAAGCAAATTGACATAATATAACTTTTTTTTTTTCTTATTTGTCAATCAATAAATGTTTATATAATTTGTTATTTTAATCTGGTCTCTAACTCATCATTATTTCAATATCCATCACCAGCTTTATAGTTCTTCATTATGCACATACCCATTATAAACATTATAATCTTATTTAGTTTTACACCTATTAATATTATTACTATGATAGAGGAAATACACATACATATTTAAGTCATTTATTATAGCTTTTAATACATATATACTTATACTGCACATACATATTTTTTTTTATATATCTTATGCTTAATTGATTTTTGGTAATTAATTATCACTTATATAGAAGTGCAATAACTACTATTAGTGTGATCTCCTTCCCTGATAAGAGAGCTCAGGCAATTACTCCCTGAGTTTGAATACTGTGGTATAACGCGGCTAGAAAGGGGTGAGAATTGGATGAACTGACCCAAATTGTATCTAGGTTAATAAAAATAGGTAGAGCTAGTCTATTGGAAGTAGGTACAATCATAGGTTATGTATTTCATCGCGTAATCACTTGCAACCTATCTGAAGACCCAAAGTCCGACCATAGTAAGATGTGTTCCCCCTATCTCTTATGTAATCCTCCAGCCCGTTACAATAGTTATGTACTTTATTTTATTTTGTTCATTATATCATAGCTCTGAAGAAGACTGCAGGTCAGTTGAAATGTAAGATTGTGTATGCATATATGTACAATAAAAGGTTTTTGCTAAAAAGTGTTCAGAGTAGAGTGGATAAATTGCATTTATATAAGATATTACAGCAAAATAAAGGAAGTGGTGAATTTGGTAATATTTCTGAACAAAGATAATTTGTAGTCAAGCATTGGTGGACAAGTGGTCAGCATAGCTGCCTTATAAACAGTTGATCCGGGTTTGCGGGTTCTCTTCCTGGCCAATGCTTTGACACATGAAAAAAAAAAAAAGGTAATTTATGGGAAGTTCAAAATAATGAAATATATGCTGCTGATTTATTTAATAATTTTGTTTCATATATACCAATATTAAATATAACAGTACAAGATTTGTTATTATTTGCTTTGTTTTGACTTAATTCTTTTTTAGATATGGACATTATTGATTCCTATCTTGTATGACTAATTCTTTAAAAACTGTTTATTCAACTGAATTAAACAGTTTAGCACCAAAGATTCTTAAAAAAAAGTAAATCAGTTTTATGCCTGTTATTGTTTATTTATGTAATCTTTTCTTAAATGCTGAATCATTTTCACATATTTGAAAGTATATATTAATACAATGACTTTTTAAAAAGATTGATCTTTTACTTTGTGGCAATTGTAGGCCTGTTTATATTATTTCTGGGAGTTTCTAAATTTTTGAAGATGATAGTTAATGAAAAAATTATATTTTTTGCTTAAAAATAATGTTATCAGAGCATTAATAAGGTTTTGTTTCTCGTAAAATATATTAGATGATTTTTATAATCATGTGCACAATTTGACTTCATAACTATATAATCTAAAAACTATTACTATGTACTCAGATTTAGCGAAGGTATTTGCCTGTGTATTTTATAAAATTTTACTTAAACATCTGTATTTGTATGCTTCTTGATTTTCAAGTTATTTTAGGGATAGAAAGCAGGCAATGAATTTTTGATAATATCCTTTTTATGAGTAGTGTCCCTTTTATGAATATTTAATCTTACTTAAAAATACAAGCTTACCAATCCGGTGATGAAGGAATAAGAGAGATATATATTGTCTATTTATGCCTAAGATACAATTTAAAACAGATTAATTATTTATTATACTTATGTCCTAACTCAGCAAAGCTTAAGTACAGTACCTACCCATCGCCAGTATATAATTCTCATCTAAATAAATCAAACATGTTAAAAGAGGTAAGGGTGGCATTTCTCGATACTTTGATAAAAACAACTATAATTTTCAAAGAAAATCATGATAAGATATTACACATGCCTTTCAAAATACATTGAACAAAATAAATTACTGAGAAAAGGCAAAGTAAATGTACGAAGGCATAACTCAAAATAAGTGCACCTACTTTTGAGGGCAATAACAAAAATGATCTGGGACTGTCATTAGTCAGGGAATAATGAGAATGCACATCAGGGACAATAATAATAAATAGAGTTGCCTTAAACTAAAGAGAGCCTAATTATATTTTCCAAAATATATATGCTAGTGAGACAAAAATATAAGAGAGACTAATGCTATCATTTCTTTTGAAATAAACTAGTAAAATGATAAGAGAGACATGCTACAATTTCTTACAATACTGGCAAAAATAAGCATTCCTAAATAAAGAGAGACTAAAACTTCAATCTCTAAGCAAAATACTATAACAGATGTGAAAGATGATAAATAATAATGCTAAATATAGCTTGATTAAAATTAGGCAATAAATAAGCAATAAAATAAATAATAGAAATATGCATCTGCTTATACTGCATCAGCATAATAATATATCTCTTATAAATAAATTATTCATATGAAAAAAGGGAAACACATACTATTTAAAAATATGCAAATATCATACACTGTTATTCTGAGAACTTTGACCAAAATATTATTACTAAAATAACATATAAAATTAAATAAGAGAATATGCATTTAAAATAATAACTTTGCAATAAAAAATTATACACATAAATAAATAAGATAAAGTCTTACTGTTTCTTCTCTTCTTCTACTATTAATCATTAGATGGACCTGGAACAGTCTACTCACTGACAAAGTTCTGTAGACATCAAAAATATTCAGCATAAATATCACTTAGTTAAAGTATAGAATATAGTAGCTTCACAGTTATCTGTAGGTAAAATTCTACAAATTATGCTAGCAAATTATAAATATGTCCATTCATTGAGCAGGTTTCCATGGATTAATAGCAAATATTTATTAAGATGTGATATAATATTTTTCACAATTAATTTAAGCATTTTAATTTTAATCCTTCAAAACATTTTATTCGTTAATGATAAAAGTAGTATTCTGCAGGAGAAATACTTTCAAATATCACGTTTTAGAATTATCAGAGAATTCAGCAGGAGACATTTTTTTTTAAAAATCATACACTTTTTAAATTACAGCAGTGGTTTCCATGGTAACACCAAGGAGGGAGAGAGAAAATATGCAGGCTTTCACAAAATAATTACACAGGCAAAATTCATTTAAATAATTAAAGTATAATATCACTTGTAAGAATACTTAATGTTTCTATTTATAAAATAAGTACTTTATTTAAATACTTCAAAACATTTGTTCAACATTTTTTTAGAATATGTCCATTATTTTACTACCCTGATCCAAGATATAGAATTATTTTCTCTGAGGTGGAAGTTGTTATAATAAGTGAGAGTTCTCTTATGCTGTTATAAAGTAATAAATAATGTTTCATTAAATAAACACACAAATAATTTCAGTAGCATAATATAACATCAAATATTTTTCTTCTTTTCTTTATTGCACACATAATATATACCAGTAATATACTTGTCCTAATAAAATAGTTTTTATTAGATGAAATTCAAAGTTCTTTACTCGAGATAAATTAATTCAATTAACGTTCTATAGGAAATTGAGAATTTTAGAAAATATAAAGTTATTTAAGATTTTAATAACATTATTGTTTTTGCTGCTAAAAGTTTCAAATATCTTATAGAAAACTTAAATATGAAATAGACGTTGAAATTAGTAATAGTCTGTACATTGTCATAGTGACAATAATGTTCTTCACAGCTTTCAAATACATGAAGTTCAAATATTCCAAGTTTAAACATAATAATTATTAACTAATTTTACAATAAAGTTATCTGCAATGAAGATTCTTGTCCTTGAAGTTTATATTCAGACATTCTGCCTAGATAATTTTAAAATTACCCTAATATACTTCAAGCTAAGAAAATAAAATTTTAAGTAAATTTTAATTAAAATCGAAGTTTTTAAAAAAATTATTTCAAAAGTAAAGTGTTTAGAGAGAGTGTTTGCAGGTGTCAATTTCACTTATTTATAACCTGGGTCAGATGACTACTTTAAACACCAATTATTAACATTTAAACCTATGCCCCCTTCTCTTTATTGGTTCGAATCCACATTCTACTGAAACTAAGGAAGGTTGCTAACCAAAAATTTAATTAATATTTAGTTTTAAAATAAATTAATTTCCCTGTCTAAACAATAAAAAAAATTAAAATATTTCGTGTTAAAATAATTACTTAGAAATTCAATATTAAAACAAAAATAAAATATCTTACATAATTGAAATTTACATTGTATTTGAAACAAAATAAATATTCATAATATTCAATACATTCATTTATTATCTATTTTAACTTCTGAAGTTACTCGGAATATACTTTTATATTGTCTTTTAAAATTAGACATTAATAATAATTTAAACTAAATAAATGTAACAATTAAAACTACATTTATTCATTCATTGAGGTATTCATTTGTCTATTATTTAAAAATCCTATCATTAATTATTATTGATTTTATTAATCTGATTGTAAATAAATAAATTTGAAATATTTAATCATAATATTTTGTGTTAAAATTAAGATTAGACTAATGCATTATAAATTTAATTAAACTATTAGCACACTTAAATATAAAGTTTGAATTTGGTTTTTAAACTTAAGATTAATATCAGCTTTCTAAAATATTTTAACAGTTAAATGATGACTAAATCAATGCTATTAAATGTTAATATTTAATTTGTCATATCACTTATTCAAAAATAAATTATTATATGTTAATCTGTCAAAATTCTTTTACAGCTATAAAATTTGCAAGTATACTGATATAATAAGTTTTTATATGAAAAATCATAGCATTATGAGGCACTAATAAAATCTATTTACTATAAAATTTAAATTAGATTTTAAAAAAAAATTTTTTTTTAGATATTTTGGCACAAGACATGACTTGGCATTTAGTTTCAGGCAAAGCTAAAGGTCACAATATATATATATTATTTTTACAATGAATTAAAAAAATAAGCATTATAAATTATTAATTAAATATATATTTATGTAAATACATAGCGGATAGGAAAAACAACATCGACAAATATATAAAAAATAAGCATTATAGATTATTAATTAAATATATATTCATGTAAATACATAGCGGATAAGAAAAACAACATCGACAAATATATAAAAAATAAGCATTATAGATTATTAATTAAATATATATTCATGTAAATACATAGCAGATAAGAAAAACAACATCGACAAATATATAAAGGAAATGACTAACATAGACTTTAAACCCAATACGATCCATCAGAGAATAAAAACATTTTATAGAAAACTCAGAAATAAACAGCCTAAAGACAATATGAAATACCTAACAATTCCTTTTATACCTAATGTATCTTCAAATATTGCAAAAAAATTGTCTAACAATTTCAAATTTAGCTTCAGAACTCCTTCCAGTACTAACCGACTAATAAATAATTCAAAAGATAAAATAGAAAAAGATCAAGCCCCTCATGTGGTCTATAAAATGGCATGCCCTCAATTAGGCTGCCATGCATCTTACTACGGTGAGACTCGGTCTAACCTTAATACAAGAATTTACCAACACAGGTATGCATACAACAGGGTTAAAAATAAAAATGAAGGAACATCAGTATTCTGGAACCACCAAGCAGCTACAGGCCATGTATTCGAACCCTGTTCTGCCAAATAATTTGTACAGAGAAGAGTGATGCCAAAAGAAAAGTTAAAGAAGCTTTTTACATAGCAAATGATCTTAGTGCCATTAATAGAAGAGAGGCATGATTTGCTCTCTCCAAACAATGGACTAACTAATTAAAAATTCAAACTCATTTGCATATGTGTACAATAAATCACAACAGTCTTCATTCACAAAGCTATGGGTATGAGATTCCAACATTAAATCTCGAAAGCGCTAAGCAGACCTATTATACATTATAGTATAATTATAGCTTCACTATTTAATGCGAAAAAAGTTGCATATTTATAATTTATGTGTAAAATAATACTGGGTTATGGTAATAATTTAAATTCCATGATACATATACATAGTATTAAATTAATGACTAAACAACACAGATTTTCTTTTCATATATTATTTATTATATATCAATCAATCAATAGTATTCTGTCCCATAGACAGGTTCAGAGAGCAGTCACATCACCATTCATCTATTTCTCCACTCCATTTTCTTTATTGCCTACCTCTTCAATTCCAAGTAACTCTTACCATCTCTTGTATCATCCAGCAATGTCAATCTTTTCTGTCATTTCTTTTTGTTTTCACTCACCATTTCCTCCAAAACACCCTTCATTAGATTAGTTTTTTCTCTTAATACAAATCTAATCCAGTTTCTAATTTCCTCAATCAATCTTCTTTTTTCATTTATTCTTTTCAAAACTTCTTAATTTGTTATTCTATTCATCCAAATGATTTTTTCTATCATCCATGTCACATATCAAAGGCTTCTAATTTGATCCTAATTTCATTACTCAGTGACTATGTTTGACACCCATAAAATAGTACTCTCCACACATAGCATTTAATTAATATTTTCATTAATTCTCTCTTCAAAGGTCTATAAAATATTTGTCTTTCTATTAATAAATGCCTCCTTTACCAATATTAATATTCTTACCAATGCTATTTTTCTTTTAACTTCATCTTCTTCCATTTTCACTCAATCAGTTACCCCAATGTCTAAATCACTTTACTTGCTGAACCATTTTATCATGGATTTCAACTTGCAATCTATTTGCATTTCTCCCTGTCCATAAATACTTGGCCTTCTTAACATTAATTTTCATTCCACATTCCATACATCTCTCCTCCAATTTATCCAATATATTCTGAAGACACTTTTCATTCTCAGCTATATGAAGCATGTTATCTGAAAAACTTATACGTTTTATTATTCTACCTCCGACATTTATTCCTCCACAGGCTAAATAATTATATCTTTTAAATAAGTATTTAAAAGAACAGATGGCATATTGCATCCTTGTCTAACTCCTCTTTCTATATTCACTTCATCAGTATCATTATTCTCCAGTCTACTTCTTATTTTTTGCCTAGTATACCTATCTAAATTAATCTTCTCTCTTTCCAAAATACTCCTTTATTTTTTAAGATAGTCATAATCTTATTTCAGATAACTCTTTCAAATGCTTTTTCCAAATCCACAAAATATATACCAATTCCTTTATCTGTTTCAATGTAACCCTCTGCAATTGTTTTAATAACACCAATAACATCTCTTGTACTTTTTCCTCTCTGAAAAACAAACTGTTCTTCACCAACACATATTCTACCTTCCCAAAAATTCTCCGAGTTAAAATCTTCAATAAAACTTTAGAAACACAAGAACAAACTTATTGTCCTGTATTCTTTACATTTAACAGCTTTCTTCTTTTTAGCAATTGGACTCATTTTAGTTATCAAAAAATCTTCATGCCAACCTCCACTATTATATATCAAATTGTAAAGTCCCAACTATTTCCTTCATAGTAAATTCTCCCATTTCTTTAAAAAATTCTATAGGTATTGTATCAAATCCAACAGCTTTATCATTCTTCATTTGTGAAATTGACTTTATTACTTCATTTTCAAGTTCATAATTAATTGAATTATTTTCTTTTTTGAATAGACACTGAAGATATTCTTTCCATCTTTTCAATATATTATTGCTATCAATTAATCTCTTTCCATTCTTATCCACAGTTTCACTTACTAAACATGTCTTTTTCTCCCAAGTGACATTTCTAATTCTATCAAATACCAAATCATATCTTTTCACTTGTTGAAGTATTTCTGTTTTTCTACATTCTTGCTCCAACCATTTTTTCTTTGTTAAATCTGTTTTTCTTCTTATCTCATTATTAATTTTTCTATATATACTTTGCTCTTCTTCAGTATTGACATTCTTCCATTTTCTCTGTACTTGAATGTTTTTCAACATAGTTTCCATTATTCAAAGTCATTTAACCTTTTTTAACTGAATAATGCCGGTTTTATTTTTTGCTGTTTTAATTATCCTTCTTTAATCCTTTACCAACACTTAATATATTTCTTGTCTTTATCAATACTTTATAGATTTTTACGTATTAAACCAAATTTTCCTTTCTTCATTTTTCTCAATTATCTAAGTCCATCTTACATATCTTTTCCTTCTTTTTACTCTTTTTAAAGTCAATTTTAATTTAGTCATAATCAATTTATGATGTCAAGTTTTTTTTAACTTTAATTTAAAAATCAAAAATGACTGTTTTTAATTTTTTTTAAAATAAATTAAAGGTAATCAAAGTAAATGGCTAAAGTAATTTTTATTGGATCACAGATTTATTTTATTATTTATTAGACTTGTTCTCAGTTATAAGCTATGTCCAAAAGCAAATAGAATATCAGACAAATAATCTTTTACGATTTTATTTTCTTATTTTCTAGCAATTGATTTTGTGGTATCAATATTTTGGGCTGAAACTATCTTAGACATGCCTTCACATCTATAACCCTCCCCCCTCCCAAACACCAATTTTTTTTTTGACACACCACAAGGCAATGTTCAATTATAGTGATGAACAAATTTGTATTTTATAAATTAATCTCATGTTAAAGAATAAATTTAATGCTTCACCCATTAGTCCTTAACCTATTTAAAATATTCTCCAAATATTATAGGAATGTGCCAACTCAAATCACATTTGGCTCTGACTATCAGTATGCTTTCTGAAATCTTTAGGATAATTTTGCTTCTGACCTAGAATTGTGCTTTACTATGTCTTATATTACTTAATATAGTGATTGGTGGCAGTTTCAAGAGTTGAAGATTTCTGAAAAGGTTTCTGAATCAATTCCAAACGAAGGAAAGTGAATTTGTTGTTGTTCCTAATTTGTCAATTGGCTGCTTAAATGTTAAGTTCCCTTTCAAGCAACTAGTCACTTGATTACATAAAAAAGACATTGAATATATCATTTAACTACTAATCGTACTTTAATATAAAAAAAAAAATCACAATACATTGAATCTGCATTCATAGCTATTTAGTAATATAACATTTCAATTCAAATGCATCTATGCTCCTGTGTAAGTTTGGTTGCATGTAGTCACTTCATGCATTATGACAATAAAAGACAAATGAGCATATAACACTGCAGTTGCAGTAAACAAGTAATCTGTCAAATATTTTAGCAATATCGTTAAATTTTATGCATATTTTTTCATTCTTTGTACCAAAATATGACATACTGTAGTGTTCATGCTGACTACCATTTTATTTGTCCTATATAAATAAATCCATAATTTAATAAGATTCAAATACAAAAACAACATGTGCTTATTATTACATAGATCAATTCTCAATGTTGATTTTAAAAAGATGTATGAAATTGAATTCTGATGTTACTTTATTTCAAAATTAATATTAGTGTCAAAAATTTAATCCAAATACATCAGAGGACGTTCATTAACTAACAATGCAATTTCTATGTCGTGAGGAGGTAATGTAGATTACCTTATTCAATAATTGGGAAATTTTTAATGTTTATTATTATTATTGATTCATTTACTGATAATTTATAATAGAGATTTATTTCCTCTCATATTTCCACTGGATGTGATTTACTTAAGGATAAACAAGCAGCTGAAAAACCATTTAAACTTTATCTGATTTGAGATTGTTTTAGTAATGATTTTTTTCTATCTACATCTTCCATATTGAGACTTTTTTTTCTAATTATAAAGGTTACATTTTTTCCCCATGGATACCTAATCATCTCTTCCTGACACAAAGATGAAAATCTTATTCTGAAGCTTTCATTTCATTAATATTCTCTGCTGGTGATTTGTTTGTAACTATAGATGAAATAATGAGCCAATAAAGAATGGCCACACTTATAGATTCTCTTTACATTATTAATATTGTATTTAATTAGAATTGTTTTAGTTGCTATATAGTTTTTCCAGCACTCCTGCTTGATTTAGAATGACATAGTGGATTTTTGAATATATTTGATATCTCGCTCAGCTATAAAGTTTTTGAAGTCAGCTATAATGAAACCCAAATCTTTATTGGATATTAAGGCTTCAGGTGATCTGTGAATATTTTCTTTAATTCTTTCTTACTGAACTCATATTATTGGCAATTTTATATAAATACATTTAGAGACAGTATCAATCAATACTAGAAATGTATGTCCTTTGAACAAAACTCATGATAAATATGCATGCGATTTCAGGGTTCCTCAGTTTTTGGCCTGGAATAAATTTTTCTTGCTGTGCATTTGCAACTCTCTAACATGCTATACATTTTTTATTTAGGATTTCAGTATCAGTGCCAATCCCAGGCCTCTCTATATAGCTGCATGTTAGGGCTTTAACCCTCACTGACATAGTGCAGCAATTCTTGTATTGCAGAATATTCTTTTTAAAGTATTAGTATTTTATTAGTGAATATAATACAGTCTTATTTGTTGATAACTTTTCTTATAAATTTAAGGATTTTTTTTTTGAGATTTTCTCGCATGTATTGGGCCAACCATCCTTCCCATTTTATAAGCATCTGATAACCAGGATTGACTTTCATCCAATATATATTTTGCCTGTTTATCAGCTTCATAATTTTATTTACTATCCATAATTTTTATGTCTAAGGTTTGAAAATATTCTTGACCTTTTTGTTATGAATAAATTTCTTTTTTTTTAATAACGCTGATTGATAACTAATACATTAATCATAGATACTTATACTAATAAGTTTACTATTTGTATTTCTTAACAATACCAGTTCTCATTAACTTAGAGCAGTCTTTATTATCTTTGCATAATGATGTTTAATTTTTCTAAGATATAGGAGATATTGTATCTTTTCTGTCTACTTTCATTTTAAGATTTATTACAGATGTTTATAAAACCATTATTTGCTAATGGCTACTACTATCTACTTTTTTGTTTATTTCAAAACTGGATTTGCTTACTAATATGCTTATTCTGTTGGAATTTTCATTTTGCACTTTTTATTTTTAGTGTGACAATTCTTTGCTAAGTGATCTATTTTACCACAACCTTTCAATTGCGGCCTTCACTATATTATGCTCTAGGTTTCCATAGTGATAACATTGTTTTATCATTTTGACAAATTTCAGACATAGATGTTCAGAGAATTATTATTTATTTAATATCACCTGCACTGGATTCACAGAACTCGGCAAAAATAGTTTATGAGTAATGTCTTTTTGATGGCCTCTATATATGAAAGATCAGGAGTATCTACTAAGTGCTTTGGCAAATTTAAATCAGCCATCCTTCACAGGAATTTATTCCAGCAGTAATCCATTGAAGTAATCAATATATTGATATTTGTTTGCCATTTCTTTCCAAGATTCACACTGTAATCTCCGCATTTCTTCCCTTTCCCTTGATATCTATCATGATGTAGATATTACGTTCGAGAGTTTATGCTTAAAATGAACCATAAAGCTCTTAATCAATTCCATGTAGTATCTCAGGATTGTTGGGTTTAGTAAAAGCCTGTTTGTGATTTCTAAATCCTGTAATTTCCAAAAAAGTAGTTAAGATGGTAATTTTTGTAATATCATCTTTTTTAGAATTAACAATAAAATATCTAGATATTTTACAAAGGTTTATCATTCTGAAGAGCTATTATATCAAATACACTGGTAGTGCACTATGCTATTGCCATGTCTGATTATACCTTTTATCAGTTCTTATTAATTAAGTTCTTAAATTTTAAGGCTGCAAGTTTTCTAACTGTGCCAATTGCTACATTCTATCTGAACACCCAATAATCATCATATGTTGTGACTGCATGCAATATAAAATAAACACTATGTATATTATAAATAGAGATCACCAGAAGAATGTTATTTAAATGTATTTTTACTTCACTAATCAGTAAAATAGATATGCATACATAAGGCATAAATATAAATATTAGCATTAACTTTAATTATATGTTTATATAATTTATCTCTAAGGGGTCCTAAAATTATAATATAGATCAGATAAGCCTTTTCAGAATCTTAGACCACCATTTGCACTTTCATTGAGAGCTGCTTCACTTTACTATTTAAATCTTGATTTCTTACCAACTTGTTTTCCAAACTGTCCTTTTATAGAATTTTGTTCTCTGAAATAATCTAAAAACATTTTTTAGCAGTTATTATTATACTAATTAATTAGTTTTCTGCTTATCTATTAATTTTTTAGTTTGAGAAATTATAAATTTTAATTCCTCTTTCACTTCTTCATTTCTTTATGCATTGATTATTTCTTATATAACAAACAAATACTCCTTTTTTCTTACACTTTTTTTTGTCAAAATAAGAATAAAATTTGGCATTGTAAAAAATATATAAAGGAATATTTATTTAATTATTATATACAATTTTAAACTCATATTGTTTGTTTTAATTTCTTATTTTATTTGCACACACACATGTAAGCCGCTCACATAAATCTTATTTAAACAGACAACTATCTTCATCTCAAAATTTTATTTTGGAACAAAGCTTTTTTTTTTTTTTTTTTTGAGAATCAGTTATTACCAGTAAAAAAAAATTTTTTTTTTTACTTTATATAAGTATTGGTTTCAATAAATTTTTAAAAATAAACCTCTGTTTTTTGCTTCTTTTTATTCATAAGATTATATTATGGCCTTTAACATTGCCATTTTTTTTTTGCAGAAAATATTATTACCTTTGTTTAAAATGCTGCTGTCTAATTACAGTCAAAGTTTAGAAGGAAAAATCAAATGATTATTTATTCATATGAATCCCTCTTATCTTTAACTTTTACATATTTTAAATTTTAAGTTGGTTAAAATAATTAACAGTTGAACTTTGCAATAAATGATATATAGTCCTTTCGTCAAAGTCTTTAGCAACAACTGTTTGAGTCATCCATATTACCCACATAAAGGCAGTTGAGATTTATCCAAAATGTTGATATTACACATAGAAGAATGTAAAAATTGTATTTTTATTTTAATATGAATATATATAATATTGCTATCTTTCATCAATATTTATTATTATGAATAACTACATATAAATTTTAGATTATTTATGTAAAAAATTATTAATTTTTAGAAAATCTTCTTATGCCAACGAAACCTACTGAAATTCCTCATCCTGAGATTGGTCGTTTCTTCCAAGAATTTAGGGGTTATTATTATGTGCCAAATCCTGAGAAACATCAAGAATATCCAGAAGATTTAGAAGCTACAGAAAAAATAATTGTAAACTTTTATAGAAAACAAACAGATTTATCTTCTGTGACAAATTTCTAATTAAAAATTATAAAAAAGAATGTAAATTTTTCCAACGAAATATATTAAATATTTATTTAATTTTCACTTTTATTTATATATGAATCCACTATTTTTTTTTTTGGATAAATAAATAAATAAAAAAATGTATATGTATTTTTATTTATGGGTATTATTGAATTATTTCTAAATTTATTGATTGTATTTTATCTGTATATGTAAAATTTGCAGTTTTTTATGCTAATGTTCCAGCTTCTATAAATATTTTCAACAATTCATGCAAATGAAATACTATCAAGATTTGATAATCAATTAATAATAGAAAACCATATTTTGATTTCAAAAGATTCTATTTTTTAAAATTAATGTGGGTATAGGCATTGTCTTGGAAAAAACAATTGGAATTCTGCATTTTTCATTTAGAATAGATTACTGGTGTCCATTTAAATCATAATTAATATTTACTAAGGCTGTAGAGGTCCCTACTATTGCATTTTTATGCGCACATTCTTGAGGTTACAGCCTTAATAAATATTACTTACGTAATCAATGTGCATTTAAATAAATTTATAATTACAACTTTAAATCATAATTGAAGAGTATTATGCATCAGTCTTTCTTTCTTTTTTTTTGATCAGTAATAAGTCCACATTAATAATAAATTATTCTTGAATTCCAGATCTACAATAAAGAACTGTTTTTTTTTTCTTTTTGGAGGGGAAGAGAATAGTAAACTTGCAGATGAAATTTGATAATTATATTTATATTATAAGTCTCAGTACTACTTCTTAATGATTTGATTGTGCCTGTTGGAAAAACTAATTCAGATTATAAAGTTAAACTTGTTTTAAAATATTATGAATGCACAAATTGATTTGTGCTTGAAAGGAATATAAGAGCTCATTAAAATTTATAATGCAATTTTAAAATTAAGATTGAGTTTGGAAAGCAGTAGCAGAGTACCTTTGATGATGATCAAGTTTTAATGTTTAATTACATTGTATTGCTAATTATTTTGTGCTTTCAGTCAGAGAACTTAATATATAAACATGTATATATAAAAACTATTTTGATTATGAAAAGAGTTTAGTAAAACTTATATATTTATATAAATATTTAAATCTCACTATATTAACTTTTTTCATGAAAATATATAATTCTAAAGCACTTATTGACTTAGAATTCAGATGAAAAGGTATAAATAATAAACTAATTAATTGAATTGATTCAACTTTCAGTAAACACTGTCAAAATCATATTGCTGAAAAAAGTTATGCAATACGGGTAAGCTTATATAATTGATATAATAAGTAAATGGGGCATAATATGCAAATAAGGCAGTTAGTTATTCCATTTTTCAGACAATATAACACATGAATTCTTTTTGTTGATGGAATACGAATCTTTTGCAATTGCCCAAGCCTCTTTGTACTTTCTTTTCCTATCATTTCTTTCCGATCATATTGTTCCAACACTTGATGGAGAAAACATATGACCTGTGGGACATGATCCAGAAAGATCAATCTCTATTCAGTCTTTTGTTTATCTCTATTGTAGAAATATATGTTTTGGGCAATTCTCGTGAATCTATTTGCATGAGATTTCCTATAATAACAGAGTTGCAAATTTTATAGACCACTTGAGGTGCAAGCTTTACCAGTATCTTGTCTTTAGTATTGTTCAACAAATTATTAAGAGAAAATGGTGATCTAAAGCTAACCCTGTATATGTAAGCACAAATGTTCCTAAGATTATTTGCAACATGTGGCACATAAGGAAAGCTTTTTTATGCATAACTTTCTTCAGCACTATAATTCCGGCAGTATTTTGCCGAAAGTTGGTTCTGTGCAATCAATTAATTTATTATGTATAATCATCAGAACTCAGTCAACAGACGCTTTAGAATTTATCTAAATATTAAGATGCTTAGAATAAACAGTTCTAAGAGGTGGTCAACTAACAGCAAACTTTCACCAATATTATCAAACTGTCATTAAACAGAGAACTTAGCTTATATATAGCTATGAAGCTGATATAAGAATATTACATTTTAATCTATTGAATTAGGTAACTTATTAATTTATACCAAGAAAAACATAGATGGCTTTTTTGGTAGACATTCTATGTATGCTTCTAGGAGTAGTAATTTATTCTATTTTTTCAGACAATCTATTGTGAAGCTTGTGCAATCAATGGAATTAGGGCCAGATTAAAATTTTTTTGGCTTTTAAGCTATATTTGTTGATGCCCCTTCCCTCCAGTGGTATTTTCAAAAGGTAAAAAAAGTTATTTTTACAAGTCTTTTTAGAATTAAAATTAAAAATTTGCTTCAAATTGTTTTTATTTTTCTAAAACATTTGTAAATAGTAGATTCTAGAGTACATTTCTCTTTCTGGTCACAATAATTATAATTAAAATTTATTTAATACTATTACACTTTAAATGAAAATAAAGACACCAGAAAGAAGCAAATGGCTGCAAGTTACATTTCAGTTAGCCTACATTATTGTACTCATTTATTTTATTTTATTTATTTTGTCTTTTTCTGATATTTTTATTCATTTGTTAGAAGAGTGATAATCTTTAACAGTTTTCAAATATACATATTTAATATTGCGTATGTATGGGAAAAAAGTAATAATGTTAAAATAGCGCTGTGTTTGCATAATTTATATGAAAGGATATATTACATTTATCTGTTTAAAATCTATAGTTAAGATAATTTTTTAAAATATGAATTTTTTTCTTTAGTACAAGCTTTTTCATACCTGCACTTATATATGTAATATATAAGGGGTTTGAACTCAGACTTTCGCATGACTCTCAACCATCCATGTTATCTCATATTGCTGATACCCTTGATCACACAATGTCGAAAAGATAAATAATCACCAATATGCGTATTTCGTGCTAAACTAGCCCTCATCAGTTGGTCCAGATTATCATCTCCACACATATATACAATCAAAGCTCAGCTTATATTAAGATAGCCAATCTTCATACTTTAATGGACAGGCTTCAAACCACTCCACCCCACAACTCTTCAGCCATTCATTTCATTGAAAATTGGATGATGGAATGATCAAAGCCCACGTTCATGCCAACCTTCTCATCCTACCCATGTTGACCACAAGTCACTCTGACCCCTTATCCACTTTATTTTGGAAATATGAATTTTTTCTACAGTACAGGCTTTAATAATCTTCGTCATGATTTGTACAGAACTTGAATGATCACAGATTAAATTGTGATAAAATACATGTATAGAGTACAGTATATTTTTTTTGTGCTGTATGTTTACTTAATATATATATATATATACACACACAGTATATTGACTGAACTATTTTCTTTTGACATGGGTAATATATTTTAATTCTGCATTTAGTTTTTATTTAATCTTTGGAAACCTTTCAACTGGTCTCTGAACCGACACCCATATCTTATTCTATGACTGAGTGAATATTAATAATGCTATATCTACATTTCTAGCCTAGTTTCTAGCTATTGGATTTAACATTCACAGATAGGTAGCTCTGAAATAGAATAAATAAAATAAAACATTAATTTCGTAAATTTAAATAATCATTTGAAGGGAGCAAACTATTTATTCCAGTTTTGCTTAAGTAATTAATAGATAATAATGCTCATTAAATCTTCATCTAGTACAATCTTGTTCATAAACTCACACTAGTTTCTGGCTAATACCTCTACTAGCAAGTTGTTTTGAATTTGGATCTATCTTATATGAATATTTTTGGATCAAATGAACTTTTCATTTTGTATATTACGAGCTTGAAATTTAAAATGTTCTAAAATTCAAATCAAACCAATTTTCTGCATAGTTATACAGATCAGAAATCAATTCAATATTTATATATTTTAGTGCCCTCACTTTTTTAATAATTACAAACTACCTTTACTTTTTTAGAATTGGTATATAGATAAGACTTGATTAGATATTTAAAAAATTGTAGCTTACTTAGCAGAAGTGAAATCATACAAATAGAGTGTGCACATGAAAAATATTGTATAAGCAGATGTTTTGGTTTTTTATAACTTGGAAAACAATTACAAAATATCTAATAAATAGTAATAAATATTGACTGATAAGATTTGAAACTGTCATGAAAATGCACAATAATTCACAGGAGACTAAGTCTCAAGATGATTTTTCTGCCATGTACTTTTATTGTATACCAAGAAATCAAAATTTTAAAGTTTGAATATTATTAGATATGTTTAATTAAAATTGAGTGCCATTTATTTAGCTTATGGTGTCAGCGTATTAAAAGAACACCAACAGTTCTTAACCAATGAAGAGCCGACTCCTCCAAGCTATGTAGAGAAAACTTCCTGTAAATATGTAGCATAGTTTGGAAGGTCTACAAATTCCCATTTATACAACATATAATGACATCTATCCTGGCCTGTTCTGACTGTTAATCTTTAACTATAGTTGCCTTGGAAGAGAGAAATCAGGTACTTGGAGAATAGGGTGCTATTAGAGTATGATTATTTATATTGGAGTTAATAGAAAAAAATCATTTATCACGAAACTAAATAAAAACAGTTCAAATTTGAAAATCAATAATACACTTTTAAAAAACAATATTGGCAAAACAATAAACAATTTTGCTAAAATATAGGTAAAGTATTTCTCACCAAAATACAAGATTCAATAAATGAAGACTTCTACATGAGCTTCATAGGTTGAAATTTAATTATGGATATTGTAGTGTATTTAAAAAGCAAGCACTCCAATTACCAACAAATAAAACAAATAATAATAGTGAAAAATTATTGCTACACACACAACACAATATATATAGTTCACTTCCCACAATGCACTTTACAACTGGCTGCTTTCTAGATGGTGTCTCCAGCCCTGATTTCCCCAATTCTTTGGTCCTGTTTAGCTGCTGCTTATGAACACATTGGCTTTGCAATAGAGCACTTCAATGTCACTTTAAGCTTTTTTCAGCTACCATCACTTAAATCTCTCTGTAACTGTTCACTTGGTAAATTCACTGGAAATAGAACAATGCATTTTGTTGTTCAAACTATTTATAGTCCTCTCAGTTGGCCTCCGACAATCCAAGATTCATCCTTGATGTTATCAGTTTTGATTTCCTCTTTGCGTTTTTAATTAGTGTTGTATCAAAAAATATTTGTAATTAGCAAATATTTCTTGGCATTTATCAAACACAATATTCTTATTGCAAATACATAAATTTAGTCACTAATTAAATCCTTATCAGTTAGCGATCTAAAATATATTTTTCTAATATATTTTCCTTACTTTTTCTGGAGTACAAAACTTGTGCTTAAATTTCCATAAACATATTATACAAAACATGACAGATATAAATAAGAAATTAGTGCTATTTTCATAAGTTTCATTGTTACTCGCTATTTAAAAACAACTAATAAAATAATTAACAAGTTTAATAATTTCATATAATGTAAAGGCTTCAATGATATAAGCATTGAGGAATATTGGAAGAGTTGACAACTGACTACTTTTGTCAACTGTAATTGGCAAGAATACTTAAGATTATCTTTCCATACTTTATATCTCCAGATAAGATTAGCCAAATAATAATTTGACAAACAATATTGAGTGGCTTTCTGCAAATACACCATGCTGGTTTAAAAATTTTCATCACCTGATACCTGATCGCAAATTACTTAATCGATTAATAATGCTAAAACAATATATTTTAACTACAAGCACTTTATGACAACTTGTGAGTCAACAAACTGAACAGATAAAGAAAAAATATTCTGAAATTTAACTGAGCCATCATCTCACCCAAAGCAATTATCCAAGTGCAGTTCTCTTCACCTTGGCGATATTATAGAATTGCTACCATCTGTTATCCATCAATTACTCAAATTTACAATAGATGGTTGAAGCGTCAAATGAAGAGAACTATTTTTGAAAGTTTAAAAAATTGACAAAGTTTCTGTATAATATTCTTATTGTTAATAAAGGCTACATCATACTAAACTTTACACTTATATCTGAGCTGGTTATCTGAAAGAAAAATCACACCCTTGTAATTAGTGAAAATTCTGACAACTATTGAAGATTTATAAGCATGAAAAATAAAATATGCAAGATAGTTCAGCATTTTATCATGTGATTGTTAATGATGTCAGTAAACTAATCTATCATTCCTTTGACTTTGCTGACATTGTAATTGTTGATGGTATTCTATAATCATACCATCAATTGTTTGAGAAATCAGTGAATGAGCATTAATGTAACAAGCTGGGTTAAAAAGTTCAAGACATGATAGATACTGAAGTGATTTTCCTCAAGTGAAGATTAAAAAATCATTAGTTTTTGAGTGAACTTTTTTCAATGGCATTTCCATTTCAACAGAAGACAATTGAATGATTGATAATGATCAAATTGGCTTATTGTATATATATATAATTAAATTTTATTGTGTGAGAGTTTACAAAAAGTTGAAGTACTGGAAATAATAGAACTGGATGCAATCCATAAAATCTTGAACTCCAGAATCCATTGCTCCATCAATATGCTAAACTCTGCAAGTATCTTGCTTATTATATGAGATGGAGTTTCTTTGCATTAAGGAAAGCTTCTGAGTATCTATATAATAAAAATCGAGCCAATTAGTGAATTATGTACTTATGCGCATGATCAGTATAGAAGTGAAGTTCCCAATAAATATATTTTCTTTAAAAGAAGGTTTTGTCAGTCAATATGAGGAAACTATTGTGGTCTATAAAATTAAATGCTCTAGAATCAATTGATATTCAAGCATATCAAGAAAATAAGATAAATTTAGGTGCCAGGTGAGGCATCAGAATTATTTATACAAAATAGAGTTAAACTTATTATAATTTAGTTATCTTGACTTTAAGATGGACAACTGGCAATGTATTTTATTCAAGCAATATCAGGATAATTTGTGAAGAAAGAGTAGTATAAAAAGGAAAATAAAAGAGGTCAAGCATTGCTGGTCGAGTGGTCAGCACAGCAGCCTTACAAGCAGTTGTCCTGGCTTAGCGGGTTCGCTTTCCGGATGATGCTATGACACATGAAGAAGAAAATAAGAGGCATGATTAATTAATTTTCAAATAAATAAATCTAAAAGAAAAATCAATTCTTTTATTTATAAACAATTATTTCCATACTTCACTAATTTATTAGATCTTTATATATAAACAATAGAGAATAATCTGGATATCAAGAAACTGAAGGCTTATTTTAAGAAGATGAACATTTTGAACAAATATGACCGTGATTTAAAATGCAGCATCAACTTTTAAAATGCCTTATTTATTATATATACACTATTTCAGAATGAAAATCTCTTAATTTCAGTACTTCCTATCCATAATTACTTTATATCATGCATAGTAAACTTCCATACCTGAATTATCCATCCTGCATGATAAAAGATTCTATTTTTTTTAATGTGATTATGGTGCTTCTAGAATCATAAAGTGATTTTTACAAAATGCTGAAAAGCTATCGAACAGTCACAGCTAGCAATCAAAATAATTAAAGATGTCAGATTTTGTCTCTCTATCACAGTTTAATAATTCACTAAGAGTATAAGGCGAATTACCCAAAACTTTAATAGGTTTACAAATGTAGATGATAACAATCAATCCTTAAGCTATCAACAATCTCAACTAGTAGTCAAGACAATTTACTTTAACAATAAAGGTGATACCACCTTTATCTATGGTCTGATATGATTATATAAACACTAAAGATTGCAATTTACTTAATAATTTGTATATAAAACTTGAAGAATTCATTAACTTATATTACACAAACAAAAAACAAAGGTCATAATTTGTTATCATTAAATTTTAAGAGAGTATGCAATGACCAATTCTTATCACTAGATTTGAAAATATTGTTGATCACACTATTCTTATACCATATTTTTTTGAGAATATATTCAATATTTGAATGTAATTAATAATATAGGTATCAATAAAAAATATGGTCATGGATAAAATGTACTTAATGATGAAAGCTAATAAGTACCAGTAACTTCTCTGAAGTAGATTTTCACTATATCTATTCTCTTGCATAAGAAAATCAAAATATGCTTATGAAGGAATTATTTCATTATCATTTAGTGGCCACTAGTTTTCTTAATTTTCACATTGTAATTTCTAGATTTGAAGAGCAATGTCACTGAGATGTAATCAATGAAAGCTAGGGAAATGACTGATATTTATTAATTTTTTATAATTAATCAAAAGCTTAAATTTGCAATTAATTTATGACTTAGGTCAATAAATTATATATTTCCTGATTCTCATATCTATTTAGCCCTATTGATTAAAATTACCAATTTAAGGTGTTAAAAATGTAAACTTAGTTTGATGAACAGGGTAGGAAGACAGGTATAATGAAAATCAGTAGCCTCTGTCAAAAGTATAAAAAATCAAATCATCATGGAGCTATTATTTTACTATCATTTCCCCAATGCTTTCATCCATCATTTTTAGAATTAAAAAAATGTCTTTACAAGAGAGTTAACTTCCATTGAGAAAGATGTTGAGTCATCAGAAGTTAACAAAGATCTTGTGATGTTGTGATAATGTACCTATCATCTTCACCTGAGATTCCAATCTGACTCATGATTTTTTAAATTTAATTTAGCATGAACAATCTATCTAACCATTTGTTGCTGATCCAATTATTCTTAACTAGAAAATAAAAAATGAAGATCTCCATCATCCAGCAATTTGTATTATCTTTAACTAGAAATTTAATCAGCCTTGCAATTGAAATATGAATCACAAACACACACATGTATATATGAATTGGAATGTCCATATTTCCTCAGGGCCTAACTGGGACACACCAAAAAAATTATTGCAAACTACTGTATATTTCAATATGAAATAAAAAAGTCACAAAACACATACATGTAATCACATTTACATCACAACAATATACTCATTATTGTAATATAAACAAACGTATATTAATGTATCAAAACAAAATCACAAGTTGAAATCCTTTATGACTAACATATGAAAATAATGGGAGCCACTTCCATTTTGGGAAAATTACTGATTAGCTAATCAAAAAATTAATTATAAAATATTAAATGGATAAATATTAATTTAAAATAAAAAATTAAATTAAATAAAAAGTTAAAAAATAAAAATGAGTAGTTAAAAAACCCAGGATAGTTAACTGTCCCGAGAGAATATATCTGGACACCTGGACAAAGAGATAAAAGCAGGAAATATGAACACCCTAATATGAATAATTAAAATTTATATAAAATTGATTAAATTTTTGACTTTATTTTAAAAAAACATATACAAAGAAACCAAATTATTTGATCTATAGAATTTATTTACATTAATTTACTAATTTTAAGTCTATTAACATGGGTTTGTCTTTATGCTTTTTCGAATTGTCATGCATTGTGTTTCATCTATAAAAAGAGAATTTGCTTTCACATTAATATCTTCTTCTAACACCAAACGATTTCTATTGAGACCTTTAAGAGAATCTTCCATCTGAGCCCTTTTTTCTTTCAAAGTTTCTATTGCATTACGATTCTCTTCAACTTCGATTTCTATGCGTCGCTGAATTGCGTCATGAACTAGTTCTGCATTAGGACGATAAGTACGAGTATTCAAACGCTTCTCAGACAAAAGAAGAAATGGAGTTTTTTCTTCAATCGCCTTATCCAATCTTTCAATATTACATTCAATTTCTCGAATTTCTTTTAGAACCTGAAAATTGAAAGTATGCTGTTAAAAACATGTTAATATTTAGAGTATATAAATTAATGTAAGACTAGATATATTAATATGCAAATAATTATAATAAAATCTTTCAAATATCTTGAACTTTTATTACTATAAAGAACCATATCAAAAAATATTAGATAATTTTCTTTGCCTAGTTTCAACAATTTGTACTTAAAGCACTAAAATAATTTAATCTTTTAAAAAAGTAGGCCCCTGCAGAGCAAAAGCCTCTTCAACAGTCATTATAGATAAGCATTAAAGGAGAAAGCAGTATTTGCCAACTGGTCTATTAAACCAAATAAACATGATCACCATTCCCTATGCATATAAAAGCTGTTATAACAGAGGCAAAATTCTGGGGGTATTGGATGAGTAGGCATTAGATAGAGATTTTATGTACAGATGTTGCATCCATTGATTAATCTGGCTTGCACTGGATATTAACTTGTCAATTGTCGAACAGTGAGAGTTTTTAATTCTCATTTTAACTTCTAGCTAAATATAATTAGATATCCAGAAATACTGAATGGTTTGCTGTAAGACCTAATGGCCAGCTACCTAAAACAACAACAAAAAAAATTATAGTTTGCTCAGTCCTGATTTGAGTTTGGAATGTCAGGAAGATATGTAATTCATTCTATTTACTGTATCCAAAGTCATTTTATATAACCTTGAACAAATAGCAAATTCTATATGTTAGTGCTATAGTCACATCTCCAGATTAGTTTCTGATTATAGGCTAATATCAGTGAAGAGAAAAATTTGCATTCATAATCTAACAATGACTTTTTTAAAACTCTCCAAGCTACTAACTCAAGATTCACAAAACTATTATTTTTTAAGATAATCAAGTTGCAGATGATTTCTAAATAAATAGAATTAATTATTATTTCTAAATGGAGGTAATAACAATAAAAAGAGAAAGGCATGATAATTTGATTTGCCAAAGGGTTAATAGTATCCACAGATAACATAAAATTGAATTTATTAAAATATATAGTTACAAAACTCCATACACTAGTGCTCCCAGTGCAAACCAGAGTAATCAATGGATGCAAGAAAGTTTGTGCATAAAATCTCTATCTAATGCCTACTCACCCAATATCCCCAGATTACTTTCTAGTTTATGGCTTTCATCAGTGAGGAGTCTTGGAGCTGAGAGCAGTGCACCTAGATCTTACTAAAAAGGTGGCTACTGGAGGGTTGCATTGTGCTCAGATTCAATGCTCCTCATTAATGAAAGCCACAAGCTAGAAACTAGTCTGGGAATATAGGATGAGTAGATACTAGATAGGGATTTTGGGTGACACTATTGTGTGAAGAGTTTTGCCTCTGTTTTAACAGCTTGCATAAGCCTAAGAATGTGATCATTTGATGTTTAGTAACTTAACAAAATATATAGTTACTTGCCTTTTTCTAAACCTATATAACTATACAAGCAAGACATCTTAGAATCAAACCTTAGGGGGTTTGAATATTAAATCATTAACTTAGATAGTAAAGGTATTCTGTTTGATGTGTGAATGCAGGTCCTGCTTCTTGATAAAACAGGTAACAGGCAAAAACTAATTTGATAATATGAATATAACAGTATACTGTTTATTCACAATTAGAATATGTAGCTATGGTAAGTTGATAATGTTCAAATCTCGGAATGTTATTTATAATTAGAAATGATATTAGTTCTTTTTTTTTTTTAATATGCCTTTAGTATATTTATAGTTACCCTATAGTGCATTAGCTTATTTTTTTTATTTAGTCAGATATTTTAAACTTTGAAAAATTATAAAGATAACTTTGGGTATAGCAATATATACATTTAAAAATTGCAATGTCATTAGATTTTTGGAAATATACTAGCTTACTGTAGAAAAGAAAACAAAAAACTATTATTACAGAAATCTTTATTTTAAAACAAAAATGGCTCCTTACATTACTATCATCTAGTGTGAAAACAGTCAATGATTATCAGATGCACACAAAATTCTTATTTTTTGAATTTGAGCCCCCATCCTCAAACTGGTTTATGGCTTTTGCCTTTATCAATAAGGCTTGAGATTTTCAGAAACATATCCAGCAATTACCTTTAACTCCACTTTATCTATCAAACCAAAAATGTGAAGTTCAAATAGACTAAAGTTTTGAACCCAAGTCAAATCAATCTGTTGGTTGTTTTATAATAGCATGTTGAAATCGCTGGAGGGCGTGGTTTGTTTGTAAACAAAGATAAATATAATGTTGCCGGGGCTGGGGTTTTTTTTTTTTTTTTGGCTTTGGTTTTTTGTATCACATTTATAAAAGTAATATCAAATCAATTTTTTAAACACAACCAAAAAAAAAAAATGCATAAAAAAATTTAAAAAAAATGAATTTACAAAAAAGTATTTAATTTTTTTTTTTTTTTTATTCTTTTCATTCTTTATATTTTCGGGGGCAGGGGTTTTTTTTTTTGGTCTATGTATTTTTTTGTTTCTTTTGTTGTTGTTTATCACATTTAAAAAGTACGGCGGCTATCAAATCAATTTTGGCAACCCAAAAAAAAAAATACATCAATTAAAAATGAATTTTAAAAAGTAGTTACCACTTTTTTTTTTATTCTTCTCATTAAACCCTTATATTTTCGGTTCGGTATTCTACGACAAAAAAATCATATTCTTCTTCTTTTTTTTGTTTGTTTTATTTTTATAAATTATAAATAAATCTATTTCCATTTAATGGTAATATTTACAAGCCAAAGTCAAACTTTGGGAGAGAGGGGAAAGGGGGGGGGGGAGGGTGTTTCCAATTGCTAACAGAACGGAATGCAAAAAACTCAAAGGTTGACAAAGGTAATTACCAAAAACATAAATATATACGGCAATTAAAACCAACTTTTTGGGCTCTTCAGGATAAACAGCATGCATGCAGCTTCAAGCTGTTTTGCTTGATAACCCGGTTCCAGCAGTCAGAGAAGAATTCTTTCATTGACATTCGGAAAGTTTCCTATTTCAGACATTTGATTCAGCTGGCAGTTGTTCTTGCACAAAACGTGACTTAGAGCATGATTTGATATGAATCGCGCTTGCACCTACACTTGCCCAATTTTTTCAGCAGGAAATGGGGGCTAGGGAAGCACGGGACTCTGCTCATAATTGTTAGTAGACCTTCCTAAAACATGGGAGATAGAGGGGGAGGTGGTCTTAATGAATATTAAAATAGTTTTGACAATCGGAATTCCAGCCACCCTCAGACAATACTATAGCCAAAAGTGAAATGTGATCGCACATCCAAAATGCTTAGCCCAAATCTGAGCTGTAAGCTGACACGATAGCTTCTGCGGCAGATTAAATGTCATGTTTCTGTGCATTAGCATAGAAATAAACACAGCAGCCACCACCCCCTATCAACGGACTATTTCTAGGCTTACGCATTAGAAATAGAACGTTCAATAGCAGCGGAGGCTGCCTAAACGGCATATTTCTGTGCGCTATCATAGAAATAATGCCCTCCGGCGGTTTCAACACACTGTTGTAAAACAATCGCAAGTTACTCTCATAGCTAGAAATGTAATAAAAAATAATCACCTAATAGTCAGTTATCCAATAGGAAAAAAAAAGAGTATATCTCCACTTAGTTTAAGCTAATTAATCAGACGTCAGATGCTCACAAAATTCATATCCTTGCATTAGATGACAGTAAAGTGGATAGCCATTTTGGTTTTATTGATTAAATTGAGGTTTGATGTTTAAATGAAGAATTGAAAGTAGTAAAATATATAGTTGCTGAATTGGTTTCAAATTTATTTAACTGTTCCAGCAGGTGGATTTAATAGTGTTTGCTTGGCAACATCTATGCATTCATTTCTTTCAACTTTGAATCCATGACTCATTGTGAAAAGCAAATGTCAGAAATCAGTCCTAGGTCAGAGTCCAAGTACCAAGGATAGGAAATTTTGTGTCCTATAATGACTGATCATGGTAGTAATGTTATTTTCTATGTTTGCCTACATTAATAAAGCTTACGCATAAACATTAAATCAATTTATGTTAAGCAATTTGCTACTGACTTTATAATAGTTGATCATATCTTTCTCTTCATACATGCAATCTCATAATATATCCATTTAATTCTTCCAGCCTTAACTTTGGCCCCAATATCAGGTTTATTATACATTAAGCAGTCACAATCCATACAGGCTCTTTTCCTTATTTAACAATGTTAATCATGTCTTTCTGTTTATACGTGTATTTTTCTAGTTGTACACTCCCATTATATTTAGGTCTTTTTTCATACTATCCCAAATTCCAATAATCATTGTTACCATTCTTTTTTTTAAAATGATCTCATAATATAACCAACCTATTTATCTAATTCTTCTATTCCTAATCTTGATCATAGTATCAAGTTAATTATGCGTCATATTTTCCTACATTTTTTAGATCCTGCAGCTCCCATCAGTACAATTTTTGACTGGTCTGATAATTCTGTACAATACTATTCTGTCAAATATTGCTTATTTTCTGCTTATCCATGTAAGACATTGACCAGGTTTGACATGCTTACATTAATATTAGTGGTAACAGAGTTACAAACATTGGATCTTCCAGAGATTATTTTACTCTATATAACTTTTAGAAAAGCATTATAAGTTCTATTTGAGTACGAATTTCTGCTTTCTTAACATTTTTTGTTATGGAATTAGGACTATGACTAAATTAATTGACAAAACTGAAATGAAAAAGATTTGATATTGTACAACTCTGTGGAAAAAAGGAGAGAGTGAAAAAAGTATAAGAAATTGTTATATATAGGATAATAACAGACATAACAGAACAAGTATTAACCTAGCTCCAATAACAAGTGCCTAGGAATTCCAATAAGTCAGATGAGCTATAAATGATTATAATAAATATGATGAAAACATTTATAAAAAAAAAAAAACTGGTATATAAAAGTATTTGTATAATGATAACTGAAATAAACCACTAAACATCACATGATCACCATTTCTTATGCTTACCATGCTGTTTACACAGAGGCTAAACTCTCCATACAGCAGCACCACAAGCTGGAAATTAGTCTGGGATATTGGATGAGTGGGCACTATATAGTGATTTTATGCACAAACCTTCTTGCATCCATTGATTACTCTGGTGGTGCTACTGTATGGAGAGTTTAGCCTCTGTGTGATAACTGGAATAGATTTGAGTCCATATAAAAAGACAAAATGAAGTTGACAAAATTGTAGATAATAGTTTAGGAATAGAAAATTAGAAAAATTGATTATGTTTTTATACCAAAACTAAAATAGCATTAATAAGTTTTTGGTTTAATGAAAAGGGAATTTCCACATTTAATATTCCCTATCAATTTCTCAGTAGACTTTTTCATTTGTAATGCAGTTTTTCTAATCTCTTAAAAGAAGATTCCGGTTTTATTATTACTATGTTGTTATCTAAATCTATGAACTTAGAAGTAGAATTAAAGATATTTTTTAAGAAAATAACAAAAATGGTATTCGAGCCAAAGGTGAGATTATTAAATAAATATCTGGTCAGCAGATTGTATTAGCAATGAAATGATTCTTGAGAAAAAGCCAAGTCATAAAAACAATAAGATCAAGAATGTCTAGATAGAAATGTAAAGAGATGAATAAACCACAAAAGATAACTCAATAGGCTTTATTTTTTCCTTATTTGTTTGTAATTCAATAAATAGGGAAGTCTAATATACAGTAAAGATTAAACAATTGTAACTTTGCAGCTTAGCACTGCTTTTGACCAGGACGGTCATATCCATAGTATCTCAATCAATTATTAAATAATCCTAAAGACAATTTATCTCTGGATTAGGCTCTCCAAATAATCTACAAAATTAGCTGTAACAAATCCACTTGCAATGGTGAGTCTCTTGTTAAGTGTCTAGATTAGCACAATACAAGTATTTATATATAAACACATTAAAACAGACTCTAACATAAAATCGGTATTTTCAAAGCATGAGAGTGACACTAGACACAATTTCAATTAGCTAGAGATTAAAGTGGTTTGCGCTGAGTGCAATGATTGAAAGAGAAAATGTAGAGATGTGATTTATCACAAACAACCTCCATGTGATAAATAAGAGATTCATGTGTTGCACTATTACGCAAATGATATTTGTAAATCTACAAACTTGCATATTAATTAATCCAAACCTTTGTTCTCCTACTTGCCTGTCTTTGTGCTATGAGTATGGCCAGTGTGGTCAAAGCAGTCTAAGCTATAAAGTAGTTATAATTATTTAATCTTTCTTGTATAGTGGACCTTCCCTATTTATTGACACACCAATAATAAATTAATATCATGTAATACAGAATAAAATAATGCGTTACTTGCAAAGGATGATGTTGAAAAGAATATACATACGATTTGTGTAATAGAAATGAAAAACCTTAGTTAATTGAATAAAAAAAAAAACATAAAATAAACTATAATAATGAAAGAAAAGATTAAAAACCATTAGATAAGATAAGGACTATGAGGGAAGGCTTTTGAGAGAAATTGTTAGTTTGTAATGTAATTTATGACTCAAGAAAGTGATTCATAAACTTTCTTCCAAAACTAATAATTGTATTAGAGAAAAATCCTAATGTTATAAAATTTGAAATATTTTTAATAGATGAGACACGATTTTATTTGAAGAACATTATAAATTTATAAAAGGCAGAGAAATGAGATGTAGTGAGGACAAGTATCGAAAGATATATAGAAAATACAAAAAAAAAGAATAATATTTGTTTTATTTATATACAAGTGGAGTTTAATAAAATGGACTATTTTTCCAAATATTTTAAAAAAGAATTGTATCAAATGGAATAAGGCATGACTATTAGGAAACTTGTACATGAATTAGAAAATATTTGTAAATTAAATATCTTTTTTTTTTTCAAGAGAAAAGGATATGAAAAGAGTAGTAATACAGATGTGCAGTTTTCCTTTTATTTTGCTTAATATTTATATGACAATTAAAATAAGAAAGAACATGATTATTGAGGTGTACCACAGTAGTCAATACTGCAGCTGAATTTAATAAGCTAATAAGATATGCCATATCTTCATATGACTATTATAACTTTTTCCAACTCAATGAAATAAAGTGAGATGTATCACCACTGTAAATATTAATAAAAAGGTAGTGAAAAAATTTCATTTGAGAATATTTTGTAAGATTATAAAAATGGGATAGCAAGATGACAAGATAGATTCTCAAATATTTAATATTGAATCTATTATTGCAAATACATACTGGTACTGGATATGACTTTCTATTTTAATGTTGTTTTGTAAAGAAAAGTAGATCCAATTTTCATTATGAAGATTATTTGAATATTTTAAAGAGGTATCAAATTGATTGCTTTCATTGAGAGAATATAGCTCAAGAAACATGTAATGGATTGCTAACATGAAACAGTGTGTAAAATTCTTTCAAAAAGCTTTGGAATTCCTCAAAACTGAGTGTAGCTCTGTGACTATTTAATGAATTAATTGGGTTTCAGCCATAACTTCATCCAATAACAGATAAAATTTTGAAAAAAAGTCATTTGAGGATAACAAGAGTAAAGAAGTTATTCATGACAATGAATCCTATTTGCTCTAAGATGTTCATGTAATCTAAATATGAATCACTTTAAAATTCTTTTATAATATAATTGTGATGTGTATAAGTGAAAATATGATATTATATGCCTTAATCAGCAAGTATGCAACTCTAATAATAGGCAGAATCAGTTCTTTCTGTGCATTAAATATGTTACAAGAATCATTCTCCCTATTTAATGAGACAGTTACTTAAACTGATGGTTGTCACAAATATTATCTGATTCCATCACATGACTCCAGTTTACATACTTCTGATTATAATGACAATTTTTCTCCATCTCTTTTGCTTTAATAATAATAATAGTTACTAAATGGTAGTGCTTATTAAATCCCCATCCTGTGCTCTCCTATCCAATGGCCCCAGACTAGTTTCAAGCTTATGGGTTTCATCAGTGAAAAACTTTGGATGATGGATCAGTGCACCTGGAACTTTATGATCTAATGCACCTTCCTTCCAACACCCATTTTTTGCCTTTCTGTTATATTTTCAAGCTATCAGCTCAAATATATATGTTGTCAATCCAAGCCAAGTTGCTTTTATATTGATAAAGATCTGAAACCAGTTCATGTTCTATATATTATGATGTCTTTAGTCACTTGATAACAATAGGCATTCCTGTGGCGGGATATAATTCCATCATATGACTCCAGCTTACAAATTATTATTTTAGCAATATAATTTTCACCATATCTATGCCACTTACCATGGGCTTTAATAAGCAACAATAGATTCCAGATGAGTTACCAAATCCCTATCCTCTGCTATCCTATTTAACATCACCAGACTAGTTCCAAACTTATGGCTTTCATCAATGATGAGAATCTTTGGATCTTGGATCAGTGAGCTTGGACCTTAAGAAAATACAGTAATGCATTTGGTTTCAGATCTATAGCAGAGAGTTTAAAAAAATAAGTGCTAGCAGAAAATGCATTAGATCCTAAAGATGTAGATATACTAGTCCAAAATCCAAAACTCATTGATAAAAGCCATAAGCTTGAAACTAGTCTGCAGGAATTGGATAGAAAGTACAGGATAAAGATTTGATAAGAACTATTATATCTATTATTACTTACTAAAGCTTTAAATAAATGGCATAGAAATGCCAAAAAATTATGTTGTTATATTATCTAGTAGTAGTACTTGCTATAACATTAGCTATTTCTGCGACATATTTATTGATTTAGAATTTATATTTACACAATTTTTTAAGTAAGTTCGCTTCACAGTTGTTATTTTTGAACATGAATATTAGTTATCTTTCAAGTTCTGCATTTACTTCCCATGCCAAAAATTATTACAGTGTATGCAATATTTTCACTGCTAGAGATTAATTTTGGCCATTTTTTTCTTGAAAGTTTCCTTCAATTCACCAACCTTCACTAGATATAGTTTATTTCAAGAAAATCTTATTCGTCGATGATAGTGAGCTGTATATTCCCTTAAAATGAATTATATAAATATTAGCTATCACAAATACAGGATCACCATGAGACAATGTAAAAAGATAAAATAACAGAATCATGTGACACTTGAACAGCTAGAGAGAATATTAAAAAACTAATGGTTTACGGTTTGAGAATACATAAGTTCATGTATTAAAAGTAACACACTTGGGCCACAATATATGGAGCTTGGAAGTCACAATTTTGCTTTTTAACACTGCACTAAATGATGGAGAATAAAGAGAATATTAACAGTACTGAAACTCTTTCTTTGTTTTATTAAAATTTGTGTATGGAAGTGTTGAGTCTTTAAAAGTCAAAACTTACATCTGCATGCTTTTTCTGTAGCTTTTCTTTTGTATTCTTTACTTCATCAATTCTTTTTTCAAAAGCATTATTAACTTTATTTTGCTGAATAATCATATCTTTGGCAGTTTGGACCAGGATATTGTCAATGAGGCCACGGAGAGCAGCTGAAGTCATCCTTTCTTGCTCAGCGGCTTTAACATTTCTTGAAGTAAAGCGCTGCCAGTCTTCTATGGAAAGTGGTCTGAAATTAGAATAATAAGAATGTTATAAAAAATAAAATTGTAAATTGTTTTTATTTATTTCTCTTAACAATATTAATTTTTAGATTTTAAACCAATCATGAAAAGTTCGTGAATCAAATTCATGAAACTAAATATCAAACAATATGTAATGCTAATAATATAATACATTCAAGAAAAAAATGCAAAAAAAAAAATAAAGAAATATAATAATTCTGGTTTAGAAACAATATAATATGCCTAATAATTAATAAGGATAGAATTATTAATGATGAACTAAGATCTAAGTAGCATTATGTATTTCATTCAGAATGTTTTATGATGAAAATTAACTCAGGCTGCATGGAAGTGAAAAGATTTGGGTTCTGATATCAGTGAAATTTTATTGTATACAGATGCGCGCACATATGTATATATATATCAATAAATACACCATTTTTGAATTAAATGCAAATAACAGAAGCAATTCTTTTTATGTGTTCCATTATTATCATTATACAACTCCTCTTTGTTAAAATGTCTGCAAGTATAAAATAATTTTTTAAAACTGCCATTTCAATTAATGTAGAGTTGAGCTTATTGGTTGGCTGTAATAAATGAAGTTTTGTTTATATCTAATTTGATTTTATTTCATTTATCAGATAACCTCTTTCTGTAATGTTAAGATATTTTCAAGCATTATGACAAAGAGGAGCAAAGTTACAGTATTTACAACATATGGAAAAAGTTGTTCTTTTGTCTTATATTTAATTTGAAAGTGCTATATTTATTAATAATTACAAATTCAACTCGTTAATTAATTATAGTTTTTAAAGTGAAAAGAAATAGCTTTTACCTTGTGTTGATTATTCATAAAGGCAAAACTATCCATACAGTGCCACTCAGGGCACACCAGAAGGTATAAGCATAAAAAATGATGATCATGGGATGTATGTTGATTATTAAAATAAGCAAAATTCTCCATACAGTAGTGTCACTCAATGCCAACCAGAGTAATCAAGGCTTGTGCATAAAGTCCCTATCTAGTGCCTACTCATTCAATATCCCCAGAGTAGTTTATGAGTTGTGGCTTTCATCAGGAAAGAGCTTTGGATCTGAGAGCACTGCACCATCTTAGGATCTAATGCAACACTCCATCAGTCACCTTTTATCTCTACTTAACTACAAAACTATGAGAATAAAATTGAAAACACAATAATATTTTCAATCTAAGCTCAATAACTTATACAGTCATATGGGTCTGAACCCAGTTCAGTACCCATACCTTTTGGTGTCTTTGGCTCTTTATCAACTGTAGCCACCACTATCCTATTAGGCAGGATTGGTGTTAAACCACCAAATATCACATGATCACTATTTCTTATGCTAGCACATTACTGTTATTAAAACAAGCAAAGCTCTCCATACAGTAGTGCCACTCAGTGCCAACCAGAGTAATCAATGGATGCCAGAAGGCTTACACATAAAATCCTTATTTAGTGCCTACTCATCCAATATCCCCAGACTAGTTTCTGGCTTATGGCTATTGAGCTTAGATTAAAAATATTATTGCATTTTCAATTTTATTCTCATAAATTTTGTAGTTAAGTAGAAATAAAAGGTAGCAGTTGGAGGATTGCATTAGATACTAAGACCTAGGTGCAGTGCTCTCAGATCCAAAGCACTTCACTGATGAAGGCCACAAGCCAGAAACTAGTCTGGGGATATTGGATGAGTAGACACTAGATAGGGATTTTATGCACAAACCTTCTGGCATTCATTGATTATTCTGGTTGGCACTGAGTGGCACTACTGTATGGAGAGTTTTGCCTGTTTTAATAACAGTAATGTGTTAGCATAAGAAATAGTGATCATATGATGTTTAATGGTTTAATATCAATCCTGCCTAATAGGACAGTGGTGACTATGGTTGCTAAAGAGCCAAAGACACCAAATGTATGGGTACTGAACTGGGTTTAGACCTATATGACTATATAAGCTATTGAGCTTAGATTGAAAATATTATTGTGTTTTCAATTTTATTCTCATAGTGTTGTAGTTAAGTAGAAATAAAAGTTGGCTGCTGGAAGGTTGCATTAGATCCTAAGATTTAGGTGCAGTGCTCTCAGATCCAAAGCTCCTCACTGATGAAGGCTACAAGCCAGAAACTAGTCTGGAGATATTGGATGAATAGGCACTAGATAGGGATTTTATGAACAAGCCTGCAGGCATCCATTGATTACTCTGCTTGCCACTGAGTGGCACTACTGTATGGAGAGTGTTGCCTGTTTTAATGACAGTAATGTGCTAGCATAAGAAATAGTGATCATGTGATATTTAGTACGTTGATTATTGACTGTTTTAAGCAAAACTTGCCTTACAAATTTGAATTTAAATTTGATCTCAATTATTTCATATATTAGGAAACTCATCTCTATAATATTTGAAATGATAGGTATAAATGATTGTTTTATGTCTACAGGCATTTGGACAAAGAAGAGCAATGTCATGTACTGAAATCACATAGAAAAGAAAAGGCATTTCAATTGTCTTACATATGTATATAATTAGATAATGCTTCAAAATTACCAATTAAATTTATTCCCTATTAGATCTAACCATATAAGATTGTAAATCACCTAAAATATAGGTAATGCAAAAGAGAATGACATGAATTTTTTATTTTATATGATAGTTTATAAATTTATAAATTAAGATTTAACAAGGAGTTCACGTAGAAGATTTTATATGCAGTATATAGAAGCAAAAATATGATGTGGTAAATGTAGCTTATACAATATCAAAAAAATATGTGCAATTGCTAAGAAATTGGTTTATATATCCAAATATAATGAGATTAATGTCTACTACCTTTTATAATTATTATTATCAGATTTACCTTTATTTTATAGTAATGGTGTAAATCTTTTTATTGGACCATCAAAACTGTATATAGTTGATGGTGAATACATCACACAGGTCCACATATATGTATCTCACTTGTTAAGCTCTCTGTTGAAATATGAGCCACAGTTTAATTAAGATTTTGGAGTATGGAGAATAGAAACATTATGAAGTTAACTAACATGATATTTATTTAATAAAAATAATATTACTGATATATAAGATGATTATTTACAATTTAGTTCTAAATACAAATGAAATTATACATAAATTTTAATTAAGAAATGAATTATTATCCAACTTGTTACTAATGTAATTAGCTTAACCATAACATTATTATCCAATACTTCAATGATAGCAAAATTAAATAAATGTCTGCCTGCAAGGACATTCAAATATAATATTTATCATTAAGACAGGCTCAAGAATTTTGCTAATCTGCATAACTGTAAATTTTTCCACCCCTATCCCTAAAAAAAAAAAAACTCTTTTAATGATACTTTAAAAAACAATGATGTTAATTTAGGCTTCAATATATCTTATCATAAATTCTAAATAATAGCATTAACTAATGAAAATTCACAAGTAGATGAAAAACGATCATAAATTATATTTTTTACAAAAAGTCAGAGATAATTTAGATATTTATACAAAGCTCAGTTTTGTCTCTGAATATCATGTTTTTATTTTCTTTTATCACACATATTGGAATGAACTACTAAACAACACATGATCACCATTCTCTATGCTTACACATAACAGAGGCAAAACTCACTATACAGTAGTGCAAGCCAGAGTAATCAATGGATGCATCTATTGATTACTCTGGTAGTACTGGCGTTGCTATATGGTGAATTTTGCCTCTGTTACATATCAGAATGTTAAAATTATTTGGTAAGTTAAATCTAATAGCTCTATCAAAAAAGAATTATTATCAATCATTGCATAACTAATTACATTTTATGTATTTTGATTCTATTTCTTTGCTTAATTGAGTTCCTCATAACCAATTATTTCATTATTTTTGTTTGATCTTATTGTTTTTGTCTTTGAACAAAAAACATAAAAAAGAAAATGTTCATCAATAAATGATTTTTCAATGATTTTTTTAAGGTCTTATACAAATTTATACAATAGATATTCAGGGAAAGTCAGCTGATGGCCAACCCACAGACTCTGAAATAAATATAAAATAGAAAGTGATCCATTATTTTCAAATCAATGCTATATGCAACAGAATACATTTTTTTTTACATAAAAATTTAACTAATGGCATTCTCAAGTTTGGTTACAACAAAAAAAGAAGTAAATGACTTTTAAAAAAAAAAAAATTTTTTTTTTTTAAAGTTAGATCAATTTTGCCATCCCAAAACTTGCTGTTCCTTGCAAATATATGGACTGCACAGTTCGTAGAACTAGCCCTGTTTGTCTGCATCATAAATAAAGCATTTATATAAGAAATACATAAGACATTCATGATTAAAAATACAAAATGAAGAGTTTGTATTTTTAAAATAACTATAAATTTGCACAGAGGCATGTTACGGCTTCATGGGGCCCTGAGTATATGTGAATTTGGGAGTCCCGTGTATAGTGCTGAATTTTTCTTCAAGAGGGGGGGATCCCATGTCTCTAACATACATACTAAAAACTAAATAATAATTATAGATATAATTTTATTAAAAATAAAACAAATTCCATGTATGACATTTACAAAAAAACTTATATATAGATTAAGTATAATGTACAAGAAAAAGTCATAAATGAACTCAGTATTTAAGTACTTTTGTTGCAATAAGTAATGTCATATGCAGTTCGGAATAGTTAGTAGAGCATCCGACTTGGGATTAGAAGATCCCATGATAAGAGCTTTTATATATATAGATTAAATATAATCCATGAGAAAAAGTGATAAATGAACTCAATTACTAATTAAGTAATGCCGTACATGGTACGGTGCAGTTGGTTGAGCGTTCGACTTGAGATTGGGAGGTTCCACAATTAGAACTTTTATAAATAGATTAAGTATAATCCACAAGAAAAAGTCATACTGAAATTCAATTAATATTTAAGTACTTTTATTGCAATAAATAATGTTATGTGCGGTTTGGCATATTTGACAGAGGCCTACTTGGGTATTGGGAGATCCCATGATCAATTCTGGCACCCAAACTTCTTATAAACTTCTGAGCAATAAAGCCATATTCCTTTTGTTTGATTTTATTGCATTAAGTAATAAACTAGATTAACTAAACAAGAAATAGAATAATACATATTTAATGGTTATGTATTAGATCTGCTATAAACTAACCTATAAGTATTAGTCCAATGATAACTTTCTAATCTTGCAATCTTGTAAAATAACACCAGCATGGAAATTCTCACAAACTTCATCAATTAATTTCTTTAGCACAAAATGGTGAGCTACAACTTTATTTAGTGAAGGAAAAAAACTAAACTTTTAGCAATATACATTTATTCTAATAAAAAACAAAAGCAAATGACTGTTTGTTATGATCATTGTCATGGACTGAAGTTTTTTATATCATGCAAAATAAAAATGAAAGTGTCCCCTTCATTAAATCATAAAATTAACAGCCATCAACTTTCATCACTAAAAATATGTTTATAATGTGTTATAATAAATAAATAGTTCCATATGTAACTTTACCAGAAGGCACCACTAGATGATAAATCTAGATCTCTTTCCTATAACAAATTGTAATTTAATATTGTTAATTATAAAAAATATCAAAGAAAGAAGTTAAGTTTACTGGAAAAGTCACAATAACACAAAAATGTTGGCAAGCTATAAATTATAAAATGAAAATGACTCAACTAATAATAAATCTTAAAGTAAAAAGACAAATTTACTCAGCATGAGTTACATTTAGATATTTAGCATATCAATATTTTATATTTTATAATTCAAGTAATAAAGTAAACTAAATAATTTATTATCAAACAAAATAATTTATTTTAAAAAAATAAAATAGTAATGTCATGGTAGCAGCTACCAATATTTAAATTCATATATCAAAATCAATAAATTCATGCATGATCAACAATCCAAGATATTGCCAAACCAAACCAAGCAATCCTTGATAACAACAATTGATAACAGTAACCAATACATCGAGGGCTATAAGACTAGACAATTGGTGAAATACCTGTTATATATAATATAAGCTCACTGCTATAATATTTTAAGTAATGACATAAATCAACAACAATTCTTACAACTTCTTATATAAAATATTTAAATACTAATTCATCATTATAGCCATATTTATAAAGATATGACATTACCCAAAATGAAGTCATTATAAAAATGAAGGTATAGGAAATTTATAACTGGAACTGTATCATCAATATCAAGCAAACACATACAATAACAATATCTAAATTGTCAATATATACAGCATTGACAAAATCCTATATATATAATAAATATTTATTAGCATTTAAGCAAATGTAAATTTAAAATTATAAATATTATCATTAAGTAGCACAGATTATATATTTTATAATATATACTGAAATATGACATTCATAAAATAAGAATAAATTATCATTTATCACATCTGTATTATTTTTAAATATTTCACTACAACATTTAAAAATATTAGCTTGTATATAGATTTTACAAAGGCAAAACTCTCCATACAGTAGTGCCACCCTGTGCCATACAGGGTAATGAATGGATGCCAGAAGGCTTGTGCATAAAATCCCTATCTAGTGCCTACCCATCCAATATCCCCAGACTAGTTTCTGGCTTGTGGCCATCATCAGTGAGGAGCCAGAAACTAGTCTGGGGATATTGGATGAGTAGGCACTAGATAGGGATTTTATGCACAAGCCTTCTGGCATCCATTGATTACTCTGTTTGGCACAGGGTGGCACTACTATATGGAGAGTTTTGCCTTGGTTTACAATTATGTGCTAGTATAGAGATGGTGATCATGTGATGTTTAGTGGCATATAGATTTTATAAATTCACATATTGATTGGTACAATATTTAACTGATGGATTATATCAGCATAAAATATTTATATGAAAAGTAATAAAAAACTTAAATTTTCTTTCCACAAATTTAAAGATACCAGACTGTTTCTCCATTATTGCATTCTATGTGAAATATAAATATAAAACAGTAGACAAGTCTAAACAAAGTTGTAACAAAATCATGATTTTCGTAGCAGTTGATGATTATAAAATGCTCTTATTATTTACAAATGAAAATATGAAGAAATGGATTATCCATTTGAATCTAGGTTCCCAAATTCCTGGGATGAAAGCTATTTATTTATATGTTCATCTTGGAAGTTATCATCTGGAAGTTTAAAATTCAATGTTTTCTTTTCAATTAAAAGCACAACAATCCTATTCTAATCAGTTTTATTTTTTATAAAAAAAAAAAAAAAATCATTCTTGACAAACTGCCAATATAACAATAAATAATTCTACGTTTATTTAAAATTATTTAAATAAATGATTATCAGTTCTCCACAATTAACATTTTTTAAATTCAACAATTGGCTTTCTTTTAAATTATAATTTAATAAAATCAACTTTTTATTTATAAAAAGAGTGTATAATGCCCTTAAATAATAATAACAATGTAATATTTTAAACATATCAATGAAGTCACATATTTAAATTAATAAAATATCTTTTCTGTACATTTTCTTAATCTACACACCAATGAAATATATTCATAAGGAATAGATCATTTCATCATATTGTAACCGGACCACCATACAACCCTTTTATTACTCTAGTTGTAACAATTTCCTGATGAGCATGTTGCAGGAAGGAACTATCAATTGGCATTACCCAATGCAGATGTTAACCCCCCCCTACAACAATATTTCCTGCTCATCAGAGGATGTAGCACCATAGAGGCTGGAAGCATCTAGACATTTATTTGTTTGGTTTTCCAAACGGCGCTACTAGAGTTCCATCTCACTACAACCTGACTTACCTAGGTCTAGTTATGCCAGACGTAGCTCAGGAGGCATGAGATTCTCATGAACAAATGCAATGACTGATGAGTGATGCAATAAAAACAAAATAGAATTGAACAACTGGATAACTAAGATTAATTTTAAGTAACAATAAATTTATTTAACAAATTAATTTGCAAGTTCTTCTATTAAAGTTCCTTCATATCCATGTGAAGATTCATTGTTTTATTCATTTCTGGTCCATTGGGTTTCTTTGGTATACTTCAGTATGACTTAAAGAATATTACTTGTTGAGAGTATAATAAAGTCCTTTCATAGTTCTTTTAACAACTTACATCTTTAGTTACATAATTAATTCACAGAGAGGAATGTGTCAAATTGAAATAAAAGAGAGAGTAATGAAGACAATAGCATCTGATGCAGAGTTCCACTTAATTTAACAAATATTTTGTTTGCAGTCCACTCTGTATCTTAGTATACATTCAATGATAGTACAATAGGAATTAGAGAATGCAAGTTTTTTAACAATTTACCTTTGGTGTCTCATTCAGAGTTCCAGTTAACCTTAAGTTATTTTATTTGCAGTCCATTAGTATTTCATTAAATTTATTAAATCCAGTAACATGGTTTAAATTACTCCCACAAAATCAATATTCAGGTAAGCATTAAGCATTTGTAATTTTAGTCCAATATAGAGGTATATTCATACACACAAACTTTATTGTTTGATTTAGATACAAGTAATATGCAATTGAGCATTTATAATTTAATCAAATACAGAAGTATATTCATACACACAAACTTTATTGTTTGATTTAGATATAAGTAATATGCAATTGAGCATTTATAATTTAGTCAAATATAGAGGTATATTCATACACATAAACTTTATTATATTATCCAGATAGAAGTAATATGCAGTTGAAGCATTTATAATTTAGTCAAATATGCACATAAGCATTTAGAGTCCATATAGTATTTAATTATTCTAACATAAATATTTACTTGGTCTGCTGCAAACGTATATTTTTGTATATAAATTCATTAGCAGTTTCATTTATACTTTATCACGAACAAGTGATTTTCAAAACTTTAGTTTCCTTCATAATTTTCCAGTAACAAACATATTTTTATGCAGCTACATTTATTAATAATTCTTTTTTTTTATATTTACAATAAAGATGTTTGGTTTGTCTTTTATGACATATATAATTTTAGTTTAAAAAATACGTTTTGTTTATCTTTTAAAAAAGACATATAATTTTAGTTTAAGAAATAAGTGTTGTCTTGTCTTTTAAAAAACATATATCGTATATTTTTATAAAATCATTACCTTCATTTATCCAGTTGTCGCTTCAAAAAGGGGTCATTGCATTTCAGCTGAATGGCATTATTTCCTTTCTATGATGTCTATCCAGGCAAATCTAGAAAAATCATGGCTTAGAATGAAGAGGTACAGCGGTTACGTTAGCCCTCCATCGCTATGTTTTCGTTAATAATGTTTTCTTTTTCCATTATTAACAGTGGTTGTAAAAGTTATATATATCACGGTGATGAAAGTCAGAGTTGAGTAACACTTAAATAAGAATTTTAACTTTTTAATGCTTCACTTTTCTTACTATCTTTTTCTCAAAAAAAATCTTCTTTAAACATACACTTTAAAAATCCAATCTAATCTGCTTCTGAACTTCCAACTTGACTATTTATACCTCTTCTTGGACTGATTAAACAGCCTTTTTCCACTGTACCTGATTTGCATACTGCTCTCATTTAAGCCCGATTGTCTTTCTCTTCCTAATGATTGGATAATCTACTTTTTTAGCGGGGTAGATAAGAAAGCATAAATATTAAGCCATGTTTTTCAATTAGCTAACTTTGCCTCAAGCAGTAATCACCCTCTATTTGAAAACATCGTTCTAAAAATTAAAATATAATATTTTTAATAACTGCCAGCTTTTATTTACATCGTAATTTCAAACTATAAAATCAATAATGATTTTCTTTTAACTATAAACTTTTTGCTTTATTTCTTTTTTAATTTGATCAAATCATGCTAGTCTTTTTTAAATGGGGGGGGGATCTTTTGAATATATATATATACGAGGAACAGTATATCTGTTTCAATATATATGCACCCATGTTATTATTTAATAATTGTATATATTAAAATATCATAAAAATAATAAATAGAATAACATGGTTATAGAAAAAATAGTACACTACGAGGAGAAAAAGGGAGAGAATAGACACAGAGTATATAAAATGAGAAAATAGTTAGATTGAGATGATTCATCACTCCAGACACACAAGTAGGCATGCATTAAATTTTGAATTTAAATTTGTAAACTTTTTAATGCTTTAATATTTTTTTCAAACCATGGCTACTGAAATAATAGGTATTGAGTTCACAAATGCAAGTGATTGTTCATTTGCCTACATCATGTATCTAGTACAATATAAAGTTACTCCTTTGCCCACATATATTAAACCTTTATCAAATATCCTATACAACCACATTATAAAACAAAGTATACTTACAAATGTTGCAAGTCTGCTGGTGGTGTAAAATCTTCCAGATCTTTTGAATTGTTATCCATATCAGCACAGTGTCTGTCTATGAAGATTGCCATTTCTTTATCAAGAGCATCTTGTTCCATATTATAAGCTGCTTTACGATTCCGTCTGAGAAATAAATAAATGTAATAACATTAAACAATTCAAAACAACGCAAAACTCTTCATACAGTAATGCCATCTTGTGCCAATAAGATCAATCAATGGATGCCAGAAGGTTTGTGCATAAAATCCCTATCTAGTGCTTACTCATCCAATATCCCCAGACTAGTTTCTGGCTTGTGGCCTTAGTCAGTGAGTCTGGGGATATTGGATGAGTAAGCACTAGATAGGGATTTTATGCACAAGCCTTCTGGCATCCATTGATTGATCTTATTGGCACAAGATGGCATTACTGTATGAAGAGTTTTGCGTTGTTTTGAATTGTTTAATAACAATTATGTGCTAGTATGAGATAGTGATCATGTGATGTATTAACATTCTGTTTACTTTTTAATTATCTGTATAATTTTTAATGCTTACTTTAATAAATTATTAATAATCCCTTCTTCAAATAACTAAGTTATAAAAATACCTATATATATATTAAAAAGTTTTTCTTTTACCGTAACTGTTCTATGGCTTTTTCTAAAGTTCTTTTCAGCAGTGCCAAAACTCCTTTATAAATCTCTTCTTCTTTTAAAAGTTCTCTATAAACTTCATCACAGACTAAATCAATACCAACACGATTTTTTCTGAAAAAAAATAAAGATAATATTTAATAAATATGATGCTAATGTATTAAATGTTGTATAACTGAAGTAAGAATAAATGATGCTTTATACTTAACAAGTTTTTTTGTTAAGAGAAGGAAATCATCATCATTTTCAACTTAGATAAGAAATAGCATGTGATTTCCAGTATGCTAAGAACAGCATATAATCTACAATTACTATAGAACTAAAATCTGAAAAATATACAACTGAATTCATATCAGATATATATAGCTATGCAAGTGGGTTAGTCTGGGTTTGAAACCTTCAGGTTTTTTTAAATTTCATATTAGCAGCTTGAATATTATAAAGGAGTAGAAAATGTTTGCTAGATGTGTAAGAGCATTATTTCCAGATTTAAATCTTTATCTTTACTGATGAAGACAAAATCCAGAAACTGGTATGTTTACAGATAGAGATTTTATAGCTCTCTACTACTGATGTCCATTGATTCAAGCTTATAAAAGATGACTCTAGAGTAAGATTAAAATAACTGCTCTAATGATTTCCAACATGTTTTTTTAATTTGCAATAGAAATAAAAATCTGCTTAAAAATTTGAAAAGTAAACACATATGGCCTACAATAAAATTTTGTCCAGATTTTGGGAAAAAATAAAAAGATATATAATTATTAGATTTCTTTTTTTAAAAAAAAAAATATATATAAATCCTCTATATCCACATTTTCAATATCTGCAATTTCAAGAAAAAAGTTTGAATTTTACAAATTTAACATCACATAGGACTATAGTATTTTTTTCTCATGTGTCATTGCATCGCTGGGAAGCGCCCGCTAACCCAGGACAACTGCTCATAAAGTAGCTGTCGCTGATCTCTCGACCACCAATTAATATATATACTTTTAAATTAAATTGTTCAAAAGTATGTACATATTGTAGAGAACATAGTAAAAATGCTAACATTATATATGTATGTGCTATAAACTACTATCTGCAAATACTGTATCCACATGAAAACTCAGGACCAAATGACATGAACATCAATAGATTGAGTACCTTAAAAAAAATTACTGTTATGTTGTGTATATATATATATATAATTTAATAATTGTAATGGATATAATTAATGAAAATATTTTAATACATGGCAATTTCCTTTTATAATTATATTTAGAAAAAACCATAGTCAGACCTTAATAAGATAATAATCAATGAAAATAATAAACTATTAACACTTTTTGTACAAGGAATTTTCTTTTAAGGGTTGCTCTGGTTCTTATATAGAAATAAAGTATTACAGTATATAAAATAAATAAAATGTCCGTTAATTAAAACAAAATTGTAATTATAATTGAAATAATAAATTTAACGGTTTACAAACTATTATAAACAATCCTTAAAGCCGCACAGAAGTACTCGTTGATTAATTTCTTAAGAAATGTTTATAATAGTTTGTAAACCGTTAAATTTATTATTTCAATTATAATATATATATATTGTAACCCTTTCCAATAACAATAAATATAAAAATATTATTATCTTCTTAAAATCAAATCCAAAGGAGTATCGAGATTTGGCTAGCATGAGCATGAATCTAAAGGAAAGGTCACAAAAAACCACTCTCTACTGATCTTAATATGTATACTACATTATATCAACCTTAGCCATCAACAAATAACAATAATAAATATATTATTAGAAACCAACTTGGCTAGCATAAGCATAAGTAAACATAAATAGAGGCCAGCAAGCACTACCAATTTTTATATTACCTCATATTAGCCCTACATCTCCTATGACTAAGTACCTCAATTAAATTATGTCATAATTACAAAACAGAATATTAGAAACAAGTTTGGCTAGTGTATGCATGAGCAAATTTAAATAAAAGTCCCAAAATATACATGAAGATAATAATCTCTAATATTAAACATCGATTAAATAAACTTTAAGATCTAAGCAAAATTATTACAAGATAAATTTAGTTTGCAACACCAATAAGTAGTTAATGATGAGATTTATGAAATGAATATGGAATTTGAATTATAACTTGGATGATAAATGAATAAAGATGTAGACAATTGAATGGATGATGATGAACAAATAAAAATTAACTAGTGAAAATGAATGAATTTAAGAGTGAGGAGAAGGGAAGAGAAATGTGTTAGGTTGATAAACGATTAAGGTGGTGGTAGAATAGGGATGATAGATGAATTAATTATGATAATGACTTAAAATGAAATGAGGATAAAAAATAAAAGAATGAAAAATATGGATGAGCTATGATAATAATGCTGAGTGTGAAGAATGAGATCCTGAACTATAACACTAATATTGTGTCAAACAATAGCAAGACAATAATGATATAAAGCAAGAGTTCTAAGCTTGACTAAAACAAAATATTTAACCACTAAATTAAAATAGATTATAAGTTTTAAACTAGAAAAGAAAACTGCATCTTAAAATTATACAGAATCAATTAAACAATAAGAATAAACATAAGAGATCAAGGCAAAGCAAGTAATAAATAATTTCAGAAATGAAAATTACAATAGATTAAAAATTGAGACTATTAATTAATAATTAACTTTCCTCAGGGTTCAAATAACTTAAATGCTACTATTTTAAAATATATATTTGGATTAGTGAGAGGGATTTTGCCCCTACCCAAATATAATAAGCAAAGGCAGTTCATAAAACAAAATGGAATTAGTAAAGAACATTTAACTATTCCAATACTAACAATAAAATAAACTTTACATTTTATGAGGTATTAACAACTTCTTAATAAAGTAAATATAATAATTTACAAACCATTTTTTTATTTAATAACCATGGGCAATATGATCAAGATCAGTGAATGATGCATCTGATAATTTAGATAAAAAGATTATTCCAAAACTAAATATTTCTTCTTTAAAACATTATTTAAAAGTAATATATGTGCTTAAGATCAACAATGTTTTAATCAATAAGCGATAAAGCTTTATGTGTCCCAAATATAAGAGCTTAGCAAAACTTGTGATATGCTAATGCATAATAAAATCTACTATATTGACTGATGATGATTTTTATGACAATAAAAATAATATGTTGATAGCAATAGCAGTATAGATGGTGATTAGCAATAAGGCCCCAGATAACTAAATATATTTTCAAACAAAATTTATTTACAAGTTTGTGAATATACTGATAACAGCAAAGAAAACATACATAATCTTGGACAATTGTGACAGAAACTTACATATAACAAGATTTAATTACATTATTTTATGATTAAGGGAAGATCTCGTAGGATCTATTTACCAGTTTAATAAATTATTATCTTTTTATTTATTATTACTCACATCTATTACTCTCATTGAGTTTACTTGACTTACTATGCATTTTATATTTTAAATTATTACCTTTTAATTTATTACTACTCAAATTTACTATATACATTGAATTTCCTTTTGACTTATTATACTTTCATATTTTACCTATTTATTAATAATAGCATAATTTTGAGAACTTACTTCAAATAGACATAGGCAATATATTTCAAAATTTCTATTCAGGATTAATAAGCCACCAATATTATTACACAGGATAACACAATAAATATACTTAAGATATAACAGTTTAAGCTATCATATATTACTAGAAACCATTGACTTGTTTTAATACATTTATTTAGGCTATTAAACAGCCAATAATGCTTTATGAGTCAAGACTATCATTTTCTACCCTTTAATTATTAATTTCACCCCATAGGACTCTTTAAAATTAAAGAAAACTGCTAGCATTTTAAAACAACTTGGATATAAATGATAAATAACATAGCTTAATGGTATAGATGGGATCATCTTGAATGGATAGGCATTAAGTAACAATCTACTATAAAAATAACTTTTAACTAATATTATCTTTTATCATTGTTTTGCTCAATGCTAAATACAATCTACATTTTCAAATACCATATTTCAGAAATGATTCTGCTGTTATCAATACCAAACCATTAGAACTTAGAAATATAACAAAACATATGATATATCCAAAGATATTGTGGGGTTGAGCTAAGGCAAAGAGAACAAACTAACAACCTAGACCATGGTCATCTCATGACTGCATATTGTCCATAATTCCAGTGTCATTTTTGGAGCACCTTTGGGGATATAAAAGGAAAAGGTGATCAATTCCTTGTTTAAACAACTATACTAACACATGGCTTAAAATCCTGATATTGCTTCTGAATCACCTTTAGGGATATGAGAAGAAGGAAGACGTGATTAATCCCTTATTTAATAACTAGATCAATATACTACAAAAGTATGGCCTTAATTTGCTCAAAGATTGATAGTCATTATTCATAACTCACGCATGATGGTCATTTATATTGTCACTCGGGGAAAGAGAATAAGTTCACCTGATATGATGCAACATGGACCTACCACATGTTCCAAAATATTATACACTTATCATTATAACTATTTAACATGACAACAGATAAATCTAATACTAATATTACTTGCCATGAATATATAAAGACACTAGCAAAATGGAATAGATTACTATTTGACACAAAAATTATAACTATCATTATCAATTCAAGTAAGCCCCGTAGCTATAGCCATTATTAGCTATTAATTAGTTAAAGATTACACATATTAAATACCATGTTTAATGCACTTAAATTAACTAAAGTTATATATTACCCATTTATTACTATTATTCGACAATTGTAGCTTTTTATCCTAGAAAGAAAAATATTAAGAATAAACTGTAATAATTTCTTACTTGTATTCATATTCAAAATATGAATAAAATTTACATTAAGTAAGATTACTTTTACTCTTTTTTTATTTGATCAAATCTATACCACAAATTTCATTACCTATATAAACCGGTTTTATATCTGAGTCACACATATATCATATTACAAGATGATTATATACTAACTAAAACTAATAGATGATCATTATATAAACCTTCTTGTTTCACATTATTTCTTGTGAAACAAAGAGAACTAAGTCTTGATTGCAACCATTTCAAATCTGCAGCATCATATGAATGATAAATATTCTTTCCCACATGAGTATATTTCATATTTACTTATTAGTTTAAGTTGTAATTCTAATATGCTGCTTGATCTACGAACAATTGTCGTCTTCATCCATTAACTTCAACACTTTGTTATTCTAGAAGTTAAGATAAAGTTGAAGATAAACATTGACTCTTAGCCCCATCACCATACATGGGTTTTATATACTTTATAGATTAATGGGACTATTTAATTAATACTTTAGAAATGTATCAAAATTTATTTTGACATTTGATTCACTTATAATGAGATTCTACAACTCATTTTAATAAACATATCAATCTCACTCATAACTGGAAGTCACAAGATGGCACATTTATTTTGCCGTAACATGAGTTTTAAGGCAATGTGAGAATATCTCATATTAAAAGTCTTAATAAATATTTTATAAACTCAAAATTTAGCCTCTTCATTTATTGTTTTATTAGGTAGGTATAAGTTATTACTGTACTTTTATTAATTGCAACATTTTTCTTTGTTCTTTAAAATTTATTTTCTCCATGTAATGAAATTAATACGGCATAATAAAATTGCAATAGTTGAAGCGAACTTTAATATAATATTTCACATTAGTTTAAACATGCCACAGCAATAAAAGACATTAAATATCTCATATTATCATTATGCCTATTTTTAAATTTATTCCAACTGAAATACAAAATAATTTTCTTCTTTTTCTTCTTGCCATGCCAAATAAATATAATTAATTTTATAATGCACACAGTAAATATAATAAGTAAAACAGTTACAAAATGAAGAGTAAAATTTCATGCTTACTAACTTCTTAGTTTGTTCAAATTTGAAGTTCATTTTGGCACTTTTTCTTCCAATATGTCTACTAGTTTTAAATGTGAATTCTTTACAATTATTGATTGATAGCAGTGATATGTTTCATGTATGAAGGCCAAATGAAGTTTCAACTCCATTAGTTACGAGTTAAAATACAATTCAATTCAATTTTATTCAGATTCAATTTTATTTTTTAATAATTTTCTGCTTCCCAGTACTTTGTTAATTTAGTTCTTCAAGTTTTATTCTTAAGTTCTCCCATTCTTCCTAGTTGTTCTCCTGGTCTCTCCTATAAAAATCTAAGTTTAACCTATTTATAAACTTAACAGATCAATGAAATTATTGTATGTGCATACGTTAACATACAATTAATAATTCTCCATCTAGAAGCATAAGGGTTAACTAATTAAGCTGTTCAACTGTTCTAAATTGCAATAAAAATATGCTTGAAGATTAATAATAAAGATTAATTTAGAATAACTATAATTTAGACTTTTTGATTAATATTTAATAATAATAAAATACCAAATATTTCTATACTTTTAATTTAATCATACCATTAATAAATTATTATTCAGATACTATTGAAATTAATCCATCTGGAAGATTGCATATAAAAAGTCTTATACACAATCTGGCAGATGGCCTAGCTCATCTCTTGAACAGTCCAATTCTTTAACATTCTCAGGAGATTTATTGACCAAATTTACTTATTTTATAATATAATTTATCAATTATAATCACACACCACTGATATAATATACCTATTTAATACTGAGTAGTTATTATTTAATTATTACCAATTACAATTTAAAATTTTATAAAATTGACTATTTAAATAGGATTTGATAAGCATAGAGTTCAACCATAAGATTCCAATATATATATATAAAATTAAATACTGCCTAATACTATACTGATAATAATAAATAAAATAAAAAATTCATATAACATTACAATGCTAGCCAAAAAAAAAAAACTAGAATTTTACTAAAATTCTTCCACGACCATAGATCTATTAACAAATAATCACTTCAAGTGAAATTCATCTAAACATACCACTTATATATATACCAAACAAAATAGCCTTCCCGTCATTCACTTCAAAACCCAACTTCCTTTAACATCAAAGAATGTCTTCACGAGATTGATGGCCTCAGTAAAAGAAAATTTGATAAAATATTTTGAATCTAAGGCCATCAATCTCACAAAAACATCTTTTGATGTTAAAGGAAGTTAGGTTTTGAAGTGAATAATGGGTAGGTTATTTTGTTTGGTATATATAGGTCGTATGTTTAGTTGAATTTCACTTGAAAAAGTCTATTTGTTGTTGTCTTGCATTGGTGGTCGAGAAGTCAGTGCGACTGCCTTGCACTTGCAGGCAGTTGCCGGGGTTGCAGGTTCGTGTCCCGGCCGATACTATGACACTTAAAAAAAAAAAAAAAAGTCTATTTGTTAATAGATGAAACCATAAGTTCTGGAAGAATTTTAGTAAAGTTTAGTATTTTTGCTTAGTATTGTAATATTGCATAAATTTTTATTTTATAATTATATATACATGTATAATAAATCAAAGTCTCATAACTTTTCTTATTCCTCATTGTCTTACAGATTCTTTTACCAGTAAATTAAATATTAAGCCAATAAACATCACATGACCATCTCTTCTTATGCTTGTGTATAACTGTTGTTAAAACAGGCAAAACTCACTATATATATTGCCAAACACAGCAAGCTAGAGTAATCAATGAATACCAGAATGCTTGTGCATAAAATTAAGATTAAGGTTATAATTATCTCACTTTTACATAATCACCTGCTGGATAATGAGAGAATTAACAATCAGTCCCCAGAATAATGTAACCATAATATTTCTAGCAGACTTAATTCTGTCACATTATACTTGCTGGAAAATAATATTTTTCAGATAATAAATAATTGAGATATAATTAAAATAACAATAAAACATTTATTGCATCTATTTGTAGTAATAATAAAATTACAATAATTATAAGAGTCCAATACCAGGTTAGATTATAAATGTGTAATTATTGCCAGTAACAAAAGATTTAAAATAAACCATGATTGGTTCTAAATAATCTAACATTCCCAGCTTTATGTTGGCTTCTCTCATGAAAAGTCTGATACTATTTGCCATCCATATGCTCTGAACTTGAGCATGTGTAAACTATATTCTGAAAATAATGGGCAACATGTATGTTTTTCAAAATAATTCCAGAACAATGAAGTACTATTCTGAGTTTTAGCAATACTTCTCTCTCTCTCTCATACTGACCTTAGCTTTAGAGTCAGCTACCCTATCGTACTACAAACAACTGGATTTACTGACTTAGTTATTTTATTGGCTGTTTATACATAGGATATTTGTTTACTATTATCAGTTTCATTGGCCAGTCTAATTATAATCTGAATAAAGTTTAATGATTTTACAAAATTGTTATTGAGAATTCATAATAAAAAGTTTCACAAAAAATTATTTAAAATAAAGCTTTTAATATATTTTTTTAAAAAATAATTATTACAAACCCATATGCAAAAATTAAAATCAAAAACTTTTTACATAGATTCTGATTTAATACATAGTTCTATATATAGTATTGGGATTATAAATAGTTGTTATTGGCGAATTATTTTGATTTTATTGTTTTTCATCGTTAAATCATTTCTTTCTAAAATCTAGTAATTTCTTAACCTGTAACTGAGGTTATGAAAAAATTCAAAATTAGACAAAATAGTTTACATTTATTTTAAAACTTTTTTTAAATGAGTAGGGTTTTGAGAGAATGAAAAAGTTCATCAACAACAATAAAATAATTTTGATTATCTCTTGATTCAGCTATTTTTAATCATACTCCTTGATTATCTTCTCTGATTGAAAAATGTGGAAGAGTCAATAATGAAAAAAAACCAAAATGGTTTGTCGTAAGGATGTCTAAGATGTTCAAATACTGAAGTGTGAGATGAAGGCACAATCTATAAATTTCAAGTTTTAAAGTTCATTTCCCCACTACAGGCAGAATTTGTTGTATCCCCAAACTTCCAACTTAGTGTATTGAAAGATTGAAAAAAAAAAAGATTTATTATGAAAAAGAAAAGCCACTATCACAAATGGACACATAAATGACAACTATTGGAGAAATTGTTATTAAGTTAAGAAACAGTTGAATGTTCATTGATGGAAATAGAGTTTTTGAGAGATCTTTTCATCTTATTAACAGTTTACATTACATTCTAGCTTTAGAAATAATAAAATAGTACTAAGAAGAAACATAATGTCAAATTTAATAAATGCTGGCTTGTCTGACTGTGGAAACATTTTTCAATTCTTATATATAAAATGATGAGTCATAAATATTTTTTCTTCACATATTAATTAATTTACTTTTAAAAAATTATTTTTAAACCAAGTCAAAATCTCTGTTTGCTTCAATTAACCAAGTTATAATCTTTGTTGGTTTTGACTGTTTCAAAATTTATTTAGATAAAATTTTTAAATTGAGGTTTAATATATTTATATTCAATAGGATTTGTTTAAATTGTTTACATTTGTTATAAATCACCAGCAATGCAATATGATACTGAAATATTTTAGGTGGGTTTTCCTAAATCGATAGGTTTAATATATTTATATTCAATATTATTTGTTGAAATTTGATACATTTCTTATAAATCAATAGGTTTAATATATTCAATATTATTTGTTGAAATTTGATACACCTCTTACAAATCACTGGCACTGCAATAAGATACTAACATATTTTAGGTGTGTTTTCCTAAATCAATGGGTTTAATATATTTATATTCAATATTATTTAATGAAATTTGACACATTTCTTATAAATCGCTGGCAATGCAATATAACACAAATATTTTCAATTAGGTCTCGTAATTTTTTAAATCCACAGAAGATGAAGAATGAAATTTTAAATATTTTGATATTGAATTTCAAAGACATTGATCTCACTTCAATAAGTTTTCAGTAATGTGTGTGAGAAGTCCGCATATGCATGTATATACATTTTAAAAAAATTTACATTAAGAAGTATTTTAATCTGATCTTTTAAAATTGAAATAAAAACAAATCTTGTATTATATTGTAAATGAACTATTTAATACTTATAATTTCACTTTCAACCTTAATCATAAATATGGAAAAATAATATACAGAAATATTTTATAATAAACTTTTATTTATTTACTTTATACTAAAAACATACAAAATACTTGTTTCTTAAACCATAATTAGACTTTTTATATTTAACTTGAAATAAAAGTATATGCAGTTGGGGGTGGGGCAGAAATTAAGTCAATCCCTACTTTTTATAAGAAGAGACTGACTTATTTAACCGGAAAAACTAATCTGGGATCTCTTTTGTTATATCATTTAATATTCATTTGTTACTCACATTTATAACAGATGACTGAAGTAATTCAAATGCTGCTATTAAATACAGATTAAATGTAAAGTGAATTATTATTATTATTATTATTATTATATGCCATCATATCAAAATCTACTTCTGAAAATTATAAAAATAACATTTTTCCAGAATGACAGGTTATCTACTTGATTTTTCAGGACTTGTAATGCTATATCCATTTCATTATATACTTTTTTTCTTTTTCCATCATCATTTAATGTTAATCAGTTATATCCCCTTATAACATAAAAAAACTAGAGCAATTTAAATCTGGCTTTTTATATTTTGAAAAGAAATTTAAGTCTAATCTAATCTTGTACTCACTTGTAATTTATGATATTCTCAAAATTATTCACAGAGCAATAATTCAAAATTTCCTATACTCTTTGTTCACCTTTTCACAAGAAACATTCTAAAATACAATTTTGAATTTTAAATATATTCTTACATTAATTTTTTTTTTCTGTATATTATGGCAATTCTACTCAATTTTATTTTGTGTTTTATAATAACAAATTACTCTTTTGCTCTTGTTGTTTTACAATAAATGTGTGGACTAATGAATTTTTACTCATGATAAATTGTTTTCAACATTGATTTAAAATTGAAATAAACTGCCGATATTAATTATCCTGCTCTCCTTCACAATTTTATATTTTCATTTTGTTCTTTAATTTTCCTGATAAGAATTTTGGTTATTTGCATATCTAATGTTTTTTGTTGTTTCTTCAATACCCTGACTTGTCTTCAGCTAATATATTTTCTCTCATTATACATTTAATATGGAAGATAAATGGGTATGGTGACACTATGTAACTCTGTCTAGTTCCTTTCTGATGTAAATCCAATCTCATTCTTCAAAGACTATTATAATTGTAGACTTTAGTTTAATATAAAAATATATCATAAGAAGAAGAATATGCTTCATTTTGCCCCTTAATTATTTAATTTAATATGATCAACTGAATCAAATGCACTATTATAATCATATATATATATATATACACAAAACATGTTAACTTCTTTCTGTATTCTTTGGCCTTTTTATTAACAGAATAAATCAGAAGTGATGTTTCTTAATGCTTATAAATTTGTTCTTCTGTAAGTTCCTTCAAAGTTAGTCTTTAGTTTTTCTTGTGCTGTAGAATAATTTGAATTGTGATGTAATTAAATTACAATACTTTCTTTAGCATTTTCACCAATTCTTCAGTTTTCTGTAAAATTTTTGATCCCAATATCACCAATTTCTTCCATCTTTGACAGTTTCTCTAAATAATTGATCTCATCAAAAGTATCCTGGCTGACATCTTTCTATGACTTCTATATATTTTTAAAAGTTCATAATCTGAACATTAGCATTTTTCATAAAATTTCCTAAAAGTCAAAATATTTTCTTAATCCATGAAAAATTATTGTTTTTTTTCCGAGCTTGCTTCCATTTAAAAAATCTTTGCAAATTGTTGTAATACTGTCTTTTTTTGCCTTTTGTGGCTATTCCTTGAAATTTTCTATTTAAATCCTTCAAAAGATATATATCACCTTTTAAGATTAGTTGCTTTTTACATCTGCAAATATGCCATTTAGTTCACTATTTATTACATCTAAATCCTCAACGTGATTTTTTACGCTTATTTCTAAAAGTAATAAACCAAAGATGTGCTCTCTAGTTTATTTTAATATGATAGATAAGTTACACATGAGAATTGAGGATCTATTCCACAACATTCACTATCCATATTTTTATTATTAAAGTTAAAGACTTTCATTACAGGATACCTGATTCTATATGATGATATCCATTATTTTCTGTTAATTTTTATTGACAATAAAGTGATCTCAGAATTAAATAACAATGCATAAAAACATTATAGATGTCCTGGAGAGAGAAAAGATTATTTTTTGTAAAATAATCATGGAATTCCATAGGACACTGATAGATATCTTTTTTTCTATGACAGAGTTTTGGAAAAACTGGTAGAAAAGATTATATAAAAAAGAATATAGATAAATTATGATTTAATTTCTGAAATTGTATGACAATTTTCATGTATAGTGAAGGTTGCATCACATTACAATTATAGTTTTAATAATCAATGCATCATCACTCATATAATTGTCCTAAACTTAGACTTTTATATTCTAGTTAAAAAAAATCCTAGGTACCTATTTGTAAATCAGAACTAGATGGTGCATACATTCAACTATCAACTGGCTATCTTAAAAAAATCCTGATTTGTTGCTTACTTTTTCCTTATCTATAAAAAAAATCAAAAGTGAGTTATAGTATCCAGCTGCATTATTTATTACAACCATTGCAAAACCTTTCAAGGATTGTAGGTTTAAAAAACATTAAACTTGTAATTTACATGCTTGGATATTTTTTTACTTTTACCATTCACTGTCCTTCATACTGGTGTTCTTAAAGAATAATTGGTAGATTGGATTTGAAATTTGGGTCTGTCTTGTACCAGTAATCATAGATTTTGATCGCCATAGTAAAGACATTTGCTCCATAAGGAGATCCAACATTCAATTTTCTTTCATCCAGTATCAAAAATGTTGCTGGAAAATACTTTTTTAACCATTATATTTTTTACTATATATATATATCCTTAAAAAATGATTCTGTATCACTTTTATTAAAAACTTCATTGTACAGTATTTATTACAATAGACTATGCCGTCTGTGATTGTGATTGAAAGCAAGTCCAATTAATGAACTCCCCCCTCCTATTAATGATGATTTTCCCAACAAAATCAAAAATTTTTCTCAAGAATTCAGCCAATCTAGTTAGCTATTCATACTGATTGATGAATAAATATATAGCTACTCTTTTTTTTTTTATGTCAAAGCGTTGACCGGGAAGCGAACCGGGCCGGCTGCTTGGAAGGCAGCTATGCTAACCGCTAGCCACCAACGCTACTCTTACATGAAAGAAATTCCCAGAAATCTAGGATGTAATTGAAATGTAGTCCAGTTTCCCGCTGACAAAGAAGGAGTGTCGTATATCCACATTTATAACTTAAAATTAATAGACAGTTACAAGTGAAATAATAAATTAAAATAATTGTAATTATGTATCCATAAATACAACAATATAAATAAAACACATTTATTTTAATGCAATCCTTATCTATCTAAATCTTCTTAAAGTGATTTATGATTATATTCACTTTGACAGAGGCTGGTTTTCGTTATTCAATTGTATTGAGTTTATTATTAATAGTCTGCAGAATGAATAATGGATTGCCGCGGGCCAATGATTAGGGAAATGAATTTATCAAAAGAAACAAATTGCTTCTTAAAAGTGCTTTGATATTTATTTTTGATTACATATTTTAAATTTTTAAGTGTTATTTTATTTCTTTACTTTAAATAGTACTTCAACTTTATTAATGTCTGAGATTAAAAGCTAATGAAAAATATGAGCTGTTATCAAAAATATTTTTGTAGACGAGACAATTTTCTATTATAATATCTTATATCTTTCATTCTTTTTTTATTTGCAGAAAAAAATAATAATAATAAAATCTTATATATATCATCATGCTTGTCAACCATTATCAATCCGTTGCAGAATGAAGATCTCTCCAAGTTCAATCCATCTCCGATTTCTAGCCTCTTTTTTCCACATCACCCCTGCAAACTTTCTTTTTTCATTCATCCATCTCACATGTCTCTTTTTAGGTCTTTTACAATCTCTTGAAATCCAATTTAAGATATCAATCGTCCATCTATTACCATCTCTTCTAGTAATATGTCCAGTTCAATTCCACTTGTCTTTTAATTCTTTCAACTATGTCAGTAACACCTGTTTGTTCTCTTACCCATGTACTGCATTTTCAATCTCTTCTTGTGATTCCTAATATGCATCTCTCCATACTTCTGAAGTCTCTGTATTGCTCTTCTATTAAGTATCCTAGTTTCAGATCCATAAGTAAGAACTGGTAAAACACATTTATTAAAAATCTTCCTTTTCAAATACATAGACATATTTCCTTTTAGTATTAAGTTATTTCTACCAAAAGCACTCCAACCAAGTTTAATTCTATGATTAATTTCATTTATTATATTTCCATGTGCAATAATAATATGACCAAAGTATTTGTAGCTGTTTAAGTCATCATAATCAATCTTTATTTTCATCTTTTGAGAAAATCCATTGAACATTATTTTAGTCTTTTTAACAAGAACTTTTAGTCCTACTTTTTTACTTTCATCTGATAACTCTTGCAACATTTCCTGAAGCTCTAACACATTATTTGCAAAAACAAGTACATCATCAATAAAATCTAAATGACTCAAATAATCTACATTTACTTTTACTCCTTTAGCTTCCCATTTTAATCCACAAAATACTTCTTGCAGCACTGTTGTAAAAAGTTTGGGAGGTATGGAGTCATCCTGTCTTAAACCCTTCTCAATGTTAACCTTCCTAGTATCATTATGTAATCTAACATGTTGCCATTGTATTTTTATGAATATTCTTCAGAATATGACAATATCCTGGATCTATACCTTGATGATCCAATACTTTAATCACTGAAAAAATGCTTATAGAATCAAATATCTTATCATAATCTACAAATCCAAAGCATAATGGCAACACATATTCATTGGTACTTTCTATGGCTTCTCTTAATACTTGAATATGACAAATTCAAAGCATAATGGTAACTTATATTCATTGGTTATTTCTATAACTTCTCTCAGAACTTGAATGTGATCTCTTGTACTAAAACCACTTTTAAATCCAGCTTATTCTTTTGTTTGGTTGAAATCCAATGTTCTCTGTAGATGAGTTGTAATTATCTTAGTAAAAATTTTGTATAGAACTGATAAAAGACTGATAGGTCTATAATTTCTAACATTTTCTTTACTACCTTTTTCAAATATTAATATTAATACAGCATTCTTATCAATCATCTGGTACATCTTTATCATTTACACATTTGGTATATAACTTTGCCAAAAAAATTCCTATTTCTTCACATGCTTTTTTTGATATATCAATTATAATTCCATCATTACCTGGAGCTTTTTCCTTCTTCATAAATTTAATTGCATGTCTCACCTCTTCATTTAAAATCATGGGCACTTAAGAAGATATAATAAATGTAGGAGGTACTTGTTTTTTTTTTATTATGTAATTCTTGATAGAACTCTTCCACCCATTTCATGATGACATCTCTCTTTTTAATAATAGTTCCATCTTTTTTTCTTATTGCAGATATAAGTTTCCTACCCATACCAAAATGTTCTTTTACATTCTTGAAACTTTTATTCGCTTCTACTTTTGTTGCTAGTTCACAATTATACTTTTTTATATCATTATCAACTCTTTTTTGTACAATTTTACAAAATTCGAGATATTCAATCCTTCTTAATGCATCCTTTTTATATATCTTCATATTTCTTCTTTTCTTCATAATTCTCCAGTCTCTAGTTCCAGTAAAAATTTTATTGGTCAATTGCAATTTTCTTCTACCAGCTATTTTTTGTAGCAGTTTTTAAAAATGTATCAGGCATTTTTCTATTAATTTCATTCAAATCTGAATCATGTTCAAAATCAATTAATACTTGACAATGATTTTCAAGTTCTAATTTGAATTCACTAGAATGTTTCTGAAGATTAGGAATATCAACTGTAAATATTGTTTTTACAGGCAAAACTCTCAATAGAGTAGTGCCACTCAGTGCAAGCCAGAATAATCAATAAATGCAAGATAGTTTGTACATGAAATCATTATCTAGTGCCTATTCATCCAATATCTCCAGAGTAGTTTCTAGCTTGTGGTTTTCATCAGTAAGCACTATATCTAGACCTTAGGATCTAATGCAATCCCTCAGCAGCTATCTTCTTGCATCCATTAATTACTCTGGCTTGCACTGAGTGGCACTACTATATGGAGAGTTTTGCTTACTTTAACAGCTTGAGCAAGCATAAGAAGTGGTGACATGTGATATAAATATTGTTTTTCTTAATAATGTCTCTCTAGTTTTGCGTTAACACATATCTTACATTTTATTAATCGATAATCATTTCCTGTGTTGAATTTATTAAGGATATTACAATCTTGAAATATGTATTTTCTGTTAGTCAAAATACAATCCAATTCTGTTGTATCTTCATTTGGATGCTTCCATGTCCATTTCCTTTTAACATTTTTCTCAAAAAAGAATTCAAAATATAACTTCACAAGTCTATGTCTGCTCTCACTTCTATTATCATAAGCAAATTTACCTATAACAGTTTCATCTGTCATTTGTTTACCAATTCTAGCATTAACATCTCCCATAACAATTTTAAAATGTTGCTTGGTCAGATCAAAAGCCTTTTGTACATATAAAAATCCTCTACTACTTCATCACTATGAAAACTTGTTGAGGCATAAACCTAAATTATCTGCATTTAGTATCTGCTATTAAGTTGAATAACTAATCTTGCCACTGTCTGATACACCATTAATCTCCACAATATTGTTCTTCCAATTTTTATTTATAATGAAACCTACTCCACTTGTGCTACCAATATTTGTGCCTTGGTAGCAGAATAAATGTCCACCTTTTAAATCAACTGTCTCTTTACTTTTTCTTCTAACTTCACAAAGTCCAATGGTGCACCATTTGCTATGAGACAGTTCTTCCAATTCTTGAAATCCTCCTTCACTTGCAAATGATCTGCATTTGTAAGTACCTAAATAAAGTCATCATCAAATGACAGCCTGGACCCACAATCGGGATGTTCTTAGCACTCTTCACCTTCAGCCACCAACTGATACCTTGGGCTGGTGATTTTACAATCTCCTGGGAATAAGGGCCATAATTTATTTTTCTCTGTCATGATTATATATATTAGAAAATAAATTTTCATTCACACACACATTCATTCTGCCTTATCAGGCAATTGAGAAGACCATAGTGTTTTTTGATCTTAAACTCAGAGATAAAAAGCCAATAAACTACCTCACTGGCTAATGCATGTTGGTGAGCATCCCGTCTATGTTGATATACTAAATAAATAATCACATAATAATATCAGCTTCAATAACAAAAATATATGGAGTGGACATTAGGAATTTGCCCTACTCAGTTCCTTTAAGGCCTCTAAGAGGAATCCTTTCTGTTAACAGCAAACCCCTCTCTTTTATAATATTATATATATATAAACTTATAAATATTAGAAAATACAGCAATTAAATTTTTTTAAAAAGAACAAAAAATATAAACGTTACTTAGGGTCACTTCCTCATAGTCTTTGTCAATGAATACTTTGAAAGGTCAACTTTCCCATAATTCCCTGATCTTAATATTTGTTGCCTGCCTATTGATTAAGTCTTGCTTGTATTTATATATTAACATGACTTCCTTTATTTTTCTTTTATTATTATTTCTTTCAGTTTGCAATATTTTTACGTTATTATAATTGAAATCAAAACCATATATACATGATTTATTATGGTATGACCATAATAAATCACATTTTGATTTCAATTATAATAATGTAAAAATATTGCAAACTGAAAAATAATAATAATAAAAAAATAAAGAAAGTCATGTTAATATATAAATACAAGCCTTAGTCAATAGGGAGGCAGCAAACGTTAAGATCACGAAATTATGGGACAGTTGACCTTTCAAAGTATTAGTTAACAAAGACTAGTTCTTTTTCAAAATTTTAATTATTGTATTTCCTAATATTTATTTGTAAGTTTATGTATATTATTTTAAAGAAATACAGACATCAATTTGTAATATTATTATTATACATAGCACTATAAAAGTTCTATTCTATCAAATTTAACACAGGCAGATGTAAAATACTATCCAAATAAAAACAAAAAGTAATAGATCATATACATATAGTTAAGTGAGCTAAGGAAAACAAATTTTAAAATTATTAAAGAATCAGTTAATATTAGTAGTGGTAATTTGTTGTTTTCCAAATATAATGGACAAAAATTATCATTATTTTCAATTATTATTACTATAATAAACAATAAAAATCACTCTAACTTTAATCCAGTTTCTCTGGTCACAAATTCTCTTCTCCATATCACTCCAAAAAACATTCCTTATCTCATCCATGCACTCCATACGTGGTCTCTTTCTAGTTCTCTTACAGACAAAATGTAAATAATTGATAAAAGTATCACAAAACATAATCTAAAATATCCTTTAAATGGCTCACAATAGAATAAAAGCTCCTCCAACAACTTTCCAAAGACATCACATTATCACCATTTCTTATGCTTGCTCATAACTGTTATTAAAACAGGCAAACTCTCCACTGTATTGAGTGACACTACTGTACTGAGAGATTTGCCTGTTTTAACTTTCCAAAGACTAAATGGAAAAAAGAAACACAATACTCCCTAGGCTATATAGTAAGTGCTCTAAGATTTTTATTTTTTGTAAAATATTTCCTTATTTGCAGCATCACAAAAGCCTAACATGTGGAGTGATTTGAAAATACATTAGGTATTTTGGTACTTATGTGTTAGGCCTGCTGTGACATTTCACATGGTGTTGTTATGCCGATGACTTTCTAAGCTTGTGATCTCATCAAATAATGTATACACAGAAACTCCTGACAAATTTAAATGATAAATTTTTAATTTTGATCATTTTTTACTTGTTATAGAAGTCATTTATTATCCAGATTTCATTGGAACTTTCTATTTTGTAATTCAAATGTCATATTTTTCTTTTTTGTTACATCAGAAAATTTGAAATTTACCTACTACTGAGGTAGATGCATTAACTACTTTAAAAAAAGGCATCCTGCCATCTGAAAAAGTGTGCCTAAATGGTCATGATATGGCATTTTATATACACACTTTGACTAAACAATGGTGATGTTATGTTTAAGATTGTAATACTAATGTAGCCTTCATAAAGAAACACGCTTAGAGAGTTCCAGAATTAGTTATAATGATGTTATATTTTATTTATAGCTGCCACAAACATTAACATCAATTAACTGGTGAAAAGCACAGTTGTATATAGCAGATAAAACCATAATAGACTGGAATAACTATATGCAAGAAGTTTGTGTCACTGTGATGTTAGTCTAAGAAAAACATACTGGAGGAACTAACAAAGTCATTGAAATAGATGAGAATCTTTTCTGCAAATAAAAAAATTAAACCCATTTTGATAAAAGTTTACTAATTTTTTTTATTAGAATAAATTTAATTAGACACATTTCTCAATCAAGATCCTGTGCCGATGTTAATATTACATAAACACATGTGGTATAACTCCTCATTTTGTAATTCTTTCCACAAAAGTAGATTGTTGTTTTTTATCTATTTTGTAATTTTCTGCCATAGTTAATAGATGCAGTATTTTTTTTTTCTTTGCTTTACTGTCCATTTTGTAATTTCCTGGAACAGTTAACATATATGTTATTTTGGATTTGTAGGTATCATGATTAGAATTTGGCAAGTGCTGCCCGCTACTGAAGAGGATGCAATAAAATAAAGTAGTAATGTTTGATGGCCTTCTGCAGAGACACACGATTGTTTCATCATGAAAATTTCTGCTATATGTACATGGGAAGACTGTTCTGATTTTAAGTGAATGAATACATGTAGTATATATATTGATTTGGCTTATGTAATTTTTTTTAAATTTTTGCTTTAATATCCATTTTATAATTTCCTGGCAGTGTTAATATAAGTAAAATTTGGGAAGATGTTTGTGATGGCAGAATGCTGTATTAAAAATTCACAACTACATTTTGTATCATAATGAGTTTACTACTTTTTTATATATATAAATGTATACTTATCATATTGTTACAAATGTATCTTTTCAGTCTTACATAAATTAGAGCTGCTGTGATATTTCAGATATGTATTAGTCTGCTGATAACTTTCTAACCATTGAAAATGTCATGAAGTAACATATACACGATGCCCGTTTTTAAAAATTTATCACTTAAATTTGTCAGTAGTTCCCATGTACATGTTATTTGATAAGATTTCAAGATTTGAAAGTTATCAGTAGACTGATATATATGTGAAACGTCACAGCAGGTCTAATATGTAAATACCAATGTTTATTATTGATGAACTACTTAAAAAAACATCCTATGTCTACTTGTAATCTAAAAAAAAAAAAAAACTTTCCAGTTTTACCCAACCAGTTACCCAACCAGAATTTGAATCCTTAATTATGCATAAAAAATTAGTATATGCTATTATAAATGTAAATATATTAAATTTAAGCGTAAACAGATAATATAATAACGTGAAAGCCAAACACCTTCAAACAGATACGCTTTAAAAATGCTTAAGTGACAGCCAATCAGATGGAATAATGGCATCACATGGGACTCTAAATTCTAAAACACAAGCCAGAACTGTTTGAAGGTGTTTAGCTTTCACGTTATTATATGCTATTATCTATAAATAATATTGATATATGTGTATTGTAATTTCTCTGTTGTAGGTCACATGTATAACTTTTTAAAAATGAATATAAAAAGATTATTAAGTGTTTTAAAACTTTGTAAAATGTGTATTTATTTATTTATTTATTTTTAAAGCAAATTATAATGTATTAACAAATTAAACAAAAAATAATTTGTAAGAACTGAAAAGTTACTTCTTTGGTTATTTTTAAAATAATAATTCCAAAATAAAATTAATTGTTTTCAAAATATTAAGCTCAATTAAAAACAAAACAGGGCTCACTAACAATGGTATTTCATTATAGGCTAGATAAATGACACATTCACCTTGCATCCACTGATTAAGTTCTTTACTAACTATCATTTTGTATTCTACTAACATTTGCATCATTCCTTTGTATATATCACCCTGTAACCTCACCTAGTTAAAGCTTGTTTCCTTTGTATTCACCTATAGGTCAAATAAAATTATCTTGAAAGAGAAAAAAACTAATAGACTGAACACAGGATAATTCAGACAATTCAATGCTTGCTATGGGAATTTCTATGGTTTCTAGATAAGGAAAAAAAAGATTATCTGTCATTAGCAGTAGTAAAAATAATTTGTATTGTTGTATATTCATATTTATTTATAATAATGGGGTAAAAATTTAATTAGAATACTAACTTCATCTTTGAGAATGTAGCTTTCTTCATGGAGCTATGATAATACCCTAATATTCAATAATGCCTAATTATATCTACGCTGGATCTTATTTATGGATATTGTAACAAAATTTGATAATTAGATAAATAAATATAAAGTCAACTGTGGATTACAAGAAGAAAACATCAATGTACACATATTAGACCCATCTAGTTTCATTTATTACAAGCGTAACTACCAAAAAAGAACGTGTTTTGGGGAAAATTATTTATAAATTTGGGCATGAAACTATGATAATGTTTATTATGGCCAGAGATATTTATTAAATTAATATTAATAATTAAAATATATTGAGCTCAACAGAAGAACAAAATAAGAGAAATTTGGTAAGGTCTTTTAAATGACTTTTATTGAATAAATAATAATTTGAATTACAACATCAAAAGAATTTTTACTTTGCAAAATACTCATTCTCTTTGTAAGTTAAAATTAATATAGTGGGTTTTTTTTCTTAGTTTTATATTTAAATTCAAATATAGTAGTATGAAAACATTAATTTTAAAATACTCCAAAAAACTTGAACCGAATCAAGCCACTATAACTTTTGGTAAATTCTCACCAGAATCATAATGCAAAATTAATTAACTAACTACACTGGGAGAAGCCATTATAATTTTGTGATTAGCTTTAAGATTAAAAAATTGATAAAGTTTGGGGAAAATATATATATGCTTGACTGATTTCTCAAGTTGATTTTAAAGATTAAATTTCTGTCATGTTTATTCCATATTTAATTTTATTGATTATATAAATATAAAAGATATTATGCTAGTCTTTTGATAGCCAGGTACGTGCACTTGACAGCGTTGTTTATATGTAAAAACACATAAAAATGTCATTTATGCAGCCATACTTACGGCTAATAAAACACTTTTGCTGTATTAGCCATTTTAGGCCACTTGATGGCATTTCACAGTAATATTACGGCCTGCTTTGTGCTTCATGATATTTTATGCGAATTCGCACAATTCACAGTTGGCTATCATATCATGATACAGTGTTTGTATTTAAAGTGGGCATAATTTTTTAAATGTCGAATACATAGTATTTTAATTTCTACTTAAATCACATAGTCTGAATTACTACGAAATGTCACACCGTCACCATCCTTCCCTACACAACTTGAAATGTGGAAAAGATCGGCAAAGGGTAGGTCTGAACATGATTTGGTAGATGTAATGTGGAAAGTCACATTTTTGTGAGTAAATGTATGAGAGAAATAAAATGGCTGAAGAAAACAATCAGCTTTTTAAATTGTGCCAGTTTCCAACCACAGATGTTGATGCTGTGGCTTTTTTTACAGAGTAATAATGTTCTCCCAAATGACAAGTGATATGGCTACAGAGATAACATGAAACTGTACACATAGAAAAGTAAGTACCAATTCCGATGTCAGTGATGTTCGTGTACTTGAAAGTGTTTGATTCGAAACAAAACTTGGTTGCAAAGGCTCCATAATAACATTTTAAAAAACTAAAAAAAAAATGTTTCCAGAAATTAATAGATCAAAACACAACAAAAGTTATTTTTGGTTTAGAAGAAGAATAAACAATAATAACCAAAACATCCCACCAAAAAAGGAAACAAGATTTCATTAAAAAAAAAAAAAGTAGAACAAGATTTTATTAAAAAAAAAATTTTTTTTTTTTAAAAACAACATAAAAAAATTAAAGATGTAGTATAAAAATAAAGATCTTGGAAATAAAAAAAGATGTGATTTTTTATTTTTTGCTTTGAAAAACCAAAAAAAAGTAAACAGGATTTTATTAAAAAAAAGAAATTACAAAATAACAACAAAAAAAAAAAGATTTGTTTTCATTTTTGTTTGATTTTATTAATAAAATAAAAGTCTTGGCCCGATAACATTACATTTTATTACTTTAAAGATCAGCCTTTCAAGCTATTGTGCATGTGCTTTTTACGAGTGCTAATAATAAATGAATACTTTCACTCCCAACACAAGATATAGTATTTATGAAAGAATAAAATGAATCCACTTATTCTTTCCAACCCAAATGCTTATATATGGGCAAATCTTAAGTACTGGAAATGAAAGCGTGAGGATAGACCACTCACTTTAAATTACTGTTTACGATGTCTGAATGAATGACGGCGACGAAATTATCTAGAATTTACTAAACGTCACTCTCAAATGAAACTTAAACATATGTAAATAAGCATTTATTTTATATATAGCACAATGTTTATAAATTGTAATACATTAAAGATCAGCCTTTCAAGGTATTGTGCATGCGCTTTTTATGAGTGTTAATAATAAATGAATACTTTCACTCCCATATATAAGCATTTGGGTTGGAAAGAATAAGTGGATTCATTTTATTCTTTCATAAATACTGTAGCTTGTGTTGGGAGTGAAAGTATTCATTTATTATTAACATTCGTAAAAAGCGCATGCACAATAGCTTGAAAGGCTGATCTTTAATGTATTACAATTTATAAACATTGCGCTATATATAAAATAAATGCTTAATTACATTTTATTGTTTTTTCACAAAAACGCTATCAAGTGGCCATGCCTGGTTATCAAATAACTACCAATATTATATTGTTTATATTTTATTGTTGTATCAAATAAATTTTTTATAGTTAAACATAATTTCTCATTAAGTTTCTCATCTGACATATAAGTATACTGTATTATTTTAATATTTTCATTAGAATGATAATATAAATGAGAAGTGAATAATGATCAGCAAATATGATTGGATCTGTGTGAAGGCTTGTATTAATTGATATAAGCTTCAGATTGATCACTATCTATGCCTATAAATTTTTGTCACAGTCATTTCGTCATATACATTGAAGAACAGATAATCATTTTCTCTAGACTAAAATTCTTCATAATAGTAATTAGTGACCTAAGTTTATTTTTTAATGATTTCATTACAGTATATAATAATAAAGTGAAACTGGAAAGGTAAAATAAAATAACATATATAAATATTAATTATATTCTGTTTGCTACATGTCTGTTATCTTAAATAGCTTATAATCTTCTCTAACAATATGTCCATCCAAATCCATTTCAGTCTTTTAAATCTTTCATGGATGTCAATGGTAACTGCTTGTTTTCTCACTCAAGTATTTCATCTTTAATTGGTTTTGTTATTCCCAACATATAGTCTGAAGTCTCTGACTTGATTTCGTATTAAGTTCCCAAATGTATGATTCATAAATCTGGTAAAACATATCTATTAAAAAAATTTCTTTTCAACATAGAGACTTTTTTTTTTCCAAAAGCACTCCATCCAAGTTTAAATCTATGATTGATATCATCCATTATGTATCCACCTATATTAATAATTTGACATTTTCTAATTCATGATTATCAATCTTTCTAATTTTCTGTTTAGAAAATCCATTGAACATCACTTTAATCTGTTTAGTATTTATCTCTAGTTCTAGTTTCTTATTTTTATCTGATTTTAAATTCTGAAGCATTATTTACAAAAATAATCACATCATCTTCAAAATCTAGATAATTTAAATAATGTCTATGTGTTTTATTTAGTTAACTTCCCATTATAATTCACAAAATACTTCATATATCTGAAAAAAGTTATGGAAGTATGGAATCATCTGACATACATCATTATCAATATTAATCTTATTATTATTATTATCACATAATGTAATCATTGCTATTACATTTTGGATAAATGTTCTTCAAAATGTGATGAAATTCTGGTCTATAAAATCAAATGTCTTTTCATAATCTGAAAATTCAAAGCACAATGACAGATCATATTTATTGGTTCTTCCTATAATTCTTTTGATACTTGGATTATGATCTATTGTTCTAAAACCACTTTTTAAATCCAGCTTGATCTTTTGATTGGTTTGGATCTCTAAGTTCAGCAGAAAAGTTGTAATTATATTGGTAAAGATTTTGTATAGAACTGATTGATTTTAATTTCTAATATTTTCTTTATCATCTTTCTTAAATATCAATATTATTACAACATTCTTCCAATTGTCTGGTGTACTTTTATCTTTAGGCATTCCATATATTTAGTTTTATCAACAAATTTTCTATTTCTTCACCTAACTCTTTTAAGATATTGATAATAAATAATAATTCCATTATTTCATGAAGCTTGTTCCATCTTCATGGATTTCATTTCATTTAAAATGTTTGATTCAAACCTTGTAGCAGGTATAATATTTCTGTAGTGTAATTTCACTATAACATTCTCATGCAAGGTAGGGACTGGTTTCTATCCACTTTTAACATCTTGTGGAGGGATGTAATCATAAACATATGATCTAAGACATGTAAAAAAAATCTATGATTGTTGCACATTTTGTGCTAAATCAACACTGATGAGCTGGCCCAGATTACAATCTCTTACACATCCTTTTATCATTGTTCAGTATATATTGTAACCCTCTAAAG